>LR738711.1:418440365-418470020 GCA_902687465.1 Secale cereale
CTCGATCTCCGCCGTGTTTCGCCGCCAAAAATCCGTCGGATCCAGCGCCTGCCTTCCTTCTCTAGATCCTGGCCGACTGGATCGAGCTCCGCCCCCTCCGACTACACCTCCTGCTCGACCGTCGGCGCGGGCGAGCGAGCGACGGCGGACGCCGGTGCGAGGGAGGCCGCGTCACCTGGAGCCGGCGAAGCCGCCAGATTTCTGCGAAGAACGGCCGCCATGGACTTCCAGAAGCCTCATCCTCGGTCCATCGTCCTCGCCAGACAGCTTGGCAGTGCTCGTGACTGCCAAGGCGCAACCTATGGCGAACAGCGCACCCAAGGAAGCATCTCGACGATGGAGGGCGCATCGGCGGCGCCTTCAAATCTAAGAACGGTATATGAATTTACTCCCTGATCTTGCCTTCTTCAATCTTGCCTTCTCTGACCTTCTTGCTTCGTGCAGATGAACTTCGTGCCCCCTGCAAGACATGGATTGCCATGTGGTTCCTCTCCTACCTCCACGATGAATTTTTCTCAAGGTGGCCTATCAACTGCTGGAAAAAGGTTGGCCGGACTTCTAGCCAGGGTATGGTTGAATTTCTTCCTTCCTTTGATTTGTTATTTGCTTACAGCTATGTGAAGTTCAGGTGGTGTGTGAGCATCAATCCAGGCTACAAAAGCTTTTTTAAAACTGCCTGCTTACAGGCATGTGAAGTTCAGGTAGTATGTGAGCCTCAGTCCAGGCTACGAACACTATAAAATCTGCCTGCATTCACATTCATGTGTGGAAAGGCCCTGTGAAGTTCAACTAGTAAGTGTGCTAGAGTTCAGGTTGGTATGTGTCTGGTTCTGTGCAAAAAAAATAAAAGGAAAATAGAACATGGATGTGATATGACATGAGGGTTAGGTTGGTATGCACTAGCAATCCAACCATTCAAAAACTCATGAAGGTTTAGGTTTTTTAACTGTAGACAGTATTTCCCCTTTGCAAAACAAGAAGTTTAGGTTGTGGGGAGTGCTCAGTTAAGGTACATATAAGTAATCAAATAATGTAGAATTAAAAAACATGTTGTGAAGTTCATTCTGTGAAGGGTGCTCAGTTCAGGTACAAAGGCATTGGCAGATGCTCAGCTCAGTGCATAGTGTGATGGCTCTCACCACTTTTATATGAGAAGTTCAGGCTGTGAATAATGCTAAGTTCAGTTACAAAGGTATATGCAGATATAACTTGTGTGCTAATAGACATTTTTTCTTTTATGTCAGCAGGACGAGAGACGCATGAAGAAGCTTAGAAGTTCCCAGCAGCAAGTACACAATCCAAAGCCTGTACGCGTTGCACCACCCCCTCAATGGGTCACACCTCAAACGCACCAACAGCATTACCAACCTGCTCCAGACCAAAAATGGATGACACCCGAAACACACGGATACTTCCAAGATGCTGGGTCACAGCCCTATCCGCACAGGTTTGCGCCTCCACCTAATTGGGTGACGCCGGAAATCCCCCGCGGATTCTTTGTATCCACCAGCAGACTCCCAAGCACGCCGATGGAGGAGGGGGTTGGCTCAAGTCCTGCGTGTAACTCTGTAGGTTATCCTGGTGTGCCTCATCAATGCCAAAGCGAAGCAACTCAACCGGATCCCAGGACAAATCCAACAGCAACACACACACACATGGAGGAGAGTGATCTGCACACTACCACCGTTTGATCCTGCTGCTGCTGCTACAAGTCAGAATTCTACGGGGCATAAGGTAGATGGATTGATTCACAAAACAAAAGAGCAAACCAAGACCAGGATCGCAGTACCTCCACAACCACCTCAAGCAAAAAGGACGCAAACAAGAGAGAGGCCATCTTCAGCCCTCCTTCCTCCTCGTGATCCACTACTGCATCCTGCTATGATTACTCCGCCATGCCCATCCCAGAGGGACAACAGCCGACACCGGCGGAGTTCCAATCATACACGCATGTAAGTGAAACAAAAAATATTTATATACGCATATTGTATTATCTGCACATTTTCTGCTCCCTCCAGGATAACAAGTTCAGAAACTGCATTTTAAGGTGTTGTTTGGATTATTATTTTTTCTTTTTCTGCAGATGCGAGATCCACCGGATTATCTAATACCAACACTAAAGATGCGATTCAAAGATGTCGAGAAAGCAAGGGAATTTTATAACAGATACGCCAGACACACTGGTTTTGGAATCAGGAAGACGGGTGGAAATGACAACCACAAGTATTTTGTTTGCGCCTTCCAAGGGATACACACATCTTCTGTTTCAGAGGCCAACAGGAAGCGAAACAAAACATCGTAGAGGACGGGCTGCAATGCAAGAATGAGGGTTAAGGTGCAGGAGGATGGCACATGCGTGGCAGTGGACATTGAGTACAATCATAATCACGAGCTCATGCAAACTGATGACATGCTGGTATTTTTGCACTCACACAAGAATTATGACCCCACTATTTTGGAGTACGTAAAGCTCCTGCAGTACCATGATGTCAAGCACACAACAATCGTGTCCATGCTATCTGAAAATGAAGATGGAAGCTACTTCCTAAGGATGACCGGACGAGACCTGCTAAACCAGTAAGTATTCAAACACCCACATACTGCAATGTAAAATAGCATCCTAGCTCACAACCCTTTGCTAGCAAAAAATAAACAAATGCATGTTTGCATGTGATTTGCAGGAAAGCCATGAATGCAAGGAAAGATGATTTGGATGATGTATTGAAACTTGTTTCATTCTTCAAAGACATGAAGGCAATAAATGATGAGTTTTTCTATGACATCCAAGTGGACAAGGACAAGTCAATTAAAAACATTTTCTGGTCCCATGCAAGCTGCCGAGGAGCATATCAAGACTTCAGCGATTGCGTAACATTCGACACGACTTACAAGACCAACATATTTCATATGCCCCTGGGAGTGTTTGTTGGAACAAACCATCACTTGCATTCAACGATATTTGTTGTTGCCCTGATAATAGATGAAGATGCAAAGTCATTCAACTGGCTGTTCGATACATTTCTATGGTGCATGAACAACAAGCACCCAACTTGCATTCTAACAGGTGAGTTCAAAAAAAAACTCTTCAAGTTTCATCATCTTTTCAGTCTATGGGTCTGTGTTGGTTGGGTACATTGGTTTTGTGTGAAAATAATGTAAAGAATGCAGTTCAACCACTGTAAGCACAGAAGTCCAACTAGCAGTACAAGAAAGCAAAATTATCTGTCACATGTTTAGAAAAAAATTAGTTATGAATGTGAAGTTCAAATACATGAATCATAGAAGTTCAAGGACAAATCTGTAAGATAAATATATGTAGCATGTTCAGAAAAATATAGTTATTTACGTGAAGTTCAAGCACTGCCACCACAGAGGTTCAACAAGAATGCTTTCAGAAAATTTTTGATTGCGACACTACTAGTTTGTCCTACTACTAACTGTGAAGTTCAAGCACTGATACCAAAGAAGTTCAGCAACACTGTTGTAAGAAAAAAATACATGTGACATTCTTAGATAGCCATACTACTAGATGTGAAGTTCAATTACTTGTGCAACATAAGTTCACCATCAGTACAAAAAAGAATCAAGTTTCATTTTTTTAATTCATGCAGACCAGTGCCCATCGATGGCGAAAGCTATACCACAATCATTTCCAAACACCGTCCACAAGCTATGCCGTTGGCACATATTGAAGAAGTACATGGAATAGCTCGCGTTGTTGTACAAAAAGTATAAAACATTCAAAGAGGAGTTCACAGCTATATTAAACTGGCCGCTGATGCCAACGGAGTTTGAAGATGCCTGGGCTGAACTCGTGCACAAGTACCACCTGGAGAACGACCAGATGATGATGCAACTCTGGAGTGATAGGAAGATGTGGATTTCAACATATTACAAGAACATTTTCTGTGCTATAATGACTTCCACACAACGAAGCGAGAGCATGAACCACGTGCTAAAGAAAGGGTTTGTCAAGGGGACCCAGAACCTACACAAGTTTGCTAGGCGGGTCATTGCTTGCATACAAACTCGGATGCAGAAGGAGAACGAGCAAACAGTGACCAGCATGGTATGATGACAAGTACAAAACACCACCATCATGTTCTGTTTACCTTCAACATGTGCACTTTGAATTTTAAAAAATGAAACCCATGATTCTGCTTCGACTAATATCTTACTTTTTGACATGTGCAGACCAATCATGAGACAAAGACAACTTACGGCTACGAGGAAGACATGTCTATCAACTACACGAGAGCCGTGTACACCGAGATGAGGAATAGGATGAGAAAGGCCACGCTATTTCGCGCAAAGTGTACAACAGTGTACTACCACAACAAGCCTGGCCATGATGATGAACAAAGATTTTCCTGGTCAAAGCATGAATTCCAGGTTGTAGCTGACCCAGACAATGAAATATACGAGTGTGAATGTAAGCTCTGGACACACACACGTGAGCGGGAAAACAAACTCATTAAATAGCTAGACTAGTAGTATCATATCAAAATTTATGAAACTCATTGCTGGCTCACAAACTATGTATTCTGCATTCATCACAAAATGCATGCCTGTTCTGCCTTCACATCATGAACATACTGGACTACCTAAAGCCTGACAAATTTCCAAACAAGTATATCCTCAAACGGTACACAAAGACTGCAAAATCACAGCCAACCTTTGATACAAGGGAGTACAACACAACCGCATCGAATGGCAGCTCAAGGCTATCGAAGCAAGACATCTTGATGCAGTTGAATTTGATGGTTAACAAGAAAGCGATGAGATGTGACCAACAGTATGACAGAGCCTACTATGTTCTCAAGAGGCTCGTGGAAGAGCTTGACGCAATACATTCAGCAAATCAAACAGATGCTGACAAAAGGATGGATGAAGAGGACGCTGTAATTGAAGATGACCTTCACTATTATGCAGCTGAAATGCTCAACGCCGCCGCTGAAGCCAACCAATGCAAGCAAGGTGATGGCCAATCAATGGAGCAGTGACAACAAGAGACGATGAAACTGCCGATTATTCTGAAACAAAGGGTATGAAGAAAATTACTACAGCAAAGAAAAGTGACAAGAGAGCGCAAATAAAGGCACCACCTGCAGGAAGAGTCGTGGTGCTCGATGAGAATGGAGTGCCACTTGGAAACAGGAAATGTAGTGAGTGCAACCAGGTTGCGGGACACAACAAGCTGACCTGTCCAACACTTTTGGAAAGAAACAATGCCGAGGAGGTCAAGCAACCCAAATCTCAAAAATAGCAACCCAAAGTTATGGAACAAAAGAAGGGACCACACCCACAGAAAGCAAGCACCAGACTTTGTAGCATATGCAAGGAGTATGAACCACATAATGCAAGAACATGCCCGAAGCGAGCAGATGCTGAAAAGACAAGCAAAAAGCCAGAGAAGAAACAGAAAGCAAAACCCAGAGCCATCAACAAGAAAGAGGTGGAAGAGGAAAAGGAAGACGAAGACGAAGACACCGTCGAAGAAGAGAAAGACAAAGAGGAAGAGAACGATGAAGAGAAAGAGGAAGAGGATGATGAAGAGGAAGAGGAAGAGGACGATGAAGAGGAAGATGAAGAGGAAGAGGTACATGTCAAGCAAAAACCTATACAACCAAAGCCTAGGAGGAGCGCAAGGCTGATGAACAGTTAGAATAGGTCAATTAACACAATGCAAACTTATGTCATGTCAATGTCCAGAATATTATGTCATCCCCTTCTATTCTTGAACTTTCAAAGAAGTCCTGGTAACATACACTGTGAAGTTCAAGTACTATTACTGCAGAAGTCCTGGTATGTTATGAGATGAAGTGATGTGCTAGTGATGTACTGTGTGAAAGTGTAAGCAAGAACAAACATGAAAAACATATAATGTGAAGTTCAAGTAAGCTTACGGCAGAAGTCCTGGTATGTTATGGCAGGAGGTGCTCGTGTTGTATTGCATGAAAGAGCAACCAGCAAAATAATCATACAGTTTTGAAGTTCATGTCAGCTTACAGAAGAAGTTCTGGTATGTAAAATCGATGTAGGAAAAGAATATGCTTAAAAAATAAAGTTTCGCTGCATAAACTAAGGTTAGCAATCCTAAGACAACACGTTCAAATGTGAAGTTCTGCTTGGATACGTGGAGAAGTTCATGTACAATGCAACAAAGATAAAGAAACGTCAACAATATTTCTGCACAGATTTACATATGAAATACGTTCGCACTTGACAAAACACAAAAAAACAAATATAGAATCTACGCAAAAGCATACATATTGGTTGGGTTGAACATTACCAGTACATTACACAACACAAAATATCCTCTCCATCTGAAACCAGCAGCCCAGCCACATCTCAAAGCAGAAGTTCAAGTCTACGATCATATGTTTGGAGCCCGAAAATAAACAACACAAAAAATCAAGCAGTTCAACCAAAACCGAGGCATAAGTTCAGGTACATCTGTTGGGGCAAAAACATTCAACACATGGATACTGAAAAACGACGCAGTACATTGAAATTCACAAAATCAAATCATTCTTCACACCAAATGCATTTGTCCACAATATCATAAGTAATAGTGCTGCACCTATAGATACACAAATCACTAAAAAAAATCTTACAACCAAATCTCTACGGAATTGTTCCAATCAGTATCAAACCTCAAAATCTGTACGAAATCAAATCTACAATGAAACTAATGCTTTGAATTCACGGGCCAAAGGACTAGATCTCTTTAGGGAGCTCTGAACGCACGACTTCATTCTTCTCGCTAAAAATCAGAGTGTGCATGAACTCAGCCTTCCAGTCATCTGCAACAGCCTGCAAACAAAGAAAGGTGAAAACGATGGTTTAGTAACTGATATCTAAAACCACAGCAGGAGCGTCTCAGCAAAAACACACAAGAATAATCAAAGGATGATGAGACAAGAACAAAGACAGAACATACTTCCACATCACCAAAATCTTGAACAATCTCATCGCCATCATACGAAGAGCTGAACTTCACGGCAAAGAAACCACAATCATTACTCTTGTGCTTCGGAACATCGATGAAAGTCGGCCTCTTTGCAATAGTCACCTAGTTAGGCTGCTTGCTCGCCTTGTATGCAGCCTTGCCGTACACCTCCTCGAGCAACCCAACAAATCTCTTCATCTGCCGGAAATAACAAAATTAGATGAAGTCAAAAACATGTTAACCAAAATATTTAAGTTCAGGTACATAAAAAAGGGACACTTGCATAAGATCCACCTAAACAAAAATAGCAGAAGTTCATCTTCTAAATGACAGTCAGTTCAAGCAGTATTACCAAAACAGAGACAGCAAAATATTTTGTCAACACAAGGCATAATAAACTTCGTGTCAAACAAGAGAATGTGAAAGGAGGTTCATGCAAAGAAACACTCACGATATTTTGGCAGTCCCCGTGGAAACTCGATCGCGACGTTTGCATATTATCGTAAGAAAGTGAATCAAGGATGTCAATGCTCCCACGATATCTATTCACCACATATGTACTATAGTGCGCCATTGTGCCAACTGGCTTGAATAGAATCAAGAAAACCTGCAAAGAATGAAAGGACCGGTGAACACAAACTATAAAGCATATGTACTGAAGAACCGGCATGAACAAAAACTTCTTGACAAACTCAGCAAAAGGATGCACATGAAATTAAAAAAAAAAGCAAGAGTTATGAAAAACTAACCAACTTTGCGTTAAGAAGGTCTTCTTCCTTGCGAACAAACATTGGGAGGAGACCATCAGATTTTTCTACATCAAACTTTGGAACTGTTGCGGCGTAGAAATCATACTCCAGGCAGTACTGTGCATTCACCAAAACACAATTAAAACACCTCCCAGATGCCAGTACAATAAAACTAAGGCAAAAAGAAGGAGATAGGGGTGCAAAGAACTAAAACATGTATGAAGTAGGAACTAAGTACAACCCTGTCAGCATTAGTGAATATCTCAGAGGTCTCCGGCTTATCCTTCCACAAATTTATGAGATAATCCATTATGTCTCCGTCCATCTGCTGCCCTTCACCGAAAAGCGTCTAAAGGACACGTCCTGTGAGGTCAATTGCATTCCCAGGGATGGTAAACATGCAGTAGCTTGTCCCGCAGAATACAAAAGGATGGTAAAAAAATATTAGAAGTTCAGATACAACAACAAACAGAAGTCCAGACACTGAAACTCAAAAGGCAAGAGGAGACATAAAATAGAAGTTCAGATACTACAACAACGACAGTTCAGACAATACAATAACAGAAGTTCAGACACTACAACTCCAAGGCAAGGGAGCGACAGATGAGGGTAACTCACTCAGAATACTTCTCCAGACCGACTTTACTCAGCACATACTGTTTCAACTTCCGGGCCTCGGATAGATGAGGGTAACTATATTTTTTCAGGGGAGCGACAGGAGAACGCCACTTCAAAGGCAATCATGATGCTCTCTTGGAGGAAGTTATGTTCCCAGACTCAACTCCCGGTTTCCTCCTGGTAATCACAGCATTCTTCCCACCTCTACCAGCAACAGTACCAGCAGCACATTTAACATTCTTCTGGTAAGCAATCTTCTCAAAATCATCATCGGACGAAATCACTTCTGTTTTGGCTGCTTCGACTGCATCAGCCTTCATGTAGCAAGCGGTTTTTGGAGTACCACGAATACCACCAGCCTGCTTCCCCAACTTGGAAGGAATGAGGGTCCGAGGTCTATCATCTTCTATCGGAGCTGTACTTATCGTTTCCTCCCTAGGCTGGTATTCCTGTGACTCGAGGAATGAGTAGTGGTAATCGGTCAACTCCAACGGATCCACTGTCTTTCAGGCCCAAGATGCGATTCTATCCCGATCACGTGACACTTACGTGATTGGGGCACAACCGCATTTCGGGCGCTTAGCAAGATGGATATCATTACATCGTATCATTACATACATACATGGGGATACAACAATACATACAAGTCACATTAATACAACAACATCAATACAAGGCATCCGACTACGGATGCAAACAATAAAAGCACAAAGACATCCATCTGCTATCCTAGGCTGCCGACCCGGAACCAAACACAAGACTAAAGAAGAAGAAGAAGAAAGAACTCCAACACAACGATCAACGCTCTCACGTCATGACATCGGAAACCTGCACCTGCAACTGATGTTGTAGTATCTGTGAGCCACGAGGACTCAGCAATCCCATAACCATGGGTAACAAGACTATCAAAGCTTAATAGGTAGGAAGAGGTAAAGTGGTGAGGTTGCAGCAGCGGCTAAGCAATATATGGTGGCTAACTTACGAGTACAAGAATAAGATGAGCATCTACGCAAAACGGTCGCAACTAGTAGTGATCGCTAAAGATCCTGAACTACTTACGAGTCAAACATAACCCCACCGTGTTCTCTTCTCAAAGTGAAAAGAGACAGTCACGGTTACTCACACAATTGTGTGTTTTACTTCGGATCCTCTGTCAAGTTTTCTACAACCGGACATTAACAAACTCCAATCTGCCACATAACCGCGGGCACGGCTTTCGAAAGATCATAACCCTGCAGGGGTGTCCCAACTTAGCCCATCACAAGCTCTCACGATTAGCTGAAGTGAATAATATAATATCATCACCCCTTATCTTAGGGAAATCCGATCAGGCTCGGCATCCCGGTGCACAAGACATTTCGACAATGGTAAAACAAGTCCAGCAAGACCTCCCGGCGTGCCGACACCCTGATAGTAGCCGCGCGTATCTCGTCTCAGGCCACAACCGGATGGGCGATCCTACAGGTAAAACCAATCCTCGAGTTTCCCCGTGGTGGCCCCGCATAACCCCCGTTCGGGACCAACACCATCAGCACTGGCCCCCTGTTATGTAGAATTAAGAACCCGGGGACATGACCCCATATGTAATTAATTAATTAATTAAGTAATTATTATGAGGCAAATTAAAACCAATGTTGGGCCTTGCTGGAGGAGTTTTATTCAAAGTCGAAGTGTCAAGGGGTCCCCATATACCCATCGTGTAAGGAACGCAAAATCAAGGAACATAATGCCGGTCTATCGGCGCCTAAGGTGGCATGAGTGGAACAAAACACCGAGCAAAAGGCCAAGCCTTCCACCCATGCCCAGTATATAGGTGTGTTATTATATATATATAACATATTGTGATATTCCAACAACAAGTTCCCTCCTGGAACGATCTTCATCTTCACCTGCAACTAACAACGCTATAAGAGGGGTTGGGCAAGCGGTTAACATAGCCAAACAGTGGTTTTGCTAGGAAGGTTTCAAAGGTTAGAGGTTTCATGGCAACAAGGAGAGGCTGAGAATAAAGATGGGTAGCGCGACAAATAACGATAGCATCGAGACAACTAAGCAATGGCAATGATAGTAAAGGTATCCAAGGGTATGGTCATCTTGCCTGAGATCCCACAAGGAAGAAGAACGGTTCCATGAAGAAGTCGGAGAAGAAGCCTTGAAGAAGAACCACGGGTAGACGATCGAATCCTCACGAATGCAACAGAACAAGTACTAACGAGAAGAAGCAAGCAATACGGTAAACAAACCACTCAAGAACATAACAATATGCTCAACCAAGTATGATGCAAAACAAGTCTACTTATGATGCACAGAAAGTTTACACAGGAAGCAAAACATGGCAAGGTAGGAAGCACAGAAAACATCACAGTTAACATGGCAATGTGCTTAAGGAAGTATGATGCAAACAAGTCTATATAGGAAGCACAACAAGTCTATACAGGAAGCATTACCTGGCAAGGTATGATGCACAGAAAAACAAGACAAGTTTATATGATGCAATACATGACAAGATATGATGCATGACAAATCTATACAGGAAGCACATCAAGTCTATACAGGAAGCATAACATGGCAAGGTAGGAAGCACAGAAAAACAACACAAGTTTATATGATGCAATACATGGCAAGATATGATGCATGACAAATCTATACAGGAAGCACAGCAAGTCTATGAAGCATAACATGGCTAGGTATGATGCATGACAAATCTATACAGGAAGCACAGCAAGTCTATACAGGAAGCATAACAAGTCTATATAGGAAGCATAACAAGTCTATACAGGAAGCATAACATGGCAACGGTGGAAGATGCACCCAAACATCAACCAAACTCACTCCAAACATGAAAACAAGATGATATTATGATTCTACATGCAAAATCACTCAAGTTTCAAATAAAGAACACCCCAAACGGAGCAACTGGCTAAAAGATACACATGAAACAAGAATAACAACAAGCTGAAATTAACTGCCACATAGCAACTTTGGAGCATGATAAATATAAGCTACAACACTCAAACATGGTGATAAGCAGCATGAACATGAAGTAGACATATCCTACAGCAAACAACTCCATTGGAGCATCTCCATAGGAGGCATGGATCAATAGCAACAAGCTACAACATTTTGATCATGACACTAAAAACCTGACAGCAATATTTTATAGCAACTTGGGAGCAAGAATTAAATAAGCTACAACAAGTCAAATGAGCAAGTAAAGGCATGAATGGATAGACAACAACATATTCAACAAGGAATGATCAATGGCCACCCCAGAACTTACATGGATTCACCTAGGGCATCAAGCAAACATAGCATCAGGATATTACAGATTCCAGACTTAGTGAAATTTCATTAAGTGTTAAAACAGCAATAATAACATGGCATGTTTGTGAGCATGTTTAAGTCAACACAAAGCATATCATGGAAAGTTAAATGCACCACAGCAAAGAACACATCATGGAGATTCTAAAACACCTAGGCATGTGACAAGGGGACAAACACAACAATAGCAACGAGCTCCTCAACTAGGCATCTCGTAACAAGTTACAAAACCCAACAACCACATGCACTTTTGCAACATAGATAAACATGGCTATATGAACTCAAACAAGCATGCTATAGCAACCAACATGTAGAGCATCTCATGATGAACATTTTGACATATCATTTGCATCATTTGGATAAACATGCACCAAGTTATCATATCTCAAACATGGCATGAAAACAACTAATAGCAGCAGTTTATAACAAGTAGCACTCTTCTAATGAAGATTAACACATCTGGATGGACTCAAACATGCATGACACAATGGAACAAAACATAGTACATGTCACCACGATCATTTTGACATATCATATGCACAAATCGGACAAGCACAGTAAAAGTTATCCTCATCACAAAAATGCATCAGAAAACGAAAAACACTAAGGACTTAGAAGAAAAATGAGGGTCAACCTCCTGCGGGTCGGGTCTGGTCAACGGAGCGGGCGCGCTGTCAACGGGTTCGCAGGAGCGGGTCGCGGGTGCTGCGGGTGCGAATCAGGCGCCGCGGGTCGACCGGGTCGGCCCGTTAGGGTTTGCCCCATGCGCCCTGGCTCGATCTGGCTGCGGGGTCTTCGATCCCATCGGGGCGGCAGCGCTGGAGCCTCCCGGCGAGCCGGCCGGCGGCTGGCCCAGCTCCCCGCGGCGAGGGGTGGTGAGGGCCGGCGGCGAGGGGGCCGAGGCGGCGGGTCGGTGAAGGCCGGCGAGGGCGGCGGAGGAGAGCGGGCTCGGCCGGCGGTGAGGTTCCACAGGGCGGCGGCGGCTGCTGGGATTTGAGGGCGCGGTGGCGCTCCGGCCGGCGGCGGCGGCTGCGAGCCAGAGGAGGGGACGAAGGCAGGGGCACGGGAGGCTGGCGGCGGGGCGATCTGGACCAGATCGGCGGGCTGGCTTCGGGCCCCGCGGGCCCGCACGGTGGGAGAGGCGGCGGTGGAAGCACGGTGCGGCGAGGGTGGAAGCACTGTGCGGCTACGGTGGAAGCACGGTGCGGCGACGGTGGAAGCACTAGGGTTTTGGACGCAAAATTGGAGGAGGTGGACGTTTATATAGGCACAAGGAGCTAGGTGAGTCCAAATGAGGAGCGGGTTTCGTCCACGAGATCACAATTGAACGGCCGAGATGATGGAAAGGGTTTGAGCTGGGTTGTTGGGCTGTGAGAAAGGGGTGCTGGGCCAAAAGACAAAAGGCCTCGGCAGTTAACACGGTTAACCGTTGGGCTATCAAACGAGCTCCGAATGCGATGAAATTTGGCAGGCGGCCTGTCTACACTATAATAAGACCACACGCCAAGTTTCAACCCATTCCGAGAATGTTTTTCGGCCACTTATAAAATAAATATTCGGAGGCACCGCGGGCGCGTGCAAGTGTGTCTGGGCTCAGAACGGACAACGGAGAGGACGAGGGAACTCAGACGGATGCAAGTTTCAAAAACATGCTGATGCAACACACATGATGACATGGCAAGATGCAACACACAAGAAGATGACATGGCAACGACGATGAATAACTGGCTGACACCTGGCGCACCGGTCTCGGGCTGTCACAACACTCCCCTACTAACAAGAGATCTCGTCGCGAGATCTTAGGAACGAGACGGAAGAGAAAAAGGAAGAACAAAGTTCTTCGAGGACAAAAGAGTCAAACCAAAGAACCTTGAGAGGATGAACAACTTCGAAAGAAAGAATATAATTGAGATGAACGAGAAAGGGAAGCTCCATTACAAAAGAGGAACACGAAACACATGAGAACCAATTAGGTTGGAAGGCATGAAACACGAGCTGAAGGAACAAGAATACATTGAAAGCCACTCCGGTTAAAAGAGATAGAAAAGGAATTGAACGAAGGAATTCGGCAGCATTCCGGTTGAAACTGAAAGAAATAGCACACCGGTTGACAAGAATGGAATAGAATGAGAACTTGAGAAGATGGAACGATCCCTGACGAGATGAACAAGACAATGCCTCCGGAAGAATGTAAAGAATGGAATGAGAAGAAGGGGAAGAAGATGACAACTTCCATCACGAATGGATTCAAAGAACATCTTCAAGAGAAAGACTTGAACGGAGTTGTTGATAAAATCAACAACAAAAGAATAAGCTTGTTGTGGACTTATTTAATCTTCTCAAAAGTTGAGGTGAATTATGCTGCAACCAAAAGATTGAATAATTAAGATGAAGGAAGAAATGCGAAACTCCACTTCAAAAGAATAGGAGAATTATTTGCATTCTGAGACACAAAAGAATAGGAATGCTTGAGCTGTTCCGGAAGAATTAGCTGAACGCTTGAAGAATGAATTAAATGATGGAGAACCACCATGAAGAACTCCGGTAAAATGAAAGGATTACGATATAGGAATGACGGGCGTAAAGACTAAGATTAAAGCCTTGCGATGATTAGACGGGGTTCCGTCGAGATAGCCGAGAAAATTGAACTCTGGAAAGAAAAGAATAAAACACCTAGAACTAGAATTTATTCATCAAGAATAAACTCCGAAGGAAGGAATTAATCAACTTGATGGAAAAGAATAAGAATTATGTTATGCTTCTCCTCCATCGAATAAATTGATGAAAGCAATGGACTAGCATACTACTTATTCGCGATGAAATTGATTTAAAGAAGAATATATCACGAACTTGCGAAAATTCTTCATGAAACACCGGTAGTATTGAAATAAAAGAATGGATTGATATGAAAACGCCGGAAAAGAATTCTTGAGCGAACCACCGTAAATAATTGAAGCCGAGTGAATAAAATGAATGAACAACCATGAAGAATTAATCGAATGATGAAATGAACAAACCACCGAGAAGAATTACAATCGAGTGAAGAACGAGAATGACCACCGTAAGGAATGAAATTGAACGATGCAAGAGGACAAGCCACCGTGAAGAATTGAGATTGAGTGAGCACAAGAGAATGAATCTCCGGGAAGAATAAATAACTTGAGGGAATTAGAATGACAAGAGCAACGAGATCATGAACTGATTAAAGAATACTTGAACGAAGCACCGGAAAGAATATGAGACGAATGAAAAGGCATCAATGAAGAATATTTGGAGGATGAAGTTGAAAACTGAGAACGAAGAAATCTTCTGAAATGATGTCCTTCGGAGGAACACAAAGAAATAATTGATGAAATGCTCTGGACGAATGAAAAGAAGAAAGGTTGAACCAATGATGAAAAGAATTAAAAGCGAACTTGAAGAAGGCATATACTGATGGAATCCATACTTACGTCACATTTGAAAAGAATTTGGAACACTCCGGGAAATTAGAGGAGTCAGGTAAGATCCTGGGAAAGACATGTGGGTTATGAGCCCACCGAATGGAAAACACCGTTGAAAAGGATCGAAAAGGAGATGATGCACCGGAACAATTGAAAGACTCGAATGAGGTGACAACCTCGAATGAATTAGAACACAGATGAATATCCTGGGATTTATTCGGAACTCCGGAACAATTAAATGGTGAGAGGTAAACGAGCAAAGTGAAGTAATTGAGGCGAGGAAAAAGAATATGATGAACACCGAATACTTGAATTGAATCCACCGGAAAAGAAGAAGAGGTGAAGAATATCAAATCGAGAGGAGAATTCATCAGTTGAAATACTTGATGAAAGAAAGCAAAGACTTCACACGAGTAGAATGGATACTCGATTAAGGACTCCGGCTCCGAGAAGCAAAAGGGTGGGAGGGTGGGAAAAGAAAAGACCACAACGGACAGAAAAACACCGTCGGTTGAAAAGAACTGAGGATGCACTTGCAAAGAAGAAGAGGGTCGAATCAACTTGACGAGAGATGCACAAGATGAAAGAACTAACAAAGCAACGAACGAAAACTAACCGCGAGATCCTAAAAAAAAATTTGAAGGGGAAGAGGAGTAATTCAAAACACCTACGTCAAGATTCCTCACCAGAGCGACGAAGGGGCAGGGGAGTAAAAAGAATTCCTACTCTCTGATATAACTAGATTCCGAAAAAGTTTTCTGCTAGACTCAACAACGGCCAAGCTACGACCAATCAAGGGGGCTCCTATGGTCGGTCGAGGCTCTGATACCAACTTGTCAAGCCCAATATGCGATTCTATCCCGATCACGTGACACTTACGTGATTGGGGCACAACCACATTTCGGGCGCTTAGCAAGATGGATATCATTACATCGTACCATTACATACATACATGGGGATACAACAATACATACAAGTCACATGAATACAACAACATCAACACAAGGCATCCGACTACGGATGCAAACATTAAAAGCACAAAGACATCCATCTGCTATCCCAGGCTGCCGACCCGGAACCAAACCTAAGACTGAAGAAGAAGAAGAAGAAGAAGAAGAAGAAGAAGAAGAAGAAGAAGAAGAAGAAGAAGAAGAAGAAGAAGAAGAAGAAAGAACTCCAACACAACGATTAACGCTTTCACGTCATGACATCGGAAACCTGCACCTGCAACTGATGTTGTAGTATATGTGAGCCACGAGGACTCAGCAATCCCATAACCATGGGTAACAAGACTATAGAAGCTTAATAGGTAGGAAGAGGTAAAGTGGTGAGGTTGCAGCAGCGGCTTAGCAATATATGGTGGCTAACTTACGACTCCAAGAATAAGATGAGCATCTACGCAAAACGGTCGCAACTAGTAGTGATCACTAAAGATCCTGAACTACTTATGAGTCAAACATAACCCCACCGTGTTCTCTTCTCAAAGTGAAAAGAGACAGTCACGATTACTCACACAATTGTGTGTTTTACTTCGGATCCTCTGTCAAGTTTTCTACAACCGGACATTAACAAATTCCAATCTGCCACATAACCGCGGGCACGGCTTTCGAAAGATCATAACCCTGCAGGGGTGTCCCAACTTAGCCCATCACAAGCTCTCACGATTAGCTGAAGTGATAAATATAATATCATCACCCCTTATCTTAGGGAAATCCGATCAGGCTCGGCATCTCGGTGCACAAGACATTTCGACAATGGTAAAACAAGTCCAACAAGACCTCCCGGCGTGCCGACACCCTGATAGTAGCCGCGCATATCTCGTCTTAGGCCACAACCGGATGGGCGATCCTACAGGTAAAACCAATCCTCGAGTTTCCCCATGGTGGCCCCACATAAACCCCGTTTGGGACCAACACCATCAGCACTGGCCCCCCTGTTATGTAGAATTAAGAACCCGGGGACATGACCCCCTATGCAATTAATTAATTAATTAAGTTGTTATTATGAGGCAAATTAAAACCAATGTTGGGCCTTGATGGAGGAGTTTTATTCAAAGTCGAAGTGTCAAGGGGTCCCCATATACCCATCGTGTAAGGAACGCAAAATCAAGGAACATAATGCCGGTTTATCGGCACCTAAGGTGGCATGAGTGGAACAAAACACCGAGCAAAAGGCCAAGCCTTCCACCCATGCCCAGCATATAGGTGTGTTATTATATATATAACATATTGTGATATTCCAACAACAAGTTCCCTCCTGGAACGATCTTCATCTTCACCTGCAACTAACAACGCTATAAGAGGGGCTGAGCAAGCGGGTAACATAGCGAAACAGTGGTTTTGCTAGGAAGGTTTCAAAGGTTAGAGGTTTCATGGCAACAAGGAGAGGCTGACAATAAAGATGGGTAGCGCGACAAATAACGATAGCATCGAGACAACTAAGCAATGGCAATGATAGTAAAGGTATCCAAGGGTATGGTCATCTTGCCTGAGATCCCACAAGGAAGAAGAACGGTTCCGTGAAGAAGGCGGAGAAGAAGCCTTGAAGAAGAACCACGGGTAGACGATCGAATCCTCACAAATGCAATGGAACAAGCACTAACGAGAAGAAGCAAGCAATACGGTTAACAAACCACTCAAGAATATAACAATATGCTCAACCAAGTATGATGCAAAACAAGTCTACTTATGATGCACAGAAAGTTACACAGGAAGCAAAACATGGCAAGGTAGGAAGCACAGAAAACATCACAGGAAACATGGCAATGTGCTTAAGCAAGTATGATGCAAACAAGTCTATATAGGAAGCACAACAAGTCTATACAGGAAGCATTAAATGGCAAGGTATGATGCACAGAAAAACAACACAAGTTTATATGATGCAATACATGGCAAGATATGATGCATGACAAATCTATACAGGAAGCACAGCAAGTCTATACAGGAAGCATAACATGGCAAGGTAGGAAGCACAGAAAAACAACACAAGTTTATATGATGCAATACATGGCAAGATATGATGCATGACAAATCTATACAGGAAGCACAACAAGTCTATGAAGCATAACATGGCAAGGTATGATGCATGACAAATCTATACATGAAGCACAGCAAGTCTATACAGGAAGCATAACAAGTCTATACAGGAAGCATAACAAGTCTATACAGGAAGCATAACATGGCCACGGTGCAAGATGCACCCAAACATCAACCAAACTCACTCCAAACATGAAAACAAGATGATATTATGATTCTACATGCAAAATCACTCAAGTTTCATATAAAGATCACCCCAAACGGAGCAACGGGCTAAAAGATACACATGAAACAAGAATAACAACAAGCTGAAATTAACTGCCACATAGCAACTTTGGAGCATGATAAATATAAGCTACAACACTCAAACATGGTGATAAGAAGCATGGACATGAAGTAGACATATCCTACAGCAAACAACTCCATTGGAGCATCTCCATAGGAGGCATGGATCAATAGCAACAAGCTACAACATTTTGATCATGACACTAAAAACCTGACAGCAATATTTTATAGCAACTTGGGAGCAAGAATTAAATATGCTACAACAAGTCAAATGAGCAAGTAAAGGCATGAATGGATAGACAACAACATATTCAACAAGGAATGATCAATGGCCACCCCGAAACTAACATGGCTTCACCTAGGGCATCAAGCAAACATAGCATCAGGATATTACATATTCCAGACTTAGTGAAATTTCATTAAGTGTTAAAACAGCAATAACAACATGGCATGTTTGTGAGCATGTTTAAGTCAACACAAAGCATATCATGGAAAGTTAAATGCACCACAGCAAAGAACGCATCATGGAGATTCTAAAACACCTAGGCATGTGACAAGGGGACAAACACAACAATAGCAACGAGCTCCTCAAGTAGGCATCTCGTAACAAGTTACAAAACCTAACAGCCACATGCACTTTTGCAACATAGATAAACATGACAATATGAACTCAAACAAGCATGATATAGCAACCAACATGTAGAGCATCTCATGATGAACATTTTGACATATCATTTGCATCATTGTGATAAACATGCACCAAGTTATCATATCTCAAACATGGCATGAAAACAACTAATAGCAGCAGTTTATAACAAGTAGCACTCTTCTCATGAAGATTAAGACATCTAGATGGACTTAAACATGCATGACACAATGGAACAAAACATAGTACATGTCACCACGATCATTTTGACATATCATATGCACAAATCGGACAAGCACAGTAAAAGTTATCCTCATCACAAAAATGCATCAGACAACGAAAATCACTAAGGACTTAGAAGAAAAACGAGGGTCAACCTCCTGCGGGTCGGGTCTGGTCAACGGAGTGGGCACGCGGTCAACGGGTTCGCGGAAGCGGGTCGCGGGTGCTGCTGGTGCGGATTGGGCGCCGCGGGACGACCGGGTCGGCCCGTTAGGGTTTGCCCCACGCGCCCTGGCTCGATTTGGTTGCGGGGTCTTCGATCCCGTCGGGGCGGCGGCGCTGGAGCCTCCCGGTGAGGCGGCCGGCGGCTGGCCCGGCTCCCCGCGGTGAGGGGCGGTGAGGGCCGGCGGCGAGGGGGCCGAGGCGGCGGGTCGGTGAAGGCCGGCGAGGGCGGCGGAGGAGAGCGGGCTCGGCCGGCGGCGAGGTTCCAAAGGGCGGCGGCGGCTGCTGGGATCTGAGGGTGCGGCGGTGCTCCGGCCAGCGGCGGCGGCTGCGAGCCGGAGGCGGGGACGAAGGCGGGGGCACGGGAGGCTGGCAGCGGGGCGATATGGCCCAGATCGGCGGGCTGGCTTCGGGCCCCGCAGGCCCGCGCGATGGGAGCGGCGGCGGTGGAAGCACGGTGCAGCGGCGGTGGAAGCACTAAGGTTTTGGACGCAAAATTGGAGGGGGTGGACGTTTATATAGGCACAAGGAGCTAGGAGAGTCCAAATGAGGAGCGGGTTTCGTCCACGAGATCACAATTGAACGGCCGAGATGATGGGAAGGGTTTGAGCTGTGTTGTTGGGCTATGAGAAAGGGGTGCTGGGCCAAAAGACAAAAGGCCTCCGGCGGTTAACACGGTTAACCGTTGGGCTATCAAACGAGCTCCGAATGCGATGAAATTTGGCAGGCGGCCTGTCTACACTATAATAAGACCACACGCCAAGTTTCAACCCATTCCGAGAATGTTTTTCGGCCACTTATAAAATAAATATTCGGAGGCACCGCGGGCGCGTGCAAGTGTGTCTGGGCTCAGAACGGACAACGAGAGGACGAGGGAACTCGGACGGATGCAAGTTTCGAAAACATGCTGATGCAACACACATGATGACATGGCAAGATGCAACACACAAGCAGATGACATGGCAACGACGGCGAATAACTGGCTGACACCTGGCGCACCGGTCTCGGTGTGTCACATTGTCAAAGAAAAAAGGAAGAGAAAACATCACCATTAAAATACAACTGAAGTTTAGGAACATTACAGTGTGCAGTCCAACTAATAAAGATGACATGGTTACTACTCAAGCTGACCTAAAAAAATTAGTTGCAGTAAAAAACTAAATGAAGTTCAGGCACAACCAGAGGCACAGTTCAAGATAAACCGATGAACTGGAAATCATCATCTCTGAAGTTCAATTAGAAAAGAAAATGCTCATGTCCATTTAAGCAATGGAAGGACAGAAATTACTGAAACAAAACACACAAGCAAAATTAAAAAAAGATAGAAATGAGGTTCATGTACAAAGAAAATGCCCCTCTCCTTCCGAAACCAGCAGCCCAGCAAGACCTCAAGCAGAAGTCCAAGTTCATGGAAAAATATGAAGTTCAGGTAGAATAAAAGATGTAGTGCAGGTAAGCAGTACAAGTTCCAAAATACTTACATGTGTAGTAGCCAAACAGAGCTTGGAAGTCTGTCTCAAACAGGTTAGAAGAAGCGATTGAGTACAGCCACGTCTTCCTGATATCCCCGATATTCTCATGGGAATAATTTGCAAGAACCCCGTCATGATACGAATTAACATTCGTAAGCATGAAGAATCCGCAGTCGATACTGCCATCAAAAGAAGTAAAAGAAATAGTGTTAGGATAGAAAAGAAAGCCAACGAATTAAACACGTCGCTGCTTAAGTACAACTACAGTTAAACAGATGTGATAAAGAGAAAAAGTCGAACTCATACTTGTTTTGCTGCTGGGGGACATCAATCCAATCCAGAGAGCATTTGTCGATGCTAATAGGACTAAAGGGTGTCTCCCTGTCGTTGCTGGCATCCTTCCAAAGCCTCTTGATGTTGTCGGTCATCTGTCGAAACAGGCGTACTGCACATTCATCTTTTGGTCCATAGTAGGAATCGAGAAGCTCGAACCTTGAATTCTTCAGGTCAAGGAATACCGTCTCCCAAAGACCGACACCACCCATGGAAGCAGGAAGCTCAGGCGGGTCAAAAGTAGGGAAAACAACCTGAAGCATAATAAACACACGAATCATTAAAAAATGAGAATAAATATTAGAACGGTACAAAAGAAAAATAAAACAAATATTAACACAGTGGATCGCACTACAAAACTAATATAGAGGCAAAGAACAAGATATTGCATACCGAATCATGTGCATCCATGCTATCTGGATCACTCGCCATGAAGTACTTCCTCACACGGGAATCAAATTGACCTCTGAAAATTTTGTCCTAAAATAATGCAGACAACACCAACATTTGAAAAAATACAAAAATGAGACGAACAAGTTTTAACTAAAATGGTAAGGAACAAAACAGAAAAGAAATCACTGTAAGGTTGACTTAGAGTGACCCAATACGGCAGGATGAGTTTATCCGATCCCTGGTACTTCGCACGTAGACAGTATAGTGCACAGTCAGCCACATTAGATGTAAGCATTCCGCGAGGACCAAAAGATATTGCGATTTCTTGAACAGAAGCTTCACACTCCTTGTTTCAGAACATAATCATTGATCTAAAACAAGCGAATAGAATGTAAAACAAGTTCAGCAGCAGGAATTCGGGAAGTTCATAACACATATTAGCACAGAAGTTCAGCTATATCACAACAGGCAGTATAGTACAAAAGAGGCCAGAAGTTCAGCGCCAGAGAAGCAAAAAAAACAAGAAGTTCAGGTACATAGAGTTGAGAAGTTCAGGTATGAAACTATAGGCAGTTCTACAGGGGGTACATGGATGATGTAAATATTGAGCACATGTACTCAACTCTTGGAACGGTCATTCCTAAGCCTAGTTACACTGTAATAAAAGTCATCAACCTTCTTTCGCAAGACAGCAAGGTCGCTATCTGCTCACCAAAAAGAAAATAGCAATTAACAGCAACACTCAAAACACATAGATTCGCGACAGTTTCAATTAAGACCAACATTCAAGCACAAACATTCAAAACATAAGCACATCTCAGCTGCTACATCAGAAAAGATAAAACCACAGCATCATAGACATCACAACCCATGCATTACAAACCTCTACCCACATAGAAAACAGGTTCACTTAACATTCTTTACAACCCACACGACAAACAACAAAACCAGAAGTTCAACTTAGACCACACAGGCAGTTCACAGGGGATATCTTGGACTAAACCAAACAACAAAGAGGGAAGGGGATGGGGAAAGAAGACAGAAGCATGCTCCTCTCTTCATGTCTCATTGCCTAGACCAGTGGCAGCACTGGAATGACCTACCTCCTCTCCATAGCTATCACTTTCGGTATCTTCATCATCATCTCCAGTAGACATTGCAGCGTCATCGGGAAGGACACCAGCAGCGGCTGGAGCAACTGGAGAATCTGAAACAAGAAAAACATTTGGTTGTGCCTGTACAGCATCAACATCAACTGATGGCTTTGCTGCACGAGAATTCTTCGGGCTTGCAGGAGCACTACCACCAGTTTGTACAGCAGACCCAACATGATCTTTCTCCAAAATTATGTCTCCATTTGTCTTGCCCTGCTCAGCATCAGAAACCTCAGCGCCAATGGACGAAAAAGGTTCGCTCAGGACCACCCCGTCGGAGCAGCCGGTGCCTGAGACGGACATGTCTGCAACCTTCTCTGGAGCAACACTAACATCATCATTCTGCTGCTGCAAAAAAGAAACAAAAAGTCATTACAAAGGGCTGACTGAACCTCATGCACAGGGGCAGCAAGTCCGTCTCAGGAGCAAACAAGACAAATGACCGAGAAAAAATGGTACCTTATTTTCACTACCATGAACCTCATCAACTATTACGCCACTAGCAGGAGCAGGTTCATGCACAGGGGCAGCCTCATGCACAGAAGCAGCTTCATGCGCCGGTAAAACATCCTCCTCAACCCTAGCATCATCATCAACAGCCTACAAAAAGAAATCATGTAGAAAACAAAATACCTAATCAGTAGAAGTTCAGATTGCATAATCAGTGAAGGTCAGCTATCACCACTGACATATAATGGAAGTCCAAATACAGTAAACATAGCAGGTCAGATATCAAACTACTCTAAGATACATAAGGGAACAAAAAAGGGTCAGTCATGGAAGTTCAGGTGCTGTAGCAGTTGAAGTTCAGGTTCTATAAACAGAGAAAATCACATAGGAACACTTGTGCTCAAAAAACGGTTTACGACACATGAAATCAATAACGGTCGCCGATGACTACAAACAGTAATAACTGAAAGCTAACATTGAACATTATTGCAAAGAAATATCAAAAGACAACATAAACAAACCTCTTTGGTACGCTCCACATGGCCTCCTTCACGACCCGAACAAATAGAATCCTGCCTCTGAATCTGTCTCGCAACAACACTTGCCTCATCTTCAAAAGGCTTGCAACGAGCATCCTGCATTTCCTTGAACAGCCCAACGCTAGTCCGGAGGTGGGAAGTGCTCTGACGAAGGTCTTCAAGAAATTTAGCTTCAATAGATAAGACCCCCTTTGAAGACTCAGCATCAAATCCGTGTCCAGGAGGAAGAATCCCATCAATGCGACTAAGACGCTCAGCAGTTGAAGGAACACGAGCCAACTCCCCACAAACAGTTTCAAGAAGACTGTCCATCCTAACCAGAGAAACATTGGCAGCTTCAAACAAATTCTCGGAAGAAACGCCACCTGCAGCACTCACACGGGCAGAAGAACCTCCTGGATCTATAGGGGGGCACCGGTATTAACATCCCAGGAGAATTCAAATCTTGGGGAAGTTCCACTCCCTAGGCCAGAAGAACGAGGCATAGTTAGAACAGGACGTTCAATAACCCTAAAGAACACAACCTCAGCCTGTGTCTTCCACTACATACAAAAACAAAAGTCAACGCGTCAGAAAACAAATGAAGGAACATGGGAACAAAGAATATACAAGACAATACCAGAAGTTCAAGTTAAACTACACAGGAAAGAATAATGCATAGAAACACTCCCAGACTGTCTCCCAAACACCCAGTTGGCTGGGTCATCATCACCCTTCATGACCAAGTCAGCCGCAGCAAGCTCAAGAAGCTTGGCCTGATCCATGAAATTGATGCGAGTGGTCCTCAAGTCAATATTAGGCGTATTGCCAATGATAAGGCAGTCCAGATACATAAGCAGCGGTGCGATGGCATAGCCTGTGACAACTTTTCCTCTGCTAGTACCTTGCTGATACCTAACAACAGCACTCCGAATATCGTCAACAACCAACTAGCAGTAGTCCATGTCTGTCATGTCCTCAAACTCAAGGTTCTCGGCCATTGCTGCCTTCCTGGACACTCGTGTAGACGTTCCAGGGATAACCACCTTCATGAAAACAATAAGGTAAATCACCTCCACAGCAAGATCATCCTTCGTCTCATCCTTCACCAGTTCAGCGAGGATATTCCGCAAATCCTTTGTCTGGATGTCGTCACTCATAGCATACCCAAGCTTGGCCTTCAAACTCATAACAGCATCATCGAAACCATCATTCGAGGGCCTAGGGGGGTACGATTACCTTGAGGGAACCCAAAGAGATGGTGAATAGCATCACTTGTAATACGTAGAACCTTGTTCGCCTCACCCATGTCCGATATCATGGTTGAAGGGTCAATCCTCGTGTAGATGTTGCCCATCAAAGGACGAGAAATGTTGGAATCAACCTTCAAGTCAAACACACAACCAAAACCAGCCTTGATAACCCTCGTCTTGAGCCTAGCTTGTAGCATTTTCGCACACGTCTTGACCTCTCCTAGTGAGCAGCGAACCGTCTTGTTAAAACGTTTCGCCTCACATCTTCCTTGGCCACCTTCTTCGGGTGCTTTGCCTCCTCTATTCCTCCTCTCAGGCCGCTGCACAAGCTGATACTGAAAAAAATACATTGACAAGGAAAAAAGGCAGAACAATGAGACACACAAGCTTCACCAAAATTCCACTAATGCCTACATACGCACCACATCTCAGAAGTCCAACTATGTCTACATAGGCAGTACAACCATGTATGACTAGAAGTTAACATTCTTTCAAAAGCAGAAGTTCAACCATGTATACCATGGCAGTAATCAAACATGTATCTCAGAAGTTCAACTATGTCTACATAGGTAGTACAACCATGTATGACCAGAAGTTAACATGCTTTCAAAAGCAGAAGTTCAACCATGTATACCATGGCAGTAATCAAACATGTATCTCAGAAGTCCAAGTATGTCTACATAGGTAGTACAACCATGTATGACGAGAAGTTAACATGCTTTCAAAAGCAGAAGTTCAACCATGTATACCATGGCAGTAATCAAACATGTATCTTAGAAGTCCAACTATGTCTACATAGACAGTACAACCATGTATGAACACTAGTTAACATGCTTTCAAAAATGTTGGAAATTTAAAAAGCAGAAGTTCAATCATATACACTAAGGCAGTAATCAAACATGTATACAAACAAGTTGAGCTAATTTCTTCATGTATATACCCAGAAGTCCAACTATGTACACAAAGGCAGTAATACCATAAAAGCAAAGCACGTCGGCTAATTTATTCGTCAATATTGAGATGGAGCAGAAGGTCAGCTATGTACGCCAAGGCAGTGCTAAAAACAATAAAACTACAGCAACAGCGACAAATGCTCTAAAAACAGTAAACATGAGACATTCATACCTGATTAGCGGCAGCATCATCATCGACGTCGTCCTCATCATCAGCATTGAAATCAGCATTATCCTTGTCCTCTGGATTAACACGAGAACGCTTCTTCACACCCTTGTTGACCTTTGCAGGTGGAACCTTGCGCTTCACGCCACATTTCTTCCCCTTACGAGATGCACCAGCACCAAGCGGAGAAGGTGTAGGCGTGGCAGTGGCAAGCACACGAGGACTACGGCGTGGTGTACCACCAAGGCCTAACCCTTCATCTTCAACAGCTTCTGCAGGCCTTGAAACACGTGGGCTCCTCCGAGGAGTAACTTCACCAACTACTAGCTTCCTCGCAGCAGTCTTCTTGATTTTCTTCTTAACAGGGACAACTGTGCCATCACTACCACATGACACGTGTTCCTCAACAGTGAGCTCAGCCGCATGAGCAGATCCAGGAACATCAGAACCTTTCTCAAGGCGGGCCGCCCTCTTCTTGACAAAATCTTCTTGCTTCTTCCTCTTACGTTGGTCCTCCAGGAGAAGCTGAAGAGGCACGTCCTCGGGTTGCGTGACAGCTTCAGTGCCATCAACAGACTGCGACTGCGTCTCTGACATCTGAAGAGAGCACAAAGGATCCGGAACGGAATCACAACCTTTGACTGACGGAGCCACCTCCTCAGCAGCAGCAGGGGTTTCTGATAAACCCAACTCAGATAAAACATCGTTGATGGTGTTCACAGCTTCCTCCTCTATGGACACATTTGCAAAGAACACAAAAAATCGAAGCAAAAAATAAAAAAAGTCAGGAATAAAAACAAAAATAAACGACAAGAATAAGCTAAAAAAACATGGCTCAAAACTTTAAAATGAAAAGAAAAGGGGTTTCACATACTAGGTGAAGCAAGAGCTGCAGAAGCAAGATCCTCAAGGCTTGAAAAATTCTCAATGCTCGAAGCAACCTCGGCAATCACAGTCAAAGGGATAATGGGTGATTTAGCCGCATCAGATATTGGAGCATCAGTATTAACCTCTGAAACTCCATCTTCATCGCAAGCATTTTTTTTCAGAACTATTCAACTCATCACCAACTACAAAAAATGCAAGTAAAAAGGCAACTGAGTTGTAATCTGCAATCTTACACCAAAGGGACTTCTACTTTTACAACAATGTCCAATACCCAGAAGTTCAACAATACCTAACAAAGCAGTAAACACAAAAAACAAACTAAAAATCTACAAACTAAATATAAAAACAATCTACAACAGCGGGGCTACTACATATGTCATGAATGTCCAGAAGTTCAACGATACATAACAAAGCAGTAAAATAAAATGTGCATAACAGAAGTTCAACCAAATTTCATTACAATCAAACAATAATTAAAACCAGAAGTTCAACTATGTGACCCAAGCAAGTAGCACATAAAAATGTAGCATGACCACAAACAATATTTCACAGGCAAACTAAATATCAATGCCATCAACATGATAACAAAAAAAGATATAAACTTCAAAAATGAAACATCTGGGAAGTCCAACAAAACTTGGTCACAAAGTTTCACCTGCAAAATTATCAACTACAAAGTAAGCAAACACTCTACTAACTCAAACTAATGGTAAAAAAGCATACACATAACCATTACTAGAAGTTCACACTATTATGAATGGCAGTCCAACATGAATACTAAGTGAAGATATGGGCAGACATATATCAGAATAATGCTATTTAAAATACAAGATACAATTACATTAAGTTACCTGGAGAACGTTTTGAAGCCACGACAACACAACCGCCTTGATGAATGCAACTCCAAACACTAGAACAACCTGCTAAAAACAGGGGATTGATTGCATATAGTTAGCAAGTACAAAATCATACAACAAAATACAAAAAGAAACTAAATCAAACCCTAGGATGAAACAACCAGAACATACCAACAAAGGATGAACAGTAACACATCTGGGCAAGCACAACAAAAAAATGTATCCATAAGCTAAATACAATGTCACAGACATAATCTAGACTTCGAAATCCACAGCACTAATGCAATTAAATACATCAGATCCAGTGTCAACCATCCATCACACCACACCCTCTCTTACATTCATCTGACTGCTAAAATCAACAAAGGGGAAATGAAATCCACACAAGTATGAAGGGACAAATAGCACACACAAGCATATCACAAACAAATATTACCACGGGGAATTGAAATCCAACCACCACATTCACAAGAACCCTACCTAATCTACAACCAAGAAGGAGGAGGGAGGCAGACGCGAGAGCACACAAAATAAATAGGCAGGCCTCGACAGATCTGGCGAAACTAGAAGCAAGCACTATGAGGGGGGCAGCACTTGTACCTCTCCAGACGACTCCCGCACGCACGAATCCGCATCGGTTCTTCCACTCCCCACAACGCCACGCGCACCTTGCAACCACGCATGCAGTTGCCGCCCTCACTTCAGAGCAGAAGAGAGCGGGTTGGGCGAGAGAGAGCGGGCGTGGGGAAGAAATAGGAGCGGGGGCGTGCACCGGTTACTCCAGCACGAGGGCAGGGGACAGGGGCGGAGAAATCGGGGGGAGTTGGAGGAGAGGAAGGCAGCAGAGCGACGGAGAGGGGGGAGAGCTAGCGACAAGGGAGAGGAGTTTTCTGACAGGTGGTCGCGAGGGAGATGGTCACTTAATGCCTCTCTGTCGTGGGACTTGCAGCGCCACTGAATTTACACTTTTACCCCCCAACAGCTAAAATAGTAAATACATGTGTAAATAAATAAATGCACCATTTGAATGCATTTATTATAATGAGATAAGATCACAAAACAGCACAAATGATATCCTCAAAACCAAAAATAGATGGCAAATATAGTACTAAAGGAAGAAACATACATACATAAATATGCCCCTGAAAAAACAAGAGAAAAGAAGTTCAAAAAATAAAGAATAGAAGTTCAAGTACCCTAATAAAAGAAGTAATGGAATAAGAATAAATAAACCATAAAGAAACAAAAAGAAGAAGTTCAACTACAAAAATAGATGAAGTTCACCCTATACGCTAAAAACCCTAAGATAGATAGTGGGGTCACGGATGTGACGGGCTCGCCTCCGCATGCGGCGACGCGGCGTGCTCCGGCTCGTTCCTGTCTCGACCTCGCTGGGGGAGCGGAGGGGGGGTCCCGATCCCCCCTCCCCCCTGCTCGGCCTCGCGCTACCGCATTGCTGCGCGCCAGGATTTGACAGGACGCAATGCGGTTATTCTGTTTCCACCCCCACCGCACGCACCCTAAACCCTAAAAACCCTAAGATAGATAGTGTGGAAACGGATGTGACGGACTCGCCTCCGCATGCGACGATGCGGCACACCGCGTCCTCGCCTGCTCCGGCTCGTTCCTGTCTCGGCCTCGCAGGGGGAGGGAAGGGGGGTCTCGACCCCACCTCCCCCCTGCTCGGCCTCGCGCTACCGCATTGCTGCGCGCTAGAATTTGACA
>LR738711.1:418474329-418496187 GCA_902687465.1 Secale cereale
GGGGGGGGGGGGTCCCTCCTATTCCTCGGCGGCAGACAACCGCCCCGTGAGACAATGTGAAGGCGAGGGAGAGGATGGCGGGGAAGGGTCGTTCGGCCAACTATTTTTCTCCTCTTGCAGTTGGGTTCGGTCGACAAAGACTCCACCGGCTCGCTCTGGCACGACACCCTCACAAACGGCACCCTGTAGATGCTCGATCCTTCAATCTCTGGTGGATGCTCCATCTGAGATCGATACTCCACAATGAGCGCCACACATCCCATTGATGGTGGTGGATGCCAATGCTTAGATGGAGCAGGGTTGGTGTCGGTAATTTTTACTTGGTACCTCGCACTCTGCATATATGCCGGTTCCATCCATACATTTGTGCAGTTCCACCAAAATGCAGCTGAATAACCCTGCTTGCACAGATAATGAAAAGGCGTGATTATATTATAGTGGCACTAGTTGATGAAACATACACTAATAAACAAAAGAAAATATTACATCATCCTGGAAATCGACCCAAGTCTCCCCGATACACCTTCTGCAAGTCATGAACGTCAGTGTACAGCGGTAGTACAAGGAGAGGCCTTGAGAGATTCAAATCTCCATTTTTGTGCAGATCAACTAAAATTAAGCACCCCAGTTTGCAAAAACGCTTAAACATTAGCAATGGTACTAGTTGATGAAACATACATTAACAAAGAGACGCACTTTCTTTATCTACATTGAAAATGAAATGATAGAGAGGACACCCGCTCTATTTTAACTGTATTATTACTTCATTTTATCAGTGACACTAGGGTCTAGCAGGTGGCAAACGAGGTGTACCGTGCGTCGCAAGGATGAAGGCCGGGGGTGCTTAGACTGGGATGCTGAAGCTGGATCTTTCAGTCCCTATCTTCCCCCTGATGTTTCTGTGGTAGCATTTGGGTTGTAATCCAAACTTGGTCGAGCTGGTGCTGCGTCCCCCTACCTACCTAGCTTATGTGGCGAACTTGTCTCCTGCTAGTACTCAGTCCGTTCTAGTAGTAGTTGCATAACTGCCCGTTTACACTGAGATGTTGTCAGATAATGGTTCTCTATGGTTGGGTTTCTTTAATGAAATCGGAGGGAACCACCCCTTTCGATATATAAGAAAAATAGTGGCACTAGCGGTGCCAATACATTGCCTCAAATTAATACTACCACTAGATTAAGGTGCAAAATAATAACACTACTGCTTTATCATGGCAGTGCCAAAACAGTAGCACAAGAGCAGGATCAACATGCAGGATCTTTGGCAAACGGTGAGACCTAAAAGGAACATACCTCGTGATGGGAACCATATCTGCAGTCAACGCCATCATAGTAGGGATGACACTAGTCGCCAACATGGATGATTCAATTCATGGGACCTTTTGGTGCAGTTCACCTAAAATGAAGCAATGTCCCATGAGCTAGCTTCTTCTTCTTCTTCATCTTCTTCTTATTTTAAGAAAAGGGCTCCATCCAAGGTTCCATTTCCATCAGAAAATGAAAAGAAGCAACTTATCTTAATGGGAAATTTAGCAGGACATGAAAAAAAGTGCCATTGATTCATATTACTGGAGACATTACATTGAAAACAAGATTGTTTTAATGTGTCCTTACTTTAAATAGTGTGACATTACATAAGAGCGCCTCGGGGCAACAAACATCAGAAGAGGATATTTGGGTTGGTCCCATTTTTGTTCGGTATATAGCCACCTTATACTGTGTGAGGCTAGCAAATCTAGTGCTGGACTTACTCTGTTGACTTGTCCCCCAGTCCCCACTTTCTTTCCTTTTTCATCCAATAGATCGGCTTTATATTGAGTTTGTACTGCATTCCCTTTATTTCTCTATTAGACCAGGAGACTAATTGGATAGCCAGTCTCTGCTACTTTTCACCCCCATTATTTCCTCTTTCGACCAAGTCCTAGATTTAGGTAACAAACCTTCCCCCACCCCCCACCCCCTTTCTTCCTTGTTTGAACCAAGTACTACTAGATTCGAGTGCATGAACTAGTTTTACCTCTTAACAGTAAAATATTACACAAGGGGGCTTGAGAAATAGTAAAAGATACAAATGCAACAACGTCAGGAGCTCGGGAAGTAGAGCAAGGCCGGTTTCGAAGGAAGTTATACCTGAGGGTCGCCGGGATGTCGCTAGGTGGGCGGCGGGAGGACGGATCTGCCCACACTACGGCAGCGAGGAAGAAGGGGTGGGAGGCCCTCCTTCGCCAGCGATGCTTGGGAGAGAACGGCAAGGCACGCTGATCGAGACGCGCCGGTAGTGGGTAAGAGCCGTCGCCGAGGACGACCCCGTGAACGTTGCACCTTCTCACCTTCCCCGGCAGAGAGAATCCGGCTGGATCTGTGACAAGCAGTGAGTAGAGAGAGAGAGTGTGGCCACCGCTGTCGTGTTTAGATCTGGAGAGGACGAGACAGTGTGAAGAGAGCAACACTGGCAAGCAAGTGCGGAGGCTCCTGCCTATATAGTGGAGTACTAGTTTTCTTTTGTCTACCGGCCGGAGCCGGCTTGACCTCAGCAATGACTGTTGACAAGTCTTCATGCACGTGCCCTAGAGGCGTAGTTGTCGTCATTTTGATCTGAAGCAACAAATTATAACATATAACACGAAAAAATGCCACATGACAAGAAATCATAACCTCACTGCCCAAAGGAGACCAGATGAATCCCGATGGACAAACTAGACGAAGATCAAAGCTCAAATTAAAGATAAACTCATAGAAAAGGGGTCCGTCGATAGATGTCCTAATTAACATAGCCGGCTTGACCTAGATGGCAGCCGAGTAGTCTTCGTGCATGTGCCCCCAATGACTAGCCCAACTCAGTTGCCGTTATTTAACCCTCGCAGTGATCCGAAGCACATGACACCTAATTTTGCGAGATGACAAGAAACTGTTTTTTAGATTTCTCACCAAAACTACAGCCCTGTACAACACAGCCTGCATGATATGTAGACGTTAGCCAATCCAGGCGTGTCAGCTGGAGTCTGGTCACATGCATGGACGAACTGATCTTCCGTGTCTTGCAGGGATCGTCCAGGTACCAACGTATGTACTTCTATTAACTCACCCAACTTGCGGGGCCGGGGAGTGTGCCTATGGTCGGTTCTCAATTGCGGTCCCACATGTGTGTGCAAACACAATATGACACGCGTTCCATTCGGAGAGCGGTGTGCCAGACCGACCGACCGTCTGGGGTGCGACGCGAACGCGACGGGCATGATGTATACTACGTACATGTGTACCGCCGTTTTCTTGAGGCTTTGCTCCATGGCGCAATCCATGGATACAAAATTAGTATACTGTATTATTTAAAAGTCGAGGGCAGGGCTTTTCCCGCGTGGTAGGTGGGGCAGTTCCGCCAAGTCGGTTCGACAGAGACATGAGAAGATGAGGGAGTAGGCTGTTGTAAACGTAGGGATGTGTGATTTGACAGTGAGTTACTGCTCGACAGGTGGGGCCTGGTGATTTGACTTGTCATTATCATTTTAACTGCCAAGTTGGATTCCTGACCACCTCCATACAGGTGCCTCTCCCAATGCTCCACCATGTAGAGGCTGGCTCTTGCTTAAGAGCCCACTCCTCCACTTTTTCCTTGCCTCTTTCCCCCACATATGCAAAAATGCCATGTAAAGCGGGCTTATAGCCCACTATTGTACTTGATCCTACAGGTACTAAGCCTGCCACATAGGCATAAAGTCTGATGTGCCAAGTTAATTAAAAAGCGAGAGACTAGTTTGGTGACCCCAGGAAGAAACAGTGATAAGCGCATGTTCCTAGATGAAGCAAACTTAGCAACAAAAAACTAAGCACCTATGCATTGGGGACTTGAGTTGCTAAGCCATTTAATGCCCATAGCAGCTCATCTAAGCACCATTTCATTGGAAGAGGTCACTCCTTGGCAGATGCAATAAATACTATGAAGAAAGAGATAGAGAGAAGTAAACAAAAGAATACTCTTATAGCCAACCTTATAGCTAACCTTGTTGTATGAGTGACTAAGGCTACCCGTAATGGTAGTATCATACGTAGTATCATGCATGCCAATTAGGCAGTTTTGATGAGGTGGCGTAGTATTTAATGAAGTAAGAGAGGGTTGAGTATCATATCATGATATCGTATCATATTAAATGATGTGCTACTATGTGTCATGCATGGCAATAAATGAACCATTCTATGATACCAAATCTGATACTACGCACTACAGATGTAGTATCAAACACTAGTATCATATGCATGATACTAGTATATGATACTCCCCACTACGACCAGCCTAAGTGATGACTATGTATGACATGCCAACATCAGATAGCCTAACGCACCATGTTAAATCTCCAAGGGAGCGAGCGAGGCGACGGTCGTGGTAGGCACGACCATGATACGGGCTCCTGGCAGCCCTTGGATCTGAGATCGAATGGTCGCATGCTAAGTTGTTGAAAAATTGCAGAATAACCGTCCAACATCGGATATTCACCCGTAGGTCTAGAATCACGCCATGCAACCGTTCGATCTCAGATCCAAGGGCTCTCATAAGCTCGTATCATGGGAGAATGGAAAGCTTCGTATCACCTGTAATTTTCCCGTCGCTTGACATGACATGGAAAGCTATTTAATTGGGCGCCGAGTAGACATGACATCTAATTGGGCCCCCATAGTATTGTGCATGAATCCATTTATCCTCCAGGCAAGCCACTACCCTGCCATTCGCACACGCCCCCCACTCGACATTTTTACAATCGATAAACCGCTCCTAGTCGTCCCGTCCATTCACATTATGGCAGTTCCACTAATCATAACCCTCCTCCCAAATCCATGGCGTCCCAAATCTCCATGATCCGCGGCGAGTACAAGGTTAGAACCATCACCGACGATGAGTTCGACGTCATCTACACCCGTTCTTTTGCAACGGTGAAAGAATGCCTTGCTCTCTTCAAACGCATGTTCGAAAACTCAAATGATGAGTGGGTCGCTAGGCTAGATGTTGAGTACACCACGGTCCTGGGAAGCAAGAAGAAACTAAAGGAGGCAGAGAAGAAGAAGCCCACCGTGATCCAGGTTTGCGTGCATGACTTATGCTTGGTCTACCACATATGCCATGCCAACGTTGAGTGTGAGAAATTTAAGAACTTCCTCAAGGGCGGCCGAGTCAAATTCGTTACTGCAGACTTTAGGAACACCAAGGAAATCCTGGGTCGGATAGGCCTCGTTGTAGGCGACCCCTTTGACCTCCAGAAGGAAGGGCTGGTGCCCTCCCTTGATCAGCCTTCAATGCTGACCCTAGCAGGAGCCATGGTTCATCCTATGTACGATGAACTAAAGAAACCTCCGCACACGTTTCATCGTGCATGGCAGTGGACTGTACTAGATATAGACCACATCCACTACGCTGCAATGGATGGCTACCTTTGTTTCAATATCTACAAGGGTTGGATGAAAAGCAAGAGCCAAGTGTGCGGTTCAAGCAAAGAAGTATCGCCCAAGAGGAAGAGGGACAAGGACGAAGTCGAGGACGTGGACGAGGACTCCGAGTAAGGTGGCAGTGTCGTTGCTCATGGTAGTTCTAATGCAATGTCTACCGGATTAGTTGCTTAGTTTAATTTCTGGTGTGATTAGTTTTATTTGAGGGGTGTGTTGTGCTAAGCCACCAGCAGAACTATGTTATGTTTCTTCTCGTTATATTTCGTACATTTCATCTTTTAGTTGGTATAGTACTACCACTCGTTTCTTGACATTATATACGTAAAATATTATATGGCCAACATCATATAGCCAGCAGTTTAGTTGTCAAAGAATTTCAGGGTGCTTAGTTTTGTCAAAGAATTCCAGAGTGCTTAGTTTTATTTGAGGGGTGTGTTGTGCTGGACACCATTAACTTATCATTGTGTGAATCGGCTTATTTTTGTCATGTAACATGGTCAACGGGTTTGACGTGAAAATAACAATGTCTAATGGCATTTCTGAGCAAACATCTAAATTAACGATGGCATTTTTTAGATATCTAATTGTATTTTTGAGCAGGCATCTCACGGATCGATGGCATTTTTTGAGTAGTTGTAACTTCCAATGGCAAAACTGAGTAGTGATACACAACTAGTGGCATAAATAATAAGAACCCAAGAATTAGGTAGGGCTAATTTCTTTATTTCTTTATTTCTTTATACCTTTGTGTGCGAAATAATATACGCTACCTCCCGCAAGATTTTCTTTACAGAGGCAACATAGAACTATATGAGTGACCTATCAAATTTTGGAATTATTCCGGGTTCGTTTGGCCTTTTTTATACATTAATTGAGTTTCTGGTTATTTAATGTGCATAATTCAAATTTGAACTACAAGCACATGCTCCCGTGCACCAAAGTTGACTGCAAAATCACATGTGTGTCCTCGGGTGAATTTCTAGGTCCCATGCAAGAAATGGGAATGAAATTCAAACATCTCGGCATCGTGGTTCGGCCGAGAACATTGAGAAGCTTGTTTTGAAAATTCTTGTAAATCCAAATCACGCCTGAAAATCATGAAACTTGGCATGGTGTCATTGCTTGGTACTACCATGCCGTGGTAAAAATATTATAGAATAGGAACTAGTTTTGGTATAAGTTTCTTGCAAACCGGAGCTTCTCTCAAGAAGTCTCGTGGTTCTGAGAGGGAACGTGTCACCTTTGTGTTGATAATTCAAATTTTAAATACAAAGCATATGCTCCAGTGCACCAAAGCTGGTTGAAAAATCACATGTGTGTCCTCAGGTAAATTTCTAGGTCCCATGCCAGAAATGGGAATGAAATTCAAACATCTGGGCATCATGGTTGATGTCTACTACGCAACCTTCTTCTTGTAGATGTTGTTGGGCCTCCAAGTGCAGAGGTTTGTAGGACAGTAGCAAATTTCCCTCAAGTGGATGACCTAAGGTTTATCAATCCGCGGGAGGCGTACGATGAAGATGGTCTCTCTCAAACAACCCTGCAACCAAATAACAAAGAGTCTCTTGTGTCCCCAACACACCCAAGACAATGGTAAATTGTATAGGTGCACTAGTTCGGCGAAGAGATGGTGATACAAGTGCAATATGGATGGTAGATATAGGTTTTTCAAACTGAAAATATAAAAACAGCAAGGTAGCAAGTGGTAAACGTGAGCATAAACGGTGTTGCAATGATAGGAGACAAGGCCTAGGGTTCATACTTTCACTAGTGCAAGTTCTCTCAACAAGGATAACATAATTGGATCATATTACTAGCCCTCAACATGCAACAAAGAGTCACTCCAAATTCACTAATAGCGGAGAACAAATGAAGAGATTATGGTAGGGTACGAAACCACCTCAAAGTTATTTTTTCTGATCGATCTATTCAAGAGTCCGTAGTAACATTCAATCTATCATAGAGTTCGTACTAGAATAACACCTTAAGACACAAATCAACCAAAACCCTAATGTCACCTAGATACTCCATTGTCACCTCAAGTATCTGTGGTCATGATTATACGATATGAATCACACAATCTCAAAAACATCTATTCAACCGACACATAGAACTTCAAAGAGTGCCCCAAAGTTTCTACCGGAGAGTCAAGACGAAAACGTGTGCCAACCCCTATGCATAGATTCCCAAGGTAACGGAACCCGCAAGTTGATCACCAAAACATACATCAAGTGAATCACATGATATCCCATTGTCACCACAGATAAGCACGTGCAAGACATACATCAAGTGTTCTCAAATCCTTAAAGACTCAATCCGATAAGATAACTTCTAACGGAAAAATCAATCCATTACAAGAGAGTAGAGGGGGAGAAGCATTATTAGATCCAACTAGAATAGCAAAGCTCGCGATACATCAAGATCATGCCATCTCAAGAACACGAGAGAGAGAGATCAAACACATAGCTACTGGTACATACCCTCAGCCTCGAGGGTGGACTACTCCCTCCTCGTCATGGAGAGCGCTGGGATGATGAAGATAGCCACCGAAGAGGGATTTCCCCCCTCTGGCAGGGTGCCGAAACGGGGTCTAGATTATTTTTCGGTGGCTACAGAGGCTTTCGGCGGCGGAACTCCCGATCTAGGTTAATTTTCGAAGGTTTCAGCATTTACAAGATTTTTTGGCGTAGGGCACAAGTCAGGGGGGGCTTCTGGGCTGTCCACGAGATAGGAGGGCGCGCCCCTGCCAAGGGCACGCCCCCACCCTCATGTGTAGCCCGTGGCTCTCCTGGCCCAACTCTTTTACTTCGGGGGCTTCTTTTGGTCCAGAAAAAATCATCAAAAATTGGCTCGTCAATTGGAATCCGTTTGATATTCCTTTTCGGTAAAACCCTAAAATAGGAAAAAAACAGAAACTGGCACTGGGCTCTGGGTTAATAGGTTAGTCCCAAAAATCATATAAAAGTGTATATAAAATCCCATAAGACATCCTAGAAGGATAATATAATAGCATGGAACAATCAAAAATTATAGATACATTGGAGACGTATCAAGCATCCCCAAGCTTAATTCCTGATCATCCTCGAGTAGGTAAATGATAAAAACATAATTTTTGATGTCGAATGCTAACCAACATAATTTTCAATGTAATTCTCTTAATTGTGGCATGAATGTTCAGATTTGAAAGATTCAAGACAAAATTCTATGTTGACATAAGAAATAATAATACTTCATGCATACTAACAAAGCAATCATGTCTTCTCATAATACTATGGCTAAAGAAAGTTATCCCTACAAAATCCTATAGTCTGGCTATGCTCCCTCTTCATCACACAAAATATTCATATCATGCACAACCCCGATTTCAGCCAAGCACTTGTTTTCATACTCTATTCTTTCAAACCTTTCAACTTTCACGCAATACATGAGCGTGAGCATGGACATAGCACTATGTGGAATAGAGTGGTGGTTGTGGAGAAGACAAAAAGGAGGGAGATAGTCTCACATCAACTAGGCGTATCAACGGGCTATGGAGATGCCCATCAATAGATATCAATGTGAGTGAGTAGGGATTGCCATGCAACGGATGCACTAGAGCTAAATATGTATGAAAGCTCAACAAAAGAAAATACAAGTGAGTGGGTGTGCATCGACTAGGTGTATCAACTGGCTATGGAGATGCCCATCAATAGATATCAATGTGAGTGAGTAGGGATTGCCATGCAACGGATGCACTAGAGCTAAATATGTATGAAAGCTCAACAAAAGAAAATACAAAGAAGACAAAAAGGAGGGAGATAGTCTCACATCGACTAGGCGTATCAACGGGCTATGGAGATGCCCATCAATAGATATCAATGTGAGTGGGTGTGCATCCAACTTGCTTGCTCACTAAGACCAAGGGCATTTGAGGAAGCCCATCATTGGAATATACAAGCCAAGTTCTATAATGAAAATTCCCACTAGTATATGAAAGTGACTAAACATGAGACTCTCTACAATGAAGAACATGGTGCTACTTTGAAGCACAAGTGTGGAAAAAAAGATAGTAGCAATTGTCCCTTTTTCTTTTGTTTTTCTTTTTTTCTTTGTTTCGGGCCTTTATTTTTTTATTTGGCCTTTTTTAGGGGATTTATTGATTTAGCCATACCTCACATGGGACAATGCTCTAATAATGATGATCATCACACTTTCATTGAATTACAACTCGATATTACAAGTCGATACTAGAACAAAGTATGACTCTATATGAATGCCTCCGGTGGTGTAGCGGGATGTGCAATGAATCAAGAGTGACATGTATGAAAAATTATGCATGGTGGCTTTATCACAAATACGATGTCAACTATATGATCATGCATGGCAATATGACAATATGATGCATGTCATATGAACGGAATGGTGGAAAGTTGCATGGCAATATATCTCGGAATGGCTATGGAAATGCCAAGATAGGTAGGTATGGTGGTTGTTTTGAGGAAGATATATGGTGGCTGTTTTGAGGAAGGATATATAGTGGGTGTATTGTACCGGCGAAAGTTGCGCGGAACAAGAAAGGCTAGCAATGGTGGAAGGGTGAGAGTGCGTAATATCCATGGACTCAACATTAGTCATAAAGAACTCATATACTTATTGGAAAAATCTACGAGTCATCAAAACAAAGCAATCAACGCATGCTCCTAGGGGGGAGGTTGGTAGGAGTTAACCATCGCGCGCCCCCGACCTCCACACAAAGGTTGACACTTTACAAATACCTCATGCTCTAACTTCATCACATAGCGGTTCACCATACGTGCATGTTACGGGAATCACTAACCTTAACACAAGTATTTCTCAATTTCATGATAACTCCACTAGCATGATTCTAATATCACTATCCTCATATCTCAAAACAATTATCAAGCATCCAACTTCTCATCATATTCATGCACTTAGTGTGAAAGTTTTTACTACATTGATATTGGATGTCTATCATGTGAAGACTAGTTTTATAGCCTAAACACATTACCATGCTATTTTATAGACTCTCAAATGAATATAAGTGAAGCATGAGAGTTCATCTATTTCTCCAAAATAAAACCACCGCCGTGCTCTAACAGATATAAGTGAAGCACTAGAGCAAACAACAAACTACTCCGAAAGATATAAGTGAAGATCAATGAGTAGTTGAGTAATTATGTAACTATGTGAAGACTCTGTAACATTTAAGAACTTCAGATCTTCGGATATTATTCAAACAGCAAGCAAAACAAAATAAAATAAATTGACGCTCCAAGCAAAACACATATCATGTGGTGAATAAAAATATAGCTCCGAGTATAGTTACCGATGGATGTAGACGAAAGAGGGGATGCCTTCCCGGGGCATCCCCAAGCTTAGGCTTTTGGTTGTCCTTGAATTTTACCTTGGGGTTCCTTGGGCATCCCCAAGCTTAGGCTCTTGCCACTTTTTGTTCCATAGTCCATCAAAGCAATACTCAAAACTTGAAAACTTCACAACACAAAACTTAGACAAAAATCTTGTGAGCTCCGTTAGTATAAGAAAGCAAACCACTAATCAAAAGTACTGCAATGAATTCATTCTTTGTTTATATTGGTGTTAAAACTACTATATTCCAACTTCTCTATGGTTCATACTTCCCAATATTACTCATAGATGCATTGAAATAAGCAAACAACACACGAAAAACAGAATCTGTCAAAACAGAACAGTCTGTAGTAATCTGCGGGTTTCGCATACTTCTGTAACTCCAAAAAATTCAAACGAAATTGGTAAACGTGAGGAATTTGTCTATTAATCATCTGCAAAAAGAATCAACTAAATAGCACGCTCCAGTAAAATATGATGACCATTCTAGCAAGCGCTAACGATTCTATTTTTCACAACAAGATCATATAAACTTCACACAAGTCTTCCCAAAGGTTCTACTTGGCACAAACACTAATTAAAACATAAAACCACATTTAAACAGAAGCTAGATGCAATATTTATTCCTAAACATAAGCAAAAACAAAAAAATATAAAATTGGGTTGCCTCCCAACAAGCGCTATCGTTTTACGCCCCTAGCTAGGCATAATGATGCTCACATAAAAGATAAGAATTGAAACATAAAGGGAGCATCATGAAGAATATGACTAGCACATTTAAGTCTAGCCCACTTCCTACGCATCGGGATTTTGTGAACAAACAACTTATGGGAACGATAATCAACTAGCATAGGAAAGCAAAACAAGCATAGCTTCAAAACTTCAAGCACATAGAGAGGAAACTTGATATTATTGCAGTAGGTAGAAACATATGTCCCTCTCTCATAATAATTTTCAGTAGCATCATGAATGAATTCAACAATATAACCAGCAAATAAAGCATTCTTTTCATGATCTACTTGCATAGAAATTTTACTACTCTCCACATAAGCAAAATTCTTCTCATTCATAGTAGTGGGAGCAAACTCAACAAAATAACTATCATGTGAAGCATAAACCAATTGAAAACTAAAATCATGATGACAAGTTTCATGGTTGTCATTATTCTTAATAGCATACAAGTCATCACAATAATCATCATAGATACCAACTTTGTTCTCATAATCAATTGGAACATGTTCCGAAATAGTGGATTCATCACTAAATAAAGTCACGACCTCTCCAAATCCACTTTCATCAATATAATCATCATAAATAGGAGGCATGCTTTCATCATAATAAATTTGCTCATCAAAACTTGGGGGACTAAAATTATCATCTTCATCAAACATAGCCTCCCCAAGCTTGTGGCTTTGCATATCATTAGCATCATGGATATTCAAAGGATTCACACTAACAACATTGCAATCATGCTCATCATTCACATATTTCATGCCAAGCATTCTATGTAATTCTTCTTCTAGTACTTGAGCACAATTTTCCTTCCCATCATTTTCTCGAAAGATATTAAAAAGATGAATCATATGAGGTAACCTTAATTCCATTGTTTGTACTTTTTTTTATAAACTAAACTAGTGATAAAACAAGTAACTAAATGATTCGATTGCAAGATCTAAAGATATACCTTCAAGCACTCACCTCCCCGGCAACGGCGCCAGAAAAGAGCTTGATGTCTACTACGCAACCTTCTGCTTGTAGACGTTGTTGGGCCTCCAAGTGCAGAGGTTTGTAGGACAGTAGCAAATTTCCCTCAAGTGGATGACCTAAGGTTTATCAATCCGCGGGAGGCGTAGGATGAAGATGGTCTCTCTCAAACAACCATGCAACCAAATAACAAAGAGTCTCTTGTGTCCCCAACACACCCAATACAATGGTAAATTGTATAGGTGCACTAGTTCGGCAAAGAGATGGTGATACAAGTGCAATATGGATGGTAGATATAGGTTTTTGTAAACTGAAAATATAAAAACAGCAAGGTAGCAAGTGGTAAAAGTGAGCATAAATGGTGTTGCAATGATAGGAGACAAGACCTAGGGTTCATACTTTCACTAGTGCAAGTTTTCTCAACAAGGATAACATAATTGGATCATATTACTAGCCCTCAACATGCAACAAAGAGTCACTCCAAAGTCTCTAATAGCGGAGAACAAACAAAGAGATTATGGTAGGGTACGAAACCAACTCAAAGTTATTCGTTCTGATCGATCTATTCAAGAGTCTGTAGTAACGTTCAATCTATCATAGAGTTCGTACTAAAATAACACCTTCAGACACAAATCAACCAAAACCCTAATGTCACCTAGATACTCCATTGTCACCTCAAGTATCCGTGGGCATGATTATACGATGTGCATCACAAAAAATCTCAGAAACATCTATTAAACCAACACATAGGACTTCAAAGAGTGCCCCAAACTTTCTACCGGAGACTCAAGACGAAAACGAGTGATAACCCCTATGCATAGATTCCCAAGGTCACGGAACCCGCAAGTTGATCACGAAAACATACATCAAGTGTTCTCAAATCCTTAAAGACTCAATTCGATAAGATAACTTCAAAGGGAAAACTCAATCCATTACAAGGGAGTAGAGGGGGAGAAGCATTATAAGATCCAACTAGAATAGCAAAGCTCGCAATACATCAAGATCGTGTCATCTCAAGAACACGAGAGAGAGTGAGATCAAACACATAGCTACTGGTACATACCCTCGGTCTCGAGGGTGGACTACTCCCTCCTCGTCATGGAGAGCGCCGGGATGATGAAGATAGCCATCGGAAAGGGATTCCCACCTCCGGAAGGGTGCCGAAACGGGTCTAGATTGGTTTTCGCTGGCTACAGAGGCTTTCGGCGGAGGAACTCCCGATCTAGGTTAATTTTCGAAAGTTTTAGCATTTATAGGATTTTTTGGCGTAGGGCACACGTCATGGGGGCTTCTGGGCTGTCCACGAGATAGGAGGGCGCGCCCCGCTGCCCAGGGCGTGCCACCCACCCTCGTGGGCAGCCCGTGGCTCTCCTGGCCCAACTCTTTTACTTCAGGGGCTTCTTTTGGTTCAGAAAAAATCATCAAAAATTGGCTCGTCAATTGGACTCCGTTTGATATTCCTTTTCTGTAAAACCCTAAAACAAGAGAAAAACAGAAACTGGCACTGGGCTCTGGGTTAATAGGTTAGTCCCAAAAATCATATAAAAGTGTGTATAAAAGCCCATAAGACATCCTAGAAGGATAATATAATAGCATGGAACAATCAAAAATTATAGATACGTTGGAGACATATCAATGGCTCGACTGGAAACATTGAGAAACTTGGTTTTTTAATTCCTATAAATCCGAAAATGCATGAAAATCATGAAACTTGGCTTGGTGCCATGACATGGCACCAACATTATGTGGTAATTTTGATATGGATTTGCGAAGGCGCACACATTAACAATCAACAAAGTCATTTTGGAACAAGTGTTGTCACATTACAATCGGAAACACAAGTATTATTGAAACCATGGGCGTTCTATTTACCATTTACGTGCCGCCACGCGTTCCCTTTTTTTATTAGCTAGGAGGCGCCGTGCAGGGGAGCTATTTGAGTACGCGAGGCGTGTGATCAGACCCCTGCGCGTGCTTATCGGGAGGAGAGCCCTTTAACCTCCATCTGCCATCCACCTCTCTCCCAAGGTCTCCATTAATGGTGCCCGAGCCTCAGTTTAATGGCGTGGCAATGTCTCACTCGACTGAGATTTAAGAGAGAAAATAGAAAACCTGAAAAGAAAATTGTGCATAGATCTTGATGTAAGATCCGACGGACCTATATAACATCTACTGCGACTTATAGTAAGACTGCTGAATATATATAAGGACGACGCGAGTGGATAATAATTGTCTTACATAATTAGGAAGTTAATTAGAAAAGCCACATGCAGCTATGCCTGAAATACACAAGGGCAAAGGAAGAAGGAAGATCCATACAACGATCTGGCTTGCTGATCTCTACTATCTTTATGCGCTGCAGGTAGCGGAGACTAGTTCTCGCGGCGGGCGATGATCTCTTTCATCAGTTTCATGTCCTTAATACGCTGCTTGGAAGCATCCATGGATTCCTCCACCAGCCTGTTATGCTCAATGCGGAGCATGGCATTCTCGTCCATAAGTTTCTTGAAGATGACTTCCATCCTCTACAACACGACAGCGGTCTCCTCCTCTTGCTTCACCATTCCGGCGATCTTCGCCCTCAGCAGGTCATGCTCGCCCCGGAGCTTCGCAATGCCCTCCCCCAGTTGCCGGATGGCACCGGTAGCCTTGTCCTGCATCCTCACCCAGCCGGAGATCTGATCCATCTGGCTATGGACTATCGCATGCATGCGCCTATAAGAGTCCTTACTTGCCCGCGAGAAATTTTCCCAGGCCGCCGAGGCGCGGCAGGATGTCCTTGCTGCTTTGGTGGGGCGGTGGGACATCTCTGCTACTTCCGCGGCGTGGCCGAACCAGTCTGCTACATCGACGGCGCGGCGGGACCTCCGTGCTGCTTCAGCGGCGTAGCAAGACCTCTATGGTGCTACTGCTACGCGGTTGGACATGTCGGCTGCTTTCGCGGCGAGGCGGGACATCTCTCGTGCTTCCTCTTCCATGCTCACCTCTCCCTGATGGAAATTTCTCAACCCAGAACTCACGCTAGCTATGGCTTGATTGACTTGATTGTTTTTTGTGGATGAGGAATTGAGGAGGAATGTGCAGTCATCTTATAACCGAGTACTACTAATACACTCCTGTGGGAAACCGTTTAGGTTTTGATCGGTGTGAACAAGTTTGCAATTAAATATAGCGTGGTAGTAGTAGTAATTTGGAAAGTGGCGAGACGCGCTCAAAATTTATTGATGGTTCTAGTTTCGAAGTGCGGCACTATTCCCGGATGGCGTAACGTCGACACGTTTTCTCGGCCGTGGTGTAGCATATGCCATGGTACTAGTTCTTTTTCTACTACTGTGTATGTGCAAAAACTGGCACCGTCGGATACATATCTTACGCTTGGCGTTCGGCAGGAATAGCCTCGTGGCGAGCTATAGACTAGTCTTTTTTTCAGACGTATTACACGTATCTCTCGGGACTTCTCCCACGCACCATCACTGCTCCCTAGGTTGATGCCACCCACATACAGTTGTACTCTGAGAAGAGGTGCACGCACGCACTCATCCTCTCTCTCACACACGCATCTGTAGCTACGAATTGTAGTGTTCTCAACCATCTGATTGGCTCTATCATAGGTTTCACGTTGCTCCTTGGCCTTGAGATTGAGATGTTTTAAACACGGAGGCTAAGATGGAGGCGCGAGGTTTTGGTTAATGTGCGGGCCGCACACGACACCAACACGACACAAGCTTCGGATGCCTGGTGCGCATGCAGTCGGGTTAGTTGTCCAAGTATAGACACAACCAGGCCCTCGTTGGTATCCGTGCCTCGACTTTGGCTCGTCATAGTGGAGAGTAACATAGACCAGTTACTAGTCTATGATACTAGTACCTTCACAGTGGGTAGTGTCATATAGTATATGCATAATTTGGCGACGAGCGCTCTCTATATGTACCACCTTTTTTCTTTAATTACATCTTGTTAGTTTTGCTCCATGGCGCAATCCATCTATACTACTACTGTACAAATGTATATATTTTTTAAAAGACTAGAGGGCGGGGCAGTCTAGCTTGGTCCTTTTCATGAGAGGCGAGGGCCTTTGTGATTTGACGGCTCATTACTGCTGGTGGGCGGGGCCTTGTGATTTGACTGCTCGTATAAATGTGCCGACGACCTGAGGAGGAGCAAAGAACCGTGCGGTATACTCAAGTTTTCCACTGGAGTACGACGGAGGAGCACGAAACACGGAAACCCAGTGCCATATCCTCTACTCTCTACTCTTATTATATATTACTAGCAAGAGGCATTGTTCTATTGGTGATAAAGAATGATATAATTTGCTAGTCATCTCATTTTTAGCATTGTTCTATTCATGCCTCGCAGAGAAGGTGACATGTGCGGTGAAACACCCGAAGCAAAATAAGAAACACAAGAGCAAAAGAAGGAGGATAATCACCCAAAAAAAAAGAAGGAAGACGCACAGACAAGTCTGGGGTGCTGCTCTCACTGCATGAAGGGTTGCTGGCCGCGGAGTCGTAACTGCTTCTTCATCGCCTCCACGACCTCCATCTCCTTGCGCCTCTCCTCCGCCATATTCATCATTGTGTCCAAGACGCGGGATTTCTCAATGCGAGCCTTCATCATCTGTGCCACGGCCGCATTACATACCTTGACAGCAGTCGGGTGCTCGATGCGGAGTTTCGCCAACTCCTCCTTCTGTTCCATGATGAGGGCCTGCAACATCTTCATCGAGGAACTACTATTCTCATGCATCTTCTTCCAGCCGACGTTCTCCTCCTTCAGCAGGTCGAGCTCATGGCAGAGCTTTGCCTTGTCCTCCTGAAGTTGCAGGATTTCGTCGGTCACCTTCTTCTCCGAGGCAATGCTCTTCTTCTGCAGCATCACCAAGCCGGCGGTCAACTCCCCCTGCTCATTGAACTCAGCGGGCATGTTGTCGAGGCAATCCTTCGGCAGCTCCACCAAGCCGTGGATGAACTCCTTCTGCTTATTGAGGTGCTTATTGAGCTGATCAGGCATGCCGTCAAGGGATAACGACTCCAGCGCTGCCAGCTCGACATGTTCGCCTCCGCGTCTAGGGCGCTCGTGGGAGCCATCGCCTGCCCGTGAGAGATCTTTCAAGGTCTCTGTGTGGCGGCAAGCCCTCTTTTTTTTTTGCAGCCATGGTTGCCGCTCCCTTGTTACAAGTAGTTCTCGACCTAGAGCTCTGCACACCGGCCATGGCAAGGACGGACGAAGAAGGAGGACTTATGAGGAGGAAGGTAGAGTAATTTTCGGTTAGGCAGTTCCTCTTTACATAACCTAAGTACTAGCACTAGTACTAAAACCTGCATGGAACACGTTCAGGTTTGGTACGTACTGGTAGGTGTGAGCAGGCTTACACTTAATTTTAGCACTAGTACTTTCGAATCTGATGGGAACAAGGTAAAGATTAATTGATGGTTTTTGGTTTGCGAGGACCGAAACGGCTCCCGATGAGTTTAGTGGAACATAAATTTCAAGTAGACTACACTACTCAGATGCGTAAATATTATGTTACTGTCGAAAATTGGCACAAAATACGAAGGAGACCAATGGAAGTACAACTACCAACCCATGATTTAACTACTCGCATGCGCGCAATGTAGTAGTAATGTCTTTCTTCCGCCCTCACGTCCACTCAATTTGCATGCGATGTATTAATTGACCATCAATGAAGTGAAGGACTTAACACGCGTCAAATTATCACATGGGGTAGATCTTGGTACAAAATTGCGTTCGACTGTGTACCCGCATGTGCGTGCGAGGGAATGAGTGCATGCGTGGCGTGCGTGCACATCTTCGCTTCGTGCATGTACCGCCAGTGCGGCTCAGGGTGGACAAGTACATTCTTCTGGAACCAGCAGCACGTCACTGTGATCAATCCACACAAGGATGTTGCGACAACGCCTCCACATGTGCCACGTGGCTTCATGAACTGTAAGAGAGACACTGTGTAGCGTGTCATTGTGTTTTGCACATACAAGTACTAGTAAGGTACACGTGCATTGCACGCGTCAGATTTTGCAACCAAATTACGAATAATACGACACTGTAGCATGTAAGCTCTCAGTCATATATGCTTGATGTAGACCTTCGTTTAAGTCTTATAGTTCATATCATTCAAAATCAATTAGTTTTCATAGAAACCTAGGGCCTCTTTGATTCGTAGGATTTCCAAAATGCGGGAACAGGAAGAACATGGGATTAGAGTGGAATGTCGTCTTGAATCCAACAGGATGGTACGAGTGTTTGATTGTGCATAGAAAAAACGCAGAATTCTATCAAAGAGGTTTGAGTGGATGGGATGTTTCCTATGAAATCTAGTGCAAATGAATCATATGGAAAAATTCCTATGGTTTACAATCCTACGAATGAAACAACCAGGATAGGAAAAATTCCTAAGGAATAGAATCTCCAAAATTCCTTCGAGAATCCTTTGAATCAAAGAAGCCCTTAATCAATTTTATGATTCATGGAATTGTGCATTGTAAAGAAAAAAGTAAAAACAAATAATGGTAGTTCAACTAGAAAAAAAGTTTAGGCAGTTATGATACGGAAGATTCTAGAACAAAGGAGAACCACTGTTGTTTTGAGATTTGTGCATTATGCTTAAGTTCAACCATGGAGTCTGCTAGATTGTACATGTTGCAAAATCCGGTGGGGGTCTAGAAGATGGTGAGAGGGGCCGAGTGAAAGGAGACTATGAAGGAGTGCATAAGTGCTAGATCGATATTTAGAGATAGGGGGCGAGAACGTGCGCTGTTGCGCGCAGTGGCGGAGCCATGAAAAATGTCCCATGAGCTAGGGGGCCAAGCCTTGCTAATCTTTTACGAGGAGGGCCAATTCATCAACTTAAACCATTTTTACCAGCAATTGTCCAATGATCACATTCATATTAACCTCGATATATTGTGATGTTAGGGGGGGGGGGGCAGGGCCCTTGCTGCCCCATGTCTTCGCCATTGTGCGCGCGTCTGAGAGATGAAGCGGAAGGCATGGATGATGATAGGGTGGCGTTGGATATATAATTAATGTGGGTGTATTAGCTATATATGTAATCCTATATAGAGAGGTATAGGTTGATTGATGTGGATGTGGGAAAGAGGGTGAGACCTCACTAGATATATAGATTGATCGGTTTATGTGGAAAACTATGAAAGGCCAAGCTATACACACACACACACACATAGAGGAACATCGATCATTGCGCATGCATGTGAGAGATAAAGAATGCCCAATATGATGGAGAGGGGGATGTGTGTGTGTGTGCCTTCATGGGAGACCGACCTGAAGAAAAAGATTGCATGTGTGCGATGGATAATGCCGACTGGTAGTGTGTGTGCATGCATGCACGAGAAAAAGTTAGTGGTACAATTATAAAGAGAAGACCAATGTGTGGGTGTAAAAGACTAGGTGAGGTCATTATCAATGTAAAGTTGAATTCAAATATTTGAATAAGAGATCAGGATGTTTGAAACCCATGCATCATGAATATAACGGAGATCTGTGTGGTGTGGTTTGGAAACGAGTATGTTGCAATGTATACACATTGAACAAGGTCAGATTGGTCTGAATTTGAGATACCGATGGCAGACATCGTTTGGCCACATTGCATCCCTTCATGCACACACTATTCTTATTGGAGATGATGGGTGGCTTTCGCATCACATATCTATATCTATACCCCTATATATATATTATATTTTATATTTTTTATATAGTGTGCGGATAACTTTAACTTTGAAAGATGGTCATTGGATGAGGCCAATCCGATAGGCCAAAGCTGGCAAATTTGAGCACTACTGGCCGTTGGATATCATCTAGGTTCCACCAGATTTTGCCACATGTACAATCTAGAAGACTCTATGGTTGAACTTAAGCATAATGCACAAACCTCAAAACACAAGCACTTCTTCTTTGTTCTAGAGTCTTCCTATCAGAATTGCCCAAATGTTTTTCTACATGAATTGTTTTTACTTTATTCCTTACAACGCACAATTCCATGAATCTTAAAATAGATCAGCTTTCTTATAAAACCTAGATGATTTTGAATGAAATGAACTATAAGAATTAAACGAACATCTACATCATGCATATATGACTCAAAGCTTACATGCTATAATGTGGTATTTATTCATAATTTGGTTGCCAAATCTCATGCGTGCAATGCACGTGTACCTTACTAGTCTAAATGGTGTCTGTGTGTGTGTGTTGTGCGTGTGAACCACATTGGACGTAGTATATCATATATTAGTCTAAATTGTCTTCCTTTTTTGGGTACACGTTAAGCTTGTTCTCCCGAAATTTCAAGCCGCGCCTTGTTATGCCGAAATTTCAAGCTGGCGTCTCTGTCTATCGTGCTACGAAACTCCCACCTCTTCAACCCGCGCCTTGTTAGCCCGAAATATTTAAGATATATCTTTGTCTCGTTGTGCTCCGACAACTCCCTCCATCTCAACCCGCGCCTTGCTATTCCAAAATTTCAACGCGCGTGAAAACTCCCACCTCCTGTGAAATCCTGACATGCGAAATGCCTGTGATACCCCTGAACCGAAAGAACTGCCTCAAATCGGTGGGGGTACTTTTGTAACTTACCCCACATTTCGGACAAGCGCGTCCCTAAGCCATGGTTCCCCACTCCCATCCCATCCGCCCACCCATTCATACACCGAGGCCGGCAAAACCTGCGAAGCCCCACACCCTCCTCCATCTGCCGCCCAGCCGGAGCCTCTTCCCCGACGACGTCGTCCACAGCAACACCTCGACGTCCCTCATCCACCGTACCAGATGAGGATCCATCCTCGATCTGGTCTTCTCGCCGGTTCAGCCACCCCGTCCTCCAGCTCCAAGGAGCTGCCCCGACATTCCCCTCGTCTTTCGCGCCACCTCTATTCCCACACCACCGTCTTCACCTGCACCACCGAAAGAGCATCATCACCACCGTTTCCTCGGATGAAGTTGTGGCCTAATCGGCGCCACCGAAGAGGTTGTACATTAATTGTCGCATTTTCTTCTTGATTCGATCTCACGGTGCTCCCGGCGCTCGGTCCCGAGCTGACACGGCGCGGCTTCATCCACGGCGGCGTCGCCGACCACTTCCTCCACGGCTTCGCTCCCTCTGCAGCGACGTCCACATCAATAGGAGCTGCTGCTGCTTTAGCTCTCGCTCGCGCTGCTGCTCTACTCTTGCTCTTGGTCCCCTGCCTGGTCTGCTCTTGCTCTTGCTCTTGCTCGCACTGCTGCTCTCGCTCTTGCTCTTCCTTATGATGCTGCTCTGATTTTGCTACACTTCAGTCGAGTGAATCGACTTTTGGGTCAGTCGATTTTTAGGGGGTGGGG
>LR738711.1:418496315-418694736 GCA_902687465.1 Secale cereale
GGGGGCTGTTTGGACGGTGGTGGCTGGCGGCTCAGGGGGTGGAGGTTGAAGATGAACTGGAGGCCCTTGATTTCGTATCCAACTGCTGGAAAATCGACTGACCAGAGATGAAAAAGTTAGTCGACTAACGCGTAGCCTCACCTCTAGTGCATTCAGTTTTGACAGTAAAATTCAGTTTCGACAGCAAAATTCAGTTTCGACAGTTAAGTACAGTTTCGACAGTTAAATTCAGTTTCAACACTTAAGTTCAGTTTCGACAGTTAAATTCAGTTTCGACAATTAAGTTCAGAGATGAGCGGCTGATGTATACATCTAGCACTTTGTGGTTATGTATTTACGTCATCTATTGGAGATGCTATTAGAATTCCACTCAGGTTAACGTGGTCTCTCTTGTCCTGCTTCAGCCTCGGCGTCGTACAACTCACCGGAGCTTCTCCAACAACGAAACCCTCCATCACAGTGAAGCAGTACCTCGGGCTCCATCTCCAAACGCCTAAGATCTTCTTCCCCTCCTCCAACAACCAAGTCAGCCAGAGAATCCTCACCGGCCAACCCAATCACGCTAAGATCAACAAGGCTTCGCCAAAGAGGTTGTACACTTCTTGTGGTTTGACTTAATCTCACCATGCTTCTTTGCATCCTGTGATCTTCCAATTCTTGTGGACCAAACACCCAGATTGGCAGAAATCCTGTGTTTTTAAATTCTCTGTTTTGCACATGCATTCCTATCCTATTCCTGTCTATTTCCTATCCCTGCATTGTTAGAAATCCTCAAATTCAAACAAGCACTTACACAATTACTTTTGTTACAAATATGTGTCAAAGAAAACATTGTGTGGTTTGTCCTGCTCCTGCGGTATTGTGTTCCACCACAGCCAGCTGCTCCAACGACGGAACGGTTCACCATAGCAGGGATCCGCTCTCTAGACTGTCTTTCGCCGCCTCAGATCTTCTTCCCCGCCGCCGGTAGCCACGACAACTGCATTACCATCATCAACTGAGAAGATAACCTTGAGGACTATACAGGCCCGCAAGAGAGGTCGCACTCTTCCGTGTCTACTTACGTTATGCATCGCTTAATATGATGACATGCTATTAGACTCCGACTCAGGTCCAAACTTATGCTGAAACTTGAGTTTTTAAATGGTTGTGGGGTACATATTGGGGCAGCAATCAGTACTATCTGTCTACTATCTGGTTAATCCCGGGTATCTACTATGAGTTTCATGTTGGGTGCAAACAAACATTAAAGGAGCCATTATCTGTATTTTTTAACTAAAGCTATTATCTGCTTGCTATCATTGGTTTTGGGTCTATCCATAGTTTGCTACCTTCACTCTGGATTTGTGCATGCACTCCTTACATAATCTCACTATGTTTTATTGCTATGCATGCCAGTTATTGCACACAATGGAACTGAACATGTAGAGCAAAAGAGACTAGTCTTGCGTGGAAATAAAATTTCATGCAGACGTCGCTCCATGGTGGGCGCAAAGGCAGCCCCGCTCCACCCATTTTAGATCATAATCAAGAGGAAGATAACTCCTCAAAGGAGGCTTCAGAGACAGATGACCAGTCCTATTCCCCCCCAAGGTGCATGCTCTAACTTGGCAAGGTTATGTTGCTTATATCGTGCGTATGGTATCTTGCATTGCTATGTCATTTGCTTAGTTTAGGCATGATTTGTGTGAATGCCACATATTTAATGTCTAATTACCATATATTTGAATTCTGCAATGCCATCTTTTTGCAAGACATTATATATGTGAATTGTGCAATGCTATCTTGTTGCAAGGCATTATATATTTGAATTATGCAATGCCATGTTGTTTAGCCAAGCGTCATATATGTGAATTATATCATGCCGTCCTTTTTTGTATTTCTCATTGCTTTTGTCGACAATATTTGTATATTCAACTGCTCTTCCTATGCATCAGCCATTTGAATTGGTGATGGAGAAATCTGGAGTGAAAACAAGGTCTTCAGAGCAGACAATGCTACCTGGTGAAGCAGATATGTTGCTGGTTATAGATAGCTCTTCATAGGAGGATTCAGAGGCAGATGACCAGTCCTATTATCCCTTTGAGGTGTATGCTCCAACTTGGCAGGGTTATATTACTCATATCATGCATATGTTGTATTGCAATGCTTAGTTTTTACATCATATACACGATATTGAATGCCATCTCCTTAGTTGACACATCATACTTGCGATTGCCCTCTGCTCACTTCCTTAGTATATAAATCATATATTTGAATTATATCATGCCATGATGATTACATAGACAGCATGTATCAAAATTATGGTATGCCAACCCATTTCTAAAGACATAATATAGTTATATCATCTCATCAAGTTCACATAGTCATCATATTTTAAATTATATCATTTTATCCGTGAATTATCATGCCATCATGTTTCCATCGACGGCATGTTTGTGATTTATGGCATGCCAACCACTTTGATAGACACATCGTATAGTTATATCAAGTCATCCTGTTTACATAGTCATCATATTTTGAAGTATGTCATTCTATCATGTTTAGTTAGCCATCATACATGTGAAATTGTGTCATGCTATCTTGTTTAATTAGCCATCATATATTTGAAATTATGTCCTGCTATTCTGTTTGGTTAGACAACATAAATGTGAATTATTTCATGCCTAGTTTCTTTCCTACTATCCATTGCACCTGTCTATCTTACAATGTCTGTACATTCAATTACTTTTCTTGTTTATTAGCCATTTCAATTGGAGGGGGTGATGGCAGTATCTGTGGGAGTAAAAACACGGTCTTCAGAAAAGATCGTGCTACCTATCGATGGAGATAGAACCACGGTTGTACTTGCCTAAGAACCAGCCCAACCACGCATAACCCAGACTCACGCATATTGTACCCCTACCAAGTTGGACAGAGAACCAGCTACACCCCTTCTAACCCCAACCCCAGTAGATAGTAACCCAATTCTCGTTGACACAACACCGTCTCCACCACAGAGCACCCAAACACGAGCAGTTAGTAAGGCAACTGCAGTGCCCAAAGCACGAGGACCACTACTCCGAACCCCAAGTTAATGCTTAAAGCAGAAGAAGAATTGTTTTCAAGTCAGGTTCCGTAGCTATGATTCATACTACTTTGCTCTTGCATCACTGTATTTACTCATACCAACTAATTTCAAATATGAAGGATGCAATTGAAACTCCAATGGCGCAACAGGTATATTTTAAACCTGTTTCTTTAACGTGTTTGCTGTTGTAACTTGCTCTATGTTGATTTCAGTTTCAATTGAATAAACAGTTATGTTCTCATACCATGCACATTACAAGTGTTGTTATTGATGTGTAGTTTCCCACAATTATATTCTGTCTATGCTGCTTTGTCTTAAATAGATATGATTCGAACTGTATCTATCTTGATTTGGCAACATAAACTAGAATGATATAGACCATACAGTGACCATACTAAATAGATATATGTTTGTTTCATGCTGTTATCCTGTCCACCTAACTACTGAACTGGTTTACAAAAATGAGTTTCATATACTACATTGTAAATCTGTGATGTGTTTGTTTGTTTCTCCTTTAGAACGCAGATAAAATATTGGAGAAGAGTACCCCGTTATGCAATGGTAAAGGAAGTAATGCAGATCAGGTTCAAGATAGTGAGACATCCCTGTTGTTCTCCAAGAAAGCTGATAAAAACTATATCGAAGACACTAAGACAACCCCAAAGTCCTGTCTTGATGTAGTGTTCGAGTTACTGGCTACTACTGCTGGCACCAGCTCTTCGAACTCGCTGCCTGAATCGATTCGGCTTCTTGAGTCTCAATTTGAAGTTGAAAGACATCGATCATATGTTCTGCGACAGGAAGCCGAAGGACTAAGGAAGTCCCTGCAGAATTCAGATGCATACTTTCCGGTGCAACAGCAAGTGCCGGAGGATTTAAGCGCCAAACAAGAGAAAGCTAATAAGCTTGCTAAGCATCTTGCCAGCATTATGGGTACCCAGGATATTGTTTCTTGAGCTCTTCTGAAGTGGTTTAAGTTCTAGACTTGTTTTGCTGCGGCGTTTATATGCTGCTTTGTTCCTTATATTTGCACTGTGGCAAACTTTGATGCCCAGTGGATGTAATATGTGTAATAGCCGTGATAGCCTAGCGTAACTTGCTTGCCTATTTATTTCCTTATTGTCTTGTTTATTTGTTTTCTTGTAGTCACTGCAGTTCTTTTTCCACGGTTTGCTAGTGGCCGCAATAGCCTATTTTTTAAAACTAGCCCACATTAACCATGGGCTACATATTTACTGTAGTTAACATGGGCCTATTACGGGCCGTAGAAACAATGGGCCTTCTAAGGGCCGTAGAAACAATGGGCCTTCTACGGGGCGTAGAAACAATGGGCCTTATACGGGTCGTAGACACAATGGGCCTTCTACGGGCCGTATGATCGGGTGGCCAAACATGGGCCAATAACAAACCACATTATGGTCGTAAATGGGCTAGTGTTGAAATCGTCCGTTCATGGGCCGGCCATGAAGGGCCGTCGTTAATCTGCCGTATTTGATGACACTAAGAAAACGGCCCAATGAATTAACGGGCCACAAACGGGCCGACTATAACCACGGGCTGAATTTGGCCCACAAGCAGAAAATGACAGTAACGGTCCGAAAGTAAACGAATGTTGGAAATGAGCCCAAGAATAAATGGGCCCTGAGAAGGCCGAAAGATAACATGGGCTGGAAACAGCCCAACGGAATAATGGGTCGTTAATGGGTATAAGGTGAAACATTGTTCATTACGGGCCAGTTTTACCACGGGCCGTTAATGGGCCGAGGGTTACTAAGGACCTCATATGGGCCAAAAGACGTCATGGGCCATACATGGGCCAGAAGTTAAAATGGGCTGGAATTATATTGGACGGCCTAGATGACACTACTGGGCCGAATTCGGATAGGCCGTAAACAGGCCCTGGGTTAGCGGGTTGTAAATGGGCTATATGCGAATAGGCCGTTGAAAGGCTTGCCGTGGGCCGGCCCGTCACCTTTTGACCAAGTCAAACGGGCCGGCCTTTTCACAGGAATGGGCCTCTGTTGGGCACTGTTCATTACGGGCCAATTTTACCACGGGTCATTAATGGGCCGAGGGTTACTAAGGGCCTCATTTGGGACGAAAGACGTCATGGGCCATACATGGGCCGGAAGTTAAAATGGGGTGGAATTATATTGGACGGTCCAGATGACGCTATTGGGCCTAATTCGGATAGGCCGTAAACGGGCCCTGGGTTAGCGGGCTGTAAATGGGCTATATGCGAACAGGCCGTTAACAGGCTCGCCGTGGGCCGGCCCGCCACCTTTTGACCAATTCAAAAGGGCCGGCCTTTTCACAGGAATGGGCCTCTGTTGGGCCGTGCCACATGTCGACGTATTGTAGGTGCTTTTGGTCCAATGAGTGGATGACATCTGTCCCAACGGTGAGCCGACACGTGTTTCCTCCAGCTAATGATGATTTTACACGTGGAAAATCCCCATTGGTCGGGGGCTGTTAACGGGTTATCAGATCCAAAACCGGACCCGATAGCTTAACGGTGTTCCGTTACGGTGGATGCCACGTGTCGGTCACCCTTGACGAAAGCACTTCTGTGATGCGCGATTTATGGTCATGGAAGTGGACACTTCCGTGATGATAATTTTGGTAATGTCATGGAACACTTCTACAACAGCACATGTATGACTATCTTGATTCTGTCATAAATTTGTCATGGATGTACATGCATGACAGAAAACGTGACCTACTCTGACAAACACGTATCATCACGGAAGTGTATTTTTGTTGTAGTGCTTGCGGCGCATCGACCAGATCGTGGACTCCACTTCAGGTTGTGATCCGCTCTCTTTCTTGGATGCATATTCTGGGTATCATCTGATTTGTATGTCTAAGTAAGACGAAGAGAATACCTCATTCGTCACCCTATGTGGCACATACTGCTTCGTGCGCATGCCTTTCGGGTTGAAGAGTGCCGGGTCCACTTTTGCAAGAGTAGTCCAGATTGGTTTTGAGTCGCATCTGCACAAAAACATTTAAGCCTATATGGACGATATTGTGGTCAAAACCAAGGACAATTCAACCCTCATCCAGGATTTGGAAGAGACATTTGCCAATCTGCGCAAGATCAACTTAAAGCTGAATTCGAAGAAGTGCGTGTTCGGTGTCTCCTCCGGCAAGCTACTTGGATTCTTTGTGTCCCACCGGGTGATAGAGGCCAACCCTGATAAGATCAAGGCTATCAAGCATATTCACGCGTCAAGGATAGTGAAGGATGTCATACATCTGACAGGGTGCATTGCTGCACTCAGCCGATTCATCTCGAAGACTGCCGAGCATGCCTTGCCATTCTGTAAGATCTTTAAGAAGGCTGGGCCAGTGAAGTGGACCCCAGAAGCATATATGGCACTACAATATTTGAAGACCTACTTGTCCTCTGTGCCTACCTTGGTTGCTACTAAACCAAAAGAGCCACTGCTGCTAAACCTAGCAGCAACAAATCAAGTGGTTAGTGCAGCGTTGGTGGTGCGGCGGAAAGTGGAGGAGGAAACAGCCTCAGTTGGTGTCCCTTTCGGAGAAGAGTATGAGAATAGCTAGGCAAGATCAGAAATCAGTCAGGACAAAGAAGAACACAGCAGTGGTAAAATCCCGAAGGACACGGCAAGGAAGAAAGTGGTGCAGCACCGAGTGTACTTCATTAGCTCCCTATTGCAGGGGGCTAGATCCAGGTACTCTGGCATGCAAAAGTTGTTTGTTAGCCTAGTCATGGCCTCAATGAAACTGTGACACTACTTCCAAGCCCATGTTATCACAGTTGTTACACGCTTTCCACTACAAAGGATAAGCCGGAACCCAGAGGCTACCAGCAGGATAGTTTAGTGGGCATTGTAGTTATAAAGATTTAGCCTAAAGTTTGAAAGCACCTCGACAATACAGAGCAGGGCATTGGCAGAGTTTATTGCAGAATGGACGCCAACCCCCGATGAAGAAGTACTAGAGACAGTTGTTCCCAGCAAGGAATCCCCCCAAGAATGGATCATGTATTTTGATGATGCCTTCTCCCTACAAGGTGCGGGGGCTGGCGTGCTTCTCGTTGCTCCCTCCGGGGAACACTTGAATTACTTGGTCCAAATGCATTTTCCCCGAGAAGAGGCAACCAACAATACAACAGAGTATGAAGGACTCCTTGCCGGGCTTAGGATCGCCACTGAGTTGGAAATCAAGAAGTTGATCATCAGAGGATGGTGAGGCAAGTCAACAAGGATTACCATTGCCCATTGATGGAGGCATACGTCAAGGAAGTGAGAAGGTTGGAGGAACACTTTGACGAACTGCAAACAGAGCATGTACCCCATGCAGAAATCAACATTGCTGATCATCTGTCAAAGTATGTTGCGTAGAAGCTTCCTATGGGACTCGGAACTTTTGTTCTCCACCTTACTCATCTCGCCGTATCCCCGGCAAAAATTTCCCGAAAGAGGAGGAAATTGGACTCCCGTAAGCCTCTCCCAGTAGAGCCCTCTGGGGCACCTGGCACGGACCCTGCCGGGAACAACTCCCATTCGCTTGCCGGTTTGCACCCTCCTGCCGGGACTCAGGTCCCCACGGTCGAGGAAGGCACAACAACAAATGCGGAGTTTCCGCTAGTCCTCGTTGCCGAGCCCCAGGCTCCAACTTGGGCAAGGCATAGAGTCCACTTCCTCCAAACCGGAGAACTTCCCAAAGAACAAGAGGAAGCTGAAAGAGTAACCCAGAGGGTGAGTGTGTATCAATTTGTCGATGACACTCTATACAGAAGGATACCCAATGGTGTGAAACTGAAGTGCATTTGGCGGGAAGGAGGAAAGGAACTGCTGGCAGAAATACAGAAAGGCATGTGCGGCTCCCACATTGGATCAAGGGCATTAGTTGGGAAAGCATTCCGGCAAGGATTCTATTGGCCCATAGCCCTCCAAGATGTGGTCGAGCTAGTCACAAAATGTGAGGCCTGCCAGTTCCATTCCAAGAATCTCCATCTGCCTGCCAAAGCTCTTCACACAATCCCTTTGTCATGGTCATTTTCGGTCTCGGGGCTCGATATCCTCGGCCCTTTCCCCTGAGCTGTCGGGGGATTTGAATTCTTGTTCATTGCTATCGACAGGTTTACAAAGTGGTCGAAAGTAGCTGCCATGAGAAAGGTGACTGCCCAGTCAACTATCAAGTTCTTGAAAGGATTGGTGTGCCGCTTCTGAGTTCCTGCTCAGATCATCATCGGCAATGGCACCCAGTTCATGAGCCGCGCCTCCATGCAATATGTTCATACCCTCGGAAGCTAGATCTCATTTTCCTCTGTTGCATATCCCAGAAGCAATGGACAAGCTGAGAGGGTGAACGCTGAAGTGTTGTGGGGCCTCAAAACAAGAACTTTTGATAAGTTGCAGAAGTGGAGTAGGCGAAGGATAGATAAGCTCCCGGTGATTCACTAGTCCCTCAGAACGACACCAAACCGAGCTATCAGTTAGACTCCCTTCTCCCTTGTCTATGTGGCAGAAGCAGTTATCCCCACTGAACTCATTTATGGGTCTCCTCGAGTGCTTGCCTACAATGATGTAGCATGGGATCAGCATCGGCGTGATGACGTTGTGCTTCTCGAGGAGAACCGTCACCAGGCTGCTACACGTGATGCATGCTACCAGCAAGCCCTGCATTGCTATCACAACCACGGGGTTCATGCCCGGTATTGGGAGGAAAGCGACCTTGTCCTTAGGCACGTTCAGTCCACCAAGGGTGCAAACAAGTTATCACCGAAGTGGGAAAGCCCTTACCGGGTGGTACGAGTCACCAGACCTGGCGCAGTCTGTCTCGAGACCAGAGATGGCATTCAGTTGCACAACTCATGGAACATTGAGCATCTCCTCAAGTACTACCCATAAGGTGCAGCTGTCGGGCCCTGCCCGACAGTCACCCTTTTGTACAAGCCTTGCCTCAGTTGCATGTAACCCGTTGCACAAAGTCTGGCGCACACCCTGAGCAACAGAGAAATAAACGAAGCGCTGATAGGGGGCCCCAGACAAGTTGCATGCATGCACAAGCATATCATGAGCATCTCATGTTCATATAGATAAGATTGCATTTGGCATCATTTTCATATGCATAAACCACAGGTTCCTGCCGTGGACTTGGTTCCCCAAGAGGATATGAAGAGAGAAGCCAACATTGCAATCTCTGGCAAACCAAACAGATAAGTTATTTCCTTTTATCCAAAAATGTTATGTAAGAACTTGTGCAGGAGAAAACCCCGCTACCTTTCGAAACTTGGGTGCTCCCATCCTTCGACCAGAACGCTGCTTCGATCAGGATGGTCGCAGTGGCCTTTGTTGAAAAAGGATTTTCGGGGGGCTAGTCCCTCTTCACGTCTTATGCCCGGCAAGCTTAGCTCCGTGGCAATAAGAGTAAGTGTACCGACAAGGTAGCCTACCGGGGGAAACTCGTTTACTTGGAAGTATAGAGGCATCCTACCTCTGCATGGACACGTTACATGCACGAGTCCCCGGCAAGGTTTATCTTTTTCATTAACATGCTGGTCAATAAATACAAATCTTACAGAACACAAACATGGATAAAAGAGATTTCATTTATTTGAATTAATGTGTGGCAAATTCCTACAAGTTTAAGATTGAAAAGAGATATGTGCCTCGTAATCCCCTTCTCTGTCCCTCTTTTCAACAGGCACAGTGGTGGGATTAGAAGAAGGCGGACGGAGGGCCCAGCTAGGATTCGATGCCTCCCCAGAATCAGGGAGCACCGAACCCCCACTAGGAGGAAGGAACTAGAAGGTAGGTGCAGATGGTGGCGCTACCGGAAGCCTAGGCGGAGACGGTGGCGTCACCGGCAAACACGACTCACCGGAACGGTCTCCCCCGTTCTTGACGCGTCGTGGGATGACGTCGCCTTCAACGCGTCAGGCATCCGAAGCCCCTTTTGCGGCAGGCGGCTCGGACTCCATGCTCTCTGGGCGATTCCACAAAGAGCATGGTCATCCCTGATGGCCTGAAGATCAAGAACCACCGCACCTTGAACGAATGCGTATAGGGACATGAAATTCCCATGTACACTGAGTGAGCAGTCCCAGGGAGGTCCGATCCGCCCACGCTAACAACAAGGTCATCCCGCGATCTCCCACTGACATCACAAAGGGAGGAGGAATAGGCCACGATCGACTATCGCGCCTTTCGCCCGTTGATGGCCTCGACATGGTGTCGTTTGCGTCGCCCCTCACTGATACTACGGCCATGGATGACCCGGTGACAAGCACAACGGAGTGGCCACTACCAGTGCTACCGTCGCGCCGTTCGTGCATTCTCCTGATGCATGCGGGAGGACGAGGAGGGAGACTAACTCCCCAAGCTTCAACATTAGCATTCAATATCGACATCCAAAAGGTACTGCTCGGGGCCTGGCCCCAGGCTCTCTTCTTCGGCATAAGTAGAGGAACGAGGAGCAGATGAAGACAGGAGTATGGATGAGTGCCTCCCCTCCTCCTTTTATAGGCGAGCTGGGGGTGGAGGCTGATTCCCTGGCGGGTAACCGCCGCCCTCCTCCACCAATTCGAGAAGCCCGAGCCCCTACTTTGACGCTCTTCCGCACCACGCGCCTCCGTTACCTACCCCACTCAATGCATGCAACATACGTGGCTAAGGATAAGGGCGTGGTGGGAATAGTGAATTGGCAGTCACTCCCTCGTGCATTAAAGTGATTCACGGGCCATTACAAGGAATGACCGCACCAAGATTGGTGTTACGAGAAGCGTGGGAGATGCAGAAAATGGCCCGACTCAAGCTAATGAAGAAGCAAATATGATCTCAAGGGAGGCAGGACATTCTTGCACCTCTGCATGTGCACTGTTTAGAGCCTACCCCAACGATGCCCGGTGGCACGACTGTGCCAGGCTCAGGGGCTTCTGTCAGTGCAACAAACCCTGGGTATGTTGCCCTAGACTGTGCATAGGCACAGGAACAAGTTTTCAACACCAACATCAGATCAAGACTCGAAGGGGTAAGCTCTTCGGAGAACCAGAGATCTGGTCGAAGGGATCAAGACAACCAAGACCATCCAAAGGGGCAAGATATCACCATGATAAGAGCCCTCCTTGCCGGCCATGCAAGCTTGGCAGGGTGGGATCGCCCCGGAAGAAACCATCCAATATTCCCCCACCAGGCCTGTCGGGGGGCTCACGGAGGCAAACCATCACCTCACAATGACGGCCGTCGTCAATCAGTGTGGTGTCAAGCCCCCAAGTGGCTCAGTGGCAGCCCCCTGCCACATGGCGTCCACTTCCTACAGAAAGAGCCTACAAATGACACCTGTCCTGCGACGTGTCAAGCGAGCGGGCATGAAACTGGCAAAACGGCAAGGCCTGCCGGGCGAGCAATGATGTAACATTGAGCAGTGCATTTAGCGCTCTGTCAGCCTGCAGAGTTAGGTATGATAGCACTTTTTGCTATCCAGTCAGCCGAGAAAGACTGATTTGCCACTATGGAGACCCCTTAATCTATAAGAGGAGGCCCATGGCAACCGTAGAAAGGATTCGGCCATTCGAACTCGCACACATTCATACGCGTGCGACCGCTCTTGTCCCTAGGTGACCTTGCCAGGGAAGAGCATCGTGCTCTTTTCCACCATTCCACCATCAATCCACCAAAGCAGGAGTAGGGTTTTACGCCGCGTGGCGGCCCAAACCTGGGTAAAAACTGCCCGTGTGATCTCTGCCGTGTTGTGCCATGCTTTTCGCTCTTTGTGCAACGTGCCCATCCCCTGACGAACAAAAAAGAAGACTCTTGTCCCATAGGTGGCCGTGGTTTTCCCGCGACACTACCTCTCTTCTGTTCCCACCTTGGTCACTCCCAAACCACAAGAGCCGTTGCTACTGTACTTAGCAGCAACCAATTAAGTGGTTAGTGCGGAGTTGGTGGCTCAGTGGGAGGTAGATGACACGACAGCAGCCATTGCAGCACACTCTAGGAAGGAAAGTGAACCCATCCCGGCAAGGTCAGAGGCAGTTTAGGATAAGGAAGTGCAGAGCAGCGGAGATAGCTCCATGGTCACGGCAAGGAAGAAAGTGGTGCAGTGCCTAGTGCACTTCGTCAGCTCCTTGCTACAGGGGGGCTAGATCAAGGTACTCTGGCGTGCAAAAGTGATCTTTGGCCTCATCATGGCCTCAAGGAAACTGCGCTACTAATCCCAAGCTCATGATATCACAGTTGTCACCTGCTTCCCCTTGCAACGTATACTCCAGAACCCTGAGGTCGCTGGCAGAATTGTGGAATGGGCCTTGGAGCTATCCAGTTTTGGTTTGAAGTTTGAGAGCACATCAACTATCCAGAGCAGAGCACTGGCAGAGGTGATCGCAGAGTGGACACCAACTCCTGATGCAGAGGTATTGGAGACTGTTATCCCCAACAAGGAAGCGCCCAAAGACTGGATTATGTACTTTGACGGTGCCTTCTCCCTACAAGGTGCAAGGGCTGGCGTGATTTTGGTTTCCCGTATCGGGGAGCACCTCAAGTACGTCGTCCAAATGCATTTTCCCTGGGAGGAGGCCTCCAACAACACTGCGGAGTACAAGGGACTTCTTGCTGGGCTCAGAATTGCCACTGTACTAGGAATGAAGAAGCTGATCATTCGAGGAGATTCGCAACTGGTGGTGAGACAAGTGCTCAAGGATTACCAAAGCCCATTGATGGAGGCATACATCGAGTAAGTTAGGAAGATGGAGGAGCACTTTGATGGGTTGCAAACAAAGCACATACCCCCCCGTGGAAAATAGCATAGCTGATCACCTGTTGAAGTGCGCTGCGCAGAAACTCCCTATGGAACAAGGAACTTTTGTTCTTCATCTGACTCAACCCTCCGTATCCCTGATAGCAATGGCCTGGAAGAGAGGGAAACTGGACTCCGGCAAGCCTCGCCCGACAGAGTTTTCCGAAACCTCAGCAGGGTGCTTGCTGGGAACAACTCCCCTTCGATCGGTAAGCTACACCCTCCCGCCAAGGAACCAGTTTCTACGGTTGTGGAGTACGCATCCATTAATGAGGAGGTGCCACTGATCCTCGTTGTTGAGCCTCAGGCTCCAACTTGGGCACGACACATTGTCCATTTCCTCCAAACTGGAGAACTTCCCAAAGAGCAAGAAGAAGTTGAAAGAGTAGCCCGGAGGGCTAGTATGTACCATTTCGTCGAGGAGACGCTATACAGAAGGATGACCAACGGTGTGAAATTGAAGTGCATTTGCCAGGAAGGAGGAAAGGAACTGCTGGCAGAGATACACAAGGGTATGTGTGGCTCCCATATTGGATCGAGGTCTTTGATTGGGAAGGGTTCCGGCAAGGATTTTATTGGCCCACCGCCCTCCAAGATGCAATTGAGCTCATCACCAAGTTCCAGGCACGCCAGTTGCATTCCAAGAACATCCATCAGCCTACCGAAGCTCTTCAAGCAATCCCTCTATCATGGCCCTTTTTGATCTGGGGGGACGGCATCCTGGGTCCCTTCCCCCGTGCTATCGGGGGCTTTGAATTCTTGTTCATTGCAATCGACAAGTTTACAAAGTGGCCAGAAGTGGAGCCCATGAGAAAGGTGACTACTCAGTCAGCTGCCAAGTTGTTGAAAGGATTCGTTTGCCGCTTCGGGGTCCCTGCCCAAATCATCACTGACAATGGCACTCAATTCATGAGCCACGCCATCATACAATATGCTCATCCCCTCGGAAGCAAAAAATCATTCGCATCAGTGTCTCACCCCTGGAGCAATGGACAAGCTGAGAGGGCGAACGCTGAAGTGTTGTGAGGTCTCAAGACAAGAACATTTGACACGCTGCAAAAGTGTGGCAGGCGATGGATCGATGAGCTGACGATGGTTCTCTGGTCCCTCCGTACGACACCAAATTGAAGCACTGGATAGAACCCCTTCTCCGTAGTCTATGGGGAAGAAGTATTTATCCCCATAGAATTCATTTGCGGGTCTCCTAGAGTGCTTGCCTACGATGAAGTAGCGTAGGAACAACACCGGCATGATGATGATGTGCTACTTGAGGAGAACCGTCCTTGGGCTGCTACGCGTGTTGCACGCTACCAGCAAGCATTGTGTCGCTATCACAGCCACAAGTTTAACACCCAGAGTCTTGAGGAAGGTGAGCTTGTCCTTAAGCTCGTTCAGTCTACAAAGTGTAAAAACAAGCTAACACCGAAGTGGGAAGGCCCTTACAAGGTAGTACGAGTCACCAGACCTGGTGCAGTCCGTCTGGAGACCGGAGATGACATTCAATTCCCAAACTCATGGAACATTGAGCATCTCCATAAGTTGTACCCGGAAGGCATGGTTGTCGGTCCCTGCCCCGACAGCCATCCTTTTGTACTAGCTTTGCCTCATGCGCATGTAACCCTTTGTACAAAACAAGGCGCAGACCTTGAGTATAGAGAAATAAACGAAGTGCTGGGGGCGAAGAAGATTGCATGCATGCGTAAGCATATCGTGAGCATAGCATGTTCGTATTGATAAGATCATGCATGGCATTGTCTTCATCTGCATCAAGTTTTAGGGTTCTTGCTGCGGACTGGGTCCTGAAGAGAAGAAATGAAGACAAGCCTACACTGCAGTCTCCGGCAAACCAAATAGATAAGTTCTCTTTTTATCCATATGTGTTGTGTAAACCTAGACTTGCGCATATGAATACCCCGCCACCTTCGAAGCATATGTTCTCCTGTCCTATGGCTCGAACGTTGCTTCAGCCAGGATGGTAGCAGTGGCCTTTGGCGGAAAGGGATTGGCGGGGGGCTGGCCCGTCTTAGTGGTTCAATGCCCGACAAGCATATCCCCGCGATAGTGAACTGAGGGTCATCGGCAGGATAGCTTGCCGGGAGAACTTGTTTACCTGAGAGTATAGAGGCATCCCACCTCTCCATGGATATTATACATGCACAAGTAACCGGCAAAGCCTGTATTTTCCATTAATATACTGACAAGCTAGTACAGATCTTACAGAACACAAACATGGGTAAAGAAGATTACATAATTTAGACTAAACTTTTGACAAGTGCCTACATATTTTAGACCGAAAAAAGATAAGTGCCCCGTAATGCCCTCATCCTATTCCTCTTACCTTAGAATTACAAGAGGAGACAAAGGAGCCGGAGGGGAAGCCCAGCTGGGATTCGACGCCTCCCCAGGATCAGGAGGACACCTCGCCCAGGCTGGGAGGAAGAAACCGGAGGACATGCGCAGATGGTTGCGCCGCCGAAGCCTAGCTGGTGATGATGGTGCTGCCGGCAATCATGCCCCGTCGGAGTAGTCGTCCTCGCTCTTGATGCGTCGTGGGTTCTCGCCGCCCTCCTCACAACAATTGCACAGGGAAATGCCTCCCATCGCCACTCAAGCCTCCATCACAGCAGCAACGACGGGCACCAATCGCTCTAGGAAACTTCAAAGAGTGCATTTTCATCCCCGCCAGCCCGAAGATAGAAGAACACTCTCACTTGAAGAACCACGTGCATGCCTAAAGTTTTCACTCATGCGCCAGGAGAGCAGTACCACGGGAGAAGAGACCCACCGCGACCAATGCTGGTTCAATAACATGGTCTCCTGTGCTCAACTAGCTACTGCTACCATGGCCCCTTTCCACCCTCATTAGAGAGGAGAGTTCAAGCCACGATCGGCCGCTGCACCCTGTATCTGTTACGGACCCCGGCAGGACGCCACTTGCGTGATCTCTCTATGGAAAGGGGATCGTGGACGGCCGAACAATAAGGACGCCAGAGCCACTACCTCCGACATTGCCATCGCGTCGCCCGCACCCCCATTCGAGATCCCTCCTACACACATAGGATGTAGGCCCACGACGCCGACCCAGAGGCTGGCCCTAGTCCTCTCCCCTCGACATGGTCACGGGGGCGGGGATGGCGTGGGTGTGAATTGCGTGGATGAGCCTTCTGTTCCTCCCGTCCCACTCTTTTATAATTGAAACCAGAGCTGGGGGGCTATTCCTTCGAAGACTGCCACCGTCCCGCTCAGCCAACCCAAGAAGACTGGGCCCAGATCATGGCACTCTCTCTGCGCCGCACGCCTTCCGTCACCTACCCCGTGATACGTCCATTTTGCATCATGCTTTCTTATTGATATGTATTGCATTATGGGATGTTATTCCACATTATATCACAATACTTATGCCGATCTCTTTTATTTTACAAGGTTTACATGAATAGGGATAATGCCGGCAGCTGTAATTCTAGACAGGAAAAGGAGCAAATCTGAGATACCTATTCTCCACAACTCCAAAAGTCCTGAAACTTCACGGAGAATATTTTTGGAATATATAAAAAATATTGGGTGAAATAAGCACCAGAGGGGGGCCACCAGCCATCCACAAGGGTGGGGGGTGCGCCCTACCCCCCTGAGCATGCCCCCTACCTTGTGGGCCCCCTGGCAGGCCCTCGGAGTCCATCTTCTGCTATATCAATGTGTTTTGACCTGGAAAAATCATAAGGAGGTTTTTGGGACGAAGCGGCGCCGTCTCGAGGCGAAACCTGGGCGAAACCAACCTAGAGCTCCAGCACGGTTGTTTTGTCGGGGATACTTCCCTCCAGGAGGGGGAAATCGACGCAATCGTCATCACCAACGATCCTCTCATCAAGAGGGGGTCAATATCCATCAACATCTTCACCAGCACCATCTCCTCCCAAACCCTTGTTCATCTCTTGTATCTGATCTTTGTCTAGTTGGTTTATTCGGTGGAAGATCATATGTTCAGATCCTTAATGCAATTCAGTACCCCTCTAAGCATGAACATGAACATGCTTTGTGAGTAGTTACTTTTGTTCCTGAGGACATGGGAGAAGTCTTGTTATAAGTAATCATGTGAATTTGGTATTTGTTCAATATTTTGATGAGATGTATGTTGGCTTTCCTCTAGTGGTGTTATGTAAACGTTGACTACATGACACTTTACCATTACTTGGGCCTAGGGCAAGGCATTGGGAAGTGATGTCTGCTAGAACTACGTCTGTATTTCCCCAAAGAGGAAGGGATGATGCAGTTTAGCAGCAGTATGTATTTCCCTCAGTTATGAGACCAAGGTTATCGAACCAGTAGGAGAACCAAGCAACACAACGTAAATAGCACCTGCACACAAATAACAAATACTCGCAACCGGACGTGTAAAAGGGGTTGTCAATCCCTTTCGGGTAACAGATGTGATAGAGTTGTAAATATTGATAGATTGAACGCTAAATAAGATAAATTACAGCAAAGTATTTTTTGGTGTTTGGTTTAGTAGATCAGAAAATAAAAGCAAAGGAAAATAGATCACAAAGGCAAATAATATGAGAAAGAGACCCGGGCACCGTCAATTTCACTAGTGACTTCTCTTGAAAAAAATAGCAATTGCAATTGGGCAATTGATAGAACTTCAAATAATCATGATGATATCCAGGCAATGATCATTAGATAGCCATCACGTCCAAGATTAGTAGACCGACTCCTGCCTTAATCTACTACTATTACTCCACACATCGACCATTATACGGCATGCATCTAGTGTGTTAAGTTCATGGCAAAACAGAGTAATGCAATAAGAACGATGACATGATGTAGACAAGATCTATTTATGTAGAAATAGACCCCATCGTTTTATCCTTAGTAGCAACGATACATACGTGTCTGTTCCCTTTCTATCACTGGGATCAAGCAACGTAAGATCGAACCCACTACAAAGAAGTTCTTCCCATTGCATGATAAATAGATCAAGTTGGCCAAACAAAACCCAAATATCGGAGAAGAAATACGAGGCTATAAGAAATCATGTGTATAAGAGACCAAATAAGACTCATATAAATTTCCTGGATATAAAAAGATAGATCTAATCATAAACACAAAGTTCATAGGATCCCAACAAACACACCGCAAAAGAGTTACATCATATGGATCCCCACGAGACCATTGTATTGATAATCAAAAGAGAGAGAGGAAGCCATCTAGCTACTAACTACGGAGCCATATGCCTACAAGGAACTACTCACAAATCATCGGAGAGGCACCAATCGAGATGGTGAACCACTCCATGACGGTGTCTAGATTGGATCTGGTGGTTCTGGACTTTGGGGCGGCTGGAACAGAATTGTGTCGACTCCCATAGGGTTTCGGGAATATATGAGTATTTATAGAGCGAGGAGGCGGTGCCGGAGGCCACCAAGGTGGGCACAACATACCTGGGCGCGCTAGGGGGGCCTGGCGCGCCCTAGTGGGTTCTGCCCCCCTCGGGGCACCCCCAGGTGCCACTCTCGCCCATTGGGCGTTTTCTGGCCCATAAAAATTCTCCAAAAAGTTTCGCGGTGTTTGGACTCCGTTTGATATTGATTTCCTACAATGTAAAAATATGCAGAAAACAACAACTGTCACTTGGCACTATGTCAATAGGTTAGTACTAAAAAATGATATAAAATGACTATAAAATGATTGTAAAACGTTCAAGAATGATAGTATACCAGCACGGAACAATAAAAAAGTATAGATACATTGGAGATGTATCAACATCCCCAAGCTTAATTCATGCTCGTCCTCGAGTAGGTAAATGATAAAAACAGAATTTTTGATGCGGAATGCTGCCTATCATGTCATATCATATTATTTTCTTTATAGCATGGACATTTGGACTTTTATATGGTTCAAACCAATAGTCTAGTTTTCACATGAGATTTAAATACTCAAGCATATCAACAAGCAACCATGTCTTTCAAAATATCAATGCTAAAATAAGTTATCCCTAGCCCATCATGCTCAAACATTGATGCATTCATGAAACACATTCGCATATTAGTTACACCCAATGCTCAAGTACGATCATAGTGTTTCCTAGTTGGTGCTTTATAAGAGAAGATGAAGTCTCAAATTCAAAAATAAAAATTGCATAAGTAAAAGAAAGGCCCTTCGCAGAGGGAAGTAGGGATTTGTGGAGGTACTAGAGCTCAATGTTTAAATTGAGAGATAAAATTATTTTGGGAGGTATAGTTTTCCCACCAACAAAAATGACTAAAGGTTCCCAACACTTTCCATGCTAGATATATCATAGGCGGTTCCCAAACATAAAATAAAGTTTATTCCTTTTCCACCAAACTTTCACAAGCCATGGCTAGCCGAATCCACGGTTGCCTTCCATACTAACACTTTCCAAGGAATTTATTATTTGACAACATAAAGTAAATTTGTTTTTCATTTCGGGACTGGGCATCCCTAATACCTTTTCCCTACTCTCGTGCAATGACAAGGGAATAAACACTCGGCGTGAGAATAACACATCTAGCATGGAAAATATTGGCCACCCCTCACCGCCTCGCGAGCGGTACGGGCACACAAAGGGAAATTTATTTTGAAAATTAGATATGGCACATTATTTTCTTAGACTGGCAAGGAAATACCGCATATAGGTAGGTATGGTGGACTCATGTGGAAAAACCGGGATAAAGGATTTTGGATGCACAAGTAGTGATCATACTTAGTGCAAAATGAAGGCTAACAAAAGGCTAGGAAGCGACCAAACATGAAACGAATAATCTCATAAGCGAGCATTAAGCATAAATAACACTGAATAAAGCACCACAAGTAGGATGTAATTTCATTGCATGATTATTGACTTTTGTGCTTGCATAAGGAATCACAAACTTTAACACTAATATTCTTACTAAAGCATAATTACTCATTAAGATGACTCACATATCAAGTCATCATGTCTCAAAACTATTATGAGGAAACAAGTTTATTTTGTCCAATGATCTTCATGAAAGTTTTTATTGTATCCTTCTGGGATATCTGAACTAATTTTCATGTGTTGCTTTTGATTAGCTCAAACAAATATAAGTGAAGATCATGAGCATAATTTTCTTTTATTTCTCTCAAAATAATTTAAGTGAAGCAAGAGAGAATTTCTTAAAAATTTACTAACTCTCAAATAAATCTAAGTGAAGCAAGAGAGTATTTCTTAAAAAATACTAAAGCACACCGTACTCAAAAAGATATAAGTGAAGCACTAGAGCGAAGCCATAGCTCATAAAAAATTAAGTGAAACATAGAGAGCTATTCTAACAAGTCATGGCATAATTCCGGCTCTCTCTATAGGTGTGTATAGAAAGTATCGATAACTTAAAAAGCAAAGCAAAACAAGCAAAGACTCATATCATCTAAGACGCTCCAAGCAAAACACATATCATGTGACGAATAAAATATAGTTTCGAATAAAATACCGATGGTCATTAGAAGAAAGAGGGGATACCACTCGGAGGCATCCCCAAGCTTAGTTGCTTGCTTCTCTTCGGATAATAGTTTGGGATGCCAGGGCATCCGAAGCTTAGGCTCTTCTAACTCCTTATTCCTTCATCCATCGTAAGATAACCCAAAACTTGAAAACTTTAGTCACACAAAGCTCAAGAAAACTTGCGTGAGATCCGTTAGTATACGAAAACAAATCACTACTATAAGTACTGTAGAAAACCAATTAATATTTTGTAATTGTATTATATCTACTATATTCTAACTTTTATATGGCAAAAACTCATCAAAGAAAACCATAGAATCATCAAAACAAGCACATAACACAATAAAAACAGAATCTGTCAAAAACATAAGAGTCTCTAGTAATCTGGAAGTTTCGAATACTTACGTAACTCTAAAAATCTTGAACAAAATAGGGTCACGTGGTAAATTTGTATATTAATCTTCTGCAAAAAGAATCAACCAAAAAACACTCTTCTGTTAGAAATGATATTTTTTCTCATGAGCGCAACAGCTTCTGTTTTTCAGAAAGATCAAATCTACTAACACGCAACATGATCCTTAGGCTTTGCCTGGCACAAACCTTTATTCAAACCACAAAAACACATAACCACAAAAACACATCTAAACAGAGCTATTAAAGGGTATTTTATTGAAAACAGCAAGGAAATCAAAAAGCAAATAGATACAAGTTGGGTTGCCTCCCAATAAATGCTATCGTTTTACACCCATAGCTAGGCATGATACGAAGATTGAAAGCTAAATAAAATAAATTGCAGCAAGGTATTTTTGGGTTTTTGGTTTAGTAGATCTGAAAAAAAAAGTAAAGGAAAATAGATCGCAAAGGCAAATAATATGAGAAAGAGACCCGGGGGCCGTAGATTTCAGTAGTGGCTTCTCTCGAGAAAATAGCAAAGGGCAAGAAAACAAATACTGTTGGGCAATTAATAGAACTTCAAATAATCATGATGATATCCTGGCAATGATCATTATATAGGAATCACGTCCAAGATTAGTAGACTGCCTCCTGCCTGCTTGTACTAATATTAATCCACACATCGACCGCTATCCAGCATGCATCTAGTGTATTAAGTTCATCGAGAAACGGAGTAATGCAATAAGAACGATGACATGATGTAGACAAGATCTATTTATGTAGAAATAAAACCCATCGTTTTATCCTTAGTAGCAACGATACATATGTGTCGGTTCCCTTTCTGTCACTGGGATCAAGAATCGTAAGATCGAACCCACTACAAGACACCTCTTCCCATTGCAAGATAAATAGATCAAGTTGGCCAAACAAAACCCAAATATCCGAGAAGAATATGAGGCTATCAGAAATCATGCATATAAGAGATCAAAGAAGACTCAAATAACTATTGTGGATATAAAAAGATAGATCTAATCATAAACTCAAAGTTCATAGGAGCCCAACAAACAAACCGCACAAGAGTTACATCATATGGATCTCCACGAGACCATTGTATTGATAATCAAAAGAGAGAGAGGAACCCATCTAGCTACTAACTACGGACCCATATGCCTACAAGGAACTACTCACACATCATTGGAGAGGCACCAATGGAACTAGTGAACCGCTCCATGACGGTGTCTTGATTGGATCTGGTGGTTCTGTACTATGGGGCGGCTGGAATAGAATTGCGTCGACTCCCCTAGGGTTTCTAGAATATCTGAGTATTTATAGAGTGAAGAGGCGGTGCGGGCAGCCACCAAGGTGGCCACAACCTACCTGGGCGCGCTAGGGGGGCTGGCGCGCCCTCATGGGTTGTGCCCCCCTCGGCGCACCCCCAGGTGCAGCTCTCGCCCATTGGGTGTTTTCTGGCCCATAAAAATTCTCCAAAAAGTTTCGCGGTGTTTGGACTCCGTTTGATATTGATTTCCTACGATGTAGAAAATAGGTAGAAAACAGCAACTGGCACTTGGCACTATGTCAATAGGTTAGTACAAAAAAATGATATAAAATGACTATAAAATGATTGTAAAACATCCAAGAATGATAATATAACAGTATGGAACAATAAAAATTTATAGATACGTTGGAGACGTATCAGCATCCCCAAGCTTAATTCATGCTCCTCCTCGAGTAGGTAAATGATAAAACAGAATTTTTGATGTGGAATGCTACCTATCATGTGATATCATATTATTTTCTTTATAGCATGGACATTTGGACTTTAATATGGTTCAAACCAATAGTCCAGTTTTGACATGAGATTTAAAAACTCAAGCATATCAATAAGCAACCATGTCTTTCAAAATATCAATGCTAAAAATAAGTTATCCCTAGCCCATCATGCTCAACCATTGATCCATTCATGAAACACATTCGCATATTAGTTACACCCAATGCTCATGTACGATCATAGTGTTTCTTAGTTGGTGCTTTATAAGAGAAGATGGAGACTCAAATTCAAAAAGAAAAATTTCATAAGTAAAAGAAAGGCCCTTCATAGTGGGAAGTAGGGATTTGTAGAGGTGCTAGAGCTCAAAGCTTAAATTGAGAGATAAAATTATTTTGGAAGGTATACTTTTCCCACCAACGAAAACGACTCAAGGTTCCCAGCACTTTCCATGCTAGATATATCATAGGCGGTTCCCAAACATAAAATAAAGTTTATTCCTTTTCCACCAAACTTTCACAAGCCATGGCTAGCCGAATCCACGGTGGCCTTCCATACTAACACTTTCCAAGGAATTTATTATTTGACAACATAAAGTAAATTTGATTTTCATTTCGGGACTGGGCATCCCTAATAACTTTGCCTTACTCTCGTGTAATGACAAGTGAATAAACACTCATCGTGAGAATAACACATCTAGCATGGAAAATATTGGCCACCCATTACCACCTCTCGAGCGGTACGGGCACACAAAAGGGAAGTTTATTTTGAAAATTAGAGATGGAACATACAAATTTGCTTAGAATGATAAGGGAATATCGCATATAGGTACGTATGGTGGACTCATGTGGAAAAACCGTGATAAAGGATTTTGGATGCACAAGTAGTAATCATACTTAGTGCAAAATGAAGGCTAGCAAAAGATTGGGAAACGACCAACCATGAAACGAATAATCTCATAAGCGAGCATTGAGCATAAATAACGTTGAATAATGCACCACAAGTAGGATGTAATTTCATTGCATAATTATTGACTTTCATGCTTGCATAAGGAATCACAAACTTTAACACTAATATTCTTACTAAAGCATAATTACTCATTAACATGACTCACATATGACATCATAATGTCTCAAAACTATTACCAGGAATCAAGTCTATTTGTCCAATGATCTTCATGAATGTTTTAATAATATACAACTTTGGAACTAATTTTCATGTGTTGCTTTTGATTAGCTCAAACAAATATAAGTGAAGATCATGAGCATATTTTTTTATTTCTCTCAAATAATTTAAGTGAAGCAAGAGAGAATTTCTTAAAAATTTACTGACTCTCAAATAAATCTAAGTGAAGCAAGAGAGTATTTCTTATAAAATTCTAAAGCACGCCGTGCTCAAAAAGATAAAAGTGAAGCACTAGAGCAAATTCATAGCTCATAAAAGTTTAAGTGAAACATAGAGAGCTAATCTAACAAGTCATGGCATAATTTTAGCTCTCTCTATAGGTGTGTACAGAAAGTATTGATAACTTAAAAAGCAAAACAAAACAAGCAAAGACTCATATCATATAAGATGCTCCAAGCAAAACACATATCATGTGACGAATAAAAATATAGTTTCGAGTAAAATACCGATGGTCGTTAGAAGAAAGAGGGGATACCACTCGGAGGAATCCCCAAGCTTAGTTGCTTGCTTATCTTCAGATAATACTTTGGATGCCAGGGCATCCCCAAGCATAGTCTCTTATTACTACTTATTCCTTCATCCATCGTAAGATAAACCAAAACTTGAAAACTTCAATCACACAAAGCTCAAGAAAACTTGTGTGAGATCCGTTAGTATAAGAAAACAAACCACGACTATAAGTACTATAGAAAACCAATTAATATTTTGTATTTGTGTTATATCTACTGTATTATAACTTTTATATGGCAAAAAGTCATCAAATAAAACCATAGAATCATCAAAACAAGCACATAACACAATAAAAACAGAACAGTCTGTAGTAATATGGAAGTTTCAAATACTTCCGTAACTCTAAAAATCTTGAACAAAACAGGGTCACGTGGTAAATTTGTAATCTTCTGCAAGAATAATCAACCAAAAAGCACTCTTCTGTTAGAAACAAGAATTTTTCTCGTGAGCGCAACAGCTTCTGTTTTTCATAAACATCAAATCTTCTAACACCCAACATGATCCTAAGGCTTTGCTTGGCACAAACCTTTATTCAAACCACAAAAACACATCTAAACAGAGCTATTAAAGGGTATTTTATTGAAAACAACAAGGAAATCAAAAAGCAAAAAGATACAAGTTGGTTTGCCTCCCAACAAGCGCTATCGTTTCACGCCCTTAGCTAGGCATGATACCAAGATTTCAAGTGTTGTCATCCTTGTTGGATGTTCCATAAGTTGCCCTCATTATAGATTCTTCAGGCAATTTGATCTTGTTTCAAGGGAAGTGTTCCATGCCCTTTCTCAAAGGAGATTGGAATTTAATATTTCCTTCTTTCATGTCAATCATCGGACCAATAGTGCGCAAAAACGGTCTACCATGTATAATTGGACAAGACGGATTGCAATCGATGTCAAGAACAATAAAGTCCATGGGTACATAGTTCCTATTTGCAAGAATAAGAACATCATTGATCCTGCCCAAAGGCTTTTTAGTAGTGGAATCTGTCAAATTCAAATTAAGAGAGCAATCTTCAATATTGGTAAGACCAAGAACATCGTAAAGAGATTTCGGAATCGTGCAAACAATAGAACCCAAATCACACAAAGCAAAACACTCATAATTTTTAATTTTGAATTTGATAGTAGGTTCCCATTCATCATGCAACTTCCTGGGAATTGATACTTCTAATTCCAACTTATCATCTAAAGCTTTCATCATAGCATCAACAATATGTTTAGTAAAAGTTTTATTTTGTTCGTAGGCATGGGGTGAATTAACCATGGTATGCAACAAAGAAATACAATGAATCAAAGAACCACTATCATAACTAAAGTCTTTGTAATCCAAGATAGTGAGCTAATCACTAAATAAAGTCTTGACCACTCCAAACCCACTTTTATCAATTTTCTCAATAATATTTTCAATCTCCGAAATATTGGGACGCCTTCTACCTAAACTTGACTCTTCTCCAGTCCCTTTATCATCAAGTTGAACTTTAATAAACAAAGAATCAATAGAAGAAACACCAATCATTTTAATGTCTTCATCAATTTTATCTTCTAACAAGATTGGTTTAGAAGCCATTTCATTTACTAGAGTAGCATGTGCATCGGATATTTTTCCGAGCAAACATTCAGCAAAAGCATACTTAGATTGGAGATTGCAAACTCCTCTACTAATATCATCAAGTTGTTTTGTTATAGCATCAAGCACAACAGAGTGCTCCTTGAGTTCTTCGGTAACATATTTATTATGCTCAAATTGTGTAGTTATATACTCCTTAGTACTTTTCTCAATTTCAAGCAAAATATTGGGGTAAGGAACATCATAACATTTTCTTTGAGGCATCATGACTACGCAAACAAAAACACACGCAAAAACAGATCCAGCAAGAAAAACGGCAAAAAAAAGGAGGGCGAATAAAACGACAAATATTTGTGAAGTGGGGGAGATGAAAGCGAGAGGCAAATGGAAAATAATGTAAATTGCAAGGAAATGAGATTGTGATTAGGAATCTTTTATATGTTGAAGGTGCTCCCCGACAACGGCGCCAGAAATTCCTTTTGATGTCTGCTAGAACTACGTCGGTATTTCCCCAATGAGGAAGGGATGATGCAGTATAGCAGCAGTAGGTAGTTCCCTTAGTGATGAGACCAAGGTTATCGAACCAGTATGAGAACCAAGAAACACAACGTAAACATCATATGCACACAAATAACCGCAACCCGACATGTAAAAGGGGTTGTCAATCCCTTTCGGGTAACAGACGTGATAGAGTTGTAAATATTGATAGATTGGAAGCTAAATAAGATAAATTACAGCAAGGTATTTTTTGGGTTTTTTGGTTTAGTAGATCTGAAAATAAAATCAAAGGCAAATAGATCGCAAGGCAAATAATATGAGAAAGAGACCTGGGGGCGTATATTTCACTAGTGGCTTCTCTTGAGAAAATAGCAAATGGTGGGAAAACAATTACTGTTGGGTAATTAATACAACTTCAAGTAATCATGATGATAACTAGGCAATCATCATTATATAAGAATCACGTCCAAGATTAGTAGACCGACTCCTGCCTACATCTACTAATATTACTCCACACATCAACCGCTATCCAGCATGCATCTAGTGTATTAAGTTCATGGAGAAACGGAGTAATGCAATAAGAACGATGACAAGATATAGACAAGATCTATTTATGTAGAAATAGACCCCATCGTTTTATCCTTAGTAGCAATGATACATACGTGTCGGTTCCCTTTCTGTCACTGAGATCAAGCACCGTAAGATCGAACCCACTACAAAGCACCTCTTCCCATTGCAAGATAAATAGATCAAGTTGGCCAAACAAAACCCAAATATCGGAGAAGAAATACGAGGCTTTAAGAAATCATGCATATAAGAGATCAAATAAGACTCAAATAACTTTCATGGATATAAAAAAGGTAGATCTGATCATAAACTCAAAGTTCATCAGATCCCAACAAACACACCGCAAAAGAGAGAGAGGAAACTATCTAGCTACTAACTACGGACCCATAGGTCTACAAGGAACTACTGACACATCATCGGAGAGGCACCATTGGAGATGGTGAACCCCTCGATGACCGTGTCTAGACTCGATCTGGTGGTTATGGACTTTGGGGCGACTGGAATAGAATTTCGTCGACTCCCCTAGGATTTTTGGAATATATGTGTATTTATAGAGCGAAGAGGCGGTGTGGGAGGCCAGCGAGGTGGGCACAACCCACGTGGGTGCGCCATGGGGCTGGCGCGCCCTGGTTGGTTGTGCCCCCCTTGGAGCATCCCCGAGGTGCAGCTCTAGCCCATTGGGTGTCTTCTGGCCCATAAAAATTATCCAAAAAGTTTCACGCTGTTTGGACACCGTTTGATATTGATTTCCTACGACGTAAAAAACATGCAGAAAACAGCAACTGGCACTTCGTACTATGACAATAGGTTAGTACCAAAAATGATATAAAATGCCTATAAAATGATTGTAAAACATCCAAGAACGAAAATATAATAGCATGGAACAATCAAAAATTATAGATATGTTGGAGACGTATCAGCAAGTAATAAGTAGATGATGAGTTGCTAGAGTGACAGAAGCACAATCCATAGTTTATGCGTTGCTTCGTAAGGGGCTGATTTGGATCCCTATGTTTCATGCTATGGTTAGATTTATATTAATACTACTTTCGTAGTTGCAGATGCTTGCAAGAGTGGTTAATCATAAGTGGGAGGCTTGTCCAAGGAAGGAAAGCACCCAAGTACCGGTCCACCCACATATCAAATTATCAAAGTACCGAAGGCGAATCATATGAGCATGATGAAATCTAGCTTGACAGTATAAGAGTACGTCTAGGCTTGTCCTTTTCTACGAAAAGGATTTGGCCACCTTGCTGCACCTTGTTTACTGTTGTTACTTGTTACCCGTTACGAATTATACTATCATACAACTATCTATTACTGATAATTTCAGTGCTTGCAGAGAAAACCTTGCTAAAAACCACTTGTCATTTCCTTCTGCTCCTCGTTGGGTTTGACACTCTTACTTAATGAAAGGACTATGATAGATCCCCTACACTGGTGGGTTATCAAGACTCTTTTCTGGCGCGGTTGCCGGGGAGTGAATGCCTTTTGTAGGTGGAATTTGGTGAGGAAATAATTATATAGTGTGCTCAAATTTACTGTCACTTGTTACTATGGAAAAAATCCTTTGAGGGGTTTGTTTGGGGTATCTTCACCCCGACCGGAAGAACAAAGAGTTGATCCTCAACCTACTGCACCTACTGAATATATTTACTTTGAAATCCCTTTCACTATGGTAGAGAAATTGCTAGCTAATCCTTATTCAGGAGATGGAACATTGCATCCTGATTTACACCTAATCTATGTGGATGAAGTTTGTGGATTATTTAAGCTCGCAGGTATCACAGAGGATTTTGTCAAGAAGAAGTTCTTCCCTTTATCTTTGAAGGTAAAGGAATTGACATGGTATAGGCTATGTGATGATATTGGATCATGGAACTACAATCGATTGAAATTGGAATTTCATCAGAACTTTTATCTTATGCATCTAGTTCATCGTGATCGGAACTATATATATAATTTGTGTCCTCATGAAGGATAAAGTATCGCTCAAGCTTGGGGGAGGCTTAAGTCAATGTTATATTCATGCCCCAATCATGAGCTCTCAAGAGAAATTATTATTCAGAATTTTTATGCTCGGCTTTCTCATAATGATCAATCCATGCTCGATACTTCTTGTGCAGGCTCTTATATGAATAAGACTATTGAATTCAAATGGAACTTATTGGAAGGAATTAAACGCAACTCTGAAGATTGGGATCTCGACAAAGAGCATGAAGAAAAGAAACTATTGAAAACTCTGAAGAAGCACCATGCTGCTATTGGATATACTCTTGATGATCTTAAGGGCATTAGTCACACTTTATGCCAACACAGAATTAAGTTGGAGCATGACACTAAACTAGTTATCGATCACCAACGTTGATTAAATCTGAAGATAAGAGGTGGTAATAAATGAAATACTAAATCTTTTGGAGGCAGGTATTATTTATGCTATTGCTGATAGTTAGTGGGTAAGTCCAGTTCATTTTGTCCCCAAGAAGGGAGGCATTACTGTTGTTCCTAATGATAAAGATGAATTGATCCCGCAAAGAATTGTTACAGGTTATAGAATGGTAATTAATTTTCATAAATTGAATGAAGCTATTAAGAAAGATCATTACCCTCTACCTTTTATTTATCAAATGCTAGAAAGACTATCCAAACATACACATTTTTGCTTTCTAGATGGTTATTCTGGTTTCTCTCCAATACTTGTGTCAAAATAGGATCAAGAACATACCACTTTTACTTTCCCTTTCGGTACTTTTGCTTGTAGACGTATGCCTTTTGGTTTATGCAATGCACCTGTACCTTTCAAAGATGTATGACTACTATATTCTCTGACTTTTGTGAAAAGATTGTTGTGGTTTTTATGGATGATTTCTCCGTTTACGGAACTTCTTTTGATGATTGGTTAAGCAACCTTGATCGAGTTTTGCCGAGATGCAAAGAAACTTATCGTGTCTTGAATTGGGAGAAGTGCCACTTTATGGTTAATGAAGGTATTGTCTTGGCGCATAAAATTTCTGAAAGAGTTATTGGAGTTGATAAAGCTAAAGTGGATGCTATTGAAAATATGTCGTGTCCTAAAGATATCAAAGGTATTAGAAGTTTTCTTGGTCATGCTGGTTTCTATAGGAGGTTTATTAAAGACCTCTCTAAAATTTCTAGGCCTCTCACTAATCTCTTGCAAAAATATGTTCCTTTTGTTTTTGATGATGATTGTTTAGAAGCATTTGAAATACTTAAGAAAGCCTCGATTTCTGCACCTATTGTTCAACCACCTGATTGGAATTTACCCTTTTGAAATTATGTGTGATGCGAGTGATTATGCTGTTGGTGCTGTTCTAGCACAAAGAGTTGATACGAAATTGAATGTTATCCATTATGCTAGTAAAACTCTAGATAGTGTCCCGAGAAATTATGCTAGTACTGAAAAAGAATTCTTAGCAGTTGTTTTTGCTTGTAATAAATTTAGATCTTTATATTGGTGATTCTAAAGTAAACGTTCATACCGATCATGCTACTATTAAATATCTTATGGAAAAGAAAGATGCTAAACCTAGAGTTATTAGATGGGTTCTCTTGCTACAAGAATTTGATTTGCATATTATTGATAGAAAGGGAGATGAGAACCCCGTTGCAGATAACTTGTCTAGGTTAGAAAATGTTCTTGATGACCCACTACCTATTGATGATAGCTTTCCTGATGAACAATTAGCTGTCATAAATGCTTCTCATAATGCTCCATGGTATGCTGATTATGCTAATTATATTGTTGCTAAATTTATAACACCTAGCTTCACATACCAACAAAAGAAAAAGTTTTTCTATGATTTAAGACATTAGTTTTGCGATGACCCACACCTTTATAAAGGAGTAGATGGTGTTATTAGACATTGTGTAGCTGAGCATGAACAGGAACAGATCCTACGCAAGTATCACTCCTAGGCCTATGGGCGACACCATGCTGGAGATAGAACTGCACACAAGGTATTACAATCTGGTTTTTATTGGCCTACTCTCTTCAAAGATGCCCATATGTTTGTCTTGTCTTGTGATGAATGTCAGAGAATTGGTAATATTAGTAGACATCGGGAAATGCCTATGAACTATTCACTTGTTATTGAACTTTGATTATATGGGACATTTTCCGTCCTCTAATGGGTATACACATATTTTAGTTGCTGTTGATTATGTTACTAACTGGGTAGAAGCTATTCCAACTAGTAGTGCTGATCATAATACCTCTATTAAGATGCCTAAAGAAGTTATTTTTCCGAGGTTTGGAGTCCCTAGATATTTAATGACTGATGGTGGTTCACATTTTATTCATGGTGCTTTCCGTAAGATGCTTGCTAAATATGATGTTAACCATAGAATTTCATCTCCAGATCATCCTCAGTCTAGTGGTCAAGTAGAATTGAGCAATGGAGAGATTAAATTGAGCAATAGAGAGATTAAATTGATTTTCCGAGCATGGGACTGGGCATCCCGGTTACTAGCCATTTTCTCGTGAAAGATGAGAGGAGTCCACTCATCATGAGAATAACCCACCTAGCATGGAAGATATAGACAACCCTAGTTGCTACATGAGTTGTTCGAGCATACAAAGCAGAATTTCATTTGAAGGTTTGGAGTTTGGCACATACAAATTTACTTGGAACGACAGGTAAATACCGCATATAGGAAGGTATGGTGGACTCATATGGAATAACTTTGGGGTTTATGGAGGTAGATGCACAAGCGGTATTCCCGCTTAGTACAAGTGAGGGCTAGAAAGAGACTGGGAAGCGACCAACTAGAGAGCGACAACAGTCATGAACATGCATTAAAATTAATCAACAATGAGTGCAAGCATGAGTAAAATATAAATCACCATGAACATAAATATCGTGGAGGCTATGTTGATTTTGTTTCAACTACATGCGTGAACATGTGCCAAGTCAAACCACTTGAATTGTTCAAAGGAGGATACCACCCTATCATACCACATCACAACCATTTTAATAGCATGTTGGCATGCAAGGTAAACCATTATAAACTCCAAGCTAATTAAGCATGGCATGAGCAACTATAATCTCTAATTGTCATTGCAAGCATGTTCCATTCATAATAAGCTGAATCAGGAACGATGAACTAATCATATTTACAAAAAAAAGATAGGTCGAGTTCATACCAGCTTCTCTCATTTCAATCAGTTCATTATATATCAACATTATTTCCTTTCACTTGCACGACCGAACGGTGTGGATAATAATAATAGTGCATGTGCATTGGACTAAGCTGGAATCTGCAAGCATTTAATACAAGGGAGAAGACAAGGTAGTATGGCTCTTGGTTAAATCAACAAAAATGCATATGAGAGCCACTAAACATTTTCATCATGGTCTTCTCCTCTTGACCCTAAAGAAAAGAAATAAAACTATTTACATGGGAAAATTCCCAACAAGCAAAAGAAGAACGAGAAATCTTTTTGGTTTTTCTTTTAATTACTACTACTACAGGCATGGAAAGTAAACTAGCTAAAAGCTACAACTAATTTTTTTGGTTTTTCTTAAGGTTTTTCCAACATACAGGAAAAACTAAGAAAATAAAATAAACTAGAATGGATAGTACAATGAAAAATTATGAGCACCGACAACTGGAATTAGTGTGTGAACATGAATGTAATGTCGGTGAGGAATACGTACTCCCCCAAGCTTAGGCTTTTGTCCTAAGTTGGTCTATGGCCACAGATCAAAGCTACTCTCTCCGGTATACGGAGGAGTGTCCTCTGGGTGCCACTGGCTAGCGATCTCCTCCGGATCCCACTGATAAACAGACTACCAATAAGGGTCAAGTGGCGTCTCTGGCTCGGGCTCTGAAACTTGTGCCAGGCTCCAGTATGCATAAACGGCATCTGGCAAGACGAGATATGTGCCTGAAAATATGTCAAACAAAGAGGGTGTAGGCAAGGTAATAATCTCGCAGTACTTTTTATCAAATATCAATTTATACTTAAGAAACTTCTTCTTATCTTTAACAATAAAATCATGTGCTATCATACTCTTATAATTTAGAAAAGCAGGGGCCAGCAACTTCTCCTCCTTCTCATAATGCCTAATAGGTATCCTAAAGTGTTTAGCAAGGCGGGAAGCAAAGATGCCTCTGAAGATGGGGCCCTTTGTACGATTGAGCTTAATTGTTTAGCAACAACAACACCTAAGCTAAAAGTGGTATCGCGAAACAAAGCATGGCGCAAAATAACAATGTCAGGGGCACTAAGATTTCCACTATTCTCGCGACCAATTAAGCACCTACTAGAAATCATCGCAAAGTAGCGTATAACAGGAAAATGTATACCAGTGATTCTTGCCTCTGAAACTTTCCTCGTTTCCCCTACAGCGATCATATCAATAAAACCCTCCACATCTTTATGATGTGGTTTCTCTAGGCTACCCGCAAAGGGTATCTTACAGACTTGACAAAAATCATAAAGTGACATCTCCTTAACCTCATCATATAAGTGAAACTCCACTGAAGGTGGTGATTTCTTAGCATGGAAGTAAAAAAATTGCACGAAAATATTAGTGAGTAAGATATACTGTTCGCGCTGGTCGTGGAGGAAGCTGGTGAGGCCTGCTTTCTCAGCCAAGTAATAAAAGTCTTTATAAATACCGATGGCTCTCAAGAACTCGTCACAAGGCCATTCACACGGATGAACTTCCGTAGTGCGAGGAAGATTTTATTTGGGATTTTTATTCTCCTCTTTCTTCTTATCCTCCGAGCTTTGGCTAGAAGATCCTCTCAACAACCTGATCATCATTTTCTTCCTCTGAAAAATTTCTGAAATTTTTAGTGACTCAAAATAAAAGTGAACCAAACTCGACAAGATTGATAGCAACTACTCCCACAAGTGCCTAGAGACTATATCATGCATTAGAGCTACTTGGGACCACACAAATTTGACATGCAAGCTCAAGAACAGGGTCACCTAAGCAGCAAAAATTTGCAATAAATAAAGCACTAGAACAAAAACTAATTGGACCATTGGAGGAGTCACATACCGAAGAACAATCTCCCCAAACTATTTTGTGAATGGAACTTTGAGCAAGGAGATCCAAAATGGCAGCAAGATGAGCTAGAACACGGGTTTGATCTATGGGAGGATTTTTTCTGGAGGAAGATGAAGTGTGTGGGTGCTGGATTAAGTGGAGGGGGGCCACATGGGGCCCACGAGGCAGGGGGCACGCCCAGGGGGTGGGCGTGCCCTGTACCCTTGTGGCCAGGTGGTGGCTCCACCTGATGTGTTCTCAGTTCCAGATATTCTTAAATATTCTAGAAAAAAAATCATATTTCATTTTGGGGAAATTTGGAGAACTTTTATTTTCGGGGTATTTTTTATTGCAAGGATAACTCAGAAAACAGACAGAAAATACTATTTTTGCTTCCTTTAATCTAAATAACAGAAAGAAAAAGGAGGGTACAGAGAGTTGTTCTTTCTAACTTCATCCATCTCATGCTCATCAAAACGAATCCATTAACAAGGTTGATCAAGTCTTGTTAACAAACTCTTTCCGAATAACATGAAACCGGAGAATTTTTGAATAACACTAGGTTACCTCAATGGGGATATGTATGTCCCCAACAATAAGAATATCCTATTTCTTCTTGACAGTAGGAAGACGGAATTCAAAACCTCCAAAAGTGATTGTTGAAATTTTCCAATAGAATTGATACTGTGGACCTAAGGTTATTTCCTCGGGAAGTGTACCATATGCTCATTACCATTAACATGAAAAGTGACATTGCCTTTGTTGCAATCAATAACAGCCCCTGCAGTGTTCAAAAAGGGTCTACCAAGGATAATAGACATACTATCATCCTCGGGAATATCAAGGATAACAAAGTCTGTTAAAATAGTAACGTTTGCAACCACAACAGGCACATCCTCACAAATACCGATAGGTATAGCAGTTGATTTATCGGCCATTTGCAAAGATATTTCAGTAGGTGTCAACTTATTCAAATCAAGTCTACAATATAAAGAGAGAGTCATAACACAAACACCGGCTCCAAGATCACATAAAGCAGTTTTAACATAGTTTCTTTTAATGGAGCATGGTATAGTTGGTACTCCTGAATCTCGTAGTTTCTTTGGTATTCCACCTTTAAAAGTATAATTGTCAAGAATGGTGGAAATATCAACCTCCGGTATCTTTTTGTTACTTGTAATAATATCTTTCATATACTTAGCATAAGGATTCGTTTTAAGCACATCAGTCAAACGCGTACGCAAAAATATAGGTCTAATCATTTCAGCAAATTCTCAAAATCCTCATCATCCTTTTTCTTGGATTTTTTAGGAGGAAAAGGCATGGGTTTCTGAACCCATGGTTCTCTTTCCTTACCGTGCTTCCTAGCAAAGAAGTCTCTCTTATCAGAACGTTTATTCTTTGATTGTGGGTTATCAAGATCAACAGGAGGTTCAATCTCTACATCATCATTATTGCTAGGTTGAGCATCAACAAGAATATCATCATTAACATTATCACTAGGTTCATGTTCATTACCAGATTGTGTTTCAGCATCAGAAATAGAAATATCATTGGGATTCTCAAGTGTGTCAACAACAGGTTCACTAGAAGCATGCAAAGTCCTATCATTTTTCTTTTTCTTCTTCTTAGAAGGACTAGGTGCATCTACATTAGTTCTCTGAGAATCTTGCTCAATTTTCTTAGGGTGGCCCTCAGGATACAGAGGTTCCTGAGTCATTCTACCCCCTCTAGTCACAATTCTAACATCATTATATTTTTCTTACTATTTAATTCATTGAGCAAATCATTTTGTGCTTTAAGTACTTATTATACTTGAGTGGTAACCATAGAAGCATGTTTACCAATGAGTTTAAGTTTACCTTTAACTCTAAACATATAATCACTCAAGTGTTCAATCATATAAGCATTACGTTGCATTTGTCTACCAACATAAGCATTGAAGTTTTCTTGTTTAACAATAAAATTGTCAAACTCATCTAAGCATTGGCTAGCAGACTTATAACGAGGAATATCACCTTCGTCAAATCTATAGACAGAATTTACCTTTACTACCTATGTCGGGTTATAAAGACCATGTATTTCTTCTATAGGTGGTAAATTCTTAACATCTTTAGTTTTAATACCACTTTCTTTCATAGATTTCTTTGCCTCTTGCATATCTTCAGGATTGAGGAACAAAATACCCCTTTTCTTCGGAGTTGGCTTAGGAGCTGGTTCAGAAAGTGTCCAATTGTTTTCATTACTCAACATATTATTTAATACCAATTCAGCTTGATCAACAGTTTTCCCTGAAAACAGAACCAACACAACTATCCAGGTGGTCTCTGGATGCATCGGTTAGTCCATTATAAAAGATATCAAGTATTTCATTTTTCTTAAGAGGATGATCAGGCAAAGCATTAAGTAATTGGAGAAGCCTCCCCCAAGCTTGTGGGATACTCTCTTCTTCAATTTGCAAAAAAATATATATTCCCCTTAAGGCAGCTTGTTTCTTATGAGCGGGAAAATATTTAGCAGAGAAGTAATAAATCATATCCCGGGGACTACGCACACTACCAGGATCAAGAGAATTAAACCATGTTTTAGCATCACACTTTAACGAGAACGGAAATAGCTTAAGGATATAGTAGTAACAATTTTTTTCCTCATTGGTGAATAGGGTGGCTATATCATTCAGTTTAGTAAGATGTGCCACAACAGTTTCAGATTCATAGCCATGGAAAGGATCAGATTCAACCAAAGTAATTAACTCACAATCGACAGAGAAATCATAATCCTTATCAGAAATATAGATATGAGAAGTAGCAAAAGCAGGGTCATATTTCATTCTAGCATTCAAAGACTTTTCTTTCAGCTTAGCTAATAGTTTCTGAAGATCATACCTATCATTGCAAGCTAAAAGATCTCTATCCGTTTCTTCATCCATAACATAACCCTCAGGCACAACATGCAATTCATATCTAGGGGGAGACTCTTCATCATCGCTTTCATCAATATCATCAGTTTCAATAATTTCATTCTCTCTAGCCCTAGCAATTTGTTCATCAAGAAATTCACCCAATGGCACAGTATTATCAAGCATAGAAGTAGTTTCATCATAAGTATCATGCACAACCGAAGTGGCATCATGAAGAACATGCGACATATCAGATTGACTAGCATGAGTAGGTGTCGCAAATTTACTCATAACAGAGGGTGAATCAAGTGCGCAGCTAGATGGCAGTTCCTTACCTCCCCTCGTAGTTGAGGGATAAATCTTGGTTTTTTGTCTTTAAAGTTCTTCATAGTGATCAACAGATATAAATTCCAAGTGACTCAAAGAATATACCTATGCTCCCTGGCAACGGCGCCAGAAAATAGTCTTGTTAACCCACAAGTATAGGGGATCGCAATACTTTTCGAGGGTAGAGTATTCAACCCAAATTTATTGATTCGACACAAGGGGAGCCAAAGAATATTCTCAAGTATTAGCAGTTGAGTTGTCAATTCAACCGCACCTGGAAGACTTAATATCTGCAGCAAAGTATTTAGTAGCAAAGTAGTATGGAAGTAACGGTAATGGTGGCAAAAGTATCAGTACAGTTTTGTAGCGATTGTAACAGTGGCATGGGTAAAGTAACTAAGCAAGGATCAATATGTGAAAAGCTCGTATTCAATGGATCAGTGATGGATAATTATGTCGGATGCAATTCCTCGTGTAATAGTTATAACATAGGGTGACACAGAACTAGCTCCAGTTCATCAATGTAATGTAGGCATGTATTGCGAATATAGTCATACGTGCTTATGGGAAAGGACTTGCATGATATATTTTGTCCTACCCTCCCATGGCAGTGGGGTCCTATTGGAAACTAAGGGATATTAAGGCCTCCTTTTAATAGAGTACCAGACCAAAGCATTAACACTTAGTAAATACATGAACTCCTCACCGAGAGTGCTCCCGATTATTTTCACTTCGGGGTTGCCGGATCATAACATGTAGTAGGTGACTATTGACTTGCAAGATAGGATCAAGAACTCATATATATTCATGAAAACATAATAGGTTCAAATCTGAAATCATGGCACTCGGGCCCTAGTGACAAGCATTAAGCATACCAAAGTCATAGCAACATCCATATTGGAACATAATGGATACTAGGGATCAAACCCTAACAAAACTAACTCGATTACATGGTAAATCTCATCCAACCCATCACCGTCTAGCAAGCCTACGATGGAATTACTCACGCACGGCGGTGAGCATCATGGAATTGGTGATGGAGGAAGGTTGATGATGACGACGGCGACGATCTCCACTTTCCGGAGCCCCGAACGGACTCCAGATCAGCCGTCCCGAGAGAGATTAGGGCTTTGCGGTGGCTCCGTATCGTAAAACGCGATGAATCCTTCTCTCTAAGTTTTTTCTCCCAGAACGTGAATATATGGAGTTGGGGTTGATGACGGTGGAGCATCAGGGGGCCCACGAGACAGGGGGGCGCGCCCCCCACCCTCATGGACAGGGTATGGGCCCCTAGTCTTGATTCTTTCACCAGTATTTTTTATATATTCCAAAAATATTCTCTGTTGATTTTCAGGTCATTCCGAGAACTTTTATTTTGCATAAAAATAAGACCATGGCAATTCCGCTGAAAACAGCTTCAGTCCGGGTTAGTTCCATTCAAATCATGCAAGTTAGAGTCCAAAACAAGGGCAAAAGTGTTTGGAAAAGTAGATACATTGGAGACATATCAACGCTCCTCTCCTGAGGCGAGCCCTTTGAGGGCTCGTGAGGGTTTAAGCCTCCTGGGGTGCCTGCTGGCCCGCGTGAAAGCGCCGACCGAGGAGCCAACTGTCAAGTTTTGGCAAGGTGTGTGTGCAGCGGTCCTGCGGTAGTTGCGCCCTTGGCCCCGAGGGGGCCTTGATGCTGCTCGGGCTAGCCCAAGTGCGCACTCCACACCAAGTCCGCGCTCGCAGGGCGCTGGAGGGAGGAGTAGCAAGCATGAGTCATGCTTCTTAACACAAACCAATGGGCAAGAAAACACCACGAATCGAAAAGTTTCCCCCCTTTTATTTTAATAAGCACACGGAACTCCAAATTTCGTTCCAACGACAGCAAATTGGGTTACAAAAAAGGGCAAAAAGATACATCCGTGTCCGGTGACAATTCTAGTGTTCTCACCAGCGCGGAGCACGGTGCTTCCACTGGGAGTGGGCATAGTCATAGGGGGACAGTGTCGACTGTCATCACGGAGCATGGTGCTTCCACTTGGATGTGGGTGGGAGCCCCCTTGAGGCCCAAGGGCGGCGCTCACGGGACTCCGGGGCATGTACAGCCCCAACGCATTATTATGTAAGAGGGTCAAGAGCGTAGACCTTCACGGGCACTCCTTGCTCCTGGTGATGACTCCGCCCGGCGCATCCCCCGACCACCGTTGGGGTGTCTAGAAACCAAGGACGAGACCAAGGGGCAAGGGGCTATCTGGAGGTGGTCAGGCGGTAGCAGGCCCTCTACCTGGGGAAGGGCTTGCCTTCGCCTTCCCTGGTGGAGGACCTACCTCTGGGCGGCGCGCACCATCGTAGCGGTGTCTTACATAATAATGCGTTGGACTAATGCTCTTTCAAGATGATCATTTCAGAAAGTTCAATGATTGGCATAGCATGGACTAGGAATGTGGACCCCTCAAAATGCTATGGACACATATTGGCTCAAGCTCAAGACTCCACATTTTAATTTTAGTGATTCAAGATCACATTGAGTCCATAGGAAAAGCCAATACTATGAAAAGGGGGTGAGGTGTTGCTTAATGGCTTACTTGCTCAAAATGCTTAGTGATATGCTCCAAAATCCCTCAACCACTTCCCATATCCATATTTGTCCCAAGCCAAAAGTCAAACTCGGCCCCACCTATTTTATATATCCGGCGCCACCGAGTTCAGTTGACATAGCCATAGCCAGAAACCCTAAGCAGTCCTGTCTCACCGATAGGGATCTCGGTCTCACCGAGATGAGATTGCAAACTCTCGGTTTCCCTTCGTAACATTTCGGTCTCACCGAAATGAGCGATCGGTCCCACCGAGTTCGCAATGCAAACTCTCTATTCCCTTTCGTAACATTTCGGTCTCACAAAATGAGCAAATCGGTCCCACCGAGTTTGACTGACCAACTCTCTGTTTGCCTATTACAGCAATTGGTCTCACCGAGTTGATGTGATCGGTCTCACCGAGATTACGTTATTCCCTAACCCTAATGAAATCGGTCCCACCGAGTTGGTCATATCGATCCCACCGAAAAGCCTAATGTTCATATTTTGAACTAAATTGGTCCGACCGAGTTTCATTATTCGGTCCCACCGAGTTTGGTAAATTGTGTGTAACGGTTAGATTTTGTGTGGAGGCTATAATACCCCTCCATCCACTCTTCATTCGTGGAGAAAGCCATCAAAACGTGCCTACACTTCCAGCATACATGGTCTCAGAGAGAACCACGTACTCATGTGTTGAGACCAAGATATTCCAATCCCATCATATGAATCTTGATCTCTAGCCTTCCCCAAGTTGCTTTCCACTCAAATCTTCTTTCCACCATATCCAAATATGTGAGAGAGAGTTGAGTGTTGGGGAGACTATCATTTGAAGCACAAGAGCAAGGAGTTCATCATCAACACACCATCTATTACCTTTTGGAGAGTGGTGTCTCCTAGATTGGTTAGGTGTCACTTGGGAGCCTCCGACAAGATTGTGAAGTTGAACCAAGGAGTTTGTAAGGGCAAGGAGATCGCCTACTTCGTGAAGATCTACCCTAGTGAGGCAAGTACTTCGTGGGCGATGGCCATGGTGGGATAGACAAGGTTGCTTCTTCGTGGACCCTTCGTGGGTGGAGCCCTCCATGGACTCACACAGCCGTTACCCTTCGTGGGTTGAAGTCTCCATCAACGTGGATGTATGATAGCACAAACTATCGGAACCACGCCAAAAACATCAGCGTCTACACTTGCGTTTGCACTCTCCAAACCCCTCCCTTTACCTTCACATGCAAGATTTACTTTCCGCAGCTACAACTCTAGAATTGCATGTGTAGGAAGATTGCTTGACTTGTGCTAAATAGCTAAAAACTAGCAAAACATAAAATTGGGAAGAGGCTAAGTTTTTATTTGCTCAAGTAGTCAAATCACCCCCCCTCTAGACATACTTTCGATCATGCAAGTGTTATCAGAGCTTTGGTCTCCATTTGCCTTGATTTCCATAGCTTTGGTGATCATAGCCTCGGTTTCACAACCTAGGAGAGTATGGCGTCTAGCGAGGGAAGTTACCACCGTAGAGGTCCTTACTGTGATGGTACTAATTTTTCTAGTTGGAAGCATAAGATGAAAATGCATATTCTTGGAAATAACCCCGGCGTTTGGGATATTGTGTGTATTGGTTTGCAAGGTGAATTATTCGATGGGAAGGAACCAAACCGTGAAGCCTCCGCTAAAGAATTTAAGATGCTGCAATACAATGCTCAAGCTTGTGATATCCGCTTCAACGGATTGTGCCCCGAAGAATTCAACAAAATAAGCCGTCTTAAGAATGCAAAGGAGAGTTGGGATACTTCGATTGATATGCACGAAGGTACCAACTCCGTCAAGGAATCCACGTTGGATGTGCTTCAAAGTCAACTTAACAAGTTCAAAATGAAGGATGGTGAAGGTGTCGCTGAAATGTACTCCAGGCTTGCTCTCATCACAAATGAGATTGCTGGCTTTGGAAGTGAAGAGATGACCGACATATTCATCATCAATAAGATCCTAAGAGCCTTGGATGGAAAATGTGATACCGTGTGCACATTGATCCAAATGATGCCCAATTACAAAGATCTCAAACCAATGGAAGTCATTGGAAGAATTGTTTCTCATGAGATGTCACTCAAGGATAAAGAAGAGCTTCGCAACAAGTCTAGTGGTGCCTACAAAGCTTCATGTGATGCTCCTACATCATCAAGCGAGAAACAAGTCTTCAATGAGGAATTGAGCTTAATGGTGAAGAAATTCAACAAGTTCTACAAGAATATAAGCAAAGAGAGAAACTCCAAATCAAGGACCTACAATGACAAAAGATCTTCCAATCGTGATCGGAATTGCTACAATTGTGGGAGACCCAGACACTACTCAAATGAGTGTACGGTTCCACACAAGAGAAGAGAGGACTCACCAAAAAGGAGGAGTAGAAGAGAAGATTCACCTCCAAGAGAGAGAAGGAGTAGAGATGATCGTTATGAATGAAGAACCTCTCGCAGAAGCAAGGATTTGGAAATAAAGGACAAATCATCAAGTAGCTATACAAGACGAATACATCAGGATCATGTTGGTGAATGGATATCCGGTTCCGACTCCGATAACTACTCCGAGAGAAGCTATCACTCCAACTCGGAAGATACTCAAGATGAAGGTGTTGCCGGAATTGCTCTTGTGTCATCCAACTCCTACGACATATTTGACTCACCAAATGAAGGAATTGGAAGATGCTTCATGGCTAAAGGCCCTAAGGTATCACACCTCGAGTATTTTGATTTCAATAGTGATGAAGATGATTTGCTAGGAGATGATGATTTACTTGTTAGTAGCAATATTGATGAAAACTATGATGAAATTGCTATTAATCATGTTAATCAAGATAAAATGAATGGCAATGAGAAGGAAAAGATTGAGAGTCTAACTAAGGAATTAAACACTCTCAAGTTAGCTCATGAAACTACCTTAGAGGATCATCGAGAACTTTTGAGGACTCATGAGAAGCTACACTTTGAAAAGCTCAATCTAGAGCAAGAGCATGAGTTCTTAAAAGCAATCAATGATGATCTTCGTAAGAAAAGTTATTCTTACATTGCCAAGCGTTTACTCCTGTCAACTTACATGCCACAAGTAAAATCTAGAAATAAGAACAATAAAGATTCTTTTTCTAGTAGTAACAACAATCATGCTAAATCCAATATTGTTGCTTCTAGTAGTTCTCTTGATTCCACTAATGATTCTCTTAGCCAAGTTGCACTTGACAAAGAAAATAACTTACTGAAGGGAATTATAGAGAAAGGTGTTTGCAACAGTCTTGTCGAAAGTAAGCAATTCGAGGAAATTGTACGCAAGCAAGGAAGGCACCGGAAGAATCAAGGTGTTGGTTTTGAACGAAAGTTCAATGCCAATGGAGTTGAGTGGGAAGAAGATCAATACCCCAAGACAAGGTTTGTTTCTCAACAAGAGAAGTATGATTCTACTTATTTCAAGGGAACACAAGCTCAAGATGATCTTCCAACACAAGATCACAAGCAAAAATGCAAGGACAAGCTTCAAGAAGAGATTGATGCATTTGAAGAAGCTCCTAACGCCTTGGTCAAGTGGGTTCCCAAGACTACATCAAGCTCTACTTCATCAAGTACGACTACAACTCCAAGGATTCCCATCAAGTTGATGTGGATCCTGAAGAAGAAGAACTAGAGAGTTCTCAAGGGTGACTCTGCCAACATACTTCACTCTTATTCATATTGGCGAGGACAAGTGCAAAAACTTCCATATCTTGCACTAGTTACAGGAGTCACAAACCCTCTTGTTGGTAAGACAAGGGACAAGGTAACATATTGCTTTCATGGACATCCTCTTGTGTGCAATTCACTCTATGTCCATGGATATCTATGTTTGTTCCTTGCGGGACTAACCCATGTAGGTATTGAAAGTGCAACTCACTCCAATAGATTGCTCCAAATGATCTACATCAACATTGAGCATCCACATCTTCAACTTCTACATGAAGTCATCATCGACAACCCAAGGTTAGTTCATCCCTCCTAGGGGGGATATCACATCTAGGGGGAGCTTTACGATAAAGATTGAGCTAAAGAAACTCTAATGGTGTGAACAAAACAATGCTTTATGTAAAAGTGGCAACCCCACTTGTGCTTAATACGATGAGTATGACCTATGATCAAATGTTCTCATTTGACTCCTAAGTCAATATACTCATATATAGATGACCTAGTCATCGCCAATTGCTTGATAGATGCTAGAATTGTTGTGCATGCTTTGCCACATGTTTCATTTTCTATCTTATTGTGTGAGCATGTTGAATGCATATTTTTCTCATTCGAGGACATCCATTTGTTGCTTTGATTGTTTGGCTCTTTTTCTTTTGGCCAAATGGATGGACAAGAATGCCTAAGAACCTCCTCTAGCTAACTATGCTTTTCTCGTCTCAAACTCTATCCATGATACATCACAAAATTTCATCAAGTCAGATTCGAACCACTCTATGTGAGGAGCACTCGGAGTCCCCGATTCGTCATAGACTTAAACTTCCAAAACCTCTCTATGCATTTCAGTCCGACTGATTCACCCACTTCGGTCACACCAAGTTCAGTGAGTTGATCTAGGTTTTCAATCTCAGTGCAACCGATTAGAAAATTTGGTCTCACCGAGTTGCAGTAACTGCCAGCAGTTTTACATCTCTGTGCCACCGAGTCGTTCCACTCGGTCACACCGACAGGTCTGGTTATATATTGTCACAGCCCTAGAATCTGATTGCAAATAGTTGCACAAGCATCCATGCATCATGTCTAAATTTATTTGAAAGTTGAAATAGGGATTGTTCAAACCCTAGCACCAGATAAAATCAACTAGGTTCAAATAATGATATCTCAATGAACACAAAATGCCCTCCAAAAAAGTTCATCCTTTTTGAATGGGCTAAAAAAACCTCTTCCAAAAATGGTGCACATATTCCTAGGACATTCTGGATTTTTGAATTAAATCATATTGTATTTGAATGGGGGCATTTAAATACTATTAATATTTTTAAATGCCCCAACAATTTTGGAATTAGTTGAGGGCCTATGAATAACTCATTTAGTGCCCATAACTATTTTCAGAATTTTTAAAAATGATTTGGTTTGAAAACCAAATTACAACAAATTTGCAAAATAGAAAAAGAAAAAAGAAAGAGGAAAGAGGCTTACCTAGCCTTACTTGGCGGCCCACCTAAGCTGGCCCAGCCCACCTAAGCTGGGCCAGCCACTGGCTCTGCCAGTCATCCCCATCCTCGCGCCAGGAGGACAGGGGCATGTGGCGAGAGCGCGCGGCCACACGCCGGCCACCTCCACCCTGCCTGCTTCACCACCCGACAGCCTAGACGACCCTGGAGATGCCATGCACACCCCTGGCCTTACTCTCACTCTCCCCCGTGTCCATCCCCTCCTCCATCTCGCTCTTCTGCCCACAGTCGAGCGCTGCAGTCGCCGCCGCTCATTGTTACCATAGCCATCGTCCACCTTTCGCCTCGCTGACGCGTCCATGAGCTCCGCCTCGACTCCCTTGACCTCCTCCATGAGCCGCATGCCACCGGAGACGCTCCACGGCCTTCACCGAGCTCGTCCCCGACCTCCCATCGCCAGAGATCCCCCTCGCCGCCCCGAGTGCATCAGCCCCTCCCCAAGCTCACTGTTTGCCTTGTCGCAGCCTCCCTTAGCTCCTGCTCCTTCTCCCCCTCTCTGTTCGCTCTGTCGCCTGCCGTAGCTGCTGTACCACGCTCACCCACAAGCGCTGCCGCCTGTACTCGCCGCCGACATGGCCCTGGCCATCCAACGGCCCAGACGTCGTGCCTAGCTCGCTCCCTGCACCGCGTAGAGCATGTAGGTGCCCCGAGCAAGCCGCCTGGCCCTCCGTAGCATCGACCCCGATCTCACCACAAACTCCGGCCGCCGCCGCGAGCTCGTTTCCTGTGAGCTGCAGCCACCCGCGCCCTCCCACGTGCCTCCCTTTGATGCGTGCGAGCAAGGGCTCCCTCCAGGTGCCCTTAGCGCGCCCAGCCGCTGCCTATAGCACCACTCCGGCAAGTCACCGTTGATGTGGCTGGTCCTCGTCGTCTAACCGCCAGCGCATCTGATGTGGCTCCATCATTAGTGCTAATCCCTGCTAATTACCCCCCCCCCCCACAGATGCTGACAGTGGGCCTCGCGGTGGGTCAAAGCCTGTTCAGCGCCGGTTTAAACCGGGTCAGCCACCGTGTCACTAACCAGTGGGTCCCACTGGTCAGGTTGACCCCGCTAACCTATGTTGACTTGCTGAAGTCATGCTGATGTAGTGCTGACGTCGTAAATAAATTTACTCGAATATTGATATTTCTAATAATTTGGAAATACCAGAAAATGGTTTAAACTTTTAAAAATCATAGAAATTCAACCGTAGCTCAGAATGAAATAATTTATATATGAAAAATTATCAGAAAAATGCAATCTATCCATCTGTACCATTTTCATGCATGACAAAGCAACTTAACCTTTCTATATAGATCATATAACAAGTTAATGCACTTTGGAAATTCATAGTTTGAGTTTGAGTTTGAATTTGAACCTTTGGTTGAAATGGACTCAAACCCCTCTGGGTTTAGTTGTATTAGCTCAAATCACAACATATTGCCATGTCATGATCATGCATCATATTGTCGCATTGCGTTGATTGTGTTCCTTCTCTGTTTACCGGTATTGTCCCCTCTTAGTGGGCGTAGCTCCGACGAAGAGTTCAATGACACCGATGAAGAGTTATACTATCTTCAGAAGTGCCAGGCAGGCAAATCCCCTTTGAGCATTCCGATAGAATCCCACTCTGTCGCTCTTGCTCTCTGTTATTACATTAGGATAACAACGATTCAACTGCTTTTGCTACGGTAGTTGAACCCATTTCCTCTACATGACCTCTCATTGCCATAGTAAATAGTTGAAACCCACTAGCATGAGTAGGAGTTGTTTGAGCCATGATGTGCCTACTCATTCATGCTTGCTTGTTATGCCTGTTATGCTTAGAGTTGTGTCAGGTCTGATTCATCTGGGATGGATTGGAGTGGAGGTGAACATGTCCTGCTGTTGAGAGTTAAGTGTGTGAACATGATTTGGTAAAGGTAGCGATGAGAGGCCATGTAGGAGTACATGGTGGATTGTCTCATTGGGACGATGCTTAGGAAATGAGTTTTGTGTTTGTGATCCAAGACAGTTACTACCACACATTGGGCTCTAGGCACTCCAAGCTCTCTCGACTTATTAATCGCCTCGATCTCTGTCCAGGAGTTGCATCTAGTTTATGGTGTTTGTAGGATATGTGTTGGAGGCCGTGTGTAGCGTTGACCCTAGGGGTGGGCTATGATGCGGTAGATACACCGTGGCACGATGAACCGAGACGCCCGTTTGGTACCTCGGGAACCCTGCACGCATCGTTTGGGGCCGTGAGCGAAATCTCGGTCGGACTTCCTTGCGGATGGAACTCAAATAGATGGTAAACTTGGAGTAGAGACTTGTGTGGTTAGTCAGGTCGTGGCCGACACCCTCGCCAGGCTTCCGCTTGAAGGTTGCCGAGATACATGACGTGTACATGGCGGTAAGTGGCGAGAGCGTGTGTGAATAAGTACACCCCTGCAGGGTTAACATGATCTATTCGAATAGCCGCGTCCACAATAATGGACACTGGGTTGCCTATGTAGTTCATAGACAAGTGAAAGTGGATACTCTAAAATGCACAAGATAAGCGTGAGTGCTATGGATGGCCTTTTCGTAGGGAGACGGGAGCAGATCCATAGTGGTGTATTGATATGGTGAATATGTGGACTCATGTGTGCCACCTCAAAAGAGTCATCAGCAGTCGTATTACAGGATAGCCACTGAGTCAAAGCTGGCTTGCTGCAGTTAAACTCCACTACCCCCTTTGTTGATACTGATGCATATGTAGTTAGTTCTGATGTAAGTCTCGCTGAGTACATTTGTACTCACATTTGCCTTATTTATGTTTTGCAGAGAGACTTCAGTCTCACTAGTGGTTCCGCGTGGACTTCGACATTTAGCTTGTTACCTCAGCTACGATCTTGTACCCTTGGGAGGGTCTTGTAGGTAGCCAGGCTCTAAAGCCTTCTTCATTTGTAGTTGTCTATGCCCAGACATGTTATGCTTCCGTTGCTTGTATGCTTTGTATGTTGGGTCATGAGACCTATGTTTGTAATATCTGGCTTCTCGGAGCCTAATGAATAATTGAAATGCTTGGTATGTGTGGGATCCGACACCTATTTGTTTACCCTATCTTATGGGGAAATGCCCCCTAGTGCTTCCACTGAGCCTTGGTAGCTTGCTACTGCTCCGAAACACATGGATTGACCGGCATGTGTCCTTCCTTGCTCATGTGTTTGTCCTCCATGGGGAAATGTCACGCGGTGTATACCGGAGTCCTGTTAGCTTGCTGCAGCCAGGCAACACTCGCTGCTAACCGACACGTGCATTGTAGGGTCATGTATGCTTGTCCCTATAATTTAGCGCCACTTTTGGTTTATAACTAGTCATGTCGGCCCGGGTTCTCCATCATATGGATGCTAGCGACACTATCATATACATGAGCCAAAATGCGCAAATGGTCCTGGGCCAGGTAAGATGGCACCCATGGGGATACGGTGTGTGAGGCCGAAAGGTGATATGATGTGTTACATGCTAGACCAGTGTGACTTAGGATCTGGGTCCTGACATATATAACCACGGGCCAAAACTTGGAAAGTTTTCCGAAATCTTTCACCCGCGGCTAACCAGCCCTGCCGTCTCGGGTCTCCGGAACGTCCTCTCGCCGCCAGCGACCACCCGCTGCTGGTCTCTGACGCCGTCAACAGAATTCAGCCCCGCCGTTTCCACCATAGCGAACTCACCACCGTACTAGGGTATGAGTTTGATCTTTTGTGCTAATTCCTTACTCCAATTCTTAGCACATTGCTTTGCCATGTTCTTTACCACTAATTAAATCAATCCATCCAGAGAAATCATCCTTTAGATTAGTTTTGATTCAAAGTTTTAGGGTTAGGTTTCCCTCGAACTCATCTCAGACCGACCGAGTTGTAGAAATCGGTCCCACCGATTTGGCTTAGGCCATTGCACATATAAGGTTCGGTCTGCCCGAAACTTGCAAATCAGTGTGACCGAGTTCAATTCTCAGTGAAACCTAGCAAACTCGGATAACCGAATTGTGTCTCAGTCTGACCGATTTCACTAGTTTAGACTCCGAAGTTGCTTCGGTGTCACCGAGTTTAACAAATCGGTAGCTCCGAAATGCTTTCTGTAGAAACCCAAAACTAAGCTTTTGACTCATTTGTTTTACAAAAACTCTGCACTTTGTGATGCTCATCCACTCTGTCTCATCTACATGTATTCACAGGGTCAGCTTTCAGTGTCAGCCATGTCTGATCAAAGTGACAGCCAGAACAGGTCAGAGGAGCAAGCATAGTTGAGTAAGGGCTCTAGTCCCTCAAATAGCAGCTACTATGAGAGTAGCAGGAGCACTCCAAGTAACCTTCCAAAGGCTGCCACCAAGACAAGGAAGAAGAAAACTTCTGAGAGTGAGGATGAGGATTTTGTGGCTGATGAGGCCACTTCAAAGAAGAAAGTGACCAAGAAGGAGTATGGCACAGTTGCTTCAGCAAAGCCTGGACTAAACAAGAAGGCCCCTGCCAAGAGAGCTCCAATGTCAAAGGCCAGAACAACAACTCAAGAAATAATGTGCCGGATTTCGGGCTCCGCAAAACCCAAGAAGTATGAACACACGGGCATGAACGAAGATCTCTCCCACTCACGTCTACCTACCGTCTCGCCCTCGCCAAGTGAAGAGATTCAAGCAAACAACAAGTGAAGCACACAAGAGTTTACCCAGGTTGAGGCCACCTTGTGGTGTAAAACCCTACTTCCTGCCTTGGTGGATTGGCCTTGGGAGGGCTGGAATATGAACTAGTATAGTGATTCCTGAGCTTAGGAGGTGAGCTCAGGAGGGTCAGGAGGCAAGTGTTATTACTCCTTTGCGTGGTGGTAGAGTTTATGGATCTACTTCTTTCCTCCTCCCCTCATAGTGGGGATCCTAGCTACTTATATAGGCGGCCAGGGTCCTCTTCCCCCGAAATGGTTAGGCGGGAAGGGATCCCACAACGGCCATTTCGAGCGAGAACACAAGGACGTTCCTACCCTGACAAAAGCATTCTTCGCCTGCCAAAGGACCAGATGGTGACGCGGTGGTGGGCTCGGTGGTGACATCCTCCCTGTCGTCCTTGTGGTCTTCGGTCTTGTTGCACCAATGGGGAAACCTTTGTCTCGCTCCTCGGGAACATGCGCCTGTGCTGCCTCCTTTGCACCGAAACGGCAACTGTGCGCCGGCGAGCGCTCGCACCTGCTGGAGCGGTGCATCACTGCTGACGTCACTGCCTCTTCCTGAGGCAGGCTTGGCCTTGGATTCTTCGCCCCTCCGGATTGCCTTTGTCGAGGCCGCTCCTGAGGGGGTCTTGACGTTGTTCTCCTCGCGAGGCCTAGCCCCCTCACGAGGGTCTTGGGCAGCTCGTCGATCAGCTGGGCCGTACCAGGCCGTGGTAGGAGCGCGTCGCGGCCCGCAGACAGGCAAGTCTGGGTACCCTGCTTCCCAGGACGCCGACAGTAGCCCCTGGGCCCGAGGCGCATGCGGATTTGGCTTCGAGGCGAAGCCTTAGTCGAGGACGAAGCGTTGTGGGCCCCAAAGGCTGCGGGCTAGGCTGGCGTGCGGCGGTTGGATGGGACGTGGCGACTCCTCTCCCCATGCAGTCTTGGTAATCGTGTGACTTGACAACTCCTCGGCGCAGATGACGGGGCTGTTATGGCTGTGATGCCAGTGGCTGGCAGTTGGGCTCCTCCGCCCTATAAATGGGACTAGGGGTGGGAAGCCCCCAAGCCATTTTCAAGCCAGCGCCGTCTTCCTCCTTGCTTGTTCCTCGCTCTCCCTCTTGCTGCGAGATCTCCTTGGCACTGCCGAGGAAGCCGTCCACCGTGGAGAATGGGAAGGCCTCGAAGGATCTAGCCCTGCTGCCGCCGAAGAGGGGTTGCGGACGTCCCCGCAAGCATGCCGCTGCGCCCGCGGCGACTCCTCGGGGAAGCGGGCGCGGCCTTCCGGGTTCTGTCACGGCCGTTGGTGAGAGGCGCGGTACGTCCTCCTGTGGTGAAGGTGGTCGCGGCCGTGGTGGGAGAGGAGGCACGAGACAGCGCATGGTGGTCGCGCTTCCTCCGTGCCCATAGCTCCACTCCTTCGACGTGTCGTCGGAGTTCGTGGTGTGGGTGGAGAAGCCTGGTGGCTTGTGGCTCCGGCTTCCCTGCTCGTTCGGCGACGTGTTACCAGCCGGAGGCCCCGACGGCGTCTGGCTGCAAGCTGACGGTTGCTGCAGTGGTGCGTCCTGGGTGGAGGTTGATGTGGCTCCCTCGGGCGTTGTGTTCCTGGAGCGCGGCCGGCAATCGTTTGCTCGCACGCGCCAGCTGCAGGGGAGGTGCGCACTCTACTTCAGGTACGATGGCCCCTCCACACTGTTTGTCAGGGTCTTCTCGGAGGAAGGGAGGTGCCTTGGGTGCTGTCCCGAGGCCGATGATGAAGAGGACGACGGGGACGGTGTCCGGAGGAGCAGCTCCTCCTCTGGAGATGATCTTAGTCATGGGGGGCGCCGCGGGTCCCCCCTCTGTGGCAGCAGCAGCTCCACCAGAAGTGGCGGCTACGACGAGCCACCACGCCGCCGAGCTCGGCCTGGCGAGGGGAGGGGGTTGGCGCGCCGTTGCGGCCCGGTGAAGCCAGAGGAACCGGGAGACTCCGACTGAGCGGGAGCGGCCTCTGCTTCGTCTCCTTCTTTTTCCTTCGTGTCCTTTCTGTGTCAAAATTTCAAGTTGCATCAAGAAGGCGTGTGATGGACTGTGATATATCTATGAAGCGAGAACTTGCTGTCATGTTTTTTTGTTGCCTTGGTGAGATTACTTAGCTTTTATGCGTCGCGACGTCTTGAGGTGGAGTCCTCCTGACTCTTTGGCATCATGAGCCCCCTCGGGTCGTGAGGACGGCCGAATTTAGAGAGCTCATGCAGCCTCCAACCATGGGTGAGCCACTGAGAGCTGCTGAGAGCGCCGAGCGCGGGTTAAAGCACCAAAGCCTGAGCCGACTCGGTAGGATAGGTTACGTGGACTGAGAAGCCCGATGCTAGAGCCTGAGCAGGCTTGGCCAGGCGAGGTCACGGGGCCGTGGCAGACAAAGGCCGGTGACCGACCGTGCCCCAGCCCCCATGTGCGAGGCGCGCGAAGAAAAGCAGGTGGCGCAGCCCTGCTCAAAAAACTGAACTTAAAACCGGCGAGAAAGATCCCAAACAAGACTTTCAACCAAATGCAAGAAGCGCGAGAAACACGAGAACTTCATAGCACGGGGTAGAGGAAGGGCTGATAGCCAAGGAAGTAGAAAAGGCTGACAGCCAAACACCAAGCCAAAAAAGAAAAACGGTCGCGTCCGACCCCTACACTACGTCTTCTTCCCAGCGCGGAGCTAAGGACTGCCACTGGGGCATGGGTGGGAGCCCCGTCTGATGGCCCGTAGGCAATGCACAGGAGACTCCGAGGCGTGTACAGCTCCAACTCATTATTACGTGCGAGTGTCACGGGCGGAGACCTTCACAGGCACAGAGCCTTGATTACGGATAGAACCTCCTGAGGTGTTCGATGTTCCAGGAATTCTGGATAGGTATCCCATCCTGCGTCTTCAGGCGCACAACACTGGGCCTAGAGACACGGGCGATTCTGAACGGGACATCCCACATGGGCGAGAGCTTGTGCAACCCCTCCCGGGTGAGGACCTGCCTCAGGACCAAGTCACCAACTTCAAGTGTTCTTGCACGGAAACCGCGACAGTGGTACCGCCACAGCACCTACTGATAACGTGTTGTCCTGAGGGCAGCTCGGCGGCGGCCCTCCTCGCGGAGCACGAGGTCCATCCGCCAGGCGGCATCCTAGCATTCCTCATTAAAGGCCAAGACCCGTGGGGAGCGATGCTTGACCTCGTGAGGGAGGACCGCCTCCGCCCTAGAGACAAGAAAGAAAGGAGTTTCCCCCATGGGTTTGGTGGTAGTGGTTCGGATTGACCACAGCACAGACTGGAGCTCATCGATCTAGCCCCTGCCGCTAGCCTCAAGCTTCTTCTTAAAGCTACGCGTCTTGAGGCCACGCAAGACTTCCGCGTTGGTGCGTTTGGCCTGACCGTTGCTCCTGGGGTGAGCCACCAAAGCATAGCAGATCTTTGTTCCAAGGTTAGCACAATATGACCTGAAGAGATTGCTTGTGAACTGCGAACCATTATCCGTGATGATGCGGCTGGGGACCCCGAATCGCCTCACGAGGCCCTGGATGAACTTGACAGTCGACCCGGCTGGGATCGCGCTAACAGGCTCCACCTGCCCACTTGGTGAATTTGTCAATGGCGACGTACAGGAAGCGGTAGCCCCCCACTGCCCGGGGAAATGGACCCAGGATGTCCAATCCCCAGACCACGAAGGGCCAGGAGAGCGGAATCGTCTGTAGGCCCTGCGCCGTTGGTGGATCTGCTTGGCGTGAAACTAGCACGCCTCGCAAGCCTGCACAAACTCTGTGGTGTCGTTGAGCGCCGTGGGCTAGTAGAAGCCGCTGCGGAAGGCCTTGCCTACGAGGGTGCAGGACGACGAGTGATGACCGCAGTCTCCATCGTGGATGTCAGCCAACAGCTCGCGCCCTTGCTTCCTCGAGATGCATTTCAGCGAGACGTTGTTGGGGCGCCTCCTGTAGACTTCACCGTCTTGGATGCAGTAAGCTGAGGCCTAGCGGACCACGAGCTCTACGTCTTCTTCATTGTCCGGCAGGGTGTCATGTTGCAGGTACATCTTGAGTCCTTGGGTCCAGCAACCCTCCTCGGGCTCCGCGGTGAGCAGCAGGCGGGCTCCGGAGGACGGTCCGCAGGATGGGGCGCCGTCCGGTGGCGCCGCAGGTAGCCCCCGCTAGGGGGACGCCAGCTCAAGAACGGGCGATGTTGCCGATGGTTTGAGTAGTCGCTCCTTGAAGAGGCCCGGCCTTTGAGGATCTCGCCTGGAGGATCGTTTGGCGATCTCATCCGCTTCCTTGTTGGTGCCTCTTGGTATGCTCTGCATTTCCAACCTTTGGAACCATTGCTCCATCTTGCGTACCTCTTCCAGATATGCCTCCATCTGCTCGTCCTTGGGCTTGTATCTTACGTCGAAGAAGTCGACGAGGAGTTGCGAATCACCTCTAATGGTGAGACGACTGACCCCAAGTGCAGCAGCGGCCTTGAGCCCAGCAGTTAGGCCCTTGCACTCTGCGATGTTGTTGGAGACCTTCTCGCCTTGCTGGAAGAAAAGCCGCACAGCGTAGTACAACTTGTCCTAAATGGGAGATACGAACACGGTGCCAGCCTCCGCGCCAAGGCGCAAGAAGGCGCCGTCGAAGTATACCACCCATCCGTCTAGGGCTCGACCGCAGGTGCCTTGGAAGTTGGCGACGAAACGCTCATAAAGCTCTCCCCAGGAAGAGATGGATCCCACGGGGAGGCTCAGGAGCCAGGAGTGTGCGCCATCTTTGAGAGCCATGGGGAACCAGTTCGCCATGACCTGCTCAGTACCGCTGGACGCCTTGATGCTCAGCTCGTAGAGTTGGACGAACTCCGTGGGGTCGGTGGTGCCTTCGTAGCACGGAGGCAGGTCCGGCTTGAACTTGCCGGGCCCGACGAGGCGTCCTAGCTCAGAAGCTAAGGCACGACATCCAGCCACGCTCATGATCGTGGGCGCCCCCTGCGCCTGCGGTGCTGGTTCCTAGGGCGCTGGCGCCACCACTTCCTGTGGCGCGCGGTCTCGGCGCTGCGGGCCAGGGGGCCCGCGAACCCCTGCCTTGGGATGCGGAATCACCAGGCAGCTCTCCTCGTCACGCGCGTGGGCTCTACGAGGCGGCTCATACCGCAGAGCCTCGCACCGGACCTCCTGGCCGGCGCCGCAGAGTGGAGGCGGAGCCGGGACTCCGTGGACATCGTTCCCCGCCAGGGACGATGGGGGATGGGAGGAGTGCGTTGGTGCAGGTGCTTCTCCAGCGGCGTCGACGAGCTCGGTGATGTGGCGGGGCCACTTGTCATAGAGGTCATCGGCCGGGCGGCAGCGCAAGAGCTCCCGCGCCATCAGCAGCGCAGGCTACTGATGGACCAGCCCGCGACACACTAGCAAAGACGATGCCGCGGCTGGTGAGGGTGAAGGCGTCACCGTGCGGCCATCGTGCCGCACGGACGGCAGCAGCGACGAGTCCTGCTGCGCATGGACGGCCGGGTCGGTGGCGATGTTGGCGATCGGCGATTTGGGGTGGAGCAGCGCACCGTTGCCCGCGGGCGCTGCCTGGGCGACGTTTGCGGCGTGGCGGGCGGCATGAGCTCTGCGTGTTTCCGCCATGGCGGTGGAGTGAAGTCGACGACGAGAGCGGGACGAGGTCTTCGGAGAGGCGAGATATCGACACGCCCCCTACTTGGCGCGCCAAATGTCGGATTTCGGGTTCCGCAAAACTCATGAAGTTCGAACACAGGGGCATGAACGAAGGTCTCTCCCACTCATGTCTACCTAGCGTCTCGCCCTCTCCTAGTGAAGAGATTCAAGAAAACATCAAGTGAAGCACGCAAGAGTTTACCCAGGTTCATGCCACCTTGTGGTGTAAAACCCTACTTCCTGCTTTGGTAGATTGGCCTCGGGAGGGCTGGAATATGAACCAGTACAATGATTCCTGAGCTCGTGAGGTGAGCTCAGGAGGGTCAGGAGGCAAGTGTTATTGCTCCTTTGCGTGGTGGCAGAGTTTATGGATCTACTTCTTTCCTCCTCCCCTCATAGTGGGGATCCTAGCTACTTATATAGGCGTCCAGGGTCCTCTTCCCCCGAAATGTTTAGGCGGGAAGGGATCCCACAACGGCCATTCCGAGCGAGAACACAAGGACGTTCCTACCCTGACAAAAGTAGTCTTCGCCTGCTAAAGGACCAGGTGGTGACGCGGTGGTGGGATCGGTGGTGACATCCTCCCTATCGTCCTTGCGGTCTTCGGTCTTGTTGCACCAATGGGGAAACCTTTGTCCCGCTCCTCAGGAACCTGCGCCTGCGCTGCCTCCTTTGCACCGAAATGGCAACTACGCCGCTGGCGAGCGCTAGCACCTGCTGGCGCGGTGCATCACTGCTGACGTCACTGCCTCCTCCTGAGGCGGGCTTTGCCATGGATTATTCGCCCCTCTGGAGCGCCTTTGCCGAGGCCGCTCCTGAGGGGGTCTTGACGTTGTTCTTCTCGCAAGGCCTAACCCCCTCGCGAGGGTCTTGGGCAGCTGGTTGACCAGCTGGGCCGTACCAGGCCGTGGTAGGAGTGCGTCGCGGCCCGCAGACAGGCAAGTCTGGGTACCCTGGTTCCCAGGATGCCGACACAATGGTGTTCACTCTTGAAACCAGAGATGATGAGCCAGCAAGAACAAAGAAGAGAGCTAGAAAGACCACATCTAGAATGGTTGGCAAACCATCTATGAGAGATGATGATGAAGCTGAAGAAGATATTGAAGAGTCTGTTGCACCAGCTGCAAAGACTCAGAAGTTGATGGCGATGCCATCAAAGCCAAGGCTGCTCCATCTAAGCCCAAAGCTGCCCCCAAAGCTACTACACCCAAGAGGTCCACTAGAGACATTCCAATAGCCGAGAAGAACAAGGCCACAGTGCCAGATGTTCCTGAGGGAGATGAAGATTCAAATCAAGAATCCTCAGATGATGATGAGTCTATGATGCTCAGAAGACTCAAGACAAAGATTCCAGATCATAATGATGCACATCTTGTTGCCGAGAACATGAAATTGAAAAGGATGCAGGTCTCAGAAGATGGGGACAGATTGATCCATATGCCACAAGGAGGAAGACTATTGTGGATTACAGGTTTCACACCAAGGAACAGTGCTATTGGACAAGAAGCCCATTGTGTGTGACATGAAATGGGTTGACTGGAAGTACATCGACAAACATTCTGACTTCTTTCCAGGTATTCATGAGAGCTTCAGGAAAAATGAAGTTGATAAATTTGTGGGAAAGAAACTGACTCAATGGAACGATGAGATGATCATGCAATTCTACTCCACTGCTCATTTCTATCCAGATGGTAGGATTGTATGGATGACTGAGGGTACGAGGTACCAATCAACTAGGACTCAATGGGCAAGTTTGATCAATGCCCCCAAGGAGAATGAGAATGACACTTATGTATATGCCAAGTCCAGGATGGATCCAAACTCTATGACAAATATGTACAAGCCCATTCCTAACAAAGAAGTGAAAACTCACAAGTTTGGCTACATATATCATCTGTTGTCTAGATTGACCACGATCAACACTATACTGAGGCACACTTTGCTGCCCAAGTCAGGAGATCATAGAATGATCCGAGGTCACTCCATCAACTTGCTCCACATGTTTGACGTTCCTGAGAAGTTCAAGGTCATGAGTCTGATTGTATAGACAATCAAGAGGACAGCAGCTGACCAGAAAAGGTCTTGTGGATATGCCCCTCGCATTCAGGTGCTAATCAACTCCAGGGTGGAGAAAGGGACATAATGCTTGACAAGAGGCATCTTCGTCTTAGGCCAGTTTTCGAGGACAATGAAGTTGTCATGGATGCATCACATCCTACTTCAGTTGAGGGCCAAGAGAAGATTGTTCAAGAAAAGGCAGCCAAGCAAGCTAGTGCTTCTGGAGCTCCTAAGACCAAGCAAGATCAACTCAATCATCTGCTTGAGGCCACCCTGAGGATTCAGAAGGGTTTGGCCAACTTGACTCAGAATCAAGCAAGCATGTAGAGGATCATTAAGGCAAAATTCTATGATCTAGATGTGAAGGTTACGGAGATCCAAGCTATTGTTCAGAAGCTCAAGGAAGAGGCTCGGAATATACACACGACAAATGTATTTCAGAGAGTGCTGAGAGGGCAGAAATCTGCTATAGTGCCCATACCTAACAATAGAGCTACTACTTCAGCACCTACAGCCACAACATCAGTGCCACCTCCAGTTGCCACTCCACCAGCTCCATCAACCTCCACGGATGCATTTGTCCTTGGAGTCCTCTCAATGCCTCCTCCCAAAGATCAAGCCTAGAGAGATGCATAGCACTATGCATTTTCAAGCTTTTTGGTAACTTGTTGCCAAAGGGGGAGAAAGTGTATAGATCATAGGCTTCGAGAGAGAGACCTTAGCTTCTTTTTGCTTTCTTTGGTTTTTTGCTTGCTACTTCGTTTGATTGTTCGGTGCTACAATTTACTCTATGGTTATGTGTGTGTGACACTTGTAAGATCATGTGTTTGATCATATCATACGCTAATGCTTGCTTAAATGATGCTATTATCTATGTCGCGTATATGATCATTCACTTTGCTTGGTGATGAGTGCATATTTGACTCTATCATTTTGAGCGCTCCTCCAAGATGTATGTGACATGGAAGAGTAACCCATGATCCTAATCGATTGTGCATTTGCATTCAAAAGTAAATTTTAAATAATGCACAAATTTAGGGGGAGCTCTTGCTTATCACATACTTCTCAAAGCTACGATGTATTTCAATCTTATTATCATTTGTTGAAGCTTTGATATATATGCTGTCATCAATTACCAAAAAGGGGGATATTGAAAGTGCAACTATCCCTGGGTGGTTTTGGTAATTCCTAACAACATATAGCTCATTGAACTAATTCTCTTTCAAGATGATCATTTCAGAAAGTTCAATGATTGGCATGGCATGGACTAGGAATGTGGACCCCTCAAAATGCTAAGGACACATATTGGCTCAAGCTCAAGACTCTACATTTTCATTTTAGTGATCCAAGATCACATTGAGTCCATAGGAAAAGCCAATACTATTAAAAGGGGATGTGGTGTTGCTTAATGGCTTACTTGCTCAAAATGCTTAGTGATATGCTCCAAAAGCCCTCAACCACATCTCATATCCACATATGTCCCAAACGAAATGTCAAACTTGGCCCCACTGATTTGATATATTCGGCGCCACCGAGTTCAGTTGACATAGCCATAGCCAGAAACCCTAATCAGTTCGGTCTCACCGATAGGGATCTCTGTCTCACCGAGATGGGATTGCAAACTCTCTGTTTCCCTTCATAACGTATTGTTCTCACCGAAATGAGCGATCGGCCCCACCGAGTTCGCAATGCGAAATCTCTCTTTCCCTTTGTAACATTTTGTTCTCACCAAAATAAGTGAATCGGTCCCACCGAGTTTGCCTGACCAACTCTCTATTTGCCTATTGCGGCAATAGGTCTAACCGAGTTGATGTGATCGGTCTCGCAGAGATTACGTTATGCCCTAACCCTAATGAAATTGGTCCCACCAAGTTGATCATAATGGTCCCACCGAAAAGCCTAATGTTCACATTTTGAACTAAATCGGTCCGACCGAGTTTCATGATTCGGTCCCATCGAGTTTGGTAAATTCTTTGTAACAGTTAGATTTTCTATGGAGGCTATATATACCCCTCCACCCACTCTTCATTCGTGGAGAAAGCCATCAGAACGTGCCTACACTTCTAGCATACATGTTCTGAGAGAGAACCACCTACTCATGTGTCGAGACCAAGATATTCCAATCCCATCATATGAATCTTGATCTCTAGCCTTCCCCAAGTTGCTTTCCACTCAAATCTTCTTTCCACCATTTCCAACTATGTGAGAGAGAGTTGAGTGTTGGGGGGACTATCATTTGAAGCACAACAGCAAGGAGTTAATCATCAACACACCATCTATTACCTTTTGGAGAGTGGTGTCTCCTAGATTGGTTAGGTGTCACTTGGGAGCCTCCCACAAGATTGTGGAGTTGAACCAAGGAGTTTAAAAGGGCAAGGAGATTGCCTACATCGTGAAGATCTACCCTAGTGAGGCAAGTCCTTCGTGGGCGATGGCCATGGTGGGATAGACGAGGTTGCTTCTTCATGGACCCTTCATGGGTGGAGCCCTCCGTAGACTCACACAGCCGTTACCCTTCGTGGGTTGAAGTCTCCATCAGCGTGGATGTACAATAGCACCACCTATCGGAACCACGCCAAAAACATCCGTGTCTGCACTTGCATTTGCACTCTCCAAACCCCTCCCTTTACCTTCATATGCAATGATTTACTTTCCGCTACTACAACTTTAGAATTGCATGTGTAGGAAGATTGCTTGACTTGTACTCAATTGCTGAAAACTATCAAAACATAAAATTGGGAAAAGGCTCAGTTTTTTTTGGTCAAGTAGTCTAATCACCCCCCTCTAGACTTGCTTTAAATCCTACAATGTGCGACGCAGGGGAAGCTCTCGCGCCGGGCTCCCCCAGCGCAGCCCCCCGTGCATTCCACCTGCCTGTGGCAGGGCCAACATCCTGAGGTGCATGCACGCTGGCGTGGCTTGATTCACATGCGATCCAAGGTTAGCGCAATCATGTCCCAAAGATATTGGTTGTACCCGGTGGTTGTTGCTGTCGAAGGCGCCGGTGAGGCATGGGAGTGGCTCGCAAGGGGCCTCAGTCTCATGTGGCCCCGGCGGTCCTGATGGCTAGGCCGGCGAAGGGAACGAGCAGGGGCTTCTGTTTTGCATGTACAACGAGCCCATCTCTGGATGTGCGGGGGCAACGGGGGCCGACGTCCCAGAGTCGGCACCCGCCCCCCTAATCCATTGTCCGCCATCCTCGGTGCCATGTCACGATGACAGAGGGCTGGCATTTCGGCACGACGCCGGGAGGGGTCGCCTAGCCCAGCCGTACCCTGGGGGAACGCATCCTGGATTGCGCAAGTAGTGTCGTGGGCCAGGTCACCACTGCGAGGTCCTTTGGAACCCCGAGGAAGGGAATGAGGGCGCAGCAAGGACAAGCGCGTGACCCGGCAGCATTCACGACGTAGGCAGGGTGCATAAAAGCGTTGCGCCCTCGCAGGCGGCATCAAGCAGCTCGGCAACCCGTTCAAGCAAGGCGTCGTGGCCACCTTCTGCTAGCCTACATCGTAGCAGCTCCCGTGTCACGATGAGGGCAGCTCCTGTGTTCACATGCTTTCGGTGAGCACGTAGCATCAATGACACGATGTAGCCTGAAGACCGCGCGGTGGCACGGTTGTGGTGCCGCATGGGGAAAGGAGGAGGTGGCCCGTCCTGCCGATGGCATATGACGCTGGACGTCGTGCGGGCCGCAAGGAGTGCGGAGTGGAGAGCTTCATGACCGGGGGGTGTCTCCCGAGCAGGCTGGGCAACCAAATGCTCAGCGTGAGCTCGCGGATCTCCCGCCATGCAGGTGATGGAGTGAATGGTCGAGAAGAGGCTTCGACACGCCCCTACCTGCTGCGCCAAATGTTGGAGTCAGGGCTTCGTGGACCCAAGAAAGGTTCAAACTTTGGGGCATGTGCGAAGAACTCAACCTCTCGAGCCTACTAACTCATCACTCTCATGGCCTGGCTCGATGAACGGGAAAGGAAAGAGACTTAGCAGTTTACCCAGGTTCGGGCCACATTGCGTTGTAAGACACTACTCCTGCTTTGGGGTGGATTAGCCTTGCGTGGGGCTGAGGGTGAACTAGTACAGAGGAAGATTAGCCTCAGGAGGTGTGTTCTTGGGTGAGTGTGAGCTAGTGAGGGTTCCATCCCTTCACTATGGTGGTGGCTAGCCTATAGATGGCATCCTGGGTCCTCTTCCTCCGAAATAAAGGCAGAAAGGGATCTCACAACGGCCAATTTTAAAGGGGACAAGAAGTACATCTTATCCTGACAAAAGGTGGTCTTCGCCTGCAAAGCTTCTCATCATCACGCCATGGTGGGCTCGGTGATGACATCCATCCTGCTGTCCTGGCGGTCTTGGTCTCGTTGCATCGGAATGGAAACCTTTGGCTGATTCCTCATGACTCTGCGACTGCGCTTATTTTTGTTCTGGTTTTATATACAATACTTTCATCATATGATTCTATGACCATGATTAGTTATATATAACAGTGGGTAAAATGAACGTGGAGTAGATTCAAGTGGATGCAACATGTGGTGCATGTCGAAAGCACTACTAATTCAAACTTGCTCTAGTATGGATTAGTAGTACTTTCCATGTGACCACATGTTCACTCCACTTGAATCTAATCCATGTTCATTTCACCTACTGGTATATATATATATAATAACTCATCATGCTCATATAACAACTTAGCATCATGCATAATCGATCATAATAATAAATAACTCATCATTGGTACCATAATAACAAGTCATACTCATCATCAACGATCATACAACTTCTACTCGATACCGTAATAACAAGTTCTCATCATCATCATCATACTCATCCAAGGACCTACTACCTTCTCTTAGGTAAAATAGCATAAAACAAGATAGGCCCTGACTCTCCATTATGGAGAATGGAGATTATCATGTCTCCAATTCCTGCCTTTCGCACAATGTTGCTTCCAATTATCTCCCTACAACTGACCATACATTTTTCCATTCTTTGATTTTCATGTATTCACTGGTTTTAGAAATCCGATATGGACAGGTGTGATTCGTAGGCTGACCTGGCTATATGTTCAAAACATCAAGGTGACCATTCTGAAACATCAGATGAGGCGCACAATCCTTTGGGATTTTCTGTTGAAAAACATAGTAATGACTTCATAGTTAGCAATGTAGTTCAGTTTTAGAAGAATTAATGCAAAACAGGCACGGACGTCGTAATAGTAAAAAACTCTTACCATGGCATCTCCATTGATGTTACCGTAGTTCAACATGTGCACTAGTGGCATGTATTGACCATAATGTGGAGGAGTATGATAATAGATATTGTAATTCTCAAGATTAGTACAAAATGCGATCAGATGATTTTTCTCCCGATAAGTTAATTCTGAGCCATCAGTGTAATAGGTTCTGTCTACCATCTTTCGCACATTCTTTGAAGAATGAAAATAAGCTGTCAATGGAAATAAGTTGTCAACTATTTTGAAATAAACAATATAAATGGGTTATCCTCATAATAACTATGTTTGAGAAACTCACATAGTGGTAGAACTGGAAGCGTATCAACAAGGACCCAAATGTCCAAATTGTCTTCGATGATGTCAGGATCACCAAGATCCATGGTGACAAGCATGCCCTCATAAAAACCATACATCTTGCAAAGTGCTTCCCAATTCTTGCAACCAAAATGGGATACGCTCTCAGAATTGTACAGATTTACTTCAAAATCCATATCATGATGGGTCCTTAGGTGGATTCTTTGTTTCCATAGTTTCATGATCTTCAAAATCAAACCTCTCCAAGACATAGCATCCAGGATGGCATGGGATAAGCTGGTCGAATTGTAAAAGACAAAAATTACACGTTGAAGTAGTAGAACCCGTGCTTAAATATGAAAAAAAACTTGTCGTCGTTGCGTACCATTTCAACATCGAAGGTCTCCTTGAGCTTAATGCTAAAGTGCCAATCTTCGTCCAGGTGAGGCCTGTCGCAAAGACCCGGGTCGTCGTTGCACCAGTCGCACTCCCCCGGGAGACTTTCGTCGTTCGATGACGACATTTCCTATGTTCATATAATTCAAAGATTAAACTCTCATATAATTCAAAAATATGTACTACAAAAACTAAATTATATCATTATTATTCATCACGGGTTGACTACCGGTCTGCTGAGTCTTTTCTAGAAAACACTGAGCTCACGTGGTGTATATATTCGACCGTCGGTGATGGTCGATCCTCTTCTCGTCCCCGAGTGCATTACACCAAAATGTCTATCACACAGGAACGAAGGAGGAGCGACCCCCACGACAATAGTCGGGATTTTTCGTCCTCTCATATGTGGTGGAGACTCTCACTCAGTGATTCCTCTCTGACATTTGCGACCATAGGTGATGGTCATTACTCCTCCTTCCCCTAGTGCATAACAAAGGTCTAGCACAAGGAGAAGAAGGAGAAACGACCCCCACGACAATAGTCGGGATTCTTCGTCCTCTCTCATATATGGTGGATACACTCGCTCACTGATTTTTTGACCGTCGGTGATGGTCATTATTCCTCCTTCCCCTAGTGCAAAACAAAGGTCTGACAGAAGGAGAAGAAGATAAAATGACCCCCACGACAACAGTCGGGATTCTTCTTCTCTCGTAAATATATGGTGTAGACTTTCTCCCTCACTCATTTGTTGACTGTCATGTATGGAGCCTCGACAGACTTAAAGTCAACCCGCAATGTTATTAAAAAAAATCTAGAAAATCCAAGCCACTCAATATTTCCTACATATTCTAGCACAAATCATGCCAGGATTCACGGAAAAATCTGGCATGACCTTTGCTCAAAAAAGGACATATCAAGCGCCTGAAATTTGCCGAAACGGAAATTAATCAACACTCTGGCAAAACATAGGCCACTCGGAGGTGTAACCTGCAAACATGGCTGGCCACTTGGGCAAGCACATATCCTATTCGAGCAAAACAAGATATACATGTTTATATCTACACCATATGAGCATTCAAACTTGATGGTCATTGCATTTCAATGGTTCAAAATATAAAAAATACATTTCAAAATGTCTTATAGGAGTCATATTGACATGGAGATTTGGCAGGTCTCACCTCGAGGTTGGAGGGGGTCGGTGACGGGGACGACGGCGGTGATGATGGAGGGGCTCCCTGATTTCTGCAATAACAAAAACCCTATAAGCTATCAACTAGTATTCCAATTTGAGCATTCAATAAGCAAATCCTATAAGTAGGAGTAGTTTTCCAATTTGAGCATTCAATAAGCAAAACCAAATCATAAAATAAATTAGTATTCAAATTAGCATGCATTCAATAAGCAAAACTAAATTATCTCTTTCGTCCGTACATCATCGAATATTATCACTAATACATCTCGCATAGTATCATACATATAACATCACTAATGCAGCTAAAACCCTAGCGAACGATTGGTATCGGCGCGGGTGGTGGACACCCAAAGAGAAGGAACCATCATAGAATCATAGCTCCAGTGAGATCCCTAAAGAACCTGCCACGTATTGGCGAACCTGGCCTCCAACGCAACTATGTAGCGATGGATATGCTCGTCATCCTCGCTGACACGGTGACGTACCACCTCCGCGGGGTCCTCAAGCGTCCGCACCATCACTGGCCCACGCGACCGCCACCAAAAAAGATTTGAATCAACGACGGGCTGACTCCTCACCAAGCTGCGCCCCTCGACATGTAGCACCTCCCAGTACCAGCCCGGCGGAGCCCAGTCTTGGACATGGCCCCTCTGATCAAGCAGGCCTCTTCTGACGAGTCGACGACGAGGATGCGGGATAGGCATCGTCGACGTCGATGCGGGAATAATTGTTTTAACTAAAAAAATAGACTACTACTATTAATTTTCTTACTAAAAATAAACTAGTTCTATAGTAAAAATTTCATTAGATCATCAAATCTCATATACCTAAACACTACTGCCCTTAATTTTCTTACTAAAAATAAACTACTTTTATTAATTCAACTAGTTCTATTAGTTTTCTAACTAATTCAATTAAACACTTACTAAAAAACAGTAAAATAAACTATATTGAGTTTTTTGTATAAACTAAACACTACTGCCCTAAATTAACATCTACTTAGTTACCTAACCTACTTCCCTAACTAAAAAACATCTAGTTAACAATACCACTGCTGCCCTAACCTAATTAACATCTACTTAGTAACCAAATTAGTTAACCAAACATCTAAAAAAATCTAATTAACCTAGTTAGTAAACCAAATTAACCTAGAGCTAGAGGGAGGAGGAGGGATGAGGGAGGAGGAGTACCTCTCATGGGGGGTGGCCTGCGGGGGAGGAGGGTCAGTGCGGGCGAAGGCGGTGGGGGAGGAGGCCGGCGTGGGCGAGGGTGGCCGGCGGGAGATGGCAGCAGCGACTGCGCACGGCGAAGGTGCGCGAGTGAGAGTGTGTGAGGGGAGCGTGAGGTTGAGGGCGAGCCGTACCGTGGATAAGGTGCCCATAGTAGTAGAGCTTGTATGTAGAAAGAGCTACTGCTACGTACAATAGCAGTAGCGCTTCCTTCATAAAAGCGCTACTACTACGCCTGGCCTGCCGGCAACGGCCTCTCAATTTTAGTAGAAGCGTGCTTTATTAAAACAGAGCTGTTGGTATGTGCATAGTAGCAGCGCTTGCCATGCACAAGCGCTACTGATAAGTAGTAGTACCATTTTCTTATAAAAAATACTACTACTAAGCTCCTGTGTATAGGCATTTGCCTAGTAGTGACAGGTTGAATTTGGACAATTAGGAGAATGGGCTAGTAACGGGCCAGAAGCAATCGATGGCCGGAAATAGCCCAAGAATTTATGGGCCCTTAGTTGGCTGAAAGCTAACACGGGATGGAAATGGCCCATGTGAATCATGGGCCGTTAATGGGTATAAAGCAATTTACTATTTATTATGGGCTAGAGTCACCACGGGCCTTTAAAGGGACCGAAGATACAATCGGCCTCATATGGGGTGAAAGACAGCATGGGCCATACATGGGTCAAAAGTGACAACGGGCTAGTATTATACCGGACGGCCCACATGATGCTGTTGGGCCGAATTCGGAAAGACCAGAATGGGTTATGAGTTATCGGGCCATAAAATGGGCTATTTGCGAACGAACCTTTAATAGACTTTTCATGGGCCGATCCCGCTAGCTTTTGACCAAGTCAAACGGGCCAGCCTTTTTAAGCTAAATGGGCCACTGTTGGACTGTGCCATGTGTCGATATGTCATAGGCTCCTATCATCCATTGAATGGATTACATCTATCCCAAAGGGAAGTTGACATGTGGTACATAAGGCCAATGAAAATTTTACACGTGGAAAATCGCCATTGGTCGGGGTTGTTAATGGGTTATCGGATCCAAAACTGGACATGATAGCTTAACGACGAACCGTTACAGTGGATGCCACATGACGGTTAGCCTTGAGGAAACCACTTCCATAACGCGTCGATTGTCGTCATGGAAATGGACACTTCCGTGATGCTAATTTGAGTATTGTCATGCAACACTTCTGTGACCGCACATGTATGACTATCTTGATTCTGTCATAAAATCGTCATGGATGTACATGCATGACAGAAAACATGACATACAGTGACAAACACGTATCATCATGAAAGTGTTTGTTTGTAGTGCATCTGAATTCAATAGTTGTCTTCATAAAGGATCCGGTCAAAGAAGAATCGAGCATGGTTTGATCATCATGAGAAAGCCTAGTATAAAAATTATGTAAGATAATTTTTCTTGAGAGCTCATGATTGAGGCACGTGTATGTACTTAAGCCTCCCCAAGCTTGAGCGATGCTTTCTCCTTCACGAGGCCAAAAATTATATTTATAATTCCGATCATTGTGAATCAGATGAATAGGATAAAACTTTTGATTTTATTTCGATTTCAATCGATTCCAATCCCATGTTCTAATATCATCACATAGATTATACCATGTCAATGCCTTTCCTTTCAAATATAAAGGGAAACCTACAAGCTTAAATAATCCACAAACTTCATCCACATAGATTAGGTGCATATGAGGATGTAGTGTTCCATCTCCTGCATAAGAAATAGCTAGCAGTTTCTCTATCATACCCGAAGGAATCTCGTAATAAATTTTTAATTAGTTGCAGTAGGTTTAGGAGCAAATATTTGTGCTTCCGGTCGAGGTGCAGATACCTCGAACAAACCCCTCAAAGGATGATTTTCCATAGTAACACATAATAGTAAATTTCAGCACGTAATATAAATGTTTCCTTACCAAATTGCACTTACCAAAGCCGCTTCACTCCCCGGCAACGGCGCCAGAAAAGAGCCTTGATGACCCACAAGTATAGGGGATTAATCGTAGTCCTTTCGATAAGAATGAGTGTCAAACCCAACGAGGAGAAGAAGGAAAGACAAGCGGTTTTCAGCAAGGTATTTTCTGCAAGCATTGAAATTGGCGATAATGAGTAGTTTGATAGCAAGATAATGTGTAAAAAGTGATATGCAGCAATAGTAACAAAGGTACAGCAAGATAGCCCAATCCCTTTTGTTGCAAAGGACAGGCTAAAATAGTCGCTCATGGTAAGCAAAGCATCCTTGATGACACACAGGAATTTCATCTAGTCAATTTCATCATGTTTGTTTGATTCACGTTCCTTACCTTGATAATTTGATATAGGGTGGACCGGTGCTCGAGTGTTGTTCTTACTTGAACAATGCTCGCGCTTTGGATTACCCCCTGTCTCAAGCATCGACAAATATGAAATAAGAACTAAGATAAATCTAACTATAGCATGAAACATATGGATCCAAATCAGCCCCTTACGAAATAGTACATAAACTAGGGTTTAAGCTTCAGTCACTCTGGCAACCCATCAATTAGTACTCCACAATGTATTCTCTTAGGCCCAAAGATGGTGAAGTGTCATGTAGTCGACGTTTATATTACACCACTAAGAGAATCAACAACATACATATCATCAATATATCGAACGAATACCAAATTCACATGATTACTTATGACAAGACTTCTCCCATGTCCTCAAGAACAAAAGTTACTACTCACAAATCATGTTCATGTTCAAGATCATAGGGGTATCGACTACAAGATGTAATCAACACTACTACCCACAGGTACCAATCTGAGGTTTTCATACAAATATTGAATACAATAGATGAAATAGGGTTTGATATGGGATGGTGTTGGTGAAGATGTTGATGAATCTTGGTCCTCCAATGATGAGAGGGTTATTGGTGATGACGATGGCTTTGATTTCCCCCTCCTGGAGGGAAGTATTCCGGCCAGAATCGCTCTGTCGGAGAGCAAAAGTGCTCCTGCCCAGGTTCCGCATTGAGGCGGCAGCGATTCATCCTGAAAGGCATCTCCTTATTTTTTTTTCTAGGGCAAATGGGCTTATATACCATAAGATGGTCACTGGAGGCTTGCCTGGGGCCCCACAATCCGCCAGGGTGCGCCCTGGTGCTTCGCAGGCACCTGAGTGGGCCCCTCTGGTACTTCTTTACAAAAATATTTTTTATTTATTGCAAAATAAATCTCCATAAATTTCAGCTCATTTGGAGATGTGCAAAATAGGTATCTCTGACATAGCTTTTTCAGGTCCAGAATTCCAGCTGTCGGCAATCTCCCCCTTCATGTAAATCTTGCATATTAAGAGAGAAAAGGCATTAGAATTCCTCCGCAAAGTGTTATATTGATTAAAAACACTATAAATAACAGTTGGGAAACATGATGCAAAATGGAATCTTCACTAGCATATTGGCATGCATGCTGGCCCTGCACATCATGGGAATGATGCAGAGGGGCTTTTCCGTGGGGACGCATGGACTCGCCGACGTCGCGATGCTACTCGTTGCATGCGGCCTGAATTGGTCGCGGCGTCTGTGTCGGCGTGGGTGTCTTGGATGATGCCGCATCGCTATTGGAGTTCACTGCCCCACCCGTAAGCAGCCCTACCCCATCCTAAGCGGAAGGTTGTAGGTTCATCCCCTAGCTGGCGTGCCAAAGATGTCGTGTGTACGACCATCCATGGGATCATGGTGATCCCTTTGTGGTTCGATCTTTAAGCACAAAGAGAAGTGTTGGGGAACGTAGTATTTTAAAAATTTCCTACGATCACGCAATATCTATCTACCAGATGCATAGCAGCGAGAGGGAAGAGTGTGTCTACGTACCCTCGTAGACCGGAAGCGGAAGCGTCAAGTGACGCGGTTGATGTAGTCGAACTTCTTCGCGATTCAACCGATCAAGCACCGAACGTACGGCACCTCCGCGTTCAGCACACGTTCAGCTTGATGACGTCCCACGAGCTCTTGATCCAGTTGAGCTTCACGGGAGAGTTTCGTCAGCACGACGGCGTGGTGACGGATATGATGTATTCACCGGCGCAGGGCTTCGCCTAAGCACCGCGACGGTATGACCGAGGTGTGTTTCTGTGGAGGGGGGCACCGCACACGGCTGGAACAATTCAACTTGTGTGTCTTTGGGTGCCCCCCTGCCCCCGTATATAAAGGAGCAAGGGGGGAGGCCGGCCGGCCCTTGTTTGGTGCGGCTAGGTGTGCAATCCTACTAGGAATAGGATTGCAATCCTATTCCTAGTAGGAACCACCAAAGAAGGAAGAGAGGGAATAGGAAAAGAAGAAGAGGTGGCGCCCCCCAACTCCTAGTCCAACTAGGAACCCTAGGTGGGGCGCCGGCCTGCCCTATGGGCTGCCTCTCTCTTTTCCATAAGGCCCACTATGGACCATCCCCCTTCGTAGGGGTTCCGGTAACCCCCTCCGGCAATCCCGTTAAATCCGAAACTTTTCCGGTATACTTCCTGTGTCCGAATATAGTCGTCTAATATATCAATCTTTATATCTCGGACATTCCGAGACTCCTCGTCATGTCCGTGATCTCATCCGGGACTCCGAACTACCTTCGGTACATCAATACTCATAAACTCATAATACCGATCGTCATCAAACGTTAAGCGTGCGGACCCTACGGGTTCGAGAACTATGTAGACATGACCGAGACTCATCTTTGGTCAATAACCAATAGCGGAACCTGGATGTTCATATTGGCTCCTACATATTCTACAAAGATCTTTTATCGGTCAAAACCGCATAACAACATACGTTGTTCCTTTTGTCATCGGTATGTTACTTGCTCGAGATTCGATCGTCGGTATCTCCATACCTAGTTCAATCTCGTTACCGGCAAGTCCCTTTACTCGTTCCGTAACACATCATCTCGTGACTAACTCATTAGTCTTTTGCTTGCAAGGCTTATTGTGATGTGTGTTACCGAGAGAGCCCAGAGATACCTCTCCGACACTCGGAGTGACAAATCCTAATCTTGATCTATGCCAACACCACGAATACTTTCGGAGACACATGTAGAGCATATTTATGATCACCCAGTTACGTTGTGACGTTTGATAGCACACAAGGTGTTCCTACGGTATTCAGGAGTTGCATAATCTCATAGTCATAGAAACATGTATAAGTCATGAAGAAAGCAATAGCAGAAAAACTAAACGATCATAGTGCTATGCTAACGGATGGGTCTTGTCCATCACATCATTCTCCTAATGGTGTGACCCCATTGATCAAATGACAACTCATGTCTATGGTTAGGAAACATAACCATCTTTGATCAATGAGCTATTCTAGTAGAGGCATACTAGGGACACTCTGTTTTGTCTATGTATTCACACATGTACTAAGTTTCCGGTTAATACAATTCTAGCATGAATAATAAACATTTATCATGATATAAGGAAATATAAATAACAACTTTATTATTGCCTCTAGGGCATATTTCCTTCAGTCTCCCACTTGCACTAGAGTCAATAATCTAGCTCACATCGCCATGTGATTTAATACCGATAGTTCACATCGTTATGTGAATAACACCCATAGTTCACATCGCCATGTGACCAACACCCAAAGGGTTTACTAGAGTCAATAATCTAGTTCACATCGCTATGTGATTAATACCCAAGAGTAATAAGGTGTGATTATGTTGTTGCTTGTGAGAAAAGTTTAGTCAATGGGTCTGCCACATTCAGATCCGTATGTATTTCGCAAATTTCTATGTCTACAATGCTCTGCATGGAGCTACTCTAGCTAATTGCTCCCACTTTCAATACGCATCCAGATTGATACTTAGAGTCATCTGGATTTAGTGTCAAAGCTTGCATCGGCGTAACCCTTTACGACGAACTCTTTATCACCTCCATAATCGAGAAACATTTCCTTTGTCATCCAGTTACTAAGGATAATTTTGACCGCTGTACAGTGATCTATTCCTGGATCACTATTGTACCTCCCTGTCAAACTCATGGCAAGGTACACATGTTTGGTACACAGCATGGCATACTTTATAGAACCGATGGCTGAGGCATAGGGAATGACTTTCATTCTCTCTATATTTTTCTGCCGTGGTCTAGCTTTGAGTCTTACTCAACTTCACACCTTACAAGTCAGGCAAGAACTCCTTCTTTGACTGATCCATTTTGAACTACTTCAAAATCTTATCAAGGTATGTACTCATCGAAAGTCTTATCAAGCGTCTTGATCTATCTCTATAGATCTTGATGCCCAATATGTAAGCAGCTTCACCAAGGTCTTTCTCTGAAAAACTCCTTTCAAACACTCATTTATGCTTTCCAGAAAATTCTACATCATTTCCGATCGACAATATGTCATTCACATATACTTATCAGAAATGGTGTAGTGCTCCCACTCACTTTCTTGTAAATACAGGCTTCACCGCAAGTCTGTATAAATCTATATGCTTTGATCAACTTATCAAAGCGTATATTCCAACTCCGAGATGCTTGCACCAGTCCATAGATGGATCGCTGGAGCTTGCACATTTTGTTAGCACCTTTAGGATTGACAAAACCTTCTGGTTGCATCATATACAATTCTTCTTTAATAAATCCATTAAAGAATGCAGTTTTGTTATCCATTTGCCAGATTTCATAAAATGCGGCAATTGCTAACATGATTCGGACAGACTTAAGCATCGCTACGGGTGAGAAAGTCTCATCGTAGTCAACTCCTTGAACTTGTCGAAAACCTTTCGCAACAAGTCGAGCTTTGTAAACAGTAACATTACCGTCAGTGTCAGTCTTCCTCTTGAAGATCCATTTATTTTCGATGGCTTGCCGGTCATCGGGCTAGTCAACCAAAGTCCACACTTTGTTCTCATACATGGATCCCATCTCAGATTTCATGGCCTCAAGACATTTTGCGGAATCTGGGCTCATCATCGCTTCCTCATAGTTCGTAGGTTCATCATGGTCTAGTAACATGATTTCCAGAACTGGGTTCCCGTACCACTCTGGTGCGGAACGTACTCTGGTTGATCTACGACGTTCAGCAGAAACTTGATCCGAAGTTTCATGATCATCATCATTAACTTCCTCACTGATTGGTGTAATCACTGGAACAATTTTCTGTGATGTACTACTTTCCAATTCGGGAGAAGGTACAATTACCTCATCAAGTTCTACTTTCCTCCCACGCACTTCTTTCGAGAGAAACTCCTTCTCTAGAAAGGATCCATTCTTAGCAACGAATATCTTGCCTTCAGATCTGTGATAGAAGGTGTACCCAACAGTTTCTTTTGGGTATCCTATGAAGATTTACTTCTCCGATTTGGGTTCGAGCTTATCATGTTGAAACTTTTTCACATAAGCATTGCAGTCCCAAATTTAAAGAAATGACAGCTTAGGTTTCTCGTCAAACCACAGTTCATACGGTGTCATCTCCACGGATTTAGATGGTGCCCTATTTAACGTGAATGTAGCTGTCTCTAATGCATAACCCCAAAAGCGATAGTGGTAGATTGGTAAGAGACATCATCGATCGCACCAAATCTAATAAAGTACGGTTATGACGTTCGGACACACCATTACACTGTGGTGTTCTAGGTGGCGTGAGTAGTGAAACTATTTCACATTGTTTTTACTGAAGGCCAAACTCGCTAACTCAAATATTTTACCTCTACGATCATATCGTAGAAACTCTTATTTTCTTGTTACGATGATTCTCCACTTCACTCTGAAATTATTTGAACTTTTCAAATGTTTCAGACTTGTGCTTCATTAAGTAGATATACCCATATCTGCTCAAATCATCAGTGAAGGTCAGAAAATAACGATACCCGCCGCGAGCTTCAACACTCATTGGTTCACATACATCTGTATGTATGATCTCCAAAAAATCTGTTGCTCACTTCATTGTTCCGGAGAACGGAGTTTTAGTCATCTTGCCCATGAGGCATGGTTCGCAAGCATCAAGTGATTCCAAAAGTCCATCACTATGAAGTTTCTTCATGCGCTTTACACCAATATGACCTAAACGGCAGTGCCACAAATAAGTTCCACTATCATTATTAACCTTGCATCTTTTGGCTTCAATATTATGAATATGTGTATCACACGATCGAGATCCAACAAACCATTTTCATTGGGTGTATGACCATAGAAGGTTTTATTCATGTAAACAGAACAACAATTATTCTCTAACTTACATGAATAACCGTATTGCAATAAACATGATCAAATCATATTGATGCTCAACACAAACACCAAATAACACTTATTTAGGTTCAACACTAATCCCGAAAGTATAGGGAGTGTGCGATGATGATCATATCAATCTTGGAACTACTTCCAACACACATCGTCACTTCACCTTTAACTAGTTTCTGTTCATTATGCAACTCCCATTTCGAGTTACTACTCTTTAGCAACTGAACCAATATCAAATACCGAGGGGTTGCTATGAACACTAGTAAAATACACATCAATAATATGTATATCAAATATACCTTTGTTCACTTTGCCATCCTTCTTATCCGCCAAATATCTAGGGCAGTTCCACTTCTAGTGATCATTTCCTTTGCAGTAGAAGCACTTAGTTTCAGGCTTGAGTTTAGCTTTGGGTTTCTTCACGGGAGTGACAACTTGCTTGTCATTCTTCTTGAAGTTCCCCTTCTATCCCTTTGCCCTTTACTTGAAACAAGTGGTCTGGTTAACCATCAACACTTGATGCTCTTTCTTGATTTCTACCTTCCCCGATTTCAGCATCCTGAAGAGCTCGGGAATTACTTACGTCATCCCTTGCATATTATAGTTCATCACGAAGTTTTACTAACTTGGTGATAGTGTCTAGAGAACTTTGTCAATTACTATCTTATCTGGAAGATTAACTCCCACTTGATTCAAGCAATTGTACTACCCAGACAATCTGAGCACATGCTCACTGGTTGAGCTATTCTCCTCCATCTTGTAGGCAAAGTACTGTCAGAGGTCTTATACCTCTCGACACGGGCATGAGTATGAAATACTAATTTCAACTCTTGGAACATCTCATATGCTCCGTGGCGTTTCAAAACGTTTTTGAAGTCCCGGTTATAAGCCGTAAAGTATGGTGCACTAAACTATCAAGTAGTCATCATATCGAGCTTTTGTCAAAACGTTCATAACGTCTACATCTGCTTCTGCAATAGGTCCATCACCTAGCGGTGCATCAATGAAATAATTCTTCTGTGCAGCAATGAGGATAATCCTCAGATCACGGAACAATTCCGCATCATTGCTACTAACATCTTTCAACTTGGTTTTCTCTAGGAACATATAAAATAAACGTGGAGCAACATCGCGAGCTATTGATCTACAACATAGATATGCTAATACTACCAGGACTAAGTTCATGATAAATTAAAGTTCAATTAATCATATTACTTAAGAACTCCCACTTAGATAGACATCCCTCCGGTCATCTAAATGATCACGTGATCCAAATCAACTAAACCATGTCCGATCATCACGTGAGATGGAGTAGTTTCAATGGTGAACATCTTATGTTGATCATATCTACTATATGATTCACGCTCGACCTTTCGGTCTCCAGTGTTCTGAGGCCATATCTGCATATGCTAGGCTCGCCAAGTTTAACCCGAGTATTCTGCGTGTGCAAAACTGGCTTACACCCGTTGTATTTGAACGTAGAGCTTATCACACCCGATCATCACGTGGTGTCTCGGCACGACGAACTTTCGCAACGGTGCATACTCAGGGAGAACACTTATACCTTGAAATTTAGTAAGGGATCATCTTATAATGCTACCGTCGTTCTAAGCAAAATAAGAAGCACAATAAGATAAACATCACATGCAATCAAAATATGTGACATGATATGGCCATCATCATCTTGTGCTTTTGATCTCCATCTCCAAAGCACCGTCATGATCACCTTCGTCACCGGCGCGACACCTTGATCTCCATCGTAGCATCGTTGTCGTCTCGCCAACTATTGCTTCTACGACTATCGCTACCGCTTAGTGATAAAGTAAAGCAATTACATGGCGATTGCATTTCATACAATAAATCGACAACCATATGGCTCCTGCCAGTTGCCGATAACATTACAAAACATGATCATCTCATAGAAAACCGTATAACTCATCATGTCTTGACCATATCACATCACAACATGCCCTGCAAAAACAAGTTAGACGTCCTCTACTTTGTTGTTGCATGTTTTACGTGGCTGCTACGGGCTTAGCAAGAACCGTTCTTACCTACGCATACAAAACCACAACGATGTTTCGTCAAGTATGTGTTGTTTTAACCTTCACAAGGACCGGGCGTAGCCACACTTGATTCAGCTAAAGTGAGAGAGACAGACACCCGCCAGTCACCTTTAAGCAACGAGTGCTCGTAACGGTGAAACCAGTCTCGCGTAAGCATACGTGTAATGTCGGTCCGGGCCACTTCATCTCACAATACCGCCGAAGCAAAGTATGACATGCTGGTAAGCAGTATGACTAGTATCGCCCATAACTCAATGTGTTCTACTCGTGCATATCATCTACGCATAGACCTGGCTCATGATGCCACTGTTGGGGAACGTAGTATTTTAAAAATTTCCTACGATCACGCAAGATCTATCTACCAGATGCATAGCAACGAGAGGGAAGAGTGTGTCTACGTACCCTCGTAGACCGGAAGCGGAAGCGTCAAGTGACGCGGTTGATGTAGTCGAACTTCTTCGCGATTCAACCGATCAAGCACCGAACGTACGGCACCTCCGCGTTCAGCACACGTTCAGCTTGATGACGTCCCACGAGCTTTTGATCTAGTTGAGCTTCACGGGAGAGTTTCGTCAGCACGACGGCGGGGTGACGGATATGATGTATTCACCGGCGCAGGGCTTCGCCTAAGCACTGCGACGGTATGATCGAGGTGTGTTTCTGTGGAGGGGGGCATCGCACACGGCTGGAACAATTCAACTTGTGTGTCTTTGGGTGCCCCCCTGCCCCCGTATATAAAGGAGCAAGGGGGGAGGCCGGCCGGCCCTTGTTTGGTGCGGCTAGGGGTGCAATCCTACTAGGAATAGGATTGCAATCCTATTCCTAGTAGGAACCACCAAAGAAGGAAGAGAGGGAATAGGAAAAGAAGAAGAGGTGGTGCCCCCCAACTCCTAGTCCAACTAGGAACCATAGGTGGGGCGCCGGCCAGCCCTATGGGCTGCCTCTCTCTTTTCCATAAGGCCCACTATGGACCATCCCCCTTCGTAGGGGGTTCCGGTAACCCCCTCCGGCAATCCCGTTAAATTCGAAACTTTTTCGGTATACTTCCGGTGTCCGAATATAGTCGTCCAATATATCAATCTTTATGTCTCGGACATTCCGAGACTCCTCGTCATGTCCGTGATCTCATCCGGGACTCCGAACTACCTTCGGTACATCAATACTCATAAACTCATAATACCGATCGTCATCAAACGTTAAGCGTGCGGACCCTACGGGTTCGAGAACTATGTAGACATGACCGAGACTCATCTCCGGTCAATAACCAATAGCGGAACCTGGATGTTCATATTGGCTCCTACATATTCTACGAAGATCTTTTATCGGTCAAAACCGCATGACAACATACGTTGTTCCTTTTGTCATCGGTATGTTACTTGCTCGAGATTCGATCGTCGGTATCTCCATACCTAGTTCAATCTCGTTACCGGCAAGTCTCTTTACTCGTTCCGTAACACATCATCTCGTGACTAACTCATTAGTCTTTTGCTTGCAAGGCTTATTGTGATGTGTGTTACCGAGAGGGCCCAGAGATACCTCTCCGACACTCGGAGTGACAAATCCTAATCTTGATCTATGCCAACACCACGAATACTTTCGGAGACACCTGTAGAGCATCTTTATGATCACCCAGTTACGTTGTGACGTTTGATAGCACACAAGGTGTTCCTACGGTATTCGGGAGTTGCATAATCTCATAGTCATAGGAACATGTATAAGTCATGAAGAAAGCAATAGCAGAAAAACTAAACGATCATAGTGCTATGCTAACGGATGGGTCTTGTCCATCACATCATTCTCCTAATGGTGTGACCCCATTGATCAAATGACAACTCATGTCTATGGTTAGGAAACATAACCATCTTTGATCAATGAGCTAGTCTAGTAGAGGCATACTAGGGACACTCTGTTTTGTCTATGTATTCACACATGTACTAAGTTTCCGGTTAATACAATTCTAGCATGAATAATAAACATTTATCATGATATAAGGAAATATAAATAACAACTTTATTATTGCCTCTAGGGCATATTTCCTTCAAGAAGATCAATCAATCAACACAAGGATTTACCCTGGTTCGGTCCACTATGAAGCGTAAAACCCTACTCCTTCTTTGTTGTATTGGATGTGTATGCCCAGTTACAGGGAGCCCAAATTGCCGGTAAGGTGCCTCGGAACTACAGCTACGCATGCCAATGGACAAGATTTTGACCCTTGTAAATGTAGCCATGGGCCTGCTTTTATTGACTAAAGGGTCACCACCATGGCAAAATGGTCTTTACACGAGGTAAGTAGTGGCTACAGTGGCAAATACCTAACTCTGACAGGTTAGGATAAATATATTAAATGCACCATGAGGTGTCACGCTGGTAGCGATACTGTCGGCCTAGTTGGAACCAGAGTACCACAGGCCGTCTACCTGCGGCCGAGGAGGCGACTGTTGGACGACCTACAAGAGATGGCCTTGCCTCGCGCTCTCTGGAACAAGTCACCTCGCGAGGAGCCAACCTTGCAAGGGCCCCTCTCCGCTAGGCGGAATTCTGTGGAAATCAACAAGTGATAGGTAGCCCCGTGAGGCCACATCATGAAGGAGTATGTGTGGCGCAAGTCGCACGGCATGAACCCACCACGTGGGTGACATTCGGCCGTCAGGATAAGGACGGCAGGATGGGACCCGGTCCAGTTTCCTCTTTGGTACTGAGGGAGCAGCGGTGCCTACCTCCCTCCAAAGCAAGTCACAAAGCCATCCTCTTTGGTGATTGAAGACCGGGACAACTCGTCGTCAACGACTCATGTCACCGCTGAGCCCACTCCCACGTCACGATAATGCGTTAGCAGGGGAAGACCGCCTTTGGGCAGGGTAAGCCTGAGCCCATCCCCCCTATCGATTTTTCCGCCCTGTGGCAAACCTTTCCCACTCATATTTTCGGGGAACAGGACCAAGGCACTATAAGAAGGGCGGGGATTGCATTGCAATGAAGGTCAACCTTTGGCTCCCTCTACACACCTTGTAGTTCCAAGCACTCTATTGCGCAAAGCAATCCCATCCAAGAAGGAGTAGGGTTGGGTAACCCTTGTGTCCCTGTCGTGTTTTGTGTGAGTGTGGGCATTGCGTCCTCGCTATAGTCCCCGTCAGGTCATAGGTTTCCAAGCAAAGCCCCAGAGTTCAAAATTCAAAGTTTGATGAGTCTTGTGGACACAGGGCCCCACACTCCAACATTTGGTGCGCCAGGTAGCGGGCATTTCACCTTCGCACCTTCGACCTTGACATCGACCTGGACAATGACGACGCACCTCAATGTGCGTTTACCACATGTTGTGCCACAAGGATCCTCATGGAGCCTGCCACCCGTCGCTACGCGCGGCACCCCGGCGCCACCACCGAGCTTGTAGGGGAGCGAGAAGCCTCTTCCCGTCACCCCTCGGTGAACGAGTTGCCCCAGGTTTTGGTCTGCACCGCCATCGCCTCCTTGCTCGCGCACTGTGAACCTCCTGCTTCGCATGCCGTGCTGCTCATGGCGCAGGAGCCGCAACGCTACAGACCCACCGAGGCCGACTATGATGCCTAACTCACATGCATCATCATGCTCGTCGACGTTTCCCATGATGGCTAGGCGCCATCCCGTTCCATGCCAACTCCACCGTTGCACGCCGAGCAGGCAGGGCATGATGTACCACCACCTCCTCCTCCATCCCACGATGCCAGCGGAGCTGTACCACGGCTCGTACATGCCGAACGACATCGATAACAGCTGCCAAATCGTTCAACGTGTGTTGCAAGACACATGTGTGATCCTCGAGAGGCAGCGCCACCACGAGGAACGCATTCCCCAAGATGTCGCTGATGCCGGACACCAAAACAATGCCGCCCTCACCATCAGCATCGTCACCACCGGGGGCTACCTAGCCTTCACCCCCGAGCTGTGCTGCGTGGTGTAACCCGATAAGTTCAAGCCCGATCTCCCTCCGCTCTATGACGGCAAGGCCAACCCCTCAGAGTTCCTGCTACTCTACATCATAAGCATCTAGGCCACGAAAGGAGATGACAAGGTCAAGACAAAATGGTTCCCCATGGCTCTCAAGGATGTTGCATGCTCGTGGCTCATAGACCTCCCCAAGGTGTCCATCTCCTCGTGGTGCCAACTGTGCAGGCAGTTCACTGCCAACTTCAATGGCACACATGACTGTGACCTCATGCTCAACGACCTGTGAGCTGTGCGCCAACGCCCTTGCGAGATGCTCCACGAGTACATCTAGCGCTTCAGCCAGGTGCTCAACAGGATCCCAAAGACCACCGACGTCGCGATCGTCGCTATTGTCAGAGTCTAGAATTTGTGTCCAAAAAACTCTCCAAGAACTAGGGTTCGAACACTGAGGGGTTTGCTTAGTGAACTACAACCTGACAAGCACCATGGCGAGATTGCAAGTACGTTCACTCACTCCAGACACGACGGGGATGCTCGAGCTACCCAGGTTCGGGCCACCGTGCGCTGTAAAACCCTAGTCCTGATTGTGCTTGATTGCTATGCAGTGGAGCGCTGGATCTTGAGGCACACAAGAGTGCGGGAGGGGATAATGGCTCGATCCCCTTACATGGAGGCGGCCCTGCCACTCTTGTAGTGTGTTGGTCCTCTTTCCCGAAAAATATCGGCGGGAAAGGTTATCCATAGGGAGGCAATTCAAAGGGGGACATGCACCTGGCTTATCCTGACCAAAGGTGCTTTCCGCCTGCTTTATAATCCTGACACGATGGTGGGCACGACGATGACCTCCATCCTTGCACATCAATCTGTCTTGATATTCCTACACCGGAATGGCAAGCTTTGGGACTTGCTTTGGGGGGCTGGAGGCGCCCCTGCTCCCTTAGCACCAAACGGGAAATAGGTCTCTGTTGTACCGATGTCCTCATCCTGACAGCAAGACTTCACCCACATGACAAGCGCGGGCTTTGCGGCAGGCACCGTGAAGCTGGTCTCCCTAGGGGGGGACTCGCAAGGCAACCCCATGAGCCAGCCTCGTGAGGGTGCTTGTGCCTTGGTGGAATTCGCGGTGTCTGGCCTGGATGCAAGGGAGCCTCGCAAGGCTGTTGCCTTATGAGGCAGCTTGCTTCTGGGGGCCCACGCCCTGGCCTCTCTCCATAGGCCGCCCCGAGGGTCGCCCTTTGAGCCGCAGGGGGACGGGTTGTGCTACCCTGGTTCCCACTAAGCCGATAGTAGCCCCCGGGCCCCAGCATGCATGTTCCGCTTGCTGGGGACGAAGCAACGTGAGGCCCCTCGAACTGGCAGGACTAGAAGGTGACACGTGGCGGCTTTGGCGGGACGGGATGCCCCCACTTCCCACGACGCCTCAGTAACCACCGTCTCGGGGATAAAGCCTGCCCGCAGCGTGTGCAAGCACATCACGGTTGCTATCGTTGCCCTCTTTCTCCCTTGCGAGCTACTTTCCTTCTTCCACCTCCAACTCCCAACCTTCTGTCCGTCGCCATAGCCCCAGGCAAGAACTTGTGGCTGCAGCAGGGTCGTCCAGCAAGAAGGCCCCAACTGACAAGCTCTGGCCAACCATGTTGTCCCCCACCATCACCAACGAGAGTGGGATGGCCCGGGCTCTCCCTCTGGTGACCTCTGAGAAGTTTGAGGTGGGATCCACCATGATCTGGCCGGGCTCGCACCCGAGTGATGACCTCGGGCCCACGGAGGTCTCCATCTTCTTTCACTCTCTCTTTGCCCGGTTAGTGCCGCCCTTATCTGATTTCATCCTCACCATCCAGGAGCATTATTAGATTTGCGTGCTCCACCTTCTGTCGGTCCAGTGGATACCGAGGTACCATGGATCATTTGCCTACGGCCCAGGAGGCAACCCAAGAAGATCAGCCCAAAGCGAGACCCATCGGAAAGAAAGCCACCTGCGAGGTGCCAGCCTCGTGAAGCTCCCCCGTCGCCAGGCGATACAAAGCAGATTGCACCAAGTCCTCGGCAGCCTTGCGAAGCCAGCTCGCGGGGCCGCCTCATGAGGCCTCCTTTGTGAGGCCAGCCTCATGGTTCTAGTCGTGAAGCCCATGTCAATCATATGGGTGATGCCCTGCTATCAGGATAAGGATGGCGGGGTACGACGGAGACAAGTTTCCACTTCGGTGCTAAGGGAGAAATGGTGCCTGTCTCCCTCCAAAGTAAGTCCCAAAGATTTCCACTTCGGTGATTAAAGACCAAGACAACTTGGTGTCCATGACATATATTACCACCGAGCCCATGCTTACATAAGGATAACACATTTAGTAGGCAAAGACCAACTTTGGCCAGGATAAGCCTGCGCCCTTGTCCCACCTCAAACTTGCCGCCCTGTGGAAGCCCTTTCCTGCTCATATATTCAAGGAGGAGGCCCAAGGAATTATAGGAAGGGAGGACAACCCTTGTAGTAGGAGAGCTTCTTCTCTTTCCTCACCTCGCCTTGTAGCTCCAAGCGCACTGTTGCCCACAAGCAATCCCCGCCACGCATGAGTAGGGTCTTACAACACCATGGTGGCCCGAACCTGGGCAATCTGTGTGTCCCTATCGTGCTCTACGCTCGCGTGCGTCTCCCGAGTCCTCGTCCTTGTCCATGTCTAGTCTACTAGGTTGTGATTCAGAGCCCCAGTGTTCGAAGCTCAATTCCTCAGCAAGTCTGCGGATGCAGGTGCTCGGACTCCGACATTTGGCGCGGTAGGTAGGGGCTTTGTTTTCGTTACTCCATCTTTGACCTTGACATGGATGAAGCCGCCGTCGCTCTCCTCACTCGTGCCCATAGCTGGGCCGCCAGGGCTCAGCATGCGTCGACCGGCCATACTAACCGACGCAATGCACCAGCGCCGCAACCATGCCAGCAGGGGCTGCGGAGCGACATGCCTCCTCCCAGCACCCGTCGGTGAACCCGAAGGTGTCTCACCACACCACCACCGCATCCTCCCTCAAGCGTTGCAAGCGGCTCGACCAGCATGCCGCGCTGCTCATGGCACATGAACTGCTGTGCTACCGCCTAGCTGAGAATGGCTACGATACTTGGCTCGCGCGCTCCATTGAGCTCGTTGGCGCTGCTAGGGCAGGGGATGACATGGTGCCATCATGCTCCCTACCTCATCCCCTGTCGCGTAGCAGCCAGGCATGGCGTGACGTGGCACCTCGTCCCCCACCTCTGGGTCGTGATGCAGCTCCTTGCCATCGCACCACGCCGGCTCCAGAGCACTCCCGCCGCTCGGCACTGCCCCATGTCAATGGTGACCGTTGTCTATTCATCCATCGTGCACCTCCAGACGCGTGTGTGCTCCTGGAGAAGTAGTGAAACCGCAATGATCGCGTCCTCCACGACATCGCTCATGCCGGGCGCCAAAAATTTGCCACCTTGGAGGGAGGCGCCAATGTCAACGGAGGCTATCTAACCCTCGTGCCTACACTGCATCGCATGGTGTAGCCCGACAAGTTCAAGCCTCAACTTCCTCAGCACTACGACGGTACTGCCAACCATAAGGAGTTCGTCCTTCTCTACACCATTTGCATCCCTGCAGCACAGGGAGATGACCGGGTCATGGCAAAGTGGTCCCCCATGGCCCTGAAGGACTCCGCACCTGGCTTTTGAGCCTTGCAAAAGCATATGTTTCCTCGTGGGGCGACCTCTGCAAGCAATTCGTTGCCAACTTCATGGGCACGAGCGACCGTCCCCTCACGATGAATGATCTGCGAGCTGTGCGCCCGTGTTCCGGTGAGAACCTTCGCAAGTTCGTCCAGTGCTTCAGCTAGGTGTGCCACAAGATTCCTAGGGCCTCCCACGCCGCGATTATCTCTGCCTTCACCAACATCATCACTGACATGAGGAGATGTGAGAAGCTCGCCATCAATGACGAGCTTGGCTCCACAGCCTAGTTGTTCGCTCTTGCCGACCACTACGCCATGGCCTAGGAGGGAAGCTTCTTCCTCCACAACAACCCCGATGCCGAGCTTGGCGCCTCCAAGCTCAAGGACAAGGACGCTAGGCACAAGGGCCCCTCCGTGCTTGCGGTGGAGCCCGAGCAGAAGCGCTCGCATGATCACGGCGAGGCCAACAAATATGACCGCCCATTCCACGCCTACCACAAGGTCAACTCCCATCACAATAAAGACTATGACGAGCTCACCTGCTTCGTGAGAACCACCCTAAATGCCGCACCCATCACGGAGAGAGTAGCAGGGGTCACAGTGGTCACCAAGGCAGCGACCATTGGGGAGATTGTGGCGGCAGTGACGGTCGCAACGACAACAGCCGCCAGGTCTGACGTTGCTAGCATCGGCTGGCCAGTTCGCAGGCAAACGCCAGCAGCAATCGCCCACACAGGGGTGATGATGATTGATACATATCCAACGTATCTACTTTTCCAAACACTTTTGCCCTTGTTTTGGACTCTAATTTGAATGATTTGAATGGAACTAACCCTGACTGGCGCTATTTTCAGTAGAATTGCAATGGTGTTATTTTTTGTGCAGAAATAAAAGTTCTCGGAATGACCTGAAAATCAACGGAGAATTATTTTGGAAAATATAAAAAATATCTGCAGAAAGATCCAAGCCAGGGAGGCCACTCCCTATCCACGAGGGTGGGGGCACGCCCCCTTCCCCTGAGCGCGCCCCCTGCCTCGTGGGCCCCCTGTTGCTCCACCGATGTACCCCCGGATTCCATATATTCACTTTCGAGGAGAAAAAAATCAGAGAGGAAGAATTATTGCGTTTTACGATACGGAGCCGCCGCCAAGCCCTAATCTCTCTCGAGAGGGCTGATCTGGAGTCCGTTCGGGGCTCCGGAGAGGGGAGATCGTCGCCATCATCATCATCAACCTCCCTCCATCACCAATTCCATGATGCTCACCGCCGTGCGTGAGTAATCCCATCGTAGGCTTGCTGGACGGTGATGGGTTGGATGATATTGCTCCATCACATATTGTTTGTTGCTTATTTACTTTTCTGCTGCTACTGTTACAAAAAGTACAAAAAAGCTACCATTACTTTTATTGTTGTTACCACTATTTCCATATTACTTTGCTACCAAATTACCTTGCTGCAGATACTAAGTTTCCAGGTGTGGTTGAATTGACAACTCAGCTACTAATACTTAAGAGTATTCTTTGGCTCTCCTTGTGTCGAAACAATAACTTTGGGTTGAATACTTTACCCTCGAAAAATGTTGCGATCCCCTACACTTGTGGGTTATCAAGACTATTTTATGGCGCCGTTGCCGGGGAGCATAGCTATATTCTTTAAGTTACTTGGGGAGGTAAGGATTTGAAGGACTCAAAAACCAAGATCTTTCCCTCAACTACGAGGGGAGGTTAGGAACTGCCATCTAGCTCTGCACTTGATTCACCCTCTGTTATGAGTAAATTTGTGACACCTACTCCTGCTGTTGAATCTGATATGTCGCATGTTCTTGATGATGCCACTTCTGCTATGTATGATGAAACTACTTCTATGCTTGATAATACTGTGCCACAAGGTGAATTTCTAGATGAACAAATTGCTAAGGTTAGGGAGAATGAAAATATTGAAACTGATAATATTTATGATAGTGATGATGAAGCTTCTCCCCCTAGATATGAATTGCCAGTTATTCCTGAGAGTTATGTTATGGATGAAGAAACTGCTAGAGACTTCCTTGCTTGCAACGATAGATATGATCTTAAGAAATTATTAGCTAAGCTAAAAGAAAAGTCTTTGAATGCTAGAATGAAATATGACCCTGATTTTGCTACTTCACCTATCTTTGTTACTGATAAGGATTATGATTTCTCTCTTGATCCTGAGTTAATTACTTTGGTTGAATCCGATCCTTTCCATGGCTATGAATGTGAAACTATTGTGGCACATCTTACTCAGTTGAATGATATGGCCACCTTGTTTACCAACGATGAAAAGATTCGTTATTACTATATCCTTAAGTTATTTCCATTCTCATTAAAGGGTGACGCTAAGACATGGTTTAATTCTCTTGATCCTAGTTGTGTGTGTAGTCCCCAGGATATGATTTATTACTTCTCTGCTAAATATTTTCCCGCTCATAAGAAACAAGTTGCCTTACGGGAAATATATAATCTTGTGCAAATTGAAGAAGAGAGTCTCCCACAAGCTTGGGGGTGGCTTCTCCAAATACTTAATGCTTTGCCTGATCATCTTCTTCAGAGGAATGAAATATATGATGTCTTTTATAATGGACTAACCGATGCTTCCAGAGACCACCTAGATAGTTGTGATGGTTGTGTTTTCAGGGGAAGAACAGTTGATCAAGGTGAATTACTATTGAATAATATGTTGGACAATGAAAATAATTGGACACTTCCCTAACCAGACCCTAAGCCAACTCCGAAGAAAAGGGGAGTTCTATTTCTCAGTCTTGAAGATATGCAAGAGGCAAAGAAATCTATGAAAGAAAAAGGTATTAAAGCTGAAGATGTTAAGAATTTACCGCCTATTGAAGAAATACATGGTCTTGATAACCCGACACAGGTAGTAAAGTTAAATTCTCTTTATAGATTTGATGAAGGTGATATTCCTCGTTATAAGTTTGCTAGCCAAAGCTTAGATGAGTTTGACAATTTTATTGTGAAACAAGAAAACTTCAATGCTTATGTTGGTAGATAATTGCAACGTAATGCTTATATGATTGAATGCTTGAGTGATTATATGTCTAGAGTTAAAGGTGAATTGAAACTCATTAGTAAACATGCTTCTATGGTTACCACTCAAGTAAAACAAGTACTTAAGGCTCAAAATGATTTACTCAATGAATTAAATAGTAAGAATAATGACTATGCTGTTAGAGTTGCAACTAGAGGTGGTAAAGTGACTCAGGAACATTTGTATCCTGAGGGCCACCCTAAGAGAACTTAGCAAGATTCTCAGAGAACTGATTTAGATGCACCTAGTTCTTCTAAGAAGAAGAGAAAGAAAAATGATAAGACTTTGCATGCTTCTAGTGAACCTGTAGCTGACACACCTGAGAATCCCAATGATATCTCTGTTTCTGATGCTGAGACACAATCTGGTAATGAACATGAACCTAGTGATAATGTTAATGATGATGCTCAACCTAGCAATGATAATGATGTAGATATTGAACCTACTGTTGATCTTGATAACCCACAATCAAAGAATCAACGTTATGATAAGAGAGACTTTGTTGCTAGGAAGCACGGTAGGGAAAGAGAACCATGGGTTCGGAAACCCATGCCTTTTCCTCCTAAACCATCCAAGAAAAAGGATGATGAGGATTTTGAGTGCTTTGCTGAAATGATTAGACCTATCTTTTTGCGCATGCGTTTGACCGATATGCTTATAACAAATCCTTATGCTAAGTATATGAAAGATATTATTACCAATAAAAGAAAGATACCTGAAGTTGAAATTTCCACCATGCTTTCCAATTACACTTTTAAGGTTGGGATACCTAAGAAACTAGGAGATCCAGGAGTACCTACTATACCTTGCTCCATTAAGGGAAACTATGTTAAAACTGCTTTATGTGATCTTGGAGCCGGTGTTAGTGTTATGCCTCTCTCTTTATATCGTACACTTGACTTGAGTAAGTTGACACCTACTGCAATATCTTTGCAAATGGCCGATAAATCACCTGCTATACATGTCGGTATTTGTGAAGATGTGCCTGTTGTGGTTGCAAATGTTACTATTCTAACATTCTTTGTTATACTTGATATTCCCGAGGATGATAGTATTTCTATTATCCTTGGTAGACCTTTTTTGAATACTATAGGGGCTGTTATTGATTGCAACAAAGGCAATGTCACTTTTCATGTCAATGGTAATGAGCATACGGTACACTTTCCAAGGAAGCAACCTCAGGTCCATAGTATCAATTTGTCACACCCTGCATTTTGTAACATGTTATTTTGTAACTTTGAAGCATGAAATTTTGGACCAACAAAATTTTTTTAGCATCATTTGACTTTTATTTGGAGTTGAGTTTTCTTCATTTGCTTTTTCTTGTGCTCATTAAAGTTAACTATGATCTCTTGTAGATTTCATCTCCTTACCCAAAACTTCTGCCCAATGATCATGCCAAGTGTTATATAGCAGTATAGTATTTTCTTACAAAATTAATTTGGCCAAAAAGTATTTTATAAATTTAGTTTTCCAAAAACCCCTGAATTGAGATTTGCACTGCAAGTACATGATTAAGGGTGTGAAAATTATTTCAAAAGGTTTATTTGAGACCTAGTAGTCATAGGACTCCCAGAAACCACAAAGGTATAATTTTAAAGGTTATTTTCCTATTTTATTTAAAAGCTTTTTCTTAAGGCCAGAAATGGTCTTTAATAGGGGAAAATTATTTAAATATTTCAAAAATAATTGCCAAAATTCAGAGAGACTCATAGGACATATATTGTCCATATATGTGAGTTTCAACACTTGGTCATGTTCAAAATAATGGGCTAAACCCTCTAAAACCCTTTCTGGATATTTCAAGCTTTTGAAATATTTACAAAGGAATTTTTCTCCAAAAATTCCAGGGAAATTCTATCATGTCATATGTGACATATTTGATGATCTTGCCAAGTCCCATGCCTTGGGAAGCAAGAAAACCTCCTCAAACCCCTTCATAACCATTCTGTCCATATTTGAAGTTTGAGCAACTCTACATTGCCAAACTTGTCCAAATGCTCTCAAACTTGGTGCACATGCTAGAATGGCCTAATAAGGCACCTAGACCAAATGGCACAAGATTTGGAATAGATCAACTTGATCAGATCACCTCAAAACCCTTTCTGTTCAAATGCAAATTTGAACAACTTTACATTACCAACTTTTTATCTGGAGCCTCAAACTTTGTGAGCATGATCAATACCCCAAATGAGGATGCTACACCAAGTGGTGCATCAAGGGGAGATGATTAGCTTGACTCAATCAAGATGAAACTGTTTCTGTTGATTTCTAGGGTTCACCAAAGTTACATTGGCTAGTTTCTTCAAATGAGCCCAAATTTGGTGAAGCACCCTATTTTCTCATGTCTTTCAACCCTGTCAAGTGCCATGTCAAGTGGACTTCATTTACTTGATCAAACACAGATCAAACACCTTCTGCAGAAATTCTAAAACCCCCATTTTTACCACTTTCACTTTTCCCCATAGCCTCAACTTCTTACCACAGGCCCATTGAGTTACCAGCAAACCCCAGTAACTCCCCCAGCACCTCAGCTCCATGATTGAGGGGTAAAACCTCAGCTTTACCCTGCTGTACAGCCCACTTTCATCTGGTTACCAGCCCTCCCCTCTCTCTCTGTGCACCCCAGAGCATCCAAGGCCTCAGGGCATTTCTTTAGTCCTCCCTCTATGCACCAGACACTGTTGGGCACGCTGGAACGGACCAAACCAGCGAGAGCGCGTCGATGCCGGTCACACGCGCGCTCCGGAGCGCGTGAACAGTGCTCCCGCACGCTGGCTCGGGCCAATCGTTGATCCCCGACAACCTCGAGCCTCCCCCTCGCGCCAGTCGAGGCGCCTCGACGTCCGCAACCTCCCCGGCGCTGTCCCCCCTCCTCCTGCGCACTCCAGTGAGCGTCGCCGCACGCGCACCGGCCGCCCGCTTCGGCCACTCCTCTGCTCCACACACGCACGCTCCTCTGGCACTCCCCCGCTCCTCTTATCCCCTCAGCTAGGCATAGGACTCGTCCAGGAACTCCCCAGACTCAACCCCGTCGCCTCCCGTGCGCTGTAGCCTCGCCGATGAGCTCGCCGGTGCACTGGACATCGGGTCCCCATCGAGCTCCTATATATAGACCCCCCCCGAGCTTCTCCAACTCCACCACAAGCCTCGCACCACTCCACTGATCCCTCCTGCACCCCCAGTTCGACCCCGGAGCGCCCCAGTGCTCGGGATCGACCGGAGCTCCGCCGCGTCGGGCCGCCGGCGATCTCGAGGTACATGCCTCCCCTGCCTCTCCTTCCGCTCGTTTCGGAACCACAGCACACCACTAAACCTTTCCCCTCTCTTTCCCCCTCCATTTGCAGTCGGAAACGACCCCGACCACCGTCCTCCGACGAGCCTCCGCCGTCGCACCTCGTCGCCGGCGAACCAGGGGTCCCCGCCGTGCCGCGCTACCACCACTGCAACCGCAACACGCCGCTGAGTCCGTCTCTGCCCTCCGTTGCCGTCGCCGTGGCCGGTAGCGTCGCCGGTGAGCTCGCCACCGCCGTGACCGCGGGGTTAGAGATGACAGGCGGGCCCCGCTTGTCATCCCCCACCCCTCTCCCCTCCTCTGTGCCGCTGACCCACGGGCCCCGCCCGTCAGGTTTGAAACCTGACGTGCGCGCGCGCTGGCTCCGTGCGGCCAGGCCGAGCCGTCTGGGCCGTGCATTGTGGCCACTTCTGGCCCAGTGCACAGGAACCCTTTTTCTTTTTCTTTTCTGTAAATGATTCAAACATTTATGCAGAAAAGAATATTGATCCAAATTAAATATTTCCAACTCCTAAAATCTTGTAATATTCCAACCTATTTAATGGTACCACTTTCATTCAAATCCATGAAACTTTTCTGTACTGTTCAAATTTAAATTCAAATTTGAGCAGTATAACTCCTGTTCAAAAATCAATATATCCTATTATGTAACTCCAAAACTCCAACTAAGATTTTTCCCCATCTTAGAAATCTCTCTAGTATTTTACAAAAATGAGTTGACATTTTTCTGAGCACTTTGACTTTTCTGTTTTATTTGTATTCTTATTTTCCGTGGTTATTATGCGACGTATAGATCCCGTATTTGACGAAGTTGCTGTGGAAGAAGAAGGAGAAGGACTAGAAGACTTTGAAGACCAAGCCAATCAGCCCTTTAACCATGATACACATATTCTTCGGAACCCGTTTGTTTCCGATGCATGATGATTAGGGTTACGATGGTAACCTAGATGAACCACCACATGATGCATGCTTTAATGTTGATCTTGCTATGTGCTAGATGACATGTTGGTCATGATGCTAGATGATGCATGTGTGAGAAGAACCCCCGTAGTTGAAAACTTTGCATGAACCCATCGGGTGCCCCTAATGCCCGAGGGTGATGAAGTGTTAGGTCATCACTTGAGAAAGAAGTGATGTGTCGGTAATATCATGAGCATGGTGGAATGATGGATTAGATTTATGTGTGACTACCGTCCCAACCAAACATGTGCAACCACACTACCCCTTATGGGACGGGGCTTTATTGATTACTTAGGTCGATACTAGCATGGTGCCCGCATTACTAGTGACGGGAAGACTTGAGGTCTTTCCCGGGACGGGGTCGTGCTTGGATAGGCGGCCATGACTGTTTTCACAGGGCACCGGACACACCGTTGGTCCCTTCGGGTACGCGTGAACATTGAAAATTGGGCAAGTCCCGTGATCTATTGTTTGTACCCGAGGGCCGTGTGCCAACGAGTGGACTCTATGTTAGTGTCGTCTAAGGAAAGGTAATGATCGGGTGCTTACCCCGGGTACTTGAGGTACCACGGGTCGTGGATGACATGGAAGTTCCCCGGATCTTGTGGGTAAAGTGCGTAACCTCTGCAGAGTGTAAAACTATTCGAATAGCCGTGTCCACGGTCATGGACAGTTGGGTGGTGCTACTTAAACTATGTCCAGAATTTTACTTCATCGGTGTTGGTATGTGTGTGATGAGTCAAGGTGGTGACTTGACTCAATGAGGTGATTCATATTCATGTTGATGTCGGTAACCTGTTCTCGAGGTTACGCGAGGTTATTGATGCATAAGCTTGATGACAGTATATTGTTCTAGCCTCCTGCTAGATTGTTCATTATTATTCAATTGCATTGTTACTTGAACCACAACATGGGTTGCTTGCGAGTACATTCAAAGTACTCATTGGCTTGCCACTGGTTATTTAATTGGCCAGGCATGGAAGAACAAGATTATGTAGAAGAGTTCTTGGGAGACGACCATGCGAACTAGGACGCTATCCCAGTCAGAATGCCGGTAGGGTTAAGGCAGATGGCATGGGTTCTACCCGTTTATCGAAGACTTCCGCTACTTGTGTTATTTCCCATTCAGCCCGTGAGGCTCTATCTATGTAAGACTTGGCCATGATTGCCTTAATTCGTGTAAGACTATTTGTATGGATGTAAGACTCTTGTTATTTCAGCTTCTGTGTGTTCAGTGAGCATTGATCTCTGGGATCACTGTACACATGCATTCGGTGATCTCGACTTCTAAGTCGGGGTCCCCCACAGAGCTGGTATCAGAGCCATCCTGACTGTAGGAAGCCTTAGTTAGCATGGGCGTTAGTTAGTTGAGACCCCTTTTTTTCAAAACCTTCTGAACCTCTCTTCTTTTCTAAACCTGAGAGTTCCTCAGCTTATTAACCCCTCCTATTCCACCTTTGTAGATGGCCGCTGTTCCCGAAGAGCACCTGACCACTGGGTTTCCCCTACTTCTCGAGGATAGCCTACAGGAGTGTCAGTTCCACCGAGCACCCATCCTCACCTACCACAAGCATTGGGTGAGCGATACTGAGGTGGAGTACCATGTGGAAGTGATCGTGAAGGCAAACGATCCTCCCACAAGTTGGTTCTTCGAGGGACCCCAGATGGCGACACTACCACTCGCTGCCGAGGCTGCTGCACTCAAGGCACTAACCCGTCTCCGCGAGCTTCTTCCGGAGATGGCAGCCAAGATGGCAACTCGCTTCTTACCTTACCGGAAGGAAGGTGACGAAGAAAGCAGCGCACTAGCCCCTCCATTGAAGGATGGACTCTCGCTTCGGTTCCAGACCTACTTCAGTCTATGTGCCGACAGCTTGGCACAAGACTTGGCCTCGGAATCAATGAAGCTTCGAGAAGAACTTTACAAGACCAAGGCACTTCTTCGTCGAGCTCAAGAGAAGGCAACCAGGATCAAGAAGGAAGGAGCACCTTCTGGACAATCCGCTATCGCATATCGTGGCGGAAGGCCCTCCGAGGATGTGTCTTCCAAGGGTGAAGAACCACCTCGGCGACGCCAGATGACAGCAAGGGAATACCGCAAGCTTTTCCCTGCACCACCGTCGAAGCACCGTCGTATCCAACTCCTCCACTCTCCCACTCCCTCAAGTGACAAAGGAGCCCAGACAGATGAAGACAAGGAGGAAGACCCAGAAGAGCCGGAATATGCGACCGAGCATTCCGCCGCTTAGGCATTATTCGCTACTCGGATATGCCAGTTGTAACCCCTACGGTAGGATAGGTCGTGTAACCCCTATGCGCAGTCGAGTCCTTGTATGGTTCATATGAAACCATCTAGCGTTTGCTTTTGTTGTGTCTGGATGTATGTCGTATTCTTCCTTCGGGAAGGTGTAAACGACTACATCACCCATTTGGATTTTAATGGAAGTGTTTTGGCCTTACGGCCCTTGCATGATTTGATTTAGTGTCACACCCACCCCCTTACTAGGCACCTATCTATCTTGCTTTTCCTCTTCCGAGTCATGAGACCTTTTACCGCTCCAACAGGATGCCTGTTGTAACTCGTACTGGTACCTCTACCCAGCAGCCCGCAGCCGGAGCATCCTCTCAGCCAGAGGCAGACCGCGACCAAACCAACGACCAAGCACCACCACCACCTCCTCCAAGCATGGACATGGCTCAGCTTCTCCAAGCTTTCCGAGAGGAACGCCAAGCCAACACTGCGGCTCTTCAGCTGATTGCTCAAGCTGTTGCCAACAACCGCCAGCCGGCGGGGAATGGCAATGGACGTTCCACGTTGGCAGAGTTCAAGAAGCATGCACCGCCAACCTTCATCGAGACTGCTGAACCCCTGGATGCTGATGACTGGGTCCGTTCCATTGAGGAAATCCTGGAGCTAGTCGGATGCACCGAAGATCGCGAGAAGGTGGCTTATGCAGCCCACTGCCTCGGGGGAACCGCAAGAGCTTGGTGGGATGGATTCAAGGTCATGCATGCTGAACAAGACATCACTTGGGTTAACTTCAAGGCAGAATTCCGCAAGGCCCACATTCCTTCTGGAGTCATGGCTATCAAAAAGGGCGAGTTCCGAGCCCTGAAGCAAGGAAGTGGCACTGTCAAGGAGTACATGCAGAAGTTCAGTATTCTGTCAAGGTATGCCCCTGAGGATGTCAGCACTGATGCTGCCAAAAGGGAGCGCTTCATGGAAGCCCTTAATCAGACTCTGCAATATTCGCTTGTCGTGTGCGACTGCCCGTCTTTCCCTGACCTGGTGAACAAGGCACTTATGCTTGAAGACAAGCGGCGTGCTTTGGAAGACACTCGCAAGCGCAAGCTGATCAGTAAGGGAAGTTCCAGCAACCAGAAGCCTCGTCCGTGGGAGTCAGCCCCGGCCAAGCCAACCTATCAGCAGCCAAGAGCTCCTGCACCTCGTGCCAACCCCAGGCCAGCTTTCAACCCCAATACCAATGGTGGCAACAAGATCAACACTCCAAATCAAGTCACTTGTTTTGGGTGTGGTCAGCCCGGACACATCTCAAGGGTGTGCCCCAACAAGAAGCCTGATGCCCCGCGCCCCAATGCGCAGAACCAGGGACAAGGCCGTGGAATGCCACCAAGGAACCCAGCTCCTCGCAATCCACCGAACTATGGGAAGGGGCGTGTGAATCACGTCACTGCTGAAGAAGCCCAGGAAGACCCGGACGTCGTGCTGGGTACGTTCCTTGTCAACTTAGCACCTGCAACTGTCTTGTTTGATTCTGGAGCAACGCATTCATTTGTCACTCAAAGATTTGCATTAAAAAGTGGCATGACCCCTACACCCCTGAATAACCCTATGGTGGTACAAACCCCCGGAGCCGAGATGAGAGCCAAGATAGGCTGTAAAGGAGTCGGTATTACCATTAACGGTGTAGACTTCCTAGCAGACCTTATCATCCTGAGATCGCAAGGCTTGGATGTGATCTTAGGGATGGATTGGCTCAGTAAGCACCAAGGCTTGTTAGACTGTGCCAATCGGACAGTCACTGTGACCAATGACCAAGGAGTAGAAGTCAAGTTTGCCCCCAACTCCTCTTCCGCTCAAGCCGCTAAAGTCAACTGTCTGTCTGAAGTTGGGCTAGATCAAGTACCGGTGGTATGTGAGTATCCTGATGTTTTTCCGGATGAACTACCGGGAATGCCCCCTGACCGTGACATTGAGTTCATCATCGAGCTCGTGCCCGGAGCAGGACCCATCTATAAGAAGGCTTATAGAATGGGAACGGAAGAATTAGCCGAGTTGAAGAAGCAGCTAGAAGAGCAGCTAAGGAAGGGATTTATCCGCCCAAGTGCCTCCCCTTGGGGATCTCCTGTTCTATTTGTGGCAAAGAGGGACGGTACCATCCGCTTATGCATTGACTATCGTTCCCTCAATGAAGTTACAATCAAGAACAAATACCCACTTCCCAAGATCGAAGATCTGTTTGATCAACTCAGCGGAGCCAAGGTATTCTCCAAGATCGACCTCAGATCTGGGTATTACCAGCTGAAGATCAGACCCCAAGATATTCCGAAGACGGCATTCGTAACCAGATATGGCCTATACGAGTGCACGGTCATGTCTTTTGGGTTAACCAATGCCCCAGCTTACTTCATGTATCTCATGAATAAAGTCTTCATGGAATATTTGGACAAGTTCGTTGTTGTCTTCATCGATGACATCCTTGTGTTCTCGAAGTCGGAGGAAGAGCATGAGCAACACCTGAGAATGGTCCTAGACAAGCTTCGTGAGCACCAACTGTATGCCAAGTTCAGCAAGTGTGAGTTTTGGCTGCACAAAGTTGGATTCTTAGGTCATGTCTTGACCGAGGAAGGATTATCTATTGATCCTGCGAAAATCGAAGCTGTGACCCAATGGCAATCTCCAACGACCGTCGAGGAAGTCAGAAGCTTCCTCGGATTGGCGGGCTATTACCGCAAGTTCGTGGAAGGATTCTCTAGCATTGCACGACCTATGACTCAGCTCCTCAAGAAGGACAAGAAGTTTGAGTGGATGCCAAAATGCGAAGAGAGCTTCCAAGAGCTCAAGAAGAGATTGACCACCGCCCCAGTTCTGGCAACACCTGATATTCACAAGGAGTTCGTGATATATTGTGATGCCTCTCGAACCGGATTGGGAAGCGTTCTGATGCAAGAAGGCCGCGTCATAGCATACCTCTCCAGGCAGCTACGACCCCATGAGGAGAACTACGCTACTCACGATCTTGAGCTAGCGGCAGTAGTTCATGCCTTGAAGACATGGCGGCATTACCTCCTAGGGAAACGGTGTGAGATTTACACAGACCACAAAAGTCTGAAGTATATTTTCACCCAAAAAGAGTTGAACATGAGGCAGCGGAGATGGTTGGAACTCATCAAAGATTATGACCTCAGTGTTCAGTATCACCCTGGGAAGGCTAATGTGGTGGCCGACGCCTTAAGCAGGAAGGCTTGCTCTTTGAATGTCATTATTCAAGAAAGGCAGCCAGCCTTGTTTAAGGAGATCGAACAATTCAATTTGGAATTGGTCACCCCCGGATTTCTGGATCATTTGGAAGTCAGACCAACCCTGATGGACGACCAAGAAGGCTCAAGATGGACACGCAAGCATCGAAGGCATCAAGAGGAAGATGAAGATGGGCAAGGCCCCAGGATTCTCCGAAGACGAGCACGGGATTGTTTGGTACAAAGGTCGCCTCTACGTACCAAACAACACCGAGCTGAAGACGCTGATTCTGCAAGAAGCCCACGACACCCCGTATTCCATCCACCCCGGAGGAACCAAGATGTACCAAGACTTGAAGGCACGATTCTGGTGGCACGGTATGAAGAGAGAGATTGCAACCTATGTTGCAAAGTATGATATGTGCCAAAAGGTCAAGGCTGAATACCAGCGACCTGCTGGATTGCTTCAACCACTCAAGGTTCCTGAGTGGAAGTGGGATAAAGTCGGAATGGACTTCATCACTGGATTACCAAGGTCGAATCGAGGACATGACTCTATCTGGGTCATAGTCGATCATTTGGCCAAGGTGGCTCATTTCATTCCTGTCAAGACCACTTATGATGGCAACCGGCTGGCAGCTCTCTACATCGACCGAATCGTAAGTCTTCACGGTGTTCCCAAGGAGATTGTGTCAGATCGAGGAACCCAGTTCACCTCGAGGTTCTGGAAGAAGTTCCAAGAAGCCTTGGGAACCAAGTTGTCTTTCAGCACAGCTTTCCACACACAGGCCGGAGGTCAAACTGAGCGAGTCAATCAGATTCTCGAAGACATGCTCCGAGCCTGTGTCCTGGCATATGGAGCCAAGTGGGAAGACTGTCTCCCTTTCGCCGAGTTCTCTTACAACAACAGTTACCAGTCAAGCCTTCAGATGGCACCATTTGAGGTGTTGTACGGACGCAAGTGTCGCACACCCCTCAACTGGTCAGAGACTGGAGAAGGACTAGTCTTCGGACTGGACATTCTCCGCGCAGCAGAAGAGCAAGTCCAACTAGTCAGAGAGCGATTAAAGGCAGCCAAGTCAAGGCAGAAGAGTTATGCTGACACTCGACGCCGAGACATGAGTTTCTGTGTCGGAGATCATGTGTACCTGCGGGTAACTCCTCTGAAGGGAACCAAGCGTTTCCATGTCAAGGGGAAGCTCGCACCAAGGTTCATTGGACCCTTTGAGATCACTGCACGACGAGGAGAAGTGGCTTATCAGTTGGAACTACCACCTGAGCTATCCGATGTGCACAATGTGTTCCACGTGTCACAACTCCGGAAATGTCTCCAGGTTCCAGACAAGCCCAATCTCTACAAGGATGTGGATCACCAAGCCATTGATCTGCAGCCTGACTTGACCTACCGCGAGAAGCCCATTCGTATTCTGGACGAAGCAGAACGTCGTACGCGGAGTCGTACCATCAAGTACTTCAAGGTCCAGTGGAGCAACCACACCGAAGCAGAAGCAACCTGGGAACGAGAAGACTATCTTAGATCCGAGTTTCCCGATCTCTTTTAAGCCCTAGTTTAGGAATCTCGGGGACGAGATTCTTGTAAGGGGGGTAGGTCTGTCACACCCTGCATTTTGTAACATGTTATTTTGTAACTTTGAAGCATGAAAATTTGGACCAACAAATTTTTTTTAGCATCATTTGACTTTTATTTGGAGTTGAGTTTTCTTCATTTGCTTTTTCTTGTGCTCATTAAAGTCAACTATGATCTCTTGTAGATTTCATCTCCTTATCCAAAACTTCTGCCCAATGGTCATGCCAAGTGTTATATAGCAGTATAGTATTTTCTTACAAAATTAATTTGGCCAAAAAGTATTTTATAAATTTAGTTTTCCAAAAACCCCTGAATTGAGATTTGCACTGCAAGTACTTGATTAAGGGTGTGAAAATTATTTCAAAAGGTTTATTTGAGACCTAGTAGTCATAGGACTCCCAGAAACCACAAAGGTATAATTTTAAAGGTTATTTTCCTATTTTATTTAAAAGCTTTTTCTTAAGGCCAGAAATGGTCTTTAATAGGGGAAAATTATTTAAATATTTCAAAAATAATTGCCAAAATTCAGAGAGACTCATAGGACATATATTGTCCATATATGTGAGTTTCAACACTTGGTCATGTTCAAAATAATGGGCTAAACCCTCTAAAACCCTTTCTGGATATTTCAAGCTTTTGAAATATTTACAAAGGAATTTTTCTCCAAAAATTCCAGGGAAATTCTATCATGTCATATGTGACATATTTGATGATCTTGCCAAGTCCCATGCCTTGGGAAGCAAGAAAACCTCCTCAAACCCCTTCATAACCATTCTGTCCATATTTGAAGTTTGAGCAACTCTACATTGCCAAACTTGTCCAAATGCTCTCAAACTTGGTGCACATGCTAGAATGGCCTAATAAGGCACCTAGACCTAATGGCACAAGATTTGGAATAGAGCAACTTGATCAGATCACCTCAAAACCCTTTCTGTTCAAATGCAAATTTGAACAACTTTACATTACCAACTTTTTATCTGGAGCCTCAAACTTTGTGAGCATGATCAATACCCCAAATGAGGATGCTACACCAAGTGGTGCATCAAGGGGAGATGATTAGCTTGACTCAATCAAGATGAAACTGTTTCTGTTGATTTCTAGGGTTCACCAAAGTTACATTGGCTAGTTTCTTCAAATGAGCCCAAATTTGGTGAAGCACCCTATTTTCTCATGTCTTTCAACCCTGTCAAGTGCCATGTCAAGTGGACTTCATTTACTTGATCAAACACAGATCAAACACCTTCTGCAGAAATTCTAAAACCCCCATTTTTACCACTTTCACTTTTCCCCATAGCCTCAACTTCTTACCACAGGCCCATTGAGTTACCAGCAAACCCCAGTAACTCCCCCAGCACCTCAGCTCCATGATTGAGGGGGTAAAACCTTAGCTTTACCCTGCTGTACAGCCCACTTTCATCTTGTTACCAGCCCTCCCCTCTCTCTCTCTGCACCCCAGAGCATCCAAGGCCTCAGGGCATTTCTTTAGTCCTCCCTCTATGCACTAGACACTGTTGGGCACGCTGGAACGGACCAAACCAGCGAGAGCGCGTCGATGCCGGTCACACGCGCGCTCTGGAGCGCGTGAACACTGCTCCCGCACGCTGGCTCGGGCCAATCGTTGATCCCCGACAACCTCGAGCCTTCCCCTCGCGCCAGTCGAGGCGCCTCGACGTCCGTAACCTCCCCGGCACTGTCCCCCCTCCTCCTGCGCCCTCCAGTGAGCGTCGCCGCATGCGCACCGGCCGCCCGCTTCGGCCACTCCTCTGCTCCACACGCGCACGCTCCTCTGGCACTCCCCCGCTCCTCTTATCCCCTCAGCTAGGCGTAGGACTCGTCCAGGAACTCCCCAGACTCAACCCCGTCGCCTCCCGTGCGCTGTAGCCTCGCCGATGAGCTCGCCGGCGCACTGGACCTCGGGTCCCCGTCGAGCTCCTATATATAGACTCGCCCGAGCTTCTCCAACTCCACCACAAGCCTCGCACCACTCCACTGATCCCTCCTGCACCCCCAGTTCGACCCCGGAGCGCCCCAGTGCTCGGGATCGACCGGAGCTCCGCCGCATCGGGCCGCCGGCGATCTCGAGGTACAGGCCTCCCCTGCCTCTCCTTCCGCTCGTTTCGGAACCACAGCACACCACTGAACCTTTCTCCTCTCTTTCCCCCTCCATTTGCAGTCGGAAACGACCCCGACCACCGTCCTCCGACGAGCCTCCGCCGTCGCACCTCGTCGCCGGCGAACCAGGTCTCCCCGCCATGCCGCGCTACCACCACTGCAACCGCAACACGCCGTTGAGTCTGTCTCTGCCCTCCGTTGCCGTCGCCGTGGCCTGTACCGTCGCCGGTGAGCTCGCCGCCGCCGTGACCGCGGGGTTAGAGATGACAGGCGGGCCCCGCCTGTCATCCCCCCACCCCTCTCCCCTCCTCTGTGCCGCTGACCCACGGGCCCCGCCCGTCAGGTTTGAAACCTGACGTGCGCGCGCGCTGGCTCCGTGCGGCCAGGCCAAGCCGTCTGGGCCGTGCACTGTGGCCACTTCTGGCCCAGTGCACAGGAACCCTTTTTCTTTTTCTTTTCTGTAAATGATTCAAACATTTATGCAGAAAAGAATATTGATCCAAATTAAATATTTCCAACTCCTAGAATCTTGTAATATTCCAACCTATTTAATGGTACCACTTTCATTCAAATCCATGAAACTTTTCTGTACTGTTCAAATTTAAAATTCAAATTTGAGCAGTATAACTCCTGTTCAAAAATCAATATATCCTATTCTGTAACTCCAAAACTCCAACTAAGATTTTTCCCCATCTTAGAAATCTCTCTAGTATTTTACAAAAATGAGTTGACATTTTTCTGAGCACTTTGACTTTTCTGTTTTATTTGTATTCCTATTTTTCCGTGGTTATTATGCGACGTATAGATCCCGTATTTGACGAAGTTGCTGTGGAAGAAGAAGGAGAAGGACTAGAAGACTTTGAAGACCAAGCCAATCCAGGCAAGCAGCCCTTTGACCATGATACACATATTCTTCGGAACCCGTTTGTTTCCGATGCATGATGATTAGGGTTACGATGGTAACCTAGATGAACCACCACATGATGCATGCTTTAATGTTGATCTTGCTATGTGCTAGATGACATGTTGGTCATGATGCTAGATGATGCATGTGTGAGAAGAACCCCCGTAGTTGAAAACTTTGCATGAACCCATCGGGTGCCCCTAATGCCCGAGGGTGATGAAGTGTTAGGTCATCACTTGAGAAAGAAGTGATGTGTCGGTAATATCATGAGCATGGTGGAATGATGGATTAGATTTATGTGTGACTACCGTCCCAACCAAACATGTGCAACCACACTACCCCTTATGGGACGGGGCTTTATTGATTACTTAGGTCGATACTAGCATGGTGCCCGCATTACTAGTGACGGGAAGACTTGAGGTCTTTCCCGGGACAGGGTCGTGCTTGGATAGGCGGCCATGACTGTTTTCACAGGGCACCGGACACACCGTTGGTCCCTTCGGGTACGCGTGAACATTGAAAATTGGGCAAGTCCCGTGATCTATTGTTTGTACCCGAGGGCCGTGTGCCAACGAGTGGACTCTATGTTAGTGTCGTCTAAGGAAAGGTAATGACCGGGTGCTTACCCCGGGTACTTGAGGTACCGCGGGTCGTGGATGACACGGAAGTTCCCCGGATCTTGTGGGTAAAGTGCGCAACCTCTGCAGAGTGTAAAACTATTCGAATAGCCGTGTCCACGGTCATGGACAGTTGGGTGGTGCTACTTAAACTATGTCCAGAATTTTACGTCATCGGTGTTGGTATGTATGTGATGAGTCAAGGTGGTGACTTGACTCAATGAGGTGATTCATATTCATGTTTATGTCGGTAACCTGTTCTCGAGGTTACACGAGGTTATTGATGCATAAGCTTGATGACAGTATATTGTTCTAGCCTCCTGCTAGATTGTTCATTATTATTCAATTGCATTGTTACTTGAACAACAACATGGGTTGCTTGCGAGTACATTCAAAGTACTCATTGGCTTGCCACTGGTTATTTAATTGGCCAGGCATGGAAGAACAAGATTATGTAGAAGAGTTCTTGGGAGACGACCATGCGAACTAGGACGCTATCCCAGTCAGAATGCCTGTAGGGTTAAGGCAGATGGCATGGGTTCTACCCGTTTATCGAAGACTTCCGCTACTTGTGTTATTTCCCATTCAGCCCGTGAGGCTCTATCTATGTAAGACTTGGCCATGATGGCCTTAATTCGTGTAAGACTATTTGTATGGATGTAAGACTCTTGTTATTTCAGCTTCTGTGTGTTCAGTGAGCATTGATCTCTGGGATCACTGTACACGTGCATTCGGTGATCTCGACTTCTAAGTCGGGGTCCCCCACACAATTCTATTGGAAAATTTTCAACTATTACTATTGGAGGTTTTGAATTTCCTGTTCCTACTGTCAAGAAGACATATGACATTCTTGTTGTTGGGGACATACATATCCCCATTGAGGTAACCTAGTGTTATTCGAAAATTCTCCGGTTTCATGTTATTCGGAAAGAGTTTATTAACAAGACTTGATCAACCTTGTTAATGGATTCCTTTTGATGAGCATGAGATGGGTGAATCTAGATAGCACAACCTTCTGTACCCTCCTTTTACTTTCTGTTAATTAGATTAAATAAAGCAAAAATAGTATTTTCTGTCTGTTTCCAGAATTATCCGTGCAATAAAAGTTCTCCAAATGCCCTGAAAATGAAATATGATTTTTTCTAGAATATTTGAGAATATATGGCACAGAGAACACAGCGATGAGAGCCAGCACCTGGCCACGAGAGTCTAGGGCGCGCCCCCTGCCTCGTCGGCCCCACAAGGCCCCCCTCCACTTATTCCTGCACCCACACACTTCTTCTTCCTCCCAAAAAATCACTATCCAGCTCAAGCACGAGTTCTAGCTCATCTTGCTGCCATTTTCGATCTACTTACTCAAAGCTCCATTCAAAAAACTGTTTGGGGAGATTGTTCCTTAGTATGTGACTCCTCCATTGGTCCAATCAGTTTTTGTTCTAGTGCTTTATTTATTGCAAAAAAATTCTGCTGTGGTGACCTTGTTCTTGAGCTTGCATGACAAATTTCTTTGGTCCCATGTAGTTCTAATGCATGATATAGTCTCTAGGCACTTGTAGGAGTTGTTGCTATCAATCTTGTTGAGTTTGGTTCACTTTTATTATGAGTTACTAAAAATTTCAGAAATTTTCAGAGGGGGAAAATGATAAAGAGATTGTTGAGAGGCTCCTCCAGTAAAAGTTTACAGGATAAGAAGAAGGAAGAAAATAAGAAGCCCAAATAAATCTTCCTCGCATTGCGGAAGTTTGGCCGTGTGAATGGCCATGTAATGAGTTCTTGGAAGCAGCCAGGATTTACGAAGTCTTTTATTATTTGGCAAACAATGCAGGCCTCACCGACTTCCTCCACGACCAGCGTGAACAATATCTCTTACTCACTAATATTTTCACGCAAAACTTTCATTTTCATGCTAAGAAATCACCACCTTCAGTGGAGTTTCGTTTATATGATGAGGTTAAGGAGATGTCATTCTTTGAATTTTGTCAAGTATGCAAGATACCCTTTGCTGGTAGTCTTGATGAACCATGTCGTGAAGATGTTGAAGGGTTTATTGACATGATAGCTGTACGGGAAACTAGGCAATTTTCAGGGGCAAGAGTTACTAGTATACATTTTCCTGTTCTACGCTACTTCGCTATATTTGCTAGTAGATGTTTAATTGGTTGCGGGAACCGTGGGAATCTTAGTGCCCGTGATATTGTCATTTTGCGCCATGCTTTGTTTCGAGACACGACTTTTAGCTTGGGTGCTGTCGTTGCTATACAATTAAGTCTCAACCGCACCAAATGTCCCGTCTTTGGAGGCATCTTTGCTTCTCGCCTTGCTGAACATTTTAGAATACCCGTTAGGCATCATGAGAAGGAAGAAAAATTGCTTGCCCTGTTTATCTAGATTATAAGAGTATGATAGCACATGATTTTATTGTTAAAGACAAGGAGAAGTTGCTTAATTATAAATTGAGGTTTGATGAAATATATTGTGAGATTATTACCTTGCATGCACCATCTCTGTTTGATCTGTTTTCAGGCATATACCTCGTTTCGTCAAATGCCTTCTACAAGTACCAGAGCCAGGCACAAGCTTCAGAGCCTGAGCCGGAGCTACCACTCGACCCTTACCGTCAGTCTCTTTATGGGTGGGACCCGGATGAGATGGCCAACCAGTGGCAACCAGAGGACGCTTCATAGTACACCAGAGAGAGTATCTTCGATCCCTGGCCATAGACCAACTTAGGCCAAAAGCCTAAGCTTGGGGGAGTACGTGTTTCTCACCGACGTTACATTCATGTTCACACACTTATTCTAGTCGTCGGTGTTCACACTCTTTCATTGTACCATCCATGCTTAGTTTCAATTCTTTTCCTTAGTCTTTTTCTTGTGTCTTAGAAAAACCTTAAGAAAAAAAGAAAAAAAAATAGTTGTAGCTTTTAGCTAGTTCGCTTTCCATGCGTGTAGTAGTGGTAATAAAAAGAAAACCCAAAAATATTTTTCGTTCTTCTTTTGCTTGTTGGGAGCTTTCCTGTGTAAATAGTTTCTTCTCTTTTCTTTGGGGGTCAAGGGTAGAAGACCATGATTGAAAATGTTTAGTGGCTCACATATGCTTTCTTGTTGATTTAACCTCGAGCCATATTACTTTGTCTTCTATCTCATATTAAATGCTTGCAGATTCCAGCTTAGCCCAATGCACGTGCACTGTTATTATTTTCCACACCGTTCGGTCGTGCGAGTGAAAGGCAATAATGATGATATATGATGAATTGATTGAGATGAGAAAAGCTGGTATGAACTCGACCTCTCTTGTTTTAATAAATATGATAGTTCATCGTTCCTGATTCAGCCTATTATGAATGAAACATGCTTGCAATGACAATTAGAGATCATAGATGTTCATGCCATGCTTAATTAGCTTGGAGTTTATAATGGTTTACCTTGCGTGCCAACATGATATTAAAATGGTTGTGATGTGGTATGATAGGGTGGTATCCTCCTTTGAACGATTCAATTGGTCTGACTTGGCACATGTTCACACATGTAGTTGCAACAAAATCAACATAGCCTCCACGATATTTATGTTCATGGTGATCTATATCCTACTCATGCTTGCATTCATTGTGGATTAATTTTAATGCATGTTCATGACTGTTGTCGCTCTCTAGCTGGTCGCTTCCCAGTCTCTTTCTAGCCTTCACCTGTACTAAGCGGGAATACTGCTTGTGCATCCACTTCCATAAACCCCAAAGTTATTCCGTACGAGTCCACCATACCTTCCTATATGCGGTATCTACCTGCCTTTCCAAGTAAATTTGTATGTGCCAAACTCTAAACCTTCAAATGAAATTCGGTTTTGTATGCTCGAATAGCTCATGTATCAACTAGGGCTGTCTATATCTTCCATGCTAGGTGGGTTATTCTCACAATGAGTGGATCCGCTCATCATTCATGAGAAAATGGCTGGTAACCGGGATGCCCAGTCCCATGCTCAAATCATAATAATTAAACAAAACTCCCCCAGGGTTGTTGTTGGTTTGGACGGTACCCGTTGTTTTGGGCTAGGCGTAGAGTGTGCTTGTTAGTAGTTGGGGGAGTATAAACTTTACCATTCTGTTTGGGAACCGCCTATAATGTGTGTAGCATGGAAGATATCGAGATTCTTGGTTGTTATGTTGACGATGAGAGTATACCGCTCAAAATATCATTCATCTCTGTTTATAAATCGAGCTCTGGCACCTCTGCAAATCCTTGCTTCCCTCTGCGAAGGGCCTATCTATTTACTTTTATGTTGAGTCATCATCCTCTTATTAAAGAGCACCAGTTGGAGAGCACCTCTTTCATTTGCATGTATTGCTATTAATTTGCATTGACTATGATTGTGACTGGATCTCTTTTACCATGAATTACAATGTCTAGTCTGCCCTTGATCTTTAAAGGTGCTCTGCATTTATGTTTTGCGGTCTCAGAAAGGGCTAGCGGGATACCATCTTGTTATATCATATCATGATTGTTTTGAGAAAGTGTTGTCATCCGAGGTTTATTATTATTGCTCGCTAGTTGATTATGCCATTGATATGAGTAGACATGAGACCTGAAAGTTATTCTGAATGTGGTTAGTTCATGATCTTTGCTGAAAACTTGAATGTTGGCTTTACATATTTACAACAACAAGAGCAAACAGAGTTTGTCAAAGTTTTGCTTTATCACTTTCAGTTTATCAATTGAATTGCTTGAGGACAAGCAAAGGTTTAAGCATGGGGGAGTTGATACGTCTCCAACGTATCTACTTTTCCAAACAATTTTGCCCTTGTTTTGGACTCTAACTTGCATGATTTGAATGGAACTAACCCGGACTGACGCTGTTATCAGCAGAATTGCCATGGCGTTATTTTTGTGCCGAAATAAAAGTTCTCGAAATGATCTGAAAATCAACGGAGAACTATTTTGGAAAATATAAAAAATATTTGCGGAAAGATCCAAGCCAGGGAGCCCACACCCTGTCCACAAGGGTGGGGGGCACGCCCCCTCCCCCTGGACGCGCCCCCTACCTCGTGGGCCCCATGTTGCTCCATCGATATACCCCAGACTCCATATATTCACTTTAGGGGAGAAAAAAATCAGAGAGGAAGAATTATGGCGTTTTACGATACGGAGCCGCCGCCAAGCCCTAATCTCTCTCGGGAGGGCTGATCTGGAGTCCGTTCGGGGCTCCAGAGAGGGGAGATCATCGCCATCGTCATCATCAACCTTCCTCCATCACCAATTCCATGATGCTCACCGCCGTGCGTGAGTAATCCCATCGTAGGCTTGCTGGACGGTGATGGGTTGGATGAGATTTACCATGTAATCGAGTTAGTTTTGTTAGGGTTCGATCCCTAGTATCCACTATGTTCTAAGATTGATGTTGCTATGACTTTGTTATGCTTAATGCTTGTCACTAGGGCCCGAGTGCCATGATTTCAGATCTGAACCTATTATGTTTTCATGAATATATGTGTGTTCTTGATCCTATCTTGCAAGTCAATAGTCACCTACTATATGTTATGATCCGGCAACCCCGAAGTGACAACAATCGGGACTATTCCCAGTGATGACCGTAGTTTGAGGAGTTCATGTATTGACAATGTGTTAATGCTTTGGTCTGGTACTCTATTAAAAGGATGCCTTAATGTCCCTTAGTTTCCACTAGGACCCCGCTGCCACGGGAGGGTAGGACAAAAGATGTCATGCAAGTTCTTTTCCATAAGCACGTATGACTATATTCGGAATACATGCCTACATTACATTGATGAATTGGAGCTAGTTCTGTGTCACCCTAGGTTATAAATTTTACATGAGGAATCGCATCTGACATAATTCTCCATCACCGATCCAATGCCTACGAGCTTTTCACATATTGCTTGTTGCTTATTTACTTTTCTGCTGCTACTATTACAAAAACTACAAAAACACTACCGTTACTTTTATTGTTGTTACCGCTATTTCCATATTACTTTGCTACTAAATTACCTTGCTGCAGATATTAAGTTTCCGGGTGTGGTTGAATTGACAACTCAGCTGCTAATACTTAAGAGTATACTTTGGCTCCCCTTGTGTCAAATCAATAAATTTGGGTTGAATACTTTACCCTCGAAAACTGTTGCGATCCCCAACACTTGTGGGTTATCAATGATCAGCATGTTGAGGATGCGGGGCTATCAAGAGACTCACAGGCTGGCGGCGTGCATCCTGGGCGGGTCCCAGGCCCCTCCCTCCGACCTCCACTTCAAGCATTTCTCCTGCGAGGTCAATGTGGCCCTCCCGGCGGCCGAGTCTATACGGCGCTTCAAGTGGCCAGAGTACCCTATCGTCTTCGACTCCAGTGACCACCCCAAGTCCACCAAAGTTGTGGGGGTTATCACTCTCCTGTGCACTCCCACCATTAGCAACTTCACCGTAACCAAGACGCTCATCGATGGTGGCACTGGCCTCAATGTGATCTCCATGGTGACTTCAAGACTCTCCAATTGCCCTACGAGCGCCTGATGCCCACCAGGCCCTTCATAGGTGTGACGGGTGGCTCGACGGTGCCTCTGCGTCAGGTGCGCCTTCCCGTCACCTTTGTCACCTGCAAGAACTACTGCACCGTGTTCATCGACTTTGGTGTTTCCCACATTGGCATGTCGTACAACAATATCCTGGGCTACCCAGTGCTCGCTAAGTTCATGGCGGTGAAGCACCACGCCTTCGGCCTCTTCAAGATGCAGGGTTGTGACGTCACCCTCACCATCCGCAACGATGAGCAGGAGGAGCTGCGCACCCTCGAGCGCACCTACAAGGCTGCTACCACCTAGTACCCCACTAACGGGATGAAGTTGTCCCCTTCAGCAAGAAGTTGTTGTTCTCGCAGGAGCTGTTCGAGATGAAGAAGGTGTTGGTGGACGAGAGCGGCTCTGGCCCCTCCCACGCCATCTGCAGTGCCCCCTCCTTAAATAGCAAGGCGCACTTGTCGCCTCCCTCCTGGATGTGCTGACATGCCCGGTGTACCGAGGGAGGTGATCGAGCACCATTTTCTCGTGCACCCAAACGCACAGCCCATCTAGTAAAAAGCACAATGTCAGCTGCCCGAGAAGTAAGGATTCACCTTTCAAGAAGTTTGAAGGTTCCAAATGGATGCCGCCCTTAGAGACCTCAAGGGTCGCTTGGCGGGTCTTCCCGCCATGGTCACCCCTCACCCTTGCAAGACGTCACCCCAACGCTGGACACCCGCCCTGCTGTCTACGAACATGGCCCTTGGGGTGGAATGGGAGAAACAAGTTCTCGCCAAAGGGAAGCACGTAACGGCAGAACCTTCCAAGGCCACCTTCGGGAACACCGACCCCAGCCCCAACGACTACCGAGGGGTAGCTTCAGGAGGCTTCGGGTGCTCTGCCCCCAACCCCCGCCTCCCTAGCTGCTGGGAGCGGACACCACTCTCACACAATGTACGGAGGAGGGTGTTCTACTGCCAGACATGTAGAACATCCAACATCCTTCTAAGTTCTATCTGTGACCCACGGATAAGAGCGAGATGGAGTTCTACATGCTCTGGAGCTCTCTGTGCCCACGCTGCCTCCGACACATGAGAGCTCCCGCCCACCACGTGGAATCCCCATGCTCCGTGCTGGCGGACTGCTTACCTGAGGGGCCCACGGCTGTCACATCCTCAAGATGACCTTTCTTAAACACGACAGTGTGTATCTCCATGCCAAAGGGACCTCTCGGCCACCGCATCCCCGAGCTAACCCGTGTCAAACACGGCGACGTGTATCTTTTTTCTTATATAACAAATCTACTTCATGCTCAAATAAAACTTATTCCCTAATTAAAATGTGTGCTTGTTCATATGTGCGCTTCTGGAGGAGCACACATTCATAGGACACCCCATGTCTGGTACACGACCAGGGGCTGAGCACGGTGCCTGCACTCGGGCTAGTCCCATCAGCGCTGAAAAACCCAAGTGACTGAGCTCTAGCTCGTAGGACTACTCCCATGCACACCACCTCACCAAGCCTTGGGGCTTTTATCTTACTACATCCCACCCATGGGTGACCTCGCAAGCGTACACCCACTACTCCGTTGGAAAAATTCAGCATTTTTCTTAATGCAGGGTACTAAAGGCCTCAGAAGCTTCTCCTCGAGAGTTCTCATCTGCTGCCCTTCGAAGCTAGGGAGTTCCCCGAGCAGCCTCCTCCACAGGTTAGGCCTGCGGAGGACGCCGTGCTGAGCGCCACGTTAAGCTACATGCAGCGAAAAAGCTAAGCCCAAAACATCCCTTAATTTTAGGGGCGTCCTCAATGTTTCTCCCTCACCCTTGTTTTTCTCACGAGGCATCTCCTCCTTGGCATGAGCCATCTACGCGTTGAGAGGGGGACCCCTGAGCATCGTGCCTCAGGAGTTCCTACTAGCTAGAAGGTCCTATATCCCTTGTCCTTCCCGAGTGCATGCTCCCGCACTAGTGGCGGCAGTATCCCGCTTGAGGGTTGTGTCCCGAAGACGTGGGGGTAAAGGGCAATGTGAAAAAGGAAACAGACGTCATAGGGAAATGAAAATACAGCCAAAGTTAGGAATACATTAACAAAAGTCCCATGCAATGTCTTCAGGCCCCCGCAGGGCCGGATCTACTCTATTATAGGATAAAGGGTAAAAGGCCACAGGCGGCCGAGCCGCTGTTCGTGTCATCACCTGGGACAGCTCTGTCACCGTCGATAGACCCCTCCCCGACGGGGGCAAACCGCTCCACCACGCTCACCACATCATTCTCCACGTCCTTTGTAAGATCATTCTGGAGCTCCTTCAGAATAGGGGACAACACCCAGCTGAAGTCGAATTGGCATCTGCAAGCTGCAGGTGGCTGAAGACGCGGGTGGATGCCAGACGCAGGACGTCGAGGCACCTATTGTCAAGAATCTTGGTCCATGGGGAGGCGCCTGCCTCCAGGCGCTCCACCAGCCTTGTGAAAAAGATCATGTAGTTGGCATCATCAGTCTCCTGGGGGCCTGCCACACGCTTGTCAGAAATGGTGGCCACTGCAGCGCGGACATGCTCCGCAAGCTCAAGGAACATCTTGGAGCGCTGGTGTAGCTCCCCGCGCTTCCGAGCGGCCTTGTCTAGGGCCTGCAGCACCGTGTCAGTGACGCCACCTACCAGCGCTTGGAGATCCTATAGTTGCGCTGGGTGGTTGCTTCGAGCTCCGCCACGCTCTGTTTCTCGGCTTCCGACGCCTCGATCTGCTTCTTGAGCTTGGCAACCTTGGCTACGAGCTCGTCGTGTTTCGCCTTGAAGGGTTCCTCCTACTTCTGCTGGTTCTTGGAGTTGGTGTCCCCAAGTGCCTTGGTCCACCATGAGATCTCGTCCTGGTCCTCCTTGTCCACTTGCACTTTGAGCATTGAGGCCCTCTTCTCGAGCGAGGCGTTGGCCTTCGCGGTGCGCTGGTTCAAGGAGGCCTCATCGACTGCCACGGTGCGCTCCAAGTTCTCTAGGCGCTGATGCTCCCTCTCCTGCTCGACAGTGGTCCACATGAGCTCTTGATCTCGGGTCTCCATGTCCAAGTCTCAAACAAGCGCCCTGCCCTTACGTTGGCTACCTGCCTCCTCCCAAGCCTCAGCATGCTCCCTCAAGGATCTCTCTGCGGCCTCGACCTCTCGGAGGTTGTGGGCAGCCTCCTCCGCATCCCGAATTGCCCTGTCAAGGAGCTCCCTGGCCTCATGGGCACCTTTCTCATGCTCTCCTCGTGCGGCATCGTCTTGCCGACGACTTAGCTCGACTACAGTGTGTAGCTAGCGCCAACCCTTCGCGTCGTGCTCCCACTCCCAGCGGACATCTCTCTCCTTCGTCAGGATGCCAGCTTCGAGGGAAGCGAGGATCGTCCGAGCATGGCGTAGGGTCATGTGCTAGAGCAGAGTGCCGCATCCCATGAGCTCTAGGGCCCAGTGCACGTCTGGGACCTGTGCTACCTCTAGCCCTGACGGCCCCGAGGGTCTGGGGCTGTCGTGCCATCGGGCGCATCGCGATCTCCACCTGCAGGGGTCTCCTTCCCTACTGGGCAGGGAGGATCTTCGGTAGACTCCACCTCTATCAACTACTCCCTCCGTTCCTAAATATTTGTCTTTCCAGAGATTTTAACAAGTGACTACATACGAAGCAAAATGAGTGAATCTACACTCTAAAATATGTCTACATATATCTGTATGTTGTAACCATTTGAAATGTCTAGAAAGACAAATATTTGGGAACGGAGGGAGTACTTCACAGCACATGCAGGGCTAGCGGGGGTCGCCTCTGTCTCTGTGCGCTCCTGCAAGCACTCAGAGGAAGCATCGGCCTCCTCGGTGTGCGGTGGGACCCCCAAGGAGTTCGACCTCGCAGCCTCCACCGTGGTATTGGTACTTCCGGAAGCAGCGTTTTCGAGTGCCTCCTCCGGGGGAGTCCCCTCCTAAGGTCCTCCTCTGGCAGGCGAGGAGACCTCCAGGCGGGGCACAAAAGAATCCTTGGCCCGCACCTTTGTCTTTGGGAAAAGGAGCCTCGTAAGATAAAGGAGAAATTAAATAGGCAAGGAGGGGACGCGGAGGAGAGCGATGGGCAGAGGACCTATTCATCTTTGGGAACCCAACGCCTTCTCTTCACCATCCCGTTGGAGTGGTGGTCACCGCCGCCCTTGCGTGACTCACTTGGGCCACTCACCGAGGCCTCGCAGATGGGACTGCTGGCGTCCGCTCCTGCAGACCTGGCAGACACGCCCACCTTGTGAGGCATAGCACAAGCCGCACCAAGGGCTCTCTCCACTTCCGGAAGCATGGCCCGGAAGAGCACGGGGAGCAGCTCCCTGAGGCCGTTGTCACAATTGCTGGTCTCTACTGATGGCGAGCGGCGAACCGACATCACCGTCGCCACTTCGCTCCCTTCGCGGGCTCCGGCCACCACCCCAAGGCCATCACCGATGTCTCAGCGAGGCAGCACTGGGAATGGGTTGTCATGGCGGCCGTCGTGACCCCCGGGTACTAGCCCCCACTGATCAAACCGCAGAATTCCCTACTGCAAGTCCTGCCAATTCTAGAAGTAATAGACCAGGGCCACTTCAACTGTTGGATATGATGTCCTCTTGCCAAGTAGGACAATCATCAACCTGTCCACCACCTCTGGTGCGAGATGGTCGGAGCTGAGCCTCATCGGGTCCTCCAGGCGGGACTGCGTCCACACCGGGAGATGGTGCTGCTAGAGAGGAGCAATGCGCTTGCGTACAAATTTCTTGATCATGGTGCCCGCTGACAGCCCACCAGCCCACATCACCTGCATCTTCGCCATGACCGGCTCCAGCTCGGTGTCGGAAAACTCAGTGTGTTTCCATCGGGAGCTCGTCACCACGGGCGCCTCCGGGGCCTTAAGGAGAGGGTTGTATTTGTGCGCGTTCATGTAGACCCACGACTGCGTGAAGTTGCCCACCCTCTTGGGGAGCCACATGTCATTGATGTGCTTGTGCATTCCCTCAGCCAGGCGGAATGCTACGCATGCCGAGCATTGGTCTATCGCGATTAGCTGAAGGTAGAAGAACTTGCGGAGCAAGGCCATCGACGACATTATCCCCAGGAAAGCTTCACAGAGGTAGGCAAAGGCGGAGAGGAGGAGATTGGAACTCATGTGCAGATGCAGTTCATGGATCTGGTAAAGGCTGTGGACAACATTAAACAATTAGAAAAGGGGGCATCAGATCTGCAATGACAAAGTGGAGGAAACAGGGGAAAGTTGTGCCCTCCTGCTGGGCAGCAGGGCGTGTCGTTGGCCAGATATTCATTGCCCCATGCGCGTTGGTGCTGTTGGCCATCATCGGCTGTATGTTGTTCAAGCCTTCTTGGATGATAGTGGTGGACTCGAACAACGCAGGACCAGGGCCTGGTAGGGCCCATGGCCCTGCCATCGCTCTCGTCGTCTACGCTTTCCCCTTTCCCTTCTTGTTTCTAGGGTCCATGGCGGTAGCAAGCAGCAGGTAGGAGGAGGAAGAAGAACAATAGGAGTGTCGTGGTGATCTCACAGCAGATGCCATAAGATGGTTGAAGTTGGGAAGCCTCGAATGGACGCCGACGGGCTTCAGAAGCGGGTTTGAAACGCGCGAGTGTGTGACACAAGACGTATCCAGGTTCGGGGCTCTCCGGAGAGATAATACCGCTAGTCCTGGCGAGTGTGGATGATATGAACTAGGTATACGGTTGCTCTTGGAGCTATTTGCACGGAGGAAGAAGATGGGCCAGACCATTCCTTGCCTCCCTAGTGGGTGTGTGTGAGTGGTTTCTACTGGTGATCGCCCGTGTACATGGAGGGCTCCTGGGGGTTTTATTGGCTAGCACCCCAGGGTTGAAAGGGCAAAGTTACATGGGCGCGGGGCCCTAGTGTCATCGTCTAGGAGCCGGTTGTGGGGGCCGCCAGGTGCAGGCCTCGCCGGGTCCACCGGGTGCAGTCCATAGAGGGTCCGCCGGGCATGGGTGCGGCTGACTGCTGGGTACTGTGGCACGCCTTGCCTCACCTCATGGGGTGGTTGGCACCACCTAGATATAATATCGCGTAGCCCAGACACCACCCGCCCCGTGTGGGGCGGGGGCGGCATGCGTTGTGGCCATGCCCGCTTGGTCTGGCAAAAAAGGTGGGGCGCTATAGCCACGTCGGTCTTGTCACTGGGAGATGCTGGCACGCAGCTTGCTGGGTAGTCATGCCGGGCCGGCCCGCGCTAAGGAGCCGGCACGTGGTCTAGCCGGGTTGAGGGGCTAGGCCTGCCCCAATGTTTTGAAAAGAGCTCCGGGTTCGATTTCCTACCCGGGGGTCATCCCTCAAACAATCCTCCCCAAAGTTGTAATGGTCCACCGGCTTTGCCCAGGAGAGCATTTGCAGCTTGCACCTCGCGGGGTGATGGCTCTGCTGGTGGAGTGAGCTTGCTTAGGCCGGGTGGCGCTCAGCGCCTACAACCGGCTTGCGCTCGTCGGGACCGCGGCCGAGTCCGCTGGAGGCCGGCTTCCGAGGGCTAGGTCGTGGCAGCCCAGCCTTGAGCGCCAAGCACCAGCCAGGTCTTTGTTTGAGCGGAGGCATGCACCCACCATAGCCTGACACTGTGAGGCAGGTGAGGCCCTGCCCGGCCACGCGCGATGGGACGCGATGGCGTGCCGGCCCTACCATGCCGTGGCCTTGGCCCACGCACGTGGGAATGATTGCGGAAGTGGCGATCGGTTGCGCTTCATGGTGTGGTTAAGGTGCGTCAGAAATGTTGTCGCACAGTGTGGGGTAGTGTGGTCGTGGGCGTAAACGATCCCACTCCCCCACGATCTCCCTTGGTTATAAATGGGGGGGGGGGAGGTGCGAAGCGGTAACTGATATGTCTCCAATGTATCTATAATTTTTTATTGTTCCATGCTATTATTTATGATGTTTTGAATGTTTAATGGGCTTTGTTATACACTTTTATATTATTTTTGGACTAACCTACTAACCCAAAGGCCTAGTCCAGATTGTTGTTTTTTTGCCTATTTCAGCGTTTTATAGAAAAGGAATATCAAACGGAGTCCAAACGGAATGAAACCTTCGGGAGAGATATTTTTGGAGAAAAACACGCACGGGAGACTTGAGAACCATGGAGTAGGGCACACGTGGCGCCCACGAGGGTGGGGAGCGCCTCCCCCTATAGGGCACGCCCCCTGCCTCATGGACCCCACGTCTGGCCCCCGGTGCCCTCCTTCCTCCTATATATACCTACGTACCCCGAAACTATCAGAACAACAGAGAAAACCCTAGTTCCACCGCCGCAACCTTCTGTTCCCGTGAGATCCCATCTTGGGGCCTGTTCCGGAGCTCCGCCGAAAGGGGGATCGTCCACGGAGTGCTTCTACATCATCATCATCGCCTCACCATGAGTTGTGAGTAGTTTACCACAGACCTTCGGGTCCATAGCTAGTATCTAGATGGCTTCTTCTCTCTCTTTGGATCTCAATACAAAGTTCTCCTCGGTCTTCGAGGAGATCTATTCGATTGTAATCTCTTTTTGCGGAGTGTTTGTCGAGATCCGATGAATTGTGGGTTTATGATCAAGATTATATATGTGAAATATTTGGTTCTTTTCTGAACTTTTTATGTATGATTATAATATCCTTGCAAGTCTCTTCGAATTATTGGTTTGGTTTGGCCTACTGGATCTATAGTTCTTGCAATGGGAGAAGTGCTTGGCTTTGGGTTCAATCTTGCGGTGTCCTTTCCTAGTGACAGTAGGGGCAGGAAGGCACATATTGTATTGTTGCCATCGAGGATAAAAAGATGGGGTTTATATCACTATGTTTGAGTTTATCCCTCTACATCATGTCATCTTGCTTCAGGTGCTACTCTGTTCTTATGAGCTTAATACACTAGATGCATGCTGGATAGCGGTCGATGTGTGGAGTAATAGTCGTAGATGCAGAATCAATTCGGCCTACTTGTCTCGGACATGATGCCTATATATAATGATCATGCCTAGATAGTCTCATAATTATTCGCTTTTCTATCAATTGCTCGACAGTAATTTGTTTACCCGCCGTAGAATTTCGCTATCATTAGAGAAGCCACTAGAGAACACTATGGCCCCCGGGTCTATTCTCAACATATCAATCTACAATCTACTTTACTTTTCCGCTTTTACTTTCTGTTCTTATAACAAAAAATACCAAAAATATCAAGATATCATCTCTATCAGATCTCACTTTCATAAGTGTCCGTAAAGGGATTGACAACCCCTTATCGCGTTGCCTGCGAAGTTCTTATTTGTTTGTGCAGGTGCGAGGGACTCGCGCATGGTCTCCTACTGGATTGATACCTTGGTTCTCAAAAAATTGAGGAAACTACTTATGCTACTGTGCTGCATCTCCCTTTCCTCTTCGAGGGAATACAACGCAAGCTCGAGAACTAGAAAGAAGAATTTCTGGTGCCGTTGCCGGGGAGGCTTATGCAAAAGTAATATACCAAGTACCTATCACAAACCCTTATCCTTCGCATTACATTTTTTGCCTCTCGTTTTCCTCTCCCCCACTTCACCCTTGCCGTTTTATTTGCCCTTCTTATGTCGTGTGTTTATCGTTCGCTTGCTTCTTGTTTACTTGTGTGTTGCTTGCTTGCTTGTCATCATGTCTAGCATACCTATCATTATCAACACTCCCGAGAGTGAGGTTCTCAAATTTAAACAAAGGGAGGAAGAAAACTTAAAAGATGCCTGGTATATAATTTGCAATGCTCAAAATAGATCTAATAGGAAGCTTTCCACTTCCGTGCTTCTTCGCAATTTTTATGTTGGCAGAACTCCGTGGAATAGATTTATCTTAGATACCATTACCGGGGGGATTTCTTGGGTAGCCATACCTTTGATTCTTATAATGCGATGACTGAATTATTTGGCTCACCACCTCTTATGGTTAATGGGACCGTTTGAACTTTCGAGCATGTTATGCAAAGGTTAGAAATCATTGAAAACAATGTTGCTACGGTAGAACTGGTAGAGAACTTGGATAGAAAAATCCATAATGAAATTACCCAATATGGATCCAAGGTAGGACTTGTTCTGAAAAATCTTAAGGAAAAGGAACCCATAGTGAAAGAAAAATTAGATCAGGATTCTACTAGAATCAATAAGCTTGAGGATATTATTACTAATGTGGGTTCTGCTCTTTCTGCTATAAAATTTACTCCAAATTCTTCTACCACTAAATTATCTAAGTTCATGTATGTCCCTAAAGACAAGGGTGAAACATCTAGTAAAGGAATTGCGGATCTCAAATCCATAAATGTTCACCCTAATTTTCTTACTTTTGCAAGAGACCCTTTTGACACTTTAGAATTTCTTGATTTATTGACCAAAAGTTTGATTATCAATAGGGATAAAGAAGTGCCTAAGAATAACAAGTGCTTAATTAAAGAATTTCCTTCCAAAGATGGCAATACCTAGATCTATCCATGTATCGTGCCTAGCTAGGGGCGTAAAACGATAGCCCTTGTTGGGAGGCAACCCAATTTTATATTTTTTGTTTTTGCTTCTGTTTAGGAATAAATATTGCATCTAGTTTCTGTTTAGATGTGGTTTTGTGTTTTGTTTAGTGTTTGTGCCAAGTAGAACCTTTGGGAAGACTTGTGTGAAGTTTATATGATCTTGCTGTGAAAAACAGAATCGTTAGTGCTCGCTAGAATGGTCACCAGGTTTTACTGGAGCATGCTACTTAGTTGATTCTTTTTGCAGATGATTAATAGACAAATTCCTCATGTTTACCAATTTAGTATTAATTTTTTGGAGTTACAGAAGTATGCGAAAACTGCAGATTACTACAGACTGTTCTGTTTTTGACAGATTCTGTTTTTCGTGTGTTGTTTGCTTATTTCAATGCATCTATGCAAAGTATTGGGAAGTATGAACCATTGAGAATTTGGAATAAAGTAGGTTTAACACCAATATAAACAAAGAATGAATTCATTGCAGTACCTTTGAGTAGTGGTTTGATTTCTTATACTAACGGAGCTCACGAGATTTTTGTCTAAGTTTTGTGTTGTGAAGTTTTCAAGTTTTGAGTATTGCTTTGATGGACTATGGAACAAAGAGTGGAAAGAGCCTAAGCTTGGGGATGCCCAAGTCACCCCAAGGTAAAATTCAAGGACAACCAAAAACCTAAGCTTGGGGATGCCCCGGGAAGGCAACCCCTCTTTCGTCTTCATCCATTGGTAACTATACTCGGAGCTATATTTTTATTCACCACATGATATGTGTTTTACTTGGAGCATCTTGTATAATTTGAGTCTTTGCTTGTTAGTTTGCCAAAATCATCCTTGCTGGACACACCTATTTGAGAGAGTTAAATATGGCCTAGGAATTGATAGAACACTCTATGTGCTTCACTTATATCTTTTGAGTTAAATAGATTTACTCTAGTGCTTCACTTATATCTTTTAGAGCACGGTGGTGATAATATTTTAAAGAAATTTTTGAAATCTCATGCTTCACTTATATCCATTTGAGAGTCTATTAAAACAGCATGGTAATGTGCTTAGGCTATAAAACTAATCTTCACATGATAGACATCCAATATCAATGTAGTAAAAACTTTCACACTAAGTTCATTGAATATGATGAGAAGTTGGATGCTTGATAATTGTTTTGAGATATGAGGATAGTGATATTAGAGTCATGCTAATAGAGTTATTATGAAATTGTGAAATGCTTGTGTTAAGGTTAGTGATTCCCGTAGCATGCACGTATGGTGAACCGCTATGTGACGAAGTTAGAGCATGAAGTATTTGTAAAGTATCAACCTTTGTGTGGAGGTCGGGGGCGCGCGATGGTTAACTCCTACCAACCTCACCCCTAGGAGCTTGTGTTGATTGCTTTATTTTGATGACTTGTAGATATTTGCAATAATTATATGAGTTCTTATGACTAATGTTGAGTCCATGGATTATACGCACTCTCACCCTTCCATCATTGCTAGCCTCTCTTATATCGCGCAACTTTCGCCGGTACCATACACCCACTATATATCCTTCCTCATAACAGCCACCATATATATTCCTCAAAACAGCCACCATACCTACCTATCATGGCATTTCCATAGCCATTCTGAGATATATCACCATGCAACTTTCCACCGTTCCATTCATATGACATGCATCATATTGTCATATTTCCATGCATGATCATGTAGCTGACATCGTATTTGTGGCAAGGCCATCATGCATATATTTTCATACATGTCACTCTTGATTCATTGCACATCTCGGTACACCGCCGGAGGCATGCATATAGAGTCATACTTGTTCTAGTATCGAGTTGTAATTCAATACAAGTGTGATGATCATCATTATTAGAGCATTGTCCCATGTGAGGAAAGGCTAAATCAATAAAGCCCCTCCAAAAAAGAAAAAAAGGGAAAGGCCAAAGAAAAAAAAAGAAATGCCCAAAAAAAGAAAAGAAAAAGGGACAATTGCTACTATCTTTTTCCACACTTGTGCTTCAAAGTAGCACCATGTTCTTCACGATAGAGAGTCTCATGTTTAGTCACTTTCATATACTAGTGGGAATTTTATTATAGAACTTGGCTTGTATATTCCAACGATGGGCTTCCTCAAATGCCCTAGGTCTTCATGAGCAAGCAAGTTGGATGCACACCCACTAGTTTCTTTTGTTGAGCTTTCATACATTTTTAGCTCTAGTGCATCCGTTGCATGGCAATCCTTACTCACTCACATTGATATCTATTGATGGGCATCTCCATAGCCCGTTGATACGCCGAGTCGATGTGAGACTATCTCCCTCCTTTTCTTTCTCCACAACCACCTCTCTATTTCCCATAGTGCTATGTCCATGGCTCACGCTCATGTATTGCGTGAAAGTTGAAAGGTTTGAAAGAATAGAGTATGAAAACAAGTGCTTGGCTGAAATCAGGGTTGTGCATGATATGAATATTTTGTGTGATGAAGAGGGAGCATAGCCAGACTATATGATTTTGTAGGGATAACTTTCTTTAGCCATAGTATTTTGAGTAGACATGATTGCTTTGTTAGTATGCTTGAAGTATTATTATTTCTTATGTCAATATAGACTTTACTCTTGAATCTTTCAGATCTGAACATTCATGCCACAATTAAGAGAACTACATTGAAAATTATGTTGGTTAGCATTCCACATCAAAAATTCTGTTTTTATCATTTACCTACTCGAGGACGAGCAGGAATTAAGCTTGGGATGCTTGATATGTCTCCAATTTATATATAATTTTTTATTGTTCCATGCTATTATTTATGATGTCTTGGATGTTTAATGGGCTTTGTTATACACTTTTATATTATTTTTGGGACTAACCTACTAACCCAAAGGCCCAGTCCAGATTGCTGTTTGTTTTGCCTATTTCAGGCTTTTACAGAAAAGGAATATCAAACGGAGTCCAAACGGAATGAAACCTTCGGGAGAGATATTTGTGGAGAAAAACACGCATGGGAGACTTGAAAACCACGGAGTAGGGCACACATGGCACCCACGAGGGTGGGGGCGCCCCCCTATAGGGCGTGCCCCCTGCCTCGTGGACCCCATGTCTGGGCCCTGGTGCCCTCCTTCCTCCTATATATACCTACGTACCCCGAAACTATTAGAACAATAGAGAAAACCCTAGTTCCACCGTCGCAACCTTCTGTTCCCGTGAGATCCCATCTTGGGGCCTGTTCCGAAGCTCCACCGGAGGGGGGATCTTCCACGGAGTGCTTCTACATCATCACCATCACCTCACCATGTGTTGTGAGTAGTTTACCACAGACTTTTGGGTCCATAGCTAGTATCTAGATGGCTTCTTCTCTCTCTTTGGATCTCAATACAAAGTTCTCCTTAGTCTTCGAGGAGATCTATTCGATGTAATCTCTTTTTGCGGTTTGTTTGTCAAGATCCGATGAATTGTGGGTTTATGATCAAGATTGTCTATCAGAAATATTTTGTTCTTTTCTAAACTCTTTATGTATAATTATAATATCTTTGCAAGTCTCTTCGAATTATTAGTTTGGTTTGGCTTACTAGATCTATAGTTCTTGCAATGGGAGAAGTGCTTGGCTTTGGGTTCAATCTTGCGGTGTCCTTTCCTAATGCCAGTAGGGGCAGCAAGGCACATATTGTATTGTTGCCATCGATGATAAAAATATGGGGTTTATATCACTATGTTTGAGTTTATCCCTCTACATCATGTCATCTTGCTTAAGGCGTTACTTTGTTCTTATGATCTTAATACAGTAGATGCATGCTGGATAGCGGTCGATGTGTGGAGTAATAGTAGTAGATGCAGAATCGTTTCGGTCTACTTGTCTCGGACGTGATGCCTATATATAATGATCATGCCTAGATAGTCTCATAATTATTCGCTTTTCTATCAATTGCTCGACAGTAATTTGTTTACCCGCCGTAGAATTTCGCTATGATGAAGAAGCCACTAGAGAACACTATGGCCCCCGGGTCTATTCTCAACATATCAATCTACAATCTACTTTACTTTTCCTCTTTTACTTTCTGTTCTTATAACCAAAAATACCAAAAATATCAAACTATCATCTCTACTAGATCTCACTTTCGTAAGTGACCGTAAAGGGATTGACAACCCCTTATCGCGTTGGCTGTGAAGTTCTTATTTGTTTGTGCAGGTGTGAGGGACTCGCGCGTGGTCTCCTACTGGATTGATACCTTGGTTCTCAAAAAACTTAGGGTAATACTTACGCTACTGTGCTGCATCTCCCTTTCCTCTTCGAGGGAATACAACGCAAGCTTGAGAAGTAGCAGTAACGCCCACGCACGCATCCCTGCCCCCTAGCTCTCTGTCTTCTTTTTCTTTGCTGAGCCCAAGTGAGCCCTTGCCGTGGTGCATGCTTGCTGCCTATGCACCTCTCGTGGTATTCATCGTTCGTTGAGCTCACGCTCGGTCGCGCCTTCCCCCTCAACACAGCAGCCACGGCGTCGTCGGCGAGCCTCGCCCATGTCGCTACCCAAGGGATCTTGGGAGGGCTCTGAGATCGGCACACACAACATCCAATACCTCCGCAACACCAAGCGGATGCCATCACTAGTGCAAAATCTGGCTTTAGCACTGGTTCGTGACGGCCTTTAGTGCCTGTTCTGGAACCGGTACTAAAGGGGGGGGGACCACAACATGAACCACCACTAAAGGTCCACCACGTGGCACGAGCCAGCGTCGGGGGCTGGGAGACCATTAGTACCGGTTGGTAACACCGACCGATACTAAAAGGTTTAGGGGTTTTGGTTTTATGATTTATTTTTTCTTTAATTTTGTGTTTTCCATTTAATTTTTGTCATTTGTCTGTATTTTACAATACTACATATTGTAGACATTATGCATATATATATAAATAGAATTTCTCGTAGAACCGATCATATATATACATATATCATCAAATGTCTCGCACCACCATTCACACATACACATGTATATATATATATATATATATATATATATATATATATATATATATATATATATATATATATATATATATATAGAGAGAGAGAGAGAGAGAGAGAGAGAGAGAGACACACACACACACACACACACTTTGGTATATACAATTTCTCCTATAATTTGCAGATCATTACATAAATGAGACGGGGAGGGGAATTAGAAGCCACCTCCCGCTTCGCTTTATAGGAGAAAACTGCAAGAGTGGGACATCGAACCCTGACGAGACATAATTTGCAGATCATTACATGGAGGCATTACTGCGGTAGCGGGTAATGGTATTCTCCTTTGGGATCTATGACTTGGTCGAGCAAAAAATCCCGCTATTTCCTCTTGAAGTGCTCGTACGCGAGCCACCGGTAGGAGTTGATCCCGCATCTCATTCATCTTTAAAGAAGAGATCAAAATATACATGTACTATTAGTTGTGTGTATATATATTAGATAATGATGTAAAAATTGTGAATGGTGTTCTGGCAAACATAGCCATCGGTCTCTATCAGTTATGTTCCTTTCAGTAGTCATCATGAGAATGTTCTCGCAAACGTAGAATGCACATAAATCAGTCCCATGCACCTGCTTCAGGGCCTTTACGAGAATATATTTCAATCAGATAATAATTAGTCAAGCATGATAATTAATGGTATTGAAACTAGAATTAAAGAGATGCATGGTAGCTAGCTGGTACTAGCTACTTAATTAATTACCTTGGGTCGGATCCATTTCAGCTCCTTTTTCCATTGGCCTTCAACCTGTTTGATGAACTTTTGCCAAGCCCTGCCCGCCGGCAAAGAAAATGAATAAAGGAGTTATTCATTAGTTGATATCAGGAAATGATGAACTAAATAGGCCAACATATAGTTCGATAATGATTGAAATTACCTGTTGACCATCCCCTTCAAAATTTCGTAGTCAGTAGCTTCTTTAAGTAGTGAGTCCAGTACTTGAACTTTTCCCTTGTCAACTTCAGTGATTAACAAGATCCAGTGGAAACTGCATGCACACATGTTTGCATGTATAATTAAGCGGGCATGTGCCTATATAACTCATCAACTACCCTAAGCGCTATACACTTATTAACATCTAGCTAGTAAACAAAACCGAATTTGTAGTACAAGACAGTGTGAGTCACCCGAAGTTGTAAGGAAGTAGTATTTTTGGACAGGCATTTAGGCGCTTCAAGAACTCTAGCAAGCTATTCTGTGTGTCTTTTCGTTCCCGTTGACGCGACCATGTCTCTTGATTAATGGTATTTGGGTCAAAGAACCCAATACCATAGCATCCAGATTTTTTCATTTCATAGATCTTCATTCTGCATAATACCACTAAAAAGAATCGTGAGGATAATTATAGGTAATGATCAATGAGCTAGCACTATAGCTAGCTAGAGACTTAATGAAATTATAGAAAGAAATCACTTACAAACAATAGCAACGGACGATAGATTTGTCGAGTGCGTCTTGATTGAATAACTGAAACAATTCTAAAAACTCAACATAGAGTGCATTCTCATGGTAGTAATGCTCTTCCTTGACTTTCACCATGAGGGACTCCCGATCGGTAGTCTTGGTTTCTTCCATGTACCATTCATGCAATTTATACATTCTCGTTGATAGAAGCTTGACCTTGTCAGGCTTCACCAGAGGCTGGCCGCGGACATATTTCCGTTTTAGTTGCTGCTTTGTAAATGTTTCCATGGGCTCGATGCCTAGGAGTTGTTCTATAGTTCATCCGATCTCTGCAGCCTGCCTCCTAAGATCGTTGGTTATTACCAGATGATCATTGTTGGTACTCGCATGTGTTGGTACAATGAGCGTGAGGATTGATTGCACGGCCAGTTCTCCCATCTGGGGAATAATCTTCCTGCTTTTTGGCAGCTGCTTGGCTGGAGCTCGAGCTCGACTCATTCTTTTGTGTGCTATATGCCTTCTTGATTTGGCACAAATAGTCTGAGTCCCTAGGCTTGGGAGCTGGTGCTTGAGCCATACGAATGAAGTCGTCAACGACATGCTCAGCCACTTTCTCCTTTGGCAGCGGTGGCGGTTTCGGTCCAAAATGGGCCCTCACTTGGGCTTGGCATTCGGCTTCATTTTCCTCCATGGTCATGTCGTAAGGCCTCTTCGGAAGAGGCGCAAGGCTTGGACCAAATTGGTATCTCTTGCATCATGTACCTATACTTGTACCGCTAGCCGCCATAGTTGCGACGGCTCTCTTCTGTTGTTGCTTAGGCGGCGGAGACGGCTGATGTGGTGCCTGACTTGGAGGAGGAGGAGTGGGCTGTCACGTTGTCGGACTTGGAGGAAGAGGAGTGGGCTGACGCGGTGCCGGACTTGGAGGAGGAGGAGTGGCCTGACGCATTGGCGGACTTGGAGGAGCAGGACTGTGCAGAGGCGGTGGTTGATGACTTGGAGGAGTGGGAGTTTGCTGACGCGGTGGCGCACATGGAGGAGTCGGCTGAAGCGGTGCTGGTGGCCTTGGAAAGATGATGCAATCCTTTCTCCATAGAATGATACGATGTATGGCCTCTCCCAGTGTGTGCTCGTCGTCCCGTCCAGGAATGTCAAGGTCTAGCCCCGAATATCGTGCCACCACTTCATCTACCACGACACGAGCATAGCCAGCTAGAATCGGGTTGTAATGGTAGGTTGCTCCAGGGGGTTTTGTGTAATCAACATCATCCGCCACCTTCATGGATATGTTCTTCATTTTGAAGTGTAGCTCACAATTAGTGTTATCCATGATGTCATCCACAGGGTATCTATCCAGCAGCAGTGCCTCATCGTCTGAGGCGGAACCCACGCTGCTTCTCGGCATGGATGGGACCGTGCTAACCGATGCTGGATCCGCTAGCTACTGCTGAGACACACTTTCCTCGCTAAGTGAGTTGATCTACTGCTGCTGCCACTCGAATTGGAGTGCCGTCTCCGCGTGCTTTGATTCTACCATGCAAAGGCATTCTGCTTCTAGCCTCCTCTCCTCCTCCTCCAGCTTCTTCTATTTCTCCCCTTGCATCTTGTTTCAAGCACGGCTTCTGTAGTCGGCGTTCCAGTCCTCAAACTGTCGGATCTGGGTTTCTGGCAAAACCCTTAAGGTTTGAACACTGGGGTGCGCACGACGATCTCTCCTTCCTCCCTAGCTCGTCTACTCAACAACCCTAGGCCTAGCTCGTCAGATCCGATGAACAAGAGACACGAGATTTATACTGGTTCGGGCCACCATCATAGTGTAATACCCTAATCTAATGTGGTGTGGTGGATTGCCTTGTAGGCTGAGGAAGAACTAGTACAAGGATGAACTGCCTCCTAAGGAGAGGTGTTCTTGCGCTCGAGTGATCTTGTGGGTGTGTGGCCTTCTATCTTATCCACTCTCTATCTCTCCCGGACCAGATAATCCCAATGGTGGTGGCTAGTCCTATTTATAGTGGCCCGGGTCCTCTTCCCAAATATTGAGCTAGAAGGAATCCCACAATGGCCAAATTTGAAGGGAGACAACTCGTACAAGCTATCCCGACAAAAGGTGGTCTTCGGCTGCCAAAGGCTCTGGTGGTGACGCCGCCATGGGCTTCGTGATGACCTTCGTCCTACCGTCCTGCTGGTCTAGGTCCCATTGCACCAATATGGAAACCTTTGCCTAATGCCTCGGGACTCCTCGCCTGCACCTACCCCTTTAGCACTGAAGAGGAAACTAGCACTCTACACCCACTGGCGCCCGCCAAGCATTGGTCGTCACTGCTCACGTCACGAGGACCTCGCGAGGTGCCCCTCGCCTCGATATCTCTGATCCTCACGAGCCGGCCTGGCGAGGCCGCCCCAAGGGATGCCTTGTGTCATCCGCCTTGCGAGGCTTGGCCCCTTGCGAGGGTCTTGAGTGGTTGCTGAAGATGTTGGGCCGTACCAGGCCACCTTGTGAGCCACGCCCTGGGTCGCAGGCAGGCAAGTCTGGGTACCCCCATTCCGAGAACACCGACAGTAGCCCCGGGGCCCAAGGTGCGCTCGGGCTTGGCTTCGCGGCGAAGCCAAGGGCTAAGCGCGGAGCGCCGCAGGCCCTCAAAGCCTGCGGCCTTGTTTGACGCGTGGTGCTTGATGGGATGTGGGCGTCTGCACTCCAACGCTGCCTCGGCAACTGCACGGCTGACAAAAGGAAAGCGCCTGCCGCTGTGCCTTCATTGCTAGCTCTTGCCTTGCTCCAGACCCCCTTTCTTGCTCCTCTCCTCCGCAAAGGCCACCGCTCCGTCTTCATGGTACGAGCCGGCCTTGTTAGTGCCGACCTTCTCAGAGGCAAACCACAACGCCGTGCTCCTGATGACCGCAGAGGGCACCAATTAGAAGGGGAAGACCGCCGTCCGAGTTGCCTCTACCGCACCGGAGGATCCCAAGAGTACCTTCTTCCCCTTCTTTTCGAGTAGCATTGTTGCGGGGCTCGTCCCTCCTTTCTCCGATTTCTTTTCCTCCATTCTCAGTCACTATAAGCTTCATGCCCTTCATCTGCATCCCAATTCCGTCCTTCTTCAATCCATCTTCGCCTTTTACTTCGAGGCATTTGTGGGGGTAATGTCGTCTGTGGCACTGCTTCGCCACTTCTTTTACCTCAGAATCAAGGAGGGCCATTGCTCAGGGTGTGCTAATTTCGTCGCGGTGAACGGGGCCAACACGATTTCGAAGGCCAGGAAGAAGGCCGAAAACTTGAAGAACAAGTGGGTCCTTATGGACGCCAAGTGCTCCCATCCTCGGTTGGCGCTGCCGGTGGCTGCTCCCGAGTCAAGCGGTAGGTGGCTCAGCGCGAAGCTCACCGATCCTCGGGCGAAAAAGGTGTTGGAGAAGATGGCCGCGTACCTGAAGCCGGAGGATCCGGAGGCGGCGAAGTTGATGGGGGCCATGGTCGTCAAGGAATTCTTGACATGCCACGTGGCTCCGCTTCAGGCTTGCTCGCGCCCCCTATGGACGCTTGGGGACGAGTCGGACAACCTCCGGCTACGCCATGACGCCCTGTCCGCTGATCAGCTTGAGGCAACACTCCGTCTCCTGGTTGGTGCTGACTTGGGATATCCGCTTGTTTCCTTTATTCCCTTGTATCGCCGCCAGGACGGGGCAGCGGTGGCGGCCTCCATGCCTAACGTCGATGCACGCGGTCTTGTGCCTCCGGCAGCCCCTGAAGCTCAAGTGGCAGCCACACCGGTGGAGGTGTCTTCGGGAGATTCCAGCGGGGAAGGTGACTCGGAGGCCACCGTGGAGGGGGTGGGAGAGTTCTCTCCCCCACATACGGCCGAACTCCTTCACTCCCTTCCTGACGACGACGACGACGATGACCACCCGGTGGAGGGGCTGTCTCCTCTGGCCGGAGCTGTCACGAGGTCCAAGCACACCCCTCGCGGAAGCCACCAGCGGGGTTCCCGACAAAGAGTCAGTCGGCGCTGATCACCCGAGGAGGCGCCCTAGCTACGGCATTGCCAAGCGATGCTGCTGTGCCGCCTGTCTTGGCGACCCCCGTTCCCGCGGCGCAGGTCGCGGGACCATTGGGTCCCATGGTCCTGAAGAGGTCTCGGGGTGTTGCCGCAGTGGATCGGTGAGTACCTTGGCCTATTTTTGTCTTAGTTCTTGATTCCGCTGCTGATTCACAGTATCTTGCCAATTGTCGGTAGGCCTGCACCGTCGAAGAAGGCGAAGGGGGAGGCGGCCGCGCTAGAGGTCCCACGGCCTGGCCTGGCCTTGTCCCCTCTGGCGCAGACGGGTGGCGAAGGAGCTTCAATTTCTAGTGCACGGGTGTCGATGCAGGGCCCAGGGGACCTGCCTCAGGCGGAGGTCACGATCTCAGCTCCGACCGCTGGGGTTGCTAGGGCTCAGGAGGTCTTGGCCGCGCCACAGTCCCCCGCTGTGACCATGCTGCCAGCTCGCGGCCCTCCTGCTTCACCTAGCGCCTTGGAGGAGGCCTTCTTGGCATTGAAGCAGCTCCAGGATGACCTTAAGGGTGCTCATCGTCGTTTGGTGGCCCGGCGCCTGGAGCTAGTCTCCGAATGGGTGGGTTCCAACGCGTCTGTGCGAGACGCGCTGAGCCAGGCTGTGGCGGCTTCCGTGAAAGACAAGCGGGCCGCTGACCAGGCGGCGGCCGTTCGCGAAGTGGCACTGCAAGACGCTCGGACCGCCCAGGAGCGCTGTCAGTCGATGGAGACCGACCTGAGGGACCTGCGTGGGAAGTGCAAGGCGCACGAGGAGAGGATGAAGGCTCGAGAAGATTTCGTGACCAGCCGTGATGCCGAGCTGGAGCAGCTGACGAAGGAGCTGTTTGCAGAGCACAGCTGACTCGAGGAGTTGAAGCGGGCGACGGAAGCTAAGGAGGCCCAGCTGGAGGCCAAAGTGAAGGTCCTGACTGAGGACCGCGTGGCCTTCAAGTCCCGTGAGGTGAGGTCCCGCCAGGCCCTGGGGGCACTCTACGAGAAGGGCTTGGATAAGCTGTTGGCAACGGATGATGAAGGCCCTGCCCAGCTGCTTCCTTATCTTGTCCTGGCGCTCGAGGATGTCGTCCGCGAGATCAACCCCCTCACGGAGGGAAGCTTGTGTACTTTCTTCTTCTCCCTTGACACGCGTCCTCGGCCACTTGCACCTTCGCGACCCCAACGCTGATCTTGTGGCGTTGATCAAGCCTGTGGAGGCGGGGCGTTACGAGGCCGTTGCTGAAGCTGTGAAGGACCATGTGGAGGCCCCGCTGAAGGAGTTCCTCATCGTCCACCCTTCCCCTCCAGCCGATGGCGCCACCGATCCCGTAGACAATACCATTTCCCTAGGACGCGGTGGCGCCGCTGGGGAGGAGGTCCCTTCAGGCAGAAGCGCCCAAGGCTGAGGGGAAGGCCACGGCGCTCCCCTTTATCTTCATTCGCCTACGACATGAGCAAGCCTCGTGGAGGCGTTAAAACTCTTGTTTGATGCTTCGAAGGACAATTTGGTTTGTAATAATTGTTAGATATTCGCTCTTCTTTCCTTATTTATCCTTCTACGTCGGCAAGGCCCGACCCCGCACATACCTCAGCCGCCAGGTGGTTTGCCCAGGTCACTGGGCCAAGACCAGGGAGTGAGGGGCTACGTGGCCAGTTAGGCTCCTGAGTCGCGATGCTCAGGAGTCCCCCTTAACATGCAAATGATACCTAGGTAGGAAGCGCTAGGCACGGCTTTGGTGTTCTGTGTCGGCAGGGCCCGACCCATGCGTACCTTAGCCGCCGCGGGCCTTGACCGGAAACCAGGACAAGACCAGGGAGTGAGGGGCTACGGGACCAGTTAGGCCCTTGGGTTGCAATGCCCAAGTGATGCGGAGCATCCCAAGGTCATCCCCGTGGACCTACCGTCGACTCACCAAGTGCCCAAATGACCAATGACACGAGCCCGTGCAAGAGCTCTAGAAGCCGAGGTGAACTCGCTCCTTTATCAATTTCCTCTCAATTCACATGGGACATGGCTTCTACCCTCATCAGAAGCTCTATGCATACTCAGGTACTTGGATGAGGGCCATGTGACAGCTCTGCATAGTGGAAAAAGAGGCGGGATCGACAAGTGCTTGGAACAAGAAGAACTGCTGCTGAAGACGCTACAGGCACCGGACGTCCGACCCCTACCGGACGACCGGTCACCCCCAGGCACCGGACATCCGACGATCATCGGACGACCGACGACTCCCAGGCGACCGGACGACCGAAGGCCACCGGACGTCCATGACATCGACTAAAGAACGTAATTATAGGAAATCCGAGGGTTACCAACCGTCCGGTCCCTCCCGAGCCACCGGACGTCCGGTGATCCAGCGGACGTCCGTTCCGTCTGCCTGCGCGCAGTAACAGGGTCGAAGCCCATGTACTCCTCCCCTTGCCTGGAGAATATATACCCGTTGACTTCCTCCTTCCTAGGGTAGCTTTTGGATAGCTCATTTGATACCTTCTTGTGGTTCATCTCCTCGAGAGTGATTGCGGCCCTCTTCGGAGAAGATCCACACGGATTCAAGACCTCCGCTACGGAGAAGATCCCAAGGGATTCCTCAAGACCTCCTCCGAGAGAAGACTATCTTTGTACCGCCGTTGTTGACTATGGATCGTGTGTCTTGATATGTATCGCGAATCTAGCACCTGTGTGACCATCTTTGTGTTGATTTGAGTGTTTCCTCTTGTGTTTCCCTCCGTGATTCCTTTGTGTTCTTCGTGTTCATCGTGGGTCCATCTCCTTTTCGTGAAAGATCGGCCTAGAACGGGTTAACCACTATAGCTTCAAGATGAAGGGCAATGAATTCATGCTACGTCCAATGTCACCAAGTCAAGTAGCCGCCGACAAACACTTACCTACCAACCATCATCGAGAGAATGGTGAGAGAGTGAGCCACCAAAAGGAGAGTGAGAGCCACAAGCCAAATATGAGCGACTCCACGATGAGTGATAAGAAACAACTAGTGCTATTTGACACCAAAAGTGAAATGGGAGAAGTGTGTGAGAACCCCTCGAGTGTCCTTCACCTTGTGCTTTTATGCAAAGGGGAGGCCAAACCTTCTAACACTTCACCACCTCTACCTTTAGTGTTGTTTAACTTGTTGCAGGAATTTTCGGACGTCTTTCCCGATGAGCTTCCGCCGGGTCTACCTCCACTTCGCGGAATCGAACACCGCATCGACCTCATACCCGGTGCACGACTTCCGAACAAGGCTCCTTACTGCGTCAACCCCGAGGAAACAAAGGAGATACAGCGGCAAGTACAACAACTCGTCGATAAAGGTCATGTACGTGAAAGCTTGAGCCCTTGTGCCATTCCGGTTATTCTCGTACCTAAGAAAGATGGAAGTTTTCGCATGTGCTCCGATTGTCGCCCGATAAATGCTATCACCGTTAGATACCGTCTCCCTATCCCATGCTTAGACGACATGCTTGATGAATTATGTGGTGCTACCATCTTTTCGAAAATGGATCTTAAAAGTGGCTACTACCAAATTCGCATTCAAGAGGGTGATGAGTGGAAAATGGCTTTCAAAACCAATTTTGGGTTATATGAGTGGTTGGACATGCCAATGGGTTTATCGAAAGTGCCCGGTTCTTTTATGCGTCTCATGCATTTCGTTCTCCGACCCTACATAGGCATCTTTGTAGTGGTTTATTTTGATGACATCCTCGTGTTTAGCAAGTCGCTTGAGGACCATGTGACACACATCCGTATGGTTGTACAAACCCTTCGGAAAGAGCGCTTATATGCTAACATGGATAAATGCACTTTTGGTGTTGACAAGGTCGTTTTCCTAGGATTTGCCATTTCTTCACAAGGTGTTCACGTTGATGAAACTAAAATTAAAACTTGGCCACAACCAACGAATCTCCAACAAGTGCGTAGCTTTCTTAGTTTAGCCGGTTTCTATCGAAGTTTTGTGAAGGACTTTAGCACAATTGCTATGCCTCTTCTGAGAAAGAAGAACGCACCCTTCATTTGGGGTCCTTCGCAAGACACCGATTTCTTTGAGCTAAAACGCTTGCTTACACACACACCACTTCTTGCCCTACCAAACTTTGACAAACCTTTTGAAATTCATTGTGACACTAGCGGTATCGGCATAGGTGGCATGCTAATGCAAGAAAAACGCCCAATTGCGTACTTTAGCGAGAAGCTATCCGGAGTGCAACTTAACTACCCCATATATGACAAAGAGCATTATGCCTTGGTGAGAGTTTTGCGTGTTTGGGAACATTATCTTAGACCTCATGAATTCATTCTTCATACGGACCATGAGACACTTAAGTATCTCAAGGGTCAAACTAAGCTAAACAAGCGTCATGCTAAGTGGAGTGAGTTCATTGAGTCTTTTCCATATGTCATCAAGTACATCAAAGGCAAAGAGAATGTTGTGGCGGATGCGCTTTCCCGCAAATGCATGCTTGTTACACAACTTGAGTTGCATGTTATTGGCTTTGAGCACATAAAAGATTTATATGAGCTTGATCCTTTCTTTGCACATCCTTATGCTAAGTGTTTGACACACACTTCTTGGGAACGTTATTACATAAAGTATGGATATCTTATGAGAGCTAACAAACTTTGCATTCATGAGTCTTCGCTTCGTTTGCTCCTTTTGCAGGAATCTCATGGAGGAGGACTCATGGGACACCTTGGACGCGAAAAGACATTTTCTACACTCTCCAAGAACTACTTTTGGCCCAAGATGCTTCGTGACGTCTCACGCCTCACCAACCGATGCTCTACATGTCGCAAAGCTCAATCTCATGGTCTTTACATGCCACTTCCTATCCCATACCATCCATGGGAAGACATAAGCATGTACTTTATACTTTGATTGCCTAGGACTAAAAATGGCAAAGATTCCGTGTTTGTTGTCATGGATAGATTCTCTACAACGGCTCATTTCATTCCTTGTAATAAGATCGACGATGATTCACATGCTGCAAATCTCTTTTGTAAGGAAATCATTCGTCTACATGGAGTACCCAAGACGATCGTGTCGGACCGGTACGTCAAGTTCTTGACCTACTTTTGGAAGACTCTATGCGCCAAACTCGGCATCAAGCTCCTCTTCTCTTCGGCATATCATCCACAAACCAACGGCCAAACAGAGGTGATGAACCACACACTTTCGACGCTTCTTTGGGTGTTGATCAAGAAGAACATCAAGGAATGGGAGCAATGCTTGCCCATCGCTGAGTACGCCTACAACCACGCAAGACATTCGACTATCGGCAAATCCCCCTTCGAGGTCGTCTATGGCTTCAACCCGTTGTCCCCATTGGACATCCTACCTCTACCCCTACAAGAACGCATCAACATGGATGCAAGTGCACGAGCAAGCTATCTCAAGAAGGTGCACGAAGATACAAGGGCAATGATCTAGCGACAAGTGCAACGCATAGCCACCAAGTGCAACGTCGACAAGGCACCAATGGTGTTCCAATCGGGAGATCTCGTATGGCTTCATCTTCGAAAGGACCGCTTCCCCAATGAACGCAAGTCCAAACTACTACCTCGAGCCGACGGACCATTCAAGGTGCTAGCACGCTACAACAACAATGCCTACAAGATCGACATTCCACGAGACAAGTACAACGTGAGCACTACCTTCAACATCAAGGACCTATCTCCTTTCCATGGTGATGAAGATTTCGATCCTAGGTCGGATCTTTCCCAAGGGAAGGGAGATGATGCGGAGCATCCCAAGGTCATCCCCATGGACCAACCTTCGGATCACCAAGTGCCCAAAGGACCAATGACACGATCCCGTGCAAGAGCTCTCGAAGCCAAGGTGAACTCGCTCCTTTATCAATTTCCTCTCAATTCACATGGGACATGGCTTCTACCCTCATTAGAAGCTCTATGGATACTCAGGTACTTGGATGAGGGCCACGTGACAGCTCTGTACAGTGGACAAGGCGGCGGGATCGACAAGTGCTTGGAGCAAGAAGAAGTGCTGCTGAAGAAGCTACAGGCACCGGACGTCCGACCCCTACCGGACGACCGGTCACCCCAGGCACCGGACGTCCGACGATCACCGGACGACCGGCGACTCCCAGGCGACCGGACGACCGAAGGCCACCGGACGTCCGTGACATCGACTACAGAACGTAATTAGTGGAAATCTGAGGGTTACCGGACGTTCGGTCCCTCCCGAGCCACCGGACATCCGGTGATCCAGCGGACGTCCGTTCCGTCTGCCTGCGCGCAGTAACAGGGCCTCAGCCCAGGTACTCCTCCCCTCGCCCGGAGAATATGTACCCGTTGACTTCCTCCTTCCTAGGGTAGCTTTTGGATAGCTCATTTGATACCTTCTTGTGGTTCATCTCCTCGAGAGTGACTGCGGCCCTCTTCGGAGAAGATCCACACGAATTCAAGACCTCCGCTAAGGAGAAGATCCCAAGGGATTCCTCAAGACCTCGTCCGGGAGAAGACTATCTTTGTACCGCCGTTGTTGACTATGGATCGTGTGTCTTGATATGTATCGCGAATCTAGCACCTGTGTGACCATCTTTGTGTTGATTTGAGTGGTTCCTCTCGTGTTTCCCTCCGTGATTCCTTCGTGTTATTCGTGTTCGTCGTGGGATCCATCTCCTTTTCGTGAAAGATCGGCCTAGAACGGGTTGACCCCGCCAGGACAAGACCACAGAGTGAGGGGCTACGGGACCAATTAGGCCCTTGGGTCGCGATGCCCAAGGGTCCCCCTTGACGTACGAACAACCCTTAGGGAAGTGAGTGTTGGACTTAGGCTTGATGTTCTGCGTCGGCTGGGCCCGGCCTGTGGCACGACGGCTCAGAGAAACCGGAACGCCCCGTATTCCAGCCCAGAGATCAAGGAGAAGTCTTCTGGAATACGACACTGCTTAGCATAGAACAAACCAGCCTTCTATTAATACACGAATAAGATTACAGGGTCTCCGATATTACAAGGGAATTACATCGGCGGCGCGACACTATGCCCGCCATGGTTGCTCTTTGCAAGCAGCAGAACAACTCGAGGCAGCGGAACCTCTACTGGCAGCGGAACAACGAACGGCGATGATGGACTCCAATACGCAGGGACTCTGGCTGGAACGTTTATCCTAGCTTGCGAACACTGGAACCACACCAAAACAAGCAAGCAATCCAGGCACGACCTGCAAACTGGCATGACACGCCAGGTCAGTACATTGAATGTACTTGCAATCTCACAATAAACCAAAAGCATTCAAGACAAACAACAGCATGACATTAGCATGTTAAATCATTCATGAACATGGTACTAAACAGATCAACATGGCATGCAGAACTGATAAAGATACAACTGGAACGACATAGCAGGAACATATGAGCATGATGATGCTACATGCAACATGATGATACTAACATGCACCAACTTACTCTGTTTGGGTTATCTCGTTACCATCACAAATATCCAATAACTCAGTATCCTCGATACCACAGTGATCATTCCGGTGGTCACGACCAACTTATCTCATCATCGAACCAGGGTTTTTATTAATCAAGTTATTATTATTATTACTGTTGACTCACGGTGTGACCAACACGAACTGGGCCCTTATCTGCGGGCACGGCTATCGATAGATTAAAACACACACACGCTGCAGAGGTAGCACACTGTACCCACACCACAGAACCCATGGCCTCGTTCTCCCATTCGGGTGGACCAACGACGTTCTCACAAAACCGATCTACTGTCATGACACTCTCCCGGCCACTCCGACTCACTCCCCACTGGGTTAGTCCTGGGTGGCCCCGTGTCTACCAAAGACACAACGACCATCGTCGTGGCCAAACATAAGTGGTCCCAAACGGGGACCCCGGCTCAAAACTACAACAACGGGCACACAAGGTTATGTCCGCCTACCTGATCAGGGTAACGCGTGTCCATAACCTTCCCTCGTTGGAGGCATCGGCGAGAGGCATGACAATAGACCCACTTAGGACCTTCCCATAAAGGTAAGTGTGGCTGCACTGGTTAGCTCGATATGGTGGCACCATCACTCAACCAACAGTTGTTCAAGTTCAATTTAATCTGGTTAAACTTGAATGCAAAAGGCTGAGTCATAATAAAATAACATCATGCAACTACAATGCATGAGCATGATATCAACATAAGCATGAAGGTGCACATAATGATCGAGCATAACCACAATGAAATATTTAACCAAATGAACATGGCATACTAACGAGCATGAATATCATAAGTATAACGCTACTCATGGCATACATGACTACTAGCATCATAAATAAATACTATGCAAGAGCATACTAGCATCAACAATAAATACCATGCAAGAACATAGCAAGAACAGTACCAAGTAAGCATGTAACTAGCTAGTTGCAACGGAACATGCATAACACAGTACAACATGCATGCATCAAGACTACTGCTAGCAGGTACTTATACTACCAAGCATAACATGTGAACATGATAATAACAAGTAGTACAAGATAACAACAAGTATCAGATCATAACATGACATTGAACATGAAACCACGAGCATAACCGAAACAACGACAGCAGTAGCAAACAAGCAGACAGATACCAACAATCTTTTATTAAATATTCAAGTTGGAAACCATGGCTACTGCATGGCTATCATGCAAGTGGTTGTTCTGGCTTGCCTGGGGTGACGGGATACTCCGGGAAGAAGTGCGGTGAAGCCGCGGAAAGAATCGCCGGAAATAGTACTCTCTCGGAGGGGGCTGTTTACGGCAAGGGCAAAATGGTCATTTTCAGAATTTTAACACATGGTGAAAATGATACCAACAGAACGGGCTCGACGAGACTAATAAGTGGGCTTTGGATTCACCTCATTCGGAGTTACGGTTAAAAAGATATGATGGGTTCAAGTTCAAGGACTTCTCTACAAAAATATCATCACAAACAAGTCCCTGAGTGGATAATGGACAAGTGGGTTTTGATAAAATACGCTTTCCAGAGATGAAAATGTACTTATGCCCGAAGAAGAAACGGAATACGACTTTGTTTAAGGGAAAGCGTACTTCGCGGAGTACGTCTCCACTTAACACGTCACCGGGGTGGGGCTGGTCTTCTGGGTCACTGACAGGTGGGACCCACATCTTATCCAAGTCAAGAGTGGTGGGGCCTAGCTAGGTGTTGCTGACAGGAGGGTCCCGCGTGGAGGTGGGGTCTGCTGACAGGGGTCGTCTTCTTCCTCCCTGCCTCCTCCTCGCGCGAGGCAGAGCGTAGCAGAGGAGAGGGCGCCGACGCTGGCCCTGATGCCTCCGGCCACCCCTGGCCAGGGAGAGGGCACCGGCGGCCGCGGGAAGGTGCGTGGCATCCATCCAGGTGAGGAGTGCAGGGCGGGGAAGACTGCAGCCGCGGTGACTGGCGGCGATAGAAGGTTCAGGCGGCGGTGATGGGGCCGGCCAGCTCCGGCCGTCTCTGGGCCGCTGGAGGGCACCGGTGGATGTGGGGTGGTGCGGCGGTCCCATTCAGAGGCACAGGGGCCACCGGGGAGGAGTAAAGAGGAGGGGCGGCCGCGGTGATGGTGGTTACAGAAAGCTCAGGCAGTGGATGTACTCGGAGCTGCGGGCGTCTCCGACGAGGGGCAAGTAGGTGGGGTGACACGTGAGAGTGTGGGGGAGCTAGTGGTGGTGCTGGAAAGGAGAGATGGGCTCGGCTTCGAGCTAATTTAGGCGGAGCCGAAGCGCGGCCATGGCGGCGAGGGTGGAGCAGGAGAGCTCCTGGGCTAGGCTGACTGATCAGGGAGGGAGCTGGGGGAGGGGTGAGGCCGCTGGTGAGGAGAGATGGGGACGGGGTGGCCTTAAATAGCCACGGGGTGAGGTTCCGAGCTGGATGCCGCTGCTCGGGCGTGGCCAAGGCTCTGGCGACGCGCAGCGAGCACGGGCAAGCATGGGAAGGCGACGAGGGGGGGTGCGGACGTGCTACAGCAGCGCACTATGCAGGGGGGCGGAGCACAGGAGGGAAACGGCCGAACGCCGCTGAAGCTCGATCGGCAACAATGCACTCGTGGGCGCGCGGCGACGAGCACCGACGGGGAAGCGGACGGAGTGGGCAAGGGCTCAGGGAGATGCGGACGGTCATGAGGAGGCTATTGGACACGGTGGGGAGCCGAGACGAGGAGGGAACGGACGAGCACAGGCCGAGGTCGAGCCAAAGGACGCTTGCTGCTTGCTAGAGTGGTGGTCACCACGTGCACTGGTGCACACAGTGCAGGACTATTTGCCAGACGTTGTCTAGTGGTAAGATCATCCAAGATAGGTTTACCCTGCAGTGGTAACTTGGTGAAAGGTGATATGGTTAAATGGAAATCTACCTCTGAAGTTTAATGCAGTAAACTTGATCATGAAATAGTGATCAACTGAGGTAGGATTAGAGGCAAAAGAGTTGTCTGTGGTGATTAGCTAAGGAAGAACTACCATGCTAGGGAGTTTGGCAGGAAATGGACCAAGATTTAATATGGTTGCTTTGCAACTGCCAAATCTGGTCCAGAAATAAGATGATGAAGTAGCACTCACTTGGAGTAACCACTTGAGCTGAATTGTGGTGTAGAGAGATTATTTGAGCACATGGAGATGCTGTAAAAAGATCAGGCCATTTGGAGTTACCATAGTGGCACTTGCTTCACAAAGCTACATTCTGGCCAGTAACTTAGAAAATTTACTGAGTGTAAATGGGTAAGTGGATTGAGCCAAAACTTGGTGGAGGGATTAGATGTAAATGTAAGAATGTCCTGGTAAATTGCCAGCTCAAATGAAGCAAAGTAAAATAGGGTTGCTTCACAAAGTGAAAATTTTACCAGAAAACAAGATTTGGAGCTGAGCTCACATAGATGTTCTCCATGAGCTCTAATTTGGTAGAGACTCATGATTTGGTCAAATGATGGATGTTACCAAGTTTCATCTCGTTTGGACATGCCTAGAATATACTTCCTTCACAAAGTCCCTTTTTGGACAGAAACTTTGGAAACTCATTGAAAAATATTCACTAGGAAAATGAGTGTGAAAATTGGCACATGTCAAGGATTTGGACATGAAAAGATGCCCAATGAGTTTGGAGTCAATTGGTTAAAGACAAATAACACTTGCTTCACAAAGTGCCACTTTGGGCAGAATAGGAAACTGACTATTGGAGGATTATTTTTGAACATGTCAATGAAATGTTTTGCCATATTTGATGAAGATATGACCCAAACAAATTATTTGAATTTATATGGGAATTTTTGAAGTGACAGAAATATAGGTTGCTTCACAACCTAGGGAAGACAGGGTTATTCCTTTAATAGAAAAAGGAATATTCCCTAGAAAAAGAAATTAGGGTTTGGTCAAGCAGTGGAGTGACATGATCTTGGCAAAGTTTTGAGAATGATGAGCCACTTGGGAGAGGAAATGAAGATGATTTCCCAGGTGACAAGGCCACTGAATCACTCCAAAAAGAAAAATAGAGCAAAAACCAATAAATCGAAAAGAAAAAGAAAGGGCCAAAAACTAGGCTGTACCTTCCCCCCTTAAAGAAATCTCGTCCTCGAGATTTGGTGGCTTAAGGAACAAGTATGACTTGAGGATACCATTTCCAACTCGGATATCCATTTCCTTTATTTATTTTTTCCACCGAGAATTTCTCATGATCTGATTATCTTGGCTCGGGGTGGTTTGCTTCACCTTTCCCCAAATTCTGACGGTTTTTTGCTCGCACACCAAATCTTTTTGCTGACGTTGATTATTTCGGATCTGCAGTGATATCCAATGCATCGGAGCATAACTTTTCTTTTGGTCATAAAACCCTTTTACTTCTGTCATGGGGTTGCTTCAAATAAATGCAGGCCTTCTGGTTTCAATAAATGCTGAGAATTATTCATGGCCATCTTCTGACGGGATCTGACTTCTCATAAGTGGCACTGATTTATTTCGATTTATTCCTTTGGCTCGAGCATGAGATATGTACCAAAGATTTGACTGCCTTTGGTCATGAACAGTGTATGGAGTTTTAGCTGTGTCATACCTCAAATATTTACATCTTGAGACTGGCCCGACAGGGGGCTGACGGACAAATTATTTTCCTGACAGACTGACCGTGTACCTGATTTCGTCGATGGCTATACCGTGTCTGAGCTGATCGTTTGGCTTTTGATTTTCGCATTTTGTGGGTATACTGATGCGGAGCATCCTAAGGACATCACCATGTCAAGAGTCCGTTTGGCAAGTGACATGTGCGACCTCTACTTCTCATACATAAAGGTGAATCATCTCCTTTACACGTGTTCACTTAACCCCTTCGAGGATGGTATACTACTTGACACTCCACTCGTGTGCATACATAGGTATTGTCGGAACACCATGGACGAGGAGGAGGAGTGCGAGTGCAAGTGTACAACTACACCATCCGCGAGCGAAGCATGGAAGAGAAGGAAGAAGAGGAATCTTCCCAACGCAGAGATAGAGGTACTACCGGTCCAACTACCGGTCCAACTACCGGTCTTACGGTACTACCGGTCCAACTACCGGTCTACCTTCTGTGATCGACCGGTGCAAGGCCGGTGCAAGGCCGGAACTTCCGCTAAACCGCAAAAACCGGTACTACCGGTCCCAGGACCGGTACTACCGCCCTGCCTGCGCGCAGTTGAAGGGTTTTCACCCCATGCATCCCCCCAACTTACCCCTAGACTATAAGTACTCCTTCCCTTCCATCTTTTAGGGTTAGCATTAGTTTAGCTCATATGAGAGATAGAGCTTTGCTCGTCCATTATGGATCTACTCCACGAGAGAGACCGCGGCCCCTCTATGGAGAAGATCCACCTTGGATTCACGACCCATAAACGGGGAGATCCTTCACGGATTCAAGACCTCCTCTTGGAGATGAACTCTACCTTGTATCTTTCCCTTTGTTGTTCATGTACCTTGTGAGCTTGTGTGTTTGATTGTCTAGTGGATGTGTGATTTGGACTTGTTCTTGAGTGTTTCTCTTGTGTTCTCCCCTTTGTGCTCCTCTTGTTCTTGGGGATTCCCTCCATTTCGTGAAAGATCGGCCAACTAGGGTTCCACCCTACATCATTATGGTATCATGAGCCACGAATTTGGAGCTCCCCACTGTTTTCTTGCCTTGTTTTGTTGTGCTCTTCCCCAATTTCGAAAATTCCCCACCAAAAATAGCCCCAAATTTTTTTGTGATCTGTTGGTTTGATGAGATTTTGTTGATTTTGATCCATGGATCGTTGTGTCTTGAGTAGATATAGCATCTCCCCAAGTTTCCCCACTTTCCATCCACGAAATCTCCGCAATTTTGCCCCCTAAATCATCCATTTCCGCCCCAAAGTTCATCCCGATCCAGATCTGAGCATTTTCCCGACACCAGCGGTACTACCGGCATCCCCAGCGGTACTTCCGCTGAGAAATACAAGCGGTACTACCAGCTTCCCAAGCGGTACTACCGGCTTCCCAAGCGGTACTACCGCACATCCCAGTTTCAGCCTCGGCTGATTGACAGTTTTTTAGCTCGTTTTGAAGCTCTTGACATCCCCCATAACACAAAAATACTACCATCATCATTTGAATCCATCATATTTTGTGAATTTTGACATCTTTGCCTAGGGCTTTCACCACATCATCCGCATAACCACCACCGACTTCCGCAACCAAACCAATTTTGTTCCCATACCATTTGTGGTTGCTTGAGTAGTGATTTGATTCTCCTAAGGTGTTTAGGCTACTTAGGGACAATTGCTTCTTCATCAACCACCACCACCACTTCCGCATAGCCTAGCCCACTATACATAGCCAACGAAACTTGACCCAATTTTGTGTGAGATTGTTTGAGTTGTGGCTTGTGTATCCTAAGGTGTTTCGGCTACTTAGGGACCGTGACTTCAACTCCAACATCGTGTATAGCCCATCATTCCACTTCCGCAACCACCACCGCTTGTCCGCTACCACCATTTGACATTTGTCCTTGAGATTTTGAGTTGTGGTTTTTCCGTTTCCTAAGGTGTTTCGGCTAATTAGGAATGGGTCTACATCAAGAGCACCACCTCTCATCATTGCCACGAGGTCGTCATCATACATAAGGACGGTAACCTCGACGACATCATTGTATTTCCCCTTGCAATTGCATTGTTAACCCCTAGCCCATTTTTGCGTCACTTGCCTATCGAGACTAGCCTTTGAGTATTGCCGGCAACGTTACTTGTGCACATTAGTGATCATCGATCCGCCATTCCATTGTATACATACCATATCATCTTGGTATCATCATATCATCCCTTGCGTCACAAGATTGTTCCCGCATATACACAATTGCTATCTTGGTTTGTGCATTCCGCATCGTGGCCATATAAAAAAAAGAGAATAAAGCTTTTAAGAAAAAAAAGCAAAGAAGCTTGTAAGCAAGAGCCCGGAATACCATACATATAGCATACTTGGGATAGAAGTCGTTTCATTTTTCTTAGTAGGTTGTGCACAAGTTCGTATCTGCCTATTGTGCAATCGCGCTAGCGTCTCTCTAGTGTTGTGCAACAAGAGCATTTTCGTGGACTCCACATTTTGTGCTCATTCCTTGGTTGCACGACCCCATCTATCTATCCGTGTGTGTGTTTCCGTGTGCCACATATTGCTATTGGTCTACTTGTTTCACTTGCGAATTTGTGAATCTCTTTCAACTTTATTGAATCTTGCTAACATTTTGCATCAAATTTTTGTGCCACTTATCCTAACCAAGCCACTCGATAAGCTTTACTTGATAGGTGTGAGTGAACAAGTCCGGTACCAATTCCACTATTCTTTCATTTCACATTGAGTGAAACGGGATACATCCTCAATGTTGGGAAAAGGTAACTTGGTATTTTTTATCTCATCTCCTACTCACCTTTGCTCGAGTCTTGTGATGGATAGGCAAAGAATTTCATCTACTTTGTTCTACAACAACAACGACAAGTTCGATGACATGACGAACAACTTGTGCGCCAACATGAATGCTCAAATGGAGGAGCTCAAGGCCCTCATCAAGAACCGCAAGAGGTCTCCCTCATCTTCGAGAAGACGCTCTAGTGCACATCCTTCCGAGCTACCATCTTCGGCGAGATCACATCGGCATCGACACCATCAACGACAAGAACGTGAAGGTCAAGAGCTCAACACCAACAACCGCTCAACGACTTCACCATGTACTTTGGCATCTTTGCCAAGCGACTTCAAGGAATCTTCGCCTTTGGATATGCGGCATCTTCGCCCACAAGCACCTCAAGATTATGCTCAAAAGAAGCTCCCCAAGCTCAAGTCCGTGACTTCCACGAGCTACTACGACCTCGACAATGACTACGAGATTCCGTTCTATGGGACTCAAGACCCCGAGGAGTATCTCGAGTGGGAGCGCAAGATGGATGACTACCTCAAGCTACATCAAGTTCCCTACGAAGATCAAGTGCAGTGCGCCACAAGACACTTCCACGACAACGCGTCAACATGGTGGCTTCACACACCTTCGACGAGCTTCAATGTGAATTGGCCCAAGACGAAGAGAGCTTTGCGGCGAGAGTTCGTGCCTCCCACCTACACGGAACAACTTCTACGCCAATTAGAGAACACCATCCAAGGATCCAACTCCATCGACGAGTACTTCAAGGACATGAAGATTGCCTTGTGACGAGCCGACGTGGACGACCCCATTTCGATGAAGCTCCACTTCATGATGGGATTGCACAACGACATCTACAAGACTATCTTCCTCGAGAACTACAAGTCCCTTGACGACAACTACTTTGGTGCTCTCAAGGCGGAACAAGAACTCATGAAGGCCAAGGCTTATCCACCGCAAGCACACTTCTCGAAGACCAAGATCCAAGACGGCGAGCATGAGGCTAGTACCACCATGATGTCCAAGCCAATGGAGCTCCAAGATGACGCTCCCAAGTTCGACTCCACCGCCATCCCTCTTTGTGGCACTGATGATGTCGAGTCTACCTTTACTCTTTTTCAAGACGGTGCGGCGACTACTACGACTACGGAGCCATTCGAGGACCAATCTTTGGAGGCGAACGACACGGTGATGAGCGAGGATGATGCTTCCATCTTTGGAGGCGAGAGTGATGATGTGCCATCTTCGGCATTCATCCACGGCGACGATTACGAGATGGTTGAGCATGGGATTTTCCCTTCGACCACAGTGGTGTATGATGACTTGAGTGACTTGTGCCACCATATTGAGAGTGAGAGCGAGTTCACCACTAGCCCCATATATGACGAGTTGCCCCAATTCACATGTGAGGAGAGCCACAACCCCCACCACTTGAGTGAGATGAGTGACTCCACCATATGTGAGTTTGAGTGCACCTACCTTGAGGGAGTGAGTGAGCCACCACATAGAGAGAGTGAGATAGTTGATAGGTCATGTGAGGCCATTTTCAACACTAACGACTTGACCTCTACCTCTATTGTGTCTTCTCATGTGGTGCTAGGTCCCACATTTGATGACGCGCCGATCCTCGACGACTTCGGCCTTCCTATGGACAAGACGATGGCCATGGTGGAATATGATGCACCCCCCACATGGTTCCATCAAGATGAAGATGATGACCACCATTTGGTCTTTCCCACCTCACCTACACCACATGAGTGGAATGAGAAAGGTAACATAGGTGATGGTGCTTCTCTTGTCCCACTAGTGGACTCTCTTGACACTGATTGCTCCCATGATGATGATCACCTTATGGATTCGCCACATACTAGGTCTTATCCATGCTTAGACATGCCACCTATCTATGATGAATATGATGATGAGCATGTTGAGTTACCTAGTTGTGATGCTATGCTCCATAGGATATCATGTGAAAATTCTTTTGGTCACATCATGTTCGAGAACCCTCTAAACTTGTCATATGCTAAGAGTGAGATCTCCCGTATTGCATCAGTTCAATCTCAACATAGTAACTATGCATATGCCATTAAGTTAAACCCAATTTGCACATATGGCATAGATGACAAACCCATGGTTATTGGCATTTGTTTTTCTTGTGATGATATTGACATGCTTCCTTTGCACCATATCATCATATGCCATGCCATGATTACCTTGCTTCGGACATGCATTGTTTTGGATGTTGTTCCACTTCTCCACATTATGTTTCCGATATTGCTCACGAGGAGACCCCCATAGTTTCCTCATACATTTTAGGAGATTTTGATCCATCCCATCCATTTCATGATCCCCATGCTTGTGTGCACAATATGCTCCTCATAAATGCCAATGCTATTGTTGTGCCACATACTTGCTCTAATTTGTGTCCTCATCGTGTCATACACAATAACTATTCTTTCATGATGGATGACATGTTCTTATACCATGCATCAAATTTCTTTGAGTGATGCTTATCTTGTGCTAACTCACACATGCACATACACATCATGATGGATGATGTGTACATTTACCACGCACACAATTTCTTCGGTTTGTGTCTCTTTTGTGTAGGTCCCCATACTTACTCTTCAACCTCGCGAGAGCATGAGTTGACGAAACGAGCTCTAGAGAGCAATGATGACTTCGGATTCCGTCGATTATCTTTCCACACCGCTCCCTTCGCGCAAAGACTTCGCGCATTCCTTCTACATGGCACTCACATGGTTATGGGTTATTGTCCATTATATCTCTTACGCCCATCTTGCCATGTTCACATTGCATGATATGTCAATCCCTTTGCCTTTGCCATGCATTTGTGACCCATGCTTTGCATTACACATGATGAGTGATTCTCATACTTGTATGTGTATTTGCAAGCTTGGTGGAGATATCACTTGTTATTGCCATGATTCCTTTGCACACCATGCCTATTATGATGCTTTGATCTTGATTTGTGATCGTGCTTCTGATATGTCATGTCCATTGCCTATATCCACTATTTGCTCACATGACATGATTGCCATGCCTTCTCCTAGTGTGTTGCATCTTCGCTCCACTAGTTTGCACAACTTGATCACCATGCTTGCTTATGTTGCATCACCGATGATTCATACTTGCTCCTTTCATGCGGTTGATGTCAACCATTGCCATGCTTTGCACATGATTGATATTGCTTGTTGTCATATGTCTCCACATGTTGCCTCTCTCATGCTATATGATTGTCTATGCATTGAGCGCAACCATGATTTTAGAGATTGCCCCCATAGCATTCTCACATTTATTTGGAGATTTTGACATATTTCTTGTGAAGCATGCTTGTCTTACCTCTTTGCACCATATGCCTAGTGCCATGAATATAGCCATTGTAGCATCATATTATTCATGCACTTTTGCTTCTAATAGTTATGTGCAAGAGACGAGAACCATCATGATGGATGATGTGTTTATCTACCATGCGCATATGTTCTTTGTTTTGTTGTGTGCATGTGTAGGATACTTGGACATCGTGTCGACTTCCACATCACGTGAGTTGACCATTCGAGCTCTTGAGAGCGAACCACCTTCGTTCCCCACGATTCTACATCGCACTTGCTTGTGCTTCGGCATTGTGAAGGACGCACAAGGACATGCTTTCAAGGTGATATCCTTCTCTTTCGAGACACCCAAAACCATGAGCATGGATATTGTGGATCACACTACATGTGTTGCTTGCACCATGAGACTTATTTGCACACATGTTCGAGATCTTGCTTCGACTTGTCATTGTCACATTGCCATACTTCATGATATATATGCCTTGTGTGTTGCATCCAACTTGTTGCCTACTTGCTCATATCACATGTTTGGTTGCACCAATGTCATCCCTTCACATATGCCATGTCCCTTTACTTGTCACATGCTTGAATTATTTGCCTCACACATGTCGAACAATTGCTCTTTCTATTGTGTTGAGTGCCACACAACTTTCACTACACCCTATGCACGTTATGCTTGGATTGTATTGCACTTGACTCATGTGTTTAGACACTTCATTTTACTTGGTGTTGTGAATGATTCGTACGCCTACCATAGACCTTTCATTGAGCGCTTTATGCATGCTTGCTATGACTTTGAGGTAGATGCTTATTCTCTTGTCAAACATATGTGCATCTCTACCTCACATTTCCATGCTTGTTTCCATGATGACCTTGATTGTGCTCAACTCATATGCTCACATGCCATGTCACAATCCTTTGTCACACCACATCCTATGCTTGATGACCACACTTGTTGGGTGAATCGCCTCTTGAATGCTTGGTTTTGCACTAACGCTAACCACATTTGTTTTTCCAAGTGTTTGTTGTCCTTGCTCCTTTTGAAGGAATCACTAGATGGTGCGACATTGGAGAGTGCCCATTTCGAGCTTCAAGATGATGAGTGCTTGGTGATCGACCGCTTCGACAGGGCAACGCCACCTGTTTCCCATGGTGATTTGGCTTTTGATCCGAGGTCGGATCTTTTCCAAGGGGGAGGGGATGATGTGGAGCATCCTAAGGACATCACCATGTCAAGAGTCCGTTTGGCAAGTGACACGTGCGACCTCTACTTCTCATACATAAAGGTGAATCATCTCCTTTACACGTGTTCACTTAACCCCTTCGAGGATGGTATACTACTAGACACTCCACTCGTGTGCATACATAGGTATTGTCGGAACACCATGGACGAGGAGGAGGAGTGCGAGTGCAAGTGTACAACTACACCATCCGCGAGCGAAGCATGGAAGAGAAGGAAGAAGAGGAATCTTCCCAACGCGGAGATAGAGGTACTAACGATCCAACTACCGGTCTTCCGGTACTACCGGTCCAACTACCGGTCAACTACCGGTCTACCTTCTGTGATCGACCGGTGCAAGGCCGGTGCAAGGCCGGAACTTCCGCTAAACCGCAAAAACCGGTACTACCGGTCCCAGGATCGGTACTACCGCCCTGCCTACGCGCAGTTGAAGGGTTTTCACCCCATGTATCCCCCCAACTTACCCCTAGACTATAAGTACTCCTTCCCTTCCATCTTTTAGGGTTAGAATTAGTTTAGCTCATATGAGAGATAGAGCTTTGCTCATCCATTACGGATCTACTCCACGAGAGAGACCGCGGCCCCTCTACGGAGAAGATCCACCTTGGATTCAAGACCCCTTAACGGGAAGATCCTTCACTGATTCAAGACCTCCTCTTGGAGATGAACTCTACCTTGTATCTTTCCCTTAGTTGTTCATGTACCTTGTGATCTTGTGTGTTTGATTGTCTAGTGGATGTGTGATTTGGACTTGTTCTTGAGTGTTTCTCTTGTGTTCTCCCCTTTGTGCTCCTCTTGTTCTTGGGGATTCCCTCCATTTCGTGAAAGACCTGCCAACTAGGGTTCCACCCTACATCATATACTCATTTGGATTTTCCACACTAACCATTCCAAGCGGGTCAGCGGGATATGAAATCGTTGCAAAGCAAAGTAGGCCGCTGAGAGTATGCCTTTGTGGGTACATATGAAATTATGGCCTCCAACTTATTTGGGTATCTGGACCCTGATGGTCGCGCAAAAATCATCATACCTTTGCTGTCAGTCTCATCCTTTGACGGTCATGATTTGCTTTGTCAGGATATCTTACTGAAATAAGTTGGCCACACATGTCCTTCATTCTTCGTATGACCATGGACGTGATTAATGCAATATTTTGACATTATTCCATGTACATGTTTGCTGACCTAGGTTCGCATATATAAGCCATATACCCAGGGTTTGTAGCTGTATGGAGCTCATTGCTGAGGCCAATCATACAAGAAGGTGACAAGGTTTTAGGACATCTCCTTGCCAGTTGTGGGAATAATAATCTTGATGACCATTGTCAAGACTGTGGATTCTGTGATGTCATCTCCAGATCTTGTCGATCCTTATAATTCACGAGATGTACCTCTGCTCGTTTTCCCATTACCTGACTCGTGAGGTTGTTGGATCCGTACCTTTCTTAGGTATATCTGCTGGATTCTTGCCGCATCTCATACGAGTGACTGATGCACTCTCACCTTATATAAGAATCATATGCGACCGACCACTTGATCCTTGAGGCAGGCATATGTTTTGACTGAATTGTTCTTTTGACCAAAATATTGTTGATCTGATTCTTGAGCAGTAGGAAGAAGCCATCTGAGTAGCTTGCTGGGGAGGACTTGTTAGCTTCTGCGCAAATCTTTTGTCTGGGTATCGTGCAGAAGAAGGCTCTATAGCTTACACACGAAGCTTGGTCTGATTATCGTGCTGGAGAAGCCTGAGTTCCGTACTTGAGAAGCTTCCCCTCGGGTTTGCTTTTTTGAGAACAAATTATTTTTGTCTGTCACAAGCTTTTACCGAGGTATCTTGTTGAGAAAGACCGGGTATCTTGGACCGGAAATTGTTCACATATCAGGCTGAGGAAAAATTGAGGAGCCTTGCCTCATAAATTTCTTGTGATAGCGTGTGGAGTAATACTGGGTTGCTTATATCCAAAACTTCATACAGATATGCACACTGAAATTCATACACACGCTCATAATATTCTGAGGCTGATTATTTGCATGAGAGAAAAAAATAGTTTGACTCTCTTCCTGGAGCATGTCGCATTCTGACTTTATTTTGGATGATAACATATTTCAAGCACCATGCCTTGCTGAGCCAAATTTTTGTATAAGGTCCATACCTTTGCCAGAAAATATACCGTTGATCTGGTACCTGACCTGTCTTGCTGCTGACTTGACTATTACTGCTGTGAATATCTTGCACTGATGTAGACTTGAGCTATCAATACTGTTGTAAGGAGTGCTCACTGGTACAAAATTGATTCTCAGTCTCAAAATCAGATATTCCCCCTTTTACTACAGTCGGCTGAGAATTCCATTTTGTTTAGCCGAGTCTCCAATTATTTGAACTCCTTATGACTTCTTCGAGTCCGGTGTAAGTTCATGAGCCATTCTTTATAGGGGGAAAATAATGTAACACCGGGGCCCAAAAATAAAGAAGCAAAAGAAAATTCAACTAAACAAAAGCACACAACAACAATAAATTCACACACAATCAATGTCACATATTTCTGCTAATCACACAACATGCATGCCTACTTAAGCACACAAAATCTCGCGGAATCTCCTGTTCTACGATCTACCATGCTGTGAGGATGTGCACGAGGACGAATAAATGTGTGGAAGGATTGGTGTAAACAGCGCCACACCAAGTGCTAGCTTAGCCAGGTAGCAACCTGGACTAGCTCGGAGGTGAGGACGTACTTGGTAACCGTGTAGCAGGACAAGAATGTCGCAACCACATTATTATCAAGTGGATGGAAAATACCCGTACTCTTCCAAGAAATAAAGGTAGCGGGGAAAAACTGAATCTGCTGGCATTGCCCTTTCTTGATGACTAAGACCATTAAGGGTTGCCAACATGACAAGAAAAGGACGATCTGGGGTAGAAGCATGTCTGCCCCGAATCAAAATGGGGCTGAAGGAAGGAATTCGGAGCGATACCTGAGCACCATTTTTGCAAACCGTGTAAGGATCACTTAGCATCACTCTACTGGGACAGAAATGACGCCAAACACCGAAGAACAAGCAAGAAAATAAATTGCAGAAATGCAAAGGCTGAGCTGTAGTGGATCCGAACCGATGCCATCTACACTCACCAGATAAATCGTTAGTATCAAAACAATAAGGCTATATGCATGCTATGCAACAAATAAAGCAACCAAATGCAACAAACCAATCAAACTCTATACTACGGTATTCTAACGTTCGCGCGGTCTAGGGCGTCCTACAGCAAGACCTGCTCTGATACCAAGCCTGTGGCACACTGGCTCAGAGAAACCGGAACGCCTCGTATTCCAGCCCAGAGATCGAGGAGAAGCCTTCTGGAATACGGCACTGCTTAGCATAGAACAAACCAGCCATCTCTTATACACGAATAAGATTACAGGGTCTCCGATATTACAAGGGAATTACGTCGGCGCGGCGACACTACGCCTACCATGGTTGCTCTATGCAAGCAGCAGAACAAGTCGAGGCAGCGGAACCTCTACTGGCAGCGGAACAACGAACGGCGATGATGGACTCTAATCCGCAGGGACTCTGGCTGGAATGTTTATCCTAGCTCGCGAACACTGGAACCACACCAAAACAAGTAAGCAATCCAGGCACGACCTGCAAACTGGCATGACACGCCAGGTCAGTACATTGAATGTACTTGCAAGCTCACAATAAACCAAAAGCATTCAAGACAAACAACAGCATGGCATTGGCATGTTAAATCATTCATGAACATGGTACTAAACAGATCAACATGGCATGCAGAACTGATCAAGTTACAACTGGAACGACATAGCAAGAACATACGAGCATGATGATGCTACATACAACACGATGATACTAACATGCACCAACTTACTCTGCTCGGGTTATCTCGTAACCATCACAAATATCCAATAACTCAGTATCCTCGATACCACAGTGATCATTCCGGTGATCACGACTAACTTATCTCATCATCGAACCAGGGTTGTTATTAATCAAGTTATTATAATTATTACTGTTGACTCACTTTGTGACCGACATGAACTGGGCCCTTATCCGCGGGCACGGCTATCGATAGATTAAAACACACACACTCTGCAGAGGTAGCACACTGTACCCACACCACAGAACCCATGGCCTCTTTCTCCCATTCGAGTGGACCAACAGCGTTCTGACAAAACCGATCTACTGTCATGACACTCTCCCGGCCACTCCGACTCACTCCCCACTGGGTTAGTCCTGGGTGGCCCCGTGTCTACCAAAGTCACAACGACCACCATCGTGGCCAAACATAAATTGTCCTAAACGGGGACCCGAGCTCAAAACAACAACAACAGGCACACAAGGTTATGTCCGCCTACCTGATCAGGGTAATGCGTGTCCATAACCTTCCCTCGTTGGAGGCACCGGCAAGAGGCATGCCAATAGACCCAGTTAGGACCTTCCCATAAAGGTAAGTGTGGATGCATTGGTTAGCTCGATATGGTGGCACCATGACTCAGCCAACAGTTGTTCAAGTTCAATTTAATCTGGTTAAACTTGAATGCAAAAAGCTGAGTCATAATAAAATAACATGATGCAACTACAATGCATGAGCATGGTATCAACATAAGCATGAAGGTGCACATAATCATCGAGCATAACCACAATGAAATATTTAACCAAATGAACATGGCATACTGACGAGCATGAATATCACAAGTATAACGCTACTCATTGCATACATGACTACTAGCATCATAAATAAATACTATGCAAGAGCATACTAGCATCAACAATAAATACTATGCAAGAACAGGGCAAGAACAGTACCAAGTAAGCTTGTAACTAGCTAGTTGCAACGGAACATGTATAACACGGTACAACAAGCATGCATCAAGACTACTGCTAGCAGGGACATATACTACCAAGAATAACATGTGAACATGATAATAACAAGTAGTACAAGATAACAACAAGTATCAGATCATAACATGACAGTGAACATGAAACCACGAGCATAATCGAAACAATGACAGCAGTAACAAACAAGCAGACAGATAACAACAATCTTTTATTGAATATTCAAGTTCGAAACCATGGCTACTGCATGGCTATCATGCAAGTGGTTGTTGTGGCTTCCCTGGGGTGACGGGATACGCCGAAAACAGTACTCTCTCGGAGGGGGCTGTTTACGGCAAGGGCAAAATGGTCATCTTCAGAATGTTAACACATGGTGAAACTGATAACAACATAACGGGCTCGACGAGAGGAAGAAGTGGGCTTTGCATTCACCTCCTCCGGAGTTACGGTTAAAAAGATATGATAGGTTGAAGTTCAGGGACTTTTCTGCAAAAATATCATCACAAACAAGTCCCTGAGTGGATAAGGCAGAAGTGGGTTTTGATAAAATACGCTTTTCCAGAGATGAAAACGTACTTACGCCCGAAGAAGAAACGGAATACGCCTTTGGTTAAGGGAAAGCGTACTTTGCGGAGTACGTCTCCACTTAACAAGTCAGCGGGGTGGGGCTGGTCTTCTGGGTCACTGACAGGTGGGACCCGCATCTTATCCAAGTCAACAGTGGCGGGGCCTAGCTAGGTGCCGCTGACAGGAGGGTCCCGCGTGGAGGTGGGGCCCGCTGACAGGGGTCGTCTTCTTCCTCGCTGCCTCCTCCTCGCGCGAGGCAGAGCGGAGCAGAGGAGAGGGAGCCGACGTTGGCCCTGCTGCCTCCGGCCACCCCTGGCCAGGGAGAGGGCACCGACGGCCGCGGGGAGGTGCGCCGCACCCATCCAGGTGAGTAGCACGGGGCAGGGAAGACTGCAGCTGCGATGACTTGCGGCGACAGAAGGTTCAGGCAGTGGTGATGGGGCCGGCCAGCTCCGGCCATCTCTTGCTCGGTTGAGGGCACCGGCGGATGCGGGGTGGTGCAGCGGTCCCATTCAGAGGAAAAGGGGCCGCCGGGGAGGAGTAAAGAGGAGGGGAGGCCGCGGTGATGGAGGTTACAGAAGGCTCGGGCGGTGGAGGTACTCGGAGCCGCGGGCGTCTCCGGCGAGGGGCAAGTGGGTGGGGTGACTCGTGGGAGTGTGGGGAGCTAGTGGTGGTGCTGGAAAGGAGAGAGGGGCTCGGCTTCGAGCTAATTTAGGCAGAGCCGAAGTGTGGTGAGGGTGGAGCAAGAGAGCTCATGGGGCTCGGCTGACTGATCGAGGAGGGAGCTGGGAGAGGGGTGAGGACGCTGGTGAGGAGAGATGGGGACGGGGTGGCCTTAAATAGCCACGGGGTGAGATGCCGAGCTGGATGCTGCCGCTCGGGAGCGGCCAAGCCTCTGGCGACGCACAGCGAGCTCGTGCGAGAACGGGAACGCGACGAGGGGGGGTGCGGTCGCGCTACAGCAGCGCACTATGCAGGAGGGGGGCGAGAGCACAGGAGGGAAACGGTCGAACGCCGCTTATGCTCGGGCGGCCACAGTGCACTCATGGGTGCGCTGCGACGAGCACCTACGGGGAAGCGGACGGAGGGGGCAAAGGCTCAGGGAGATGCATACGGTCACGAGGAGGCTACTGGACACGGTGAGGAGCCGAGACGAGGAGGGAACGGACGAGCACAGCGCCGAGGTCGAGCCAGAGCATGCTTGCTGCTTGCTAGGGCGGTGGTCACCACGTGCACTGTGCACACAGTGCAGGACTATTTGCCAGACGTTGTCTAGTGGTAAGATCATCCAAGATAGGTTTACCCTGCGGTGGTAACTTGGTGAAAGGTGATATGGTTAAATGGAAATCTACCTCTGAAGTTTACTGCAGTAAACTTGATCATGAAATAGTGATCAACTGAGGTAGGATTAGAGGCAAAAGAGTTGTCTGGGGTGAGTAGCTAAGGAAGAACTACCATGCTGGGGAGTTTGGCAGGAAATGGACCATGATTTAATATGGTTGCTTTGCAACTGCCAAATCTGGTCCAGAAATAAGATGATGAAGTATCACTCACTTGGAGTAACCACCTGAGCTGAATTTTGGTGTAGAGGGATTATTTGACCACATGGAGATGCTGTAAAAAGATCAGGCCATATGGAGTTACCAAAGTGGCACTTGCTTCACAAACCTACATTCTGGCCAGTAACTTAGAAAATTTACTGAGTGTAAATGGGTAAGTGGATTGAGCCAAAACATGGTGGAGGGAGTAGATGTAAATGTAAGAATGTCCTGGTAAATAGCCAGCTCAAATGAAGCAAGGTAAAATAGGGTTGCTTCACAAAGTGAAAATTTTACCAGAAAACAAGATTTGGAGCTGAGCTCACATAGCTGATCTCCATGAGCTCTAATTTGGTAAAGACTCGTGATTTGGTCAAATAAAGTATGTGACCAAGTTTCATCACATTTGGACATGCCTAGAATATACGTCCTTCACAAAGTCCCTTTCTGGACAGAAACTTTGGAAAATCATTGAAAAATATTCACTAGGCAAATGGGTGTGAAAATTGGCACATGTCAAGGATATGGACATGAAAAGATGCCCAAGGAGTTTGGAGTCAATAGGCCAAAGATAAATAGCACTTGCTTCACAAAGTGCCATTCAGCGCAGAATAGAAAAATGATTATTGGAGGACTATTTTTGAACATGGCAATGAAATGTTTTGCCATATTTGATGAAGATATGACCCAAACAAATTATTAGAATTTATTTGGGAATTTTTTAAGTGACAGAAATATAGGTTGCTTCACAACCTAGGGCAGACAGGGTTATTCCTTTAATAGAAAAAGGAATATTCCCTAGAAAAAGAAATTAGGGTTTGGTCAAGCAGTGGAGTGACATGATCTTGGTAAGGTTTTGAGAATGATGAGCCACTTGGGTGAGGAAATTAAGATGATTTCCCAGGTGACAAGGCCACAGAATCACTCCAAAAAGAAAAACAGAGGAAAAACTAATAAATCGAAAAGAAAAAGAAAAGGGCCAAAAACCAGGCTGTCACACGGCCCGCGCGTACCTCAGCCGCCGCTGGCCTTGACCGGAAACCATGACAAGACCTGGGAGTGAGGGGCTACGGGACCAGTTAGGCCCTTGTGTCGCGAGGCCCAAGGGTCCCCCTTGACGTACGAACTAACTCCATACCTATCCTCGCCGGGCTTGCGCTCGGGAGGGTTGCGCGTTGACTAGGCCCGAGGGACCTGGTGGGGCGTGCGCCAGGGGTGACTTGGACGCAGCCCCCGTGCCCAGCCCCCTCGCGCTACATTCCCCAAGGGAGTGCAGCGCGGTGGGGCTGGCCACTGAGCCGAGGGGCTCCCTGAGGTTAATGCGGCCGCAAAGCCAGCCCCAGTTGTTTATCACCAGTGCGGAGCATAGTGCTGCCGCTCTTGCGCGGGCATAGCCGCTCCTCGACCGTGTCGTCAACCAGCGTAGAGCATGGTGCTTCCACTGGACCGTGGGAGGGGACTCCCTACTGCGAAGAGCCCCCGGACCTATACAGCCCAGCCCGGACACGTGGCTGGCACGGTGGGGCTTAGACGAGGCGTATCTAGGCACCCGTGAGCCAGCGCGGGACTCACGAGGCCCTACCTCAAGGCGGGTTGCGCCTGGTCTTGGGTGGAAGCGCTCGAGGAGATCCTGCAAGGTGGTTAGACAACCTGCGTCGGGTGAATCCCTTGAAGTCGCCCTATGAGAAGGCCGGGCACCAACGACCCCAGGAGGCGACGTGAAAGGGGCCGGCCCGCCAGACAGAGCTCTGCTGTTGGATTTATCGATGCTGCAAGGACGGACCCGAGCACATACGCCGTGCCTAGTCTTCTCACGTGGATGTCCTAAGGGAAGCCACCCGGCGTGTGGCTCCCGGAGTGACGGGACATGGTACCGTGCGCCCCAACTCAACTGCTGGCATCCAGCTCGAACTTGAGCGAGGCACCAAGGGCCACAGGAGGTGACGTACACGAGACCGGCCCATGAGCCAGAGCTTAGCCGCTTGGATTGGGCGACGCTGCAGGGACGGACCCGAGCACAGACGCCGTGCCAACCCCTAGCCATAAGGCGGATGCAAGCGAGCTTGCGGGGGCGCAGGATGTTCAAGGCATGAGAGCGGCGGTCAAACAGATGATTCGCATGCAACATGACAGGGATGGCAGCACTAGCTTTGGTAAAAATGCAAGGGAGATACATGCCACCAGGGCGAACCTGCACGTCCTGTGGATAATGCTGCCCGGGGAGTGCCCCCAAAAGGTGATTTGAGATGCAAAAGGATGCGCGTCGCAGGGACAGGCCCGTGCGACCTGGGAATAATGCTGCCCGAGGGGCGCTCCCAGTTGAACAAAAATCGAAAGATGTCACCTCGCATAGTTGATGCAGTAGTGTTGGTGTAGCTGAAGGTGCTCGATGAAGATGCTGCTCCTTACGTGTCGCCTGGCTCCTGCCCCTCATGAGGCTCCGGGGCTCCCCAGATCTCGCAGAGGGACGAGTCCAACTCCGCCTGGTTCTCCTTGTGCCTGGCCTCGCGAGCCACCAGGACTTCCCGCATGTGGCGCTGGTGCAGGGCCACCTGGTTCGGCAAAGCGAAGGGCATGCGCACGTAGCTGTGGGGGGACCCTGGCACCGGCCGACCTGGGAAGGCCAGTAGAGCTCCTGAGATGTGATCCTGTTAAGTGTCGGGACATTGATGCAAACGTGCAGCCCGTCTCCTAAGCGTGGACCGACAGCTACCTTTGGAGGAGGCGGGCGGCGCTCGCCCTGCATAGCTCTCGGATCATGTAGGTTTTCAATGGTCTGGCTGATGTTGTCGTTGTTCGGATCTTCGACCGACGCCTGGTAAGCGCGCTCGAGTGAGCACACTGCATCCTTCTCCTCGCAGGCGATCACTACAACAGAAACCCCCATATAGCAACACATCAATGCGTTGTTTTAGGTCTGTATAAGGGTTGCGATGGTCTACACCAACGGATTAATATGCGTTGCCGTTGGTAGCGTTGCAAGGGTCAACAACAACGTATATACATCCGTTGGTAAACAACGTCTAGAAACGTTGCTACCGAGCAACGTATATTGTTAGAGTCTAACAACACTACATATACGTTGCTGGCCACCCTCTCAATATGGGTTAGGCTTTCCAAATGGGCATATATATGTAATATTTCCATCCAGCCCAATATGGGTAGATCGGTCCACATTTTTAGTAGACCGTGACCATCTCTCCTATTTTCTATTGAAAAAAAATCTATATAGTTATTAGTTAGCCCAATTCCATATAGTCTATTTTTTTTCCATTCACAAGTGAATTAACCAACACAAGGTATTTTCACATCACATGACAATTAATTACTCTATAAACATCAATGGCAATTCCACATCACGGTTCATTGTTCACATTCCCCATAAGCCAAAAAAACACAAGCTATATATCAACCTGATACAACATGTAGCATCAACTGACACTAAGAAATAGATTAACAGATGATGGCCGTCTTGACTCTTAAACATAATCACATAACTCTCCTCTTCATCAAAATTGCATTTGTTGGAGGCCTTTTCTCCTAGCGTCTTGAAGGTGAGTTGTTTTGGTCTTCATTTGTCCATCCCAACTTCTTGAAAGATGAGCTGCATATCATCCCATCATAAGAATAGGGCTAGAATTGGCAACAACCATGTAAACATATCAGTTAGCATGAGGAAATCATGAGTTACAAAAGAATATCTACCATTGCAACAAAATTCAGAGATTAGTATTAATCATGTTCTCCTGATTGTAGCTTATGCAAATACTCCCTCTGTAAACTAATATAAGAGCGTTTAGATTACTAAAATAGTGATCTAAACGCTCTTATATTAGTTTACGGAGGGAGTATTACCTAACCAAACACTACTTTTCGTAATATTCAATTATCTTGACATTTTACGTATGCTGATAAGAGATCCATATCCAAATGAAACTGATAAATTAAGTTAATGGGTTGAGATATCACCTTATCAACTAATCAGAACATAAGCCACGATCTTCCTCACACAAATCACCAAGATCATTCCAATCAGGGATCTGCTTGTCAAATAGGGCTCCAATTTTTGAAGATCCATCTGTTCAAAAGCAAGCATCCCTCAGCCTCAAAAACCACAACTTGGGCCCCTAAAGACCAACCAAAATATTTATCAAGATGTATATGCTAAGAATATAGTCATCATGACAAAAAGGTAGTCTACTTTCTGTCTAACTCAAATACATACGTACATAGTCAGGACATCAAATTCATTGTTGTTGCAAATGAGGTAATCATTGTTGATTAAGTTCTACGATGAAGTCAGTCATCATCGTAGTCTTCGCTGAAATTAATTGACTTTTCCCTTGGCCTTTCCACTATACTCCACATTGTGTAATTTATTATGTTAGCTCGTCACAAGGTATTTTTGCTGTCTTTGGAGATAACATCCCATGCTCCATAACTTGCAGTTCTATCAATGGTGCGTTTGTCATGTATATATAATGCACTGTTGTTACTGTAGCAAACTAGGCAGTTTTGTAACCTATAAACTCCGTATGGCGATCCAGAGCTACTACTTGAAATTATGCTAAACTGGGCCTGAATACATTTAGAAATCAACCAAACTAGCTGGGAATTCCGTCGTGGGTAGTACTTAGAGCATATAATAGTACATGTTTTCACACGTTACATCTACCATTGGGAAATCAATCAGATATGCATGCGCTTAGCCAGTAGCTAGGATTTGACGCGCAGAAATCAATCAGACAGACTAGCTAGAGACTACAACATAAACGTGTGGAGAGGTACTACTATTACTCCCTCCGTTCCGATTTACTTGTCGTGGTTTTAGTTCAAATTTGAACTAAAACCACGACGAGTAAATCCGAACGGAGGGAGTACTTATTAGTACCTGGTGAGTATCCTGGGCGTACAAGAATTCAGTCATCTCACTGGGGTGGAACACCGATAGTAATTTGTAAAATATCCTCATGAGTTCCTTTGGCCAGATTTGGATGAAGCTATCTCCTATCATTATGGATCTCACACCTTCTGTGCCCTGCGAAGAAGAACAGAGCAGATTAGATGACGTAACATTGTTGAAGTGAACTGCAAGTATGATTGGCACTAATTAGTTGCCACTTGAGTAGACGACAGTAGTGCCGCAGGGGATGATTATTAGTAGTAATTGGTTAGCAATTAAGCAGATCCATAAAGCTATGAAAATATGAGGTTAGGTATGGACGAGGAAATTGCATCTCAGTGTGCAGCAGTTAACAATTCAATTGGTGAATTAGTTAAATTGTTAACAAGCAATCAGAGAAGGGGGCGACGGGGTAGAGGGTTGAGCGATACAGCAGCCTTAAGGTGGACTTACCATGTCGGCGCCGGCGGTGCTGCCGGGAGGGAGGTAGGCGAAGCGACTGCGAGGAGGCATCGGCGAGGTGGAGATACCTGAGCTGAACGGACGTGCCACGAGCGGTGCTGCTGGCCGGAGACCATTGAGGAGGCGATGTGGAGGGAGCTCGAACTTGACGTCGTCCCGCATCGGTGGTGGCCCACCGCCGTGAACCTTACCGCTGCCGCACGATCCAGGAGAACGGATGGAGGTGGATTAGAACGACGGAGGCAGTGAAGGAATAGGTGGCAACCGACTTCCCCACGGTACTCGTCTTCATCTCCGGCGGCGCAAGGTAAAGGACCGGCCAGATAACGACGGGGAGGGGTTAGCCGGATGAAGAGGACAAACACTAGAGAGGCTAGATCCGGCAGGGAGGAGAGCCGTGAAGGCGCAAGCGGTGGCGGGTTAGATGAGATCGGCGGCTCTAGTATAGTGGGCGGTTGCAGGGAGAGAGTCGGCGGCGTTGTGGTCGTGCGTTCGAGGGAATGAAGCTTAGGGTTTCATAGAGCTAGATTAATAAGTATTTGTTCTCCGTATATGATAACAGGAAATTTCCAAGATCCCATCACGCGTGTCAAAACATCTCGCGCCGTGCGCTCATTTTTTAGGTATATATTGCACGATGCCTTTTTTCGTTGGGGTAGCTAGCTATTGGAACTCACCTTTCCACCTCATGAGTTCCCACGTTACATTGTTAGTTTGACTGATGGGCTTGGTTCCAAAATTCTAGATGTACCACGTCACATTGTTCATCTCATCAAGTTTAACTAGATACTTCCTTCATTCACTGATGTTCTAACTTATTTATGATTCAGATTTATATACACGTTTTTTGGTGTGTTGTTCATTTATTTCAGTTAGTGCATAATCTATACTAAAATATATCTAAAACATATTATATTTGTGAACAGAGGGAGACATATTTATGGTATCTCCAACGCGAATTCTTAAAATGTCTGCAAATGTCTGGACCAAGGTGTCAGGACGTAGTTTGTCCGCAGTGGCGTAGCTGTATGGTGGCCAGGGTGGTCCACGGACCACCCTGGAATTCGGCCCATTAGTTTAATACTATTCTATATAAAAAGTGAAAACACAAACCGGCCCAACTCAGCCCACATGGGAAAGATTGGCTCGTTTGGTCCGCTGGTACCTGTAGTTGCGCTGATTGATCGACGTTCTGTCTTCAGATTCCAAAAGACGTTCCTGATCCCTGGCGCCCTCTTTTCCTTGTAGTTCTTCCGGAACCCTAGCATATAAGTAACTAATCAGCTAGCGGCGAGCGCCATCGCCTAGCGCACGGCCAGTGAAGGACGGTCATCGTGCCATGACAGGCGGCCAGGGAATCAACCACGCACGCACAACCCAATTAAGCTGAGCACAACTTGTTCAGTTTTTCATTGTGCGTACTCTAATCTCAGTAAGACTTTTGTTCTCCTCTGATTCAAAGTGTAATTTTCTTTTTCTACGAAGATCTTAAGTTCCGAACAGGTTAAGCTGATAGTGCCGGCATTAAAGTTTTCTTAATTTATAATTGGTAAATTGAACTGATTGATTATTAGGATTTGTTCCAACTAGTAGTTAATATTTTTTTTTGTAGAACTGTTGCAAAGTGAACTGATTGATAATTGGTAAAAAAATGTCAATTGGACCACCCTGGCATAAAAACCTGGCTACGCCACTGTTTGTCCGCCCGCCTGCCTACCGACTTTAAACAGGCGCAGAGACTGGAAAACCCACTTCGACACCCCCGTTCGTTGCCCGCTAGTTATATGTGGTCGCGCAAGACACAATCCACACCACACCACATCCGCTTTCGCTCCTCCTCGGCACCACCTGCACTTCGAGATCTATAGCGTGTTGTAGGAGTGCCTCTCGACGGAGCAGAAGCACGAGGTGGCCGCCTTGCGGTCGGATGGTAGGCCTTTCATGTGTGACGGATAGAGCCTTGCATGCCAATGAGCTTGCCCGAGGTGAGCGATGGTGACCCGATGATGCCTGAGGTGAGCGATGGTGACCCGATGATGGGGGAGGCGTCCAATGACGAGGCAACACCTGCACTGGTATATGCCGACCTCACCATGGATTAGGCGCATGCACACATCAACGTCGTCATGTCAAAGAAGAAACCGGCACCGGTGTCGGCGTTTCGGGTGGCGCGTGAGGGCAAACTCTACAACCTCGCCCTCCTCAGGCACCACCAGATGGCGGAGGGCCAAATCAACGGCGAGTTGCGGGTGAAAGAGGCCATGGCGGCATGGTAGCGGAGGACCCCAAACATGGTCGACTAGCACGGTGCGCTCTGCAAGGCCGCACGTAGCGCTCATGTCAGCTGCAATGCGATCACGGCCATGGCAGACATGGAGGAGACGCTGGCGATCATGGATGGGAACGTCGATAGCTCCGTGTTGTTCGCACCAGGTTGCAACGACCATGAGGCTGGACCGTCCATGTCGATCATGGACTTCGCCTCGACATGCGATGTCCACATGGTGAACTCTGGAAAGGGTAGGAAATGGCATGTCTCGCGTCCCATGTGGGCCTCTGTCGGCGACCCACGGCTTCACTTCCTGGGGCGCACGGCCGTTGATTTCGCTAGACAAGGGGAAGAACATGACGTGGAACACAGACGACTCTACCGACGAAGATTTAGACTACATTTTGAAAATTACACTAAATTGACAGCAAAAAAAAGAGACACTCGCAAGCGCCCTTGTCATACAAGGCTCTGAAAACACAATAGACAGTTGTCGATAGCAACAAGATCTATAAACGACAAAAGGAACATCCACTGAGAAATCACACCACGCAACACATGCTTGCAGTGTTCACCCAGTGACCTAGAGGGTTGGAGAAAACCAGGCAATGCAAATTAAACAATAAACCTTTTGAAATACAAATTAAACATGTAAAATACTTGATGACCATTTTGAAATACACAACAAACACGTTTAAAATACACGTTCAACTTTATTCTGAAATACATAATTCCTTTGAAATTTATGGACATTTTTCTAATTACACGATGAACAAATTTTGAATACACAGTAAACATTTTTTAAATACACTATGACTTTTTGATAATATATGAGGAGCATTATTGAAATACACAATGAACAATTGCCAAAATAGAGCATGTATAAGTTTAAAATAGATGATGAATATTTATCAAATACATGGTAAACATTTTTTAATTGTATGATTACATTTTTAAAATTCGAAACGAAATTTTCCCAAAAAAAATTTAATTTTTTTCCATGTTTTCCAAGAAGTGCGAACACTCTTCAAAATTACAAGAACAATTTTCACTACTTAATTTTGTAGACTTAGTAAAATAGAATTAGTTAATTAATTTTTTTTATAAATAGATTCCTGATTTCCTAAATTGTCGGATTTCAAGTGAACATACACGTACAAGGTTCTTGTTAGACAAACATACACGTACAAGTAGCAACTTTTGTTACCATGCAAAAATAAGTACTGCCTCCGTTGCTAAATATAAGTCTTTGTAGCAATTCCACTATATACCACATACGGATGTATATAGATGCATTTTAGAGTGTAGATTCACTCATTTTGCTTCGTATGTAGTCCATAATGGAATCTCTACGGAGATTTATATTTAGGAACCGAGGGAGTAGCAACTTTTGTTTTGAGAATTTGTACAAAAATCATGGGCGGCCTGACTCGCTAGCCCCAGTGCGCATGTTCATGGGCCCGACTTTCTAAGGCCCAGCTGAGAACGCATTGTCATTAAGTTGAAATCTGAACGTAAAACATGGTAGGCTTCTATCCGAGTTGGCTCCCTTCCCTCCTTTCTACTGGAAGGTTGCTGGTTTGAGTATCCTTTAGCACTTTTTTCTATTCCAATCATGTAATATAATAAATACTAACATGCGACCTGCATAGTGCATCTATATTATTATCTTATAAATAAAATGTTGCTCTATTTATCAAAATGGCAACGCACAACCTGCAACACAAAGTATTCGTTGTTGATCACACAACAAGCAACGTATAGAGTTCCCAAGGCATATATGCGTGGCTATGGCAGATCCTTTACAACACATACTTAAGGCGTTGCAAATTATGTGTTGCTATAGGGGGGTTCTTGTTGTAGTGGATGGTGATGACGCCGCCGCTTCCAAGCATCTTGAGAACATTGTAGCCGTGGTGAGTTACTGCCATGAACTTGGCCAGGGATGGATACCCGAGGACGGCTTTGTAAGGGAGATGGATGTGGGCAACATCGAAGTCGATGAGCTCAGTGCGGTAGTTGTCATGCTTGCCGAAGGTTACAAGTAGGCGAACTTGCCCCACAAGAGTGGTGGAGCCATCAGTCACTCCGGAGAAGGGCTTGGTAGGCAGCAGTTGATCGCAGGGTACTTGGAGGCTGTCGAATGTCTCGATGGGCAGGACGTTTAGTCTTGTGCCACTGTCGATGAGGGTCTTGGTAACTTGGACATTGCTGATGACGGGAGAACAAAGCATCGGGAGGGCGCCAGCCATAGCTGCACACTTGAGCTGGTCTGCTGAACTGAAGGTGATGGGGCACCTAGACCACCTAAGTGGGCGAGTAGCCTCGAGTTTGGGGAGAGCCGCATTTACTTCACAAGCGAACTGCTTGAAGAGGCGCTGAGAAGCTGGGGCCTGCGCTCCGCCCAAGATGCAAGCGATGGCACGCGGCTCCTGGAAGCCCCTCGCCCCCTCGTATTGGTCATAGTTTCTCCTTGGCGGTGGCAGAGGTGGTAGGCCGGCCCTGCCCTGTGGACGGTCCTCTCGGGGCTTATCCCTCCAGGCGTCCTCGCGGGGTTGGCCATGACAACGGTCCTCCCGAGGTTGATCACGCCACTCCTGGCGGGGGCCGCGGTCATCCCAGCGTCCTCCGGTCTGACCTCCCCCGCGGCCGTAGCCACGGTTGCCGCACTCGGGGCGTTGGATGACGCGTCCTTCACGGAGGGCGCTGAGCTCGGTCATGAGTGTTGTGGATGTGCACGTTGTGGAAGGCGCAAAATGCTCGGCCGTTCTTGGGTGGCTCCGGGTAGACGCCGCCGCGCCTCATTTCGGGTTCGGCTGCAAGCACTGCGCTCCCTTGCGCTTTACATCCTTGCTTTTGGCCTTCTTGTCTTCGGGTTCCGCAGCGGGGAGCTCGACGAGCGAGAGGCGCCCCTCCTCGGCCCTGGCGCACTTGGTCGCAAGGTTGAACAGCTCCAAGGACGTGCACAAATATTCGTGGATGGCAAGATCCTATTTCATCTTGATGTCGCGGACACCATCTGAGAACGCCGAGATGATGGCCTCGTCTGTGACCTTGGGGATCTTGACGCGGATGTTGTTGAAGCATTGGACGAACTTCTGCAGGGTTTCTCCTAGTTGTTGCTTGATACACCGCAGGTCACCCGCGGCCGAAGGATGGTCTCGAGTGCCCTGGAAGTTGGCGATGAACTGCTCGCGCATCTCATTCCAGGTGGAGATCGATCCCGCGGGCAGGTTCAAGAGCCATGAGCGCGCACCATCCTTGAGGGCCATGGGGAACCAGTTCACCATGATCTTCTCGTTGCTGCCGGATGCTTCGATGCTCAGCTCGTAGAGCTACAGGAACTCCTCAGGGTCAGGCGTGCCGTCATAGTGTGGAGGCAGGTCGGGCTTGAACTTCCCAGGCCAGTTGACGTTGCGCAGCTCGGGGGCTTGCTGGGGTGGCAGGACTTGGTCTTGGTCCTCGCGCGCTGTCGCGGCGGGAGGCACGCAGTCTCGACGCAGCGGTGGAGGGAGCGTGGGTGCTCCTTCGCGGGGCCGTTGGATCTCTTGGCAGCTTCCTTCTTCGCGCATAGGCGCCGCGCGTGGGCGGTCACGCCGCAGGGACACATCCCTTGGGTCTTGCACGACGCCCTGACGCGGTGGTAGCAATGGAGCTTCTTGGGCCTTTTGATCCTCATGGGGAGGCGGACGAGGCAGGGAGAGGGACGGCGTCGGAGAGCCCCAAGCGGCGCTGACGAGCTCAGTGATGCGGTCGAGCCATTCTTCGTAGAAGTCATCGACGGGGCAGTAGTGCAGGAGCTCGTGTGCCATGAACAACGTAGCTTGCGCATCGGCAGGTCCGCGGCGAGCATGGGACGAAGAGACCACCGGAGTCAGCGACGGGGTAGCGGTGCATCCATCACGCCGCATGGAGGGGTGCAGGGACGACGCCTGCTGTTCTTGTCGTGCCGGACCGGTGGCGGCGTTGGCGGCAGGCGATGGAGAACGACGGGGTGGTCCGCCGGTAGGAGCGGTCTGAACAACGCGGGCAGCAAGGGCAGCCCGCCGCTCAGCATGGGCTCTGTGGGCGTCGGCCAAGGACTGCTTGAACGACGGAGCACTGATCGATGGAAGGGAAATTTCAGTGCACCCCTACCTGGCGCGTCAAAATGTCAGATCTGGGGTTCCGGCAAAACCCTTAAGGTTCGAACACTGGAGTGCGCACAAAGATCTCTCATTCTGCCCTAACTCGTCTACTCAACAGCCCTAGGCCTAGCTCGTCATATCCGATGAACAAGAGACATGAGATTTCTACTGGTTCGGGCCATCGTCATGGTGTAATACCCTAATCATGTGTTGTGTGATGGAATGCCTTGTAGGCTGAAGAAGAACTAGTACAAGGATGAACTGCCTCCTGAGGAGAGGTGTTCTTGCGCTCGAGTGAGCTTGTGGGTGTGTGGCCTTCTATCTTATCAACTATCTTTCTCTCCCAGACCAGATGATCCCAATTGTGGTGGCTAGTCCTATTTATAGTGGCATGGGTCCTCTTCCCAAATATTGAGCGGGAAGGCATCCCACATTGGCCAAATTTGAAGGGAGACGGCTAGTAGAAGTTATCCTGACAGAAGGTGGTCTTCGCCTGCCAAAGGCTCTGGTGGTGATGCCGCCGTGGGATCCGTGATGACCTCCGTCCTGCCGTCCTGCTGGTCTTGGTCTCATTGAACCGATATGGATACCTTTGCCTAATGCCTCGGGAATCCTCGCTTGCACCTACCACTTTAGCACCAAAGAGGAAACTGGCACTCTGCGCCCGCTGGCGCCCGCCTGTCATTGGTCGCCACTGCTCACGTCACGAGGACCTCGCGAGGTGCCCCTCGCCTCGATATCTCTGATCCTCACGAGCCGGCCTGGCGAGGCCACCCCAGGGGATGCCTTGTGTTGTCCGCCTCGCTATTCTTGGCCCCTCGCGAGGGTCTTGAGTGGTTGCTGAAGATGCCGGGCCGTACCAGGCCACCTTGTGATCCACGGCCTGGGCCGCGGGCAGGCAAGTCTGGGTACCCCCGTTCCCAGAATGCTGACACAAACCCCTCATACCACGGAACAACGCCTTTGGCTCATGTTCTTCTCGGGTGTTTAGGATTTCCCAGGTCACGTGTAAGCTCATGTTCTCTCTGTTGGGCGTGAACACCCCCGTTTGAGCCTCTTCTATTACAAAAAGTAACTTGAAGTCGGGCCCTTTAAGACTAACCTTCTGCAAAGCATGGCGTGTCTTTGGGTCCAATGCCCCACCATGCTCACAGAACCAAGTCTTGGACCTGGGGGCCAGCTCAATGTAACTGGAATGACCCTTGCATCCACCATCTATTGCTCAGCCTTATCCCACTTAGGTCGGGCCACCGTGTAGCCACCTAGCCCTAGCCTATGGTAATGCTCCATTTTCGAGGTATTGATCTTGTTTATTCTTGATTGTTCCTTAGCTAATTCCGATTCCTTGAATTTCACAAAAGTGGGCCAGTGATCTCTTTGCTTCCCAAGTGTTCCCATGAGTTCTGGAGTCTTCTTTCCTCCTTCAACATACTTGGCCCATATACTTTTCTTGTGGCTGATGAATGCAATCGCCATCTTCCTAAGAGCAGCGTCCTTGACTTTCTGCACATCTATCTTTGTGAAATGGTCTGCTAGGGTGAAATGTGACATGAGAGATTCCCAAAGCCTATTTTTTGCTCTTTCATCAACAAAAGTAAGATCTGGACGTTTCTTTAATGGCTTTTTCCATTCTTGAATGGATATCAGGATTTGGTCCTTCACAAGAACTCCACACCGATGAACGAACTTGCCCGCATTCATCTTAGGCTCGATTGGTTCACCATTAGGTTCGATGGTATCGATGTTGTAGTTTATGCCATCCATCAACTTTTTGGCCGGGCCTCGCACTGTCCTGCTACCTGTAGAAGATTTGCTCGATCCTGAGGGCTGAAAGAAGAGAAAGATAGATTCGTGTTAAATATACAAATCAATTAAAACATGTGATGATCACTAGATGCCTGCTTATATAAATATACCTCGCCGGTCTTTGTTATTTCATGATCAACATTTCCTTCATCATCATAGTTCTGGACTTCATCTATTCATTCGTCTTCATCAAATATTATATCGTCACCGGTAGGGTTCATATATTCTGAGCCATCATCTTCTTCAAACTCATCTGGGGTAGTGGATGAGCTTACGATGTTGAACAGGGCCTGCTCTCCGACTCTGTCGGTATTGGCCATAGCTTTTATTTAACTAATCCGGAAGAAATATAAAATAATTTAGTATTCAAATTAGAATGCATGCAATCAATAAGGAAAAACTAAATCATAGTACATAATAATATGCATCATCAAATATAATCTTGAATACATCGTCTTGCTATTATTGAATAATATATATAACCTCGAATACATCATCTCGAATATTATCGAGTACATCACTAGCTAGCTAGCTAATATAGATCAAATACTATCGAATATTCTAGTTCACTCGCGGTTCTTGAGGCGCGGGCGGTGGACACCCAAAGAGAAGGAACCATCATAGGATCATAGCTCGGGTGAGATCCCCGAAGAACCTGCCAGGTATTGGAGAACCTAACGTCCAACAGCCATGTAGCGACGGACGTGCTCGTCCTCCTCCCTGACACAGTGATGTACCACCTCCGGCGGGGCCGGCTCCCTCCGCACCGAAAGAGGTCCATGCGAACGCCACCAAATGAGCTCTTGGTCGACAACGGGACCCGGGGCCAGGTTCCTCACCAAGCGGCGCGCCCCTGAAGGTAGCACCTCCAAGTGCCAGCTCGGCGGAGCCCAGTCCCGGACATGTCTCCTCTGAAACAGGACGTCGTCGTGAACTGGTCAACGGCAAGGATTCGGGCCGGGCATCGTTAACGTTGAGAACAAATTCTATATGCAATATGTAATATTCTTTAAATGATTGGATTGTGATTTCTTATATACAAATTATATATGCAAATGTAACATAATAGATCAAACTTTGACATATGATCACATGTTGCATATGTCACAATTCAAACTTTGGCATATGATCAAATGTTGCATATGTCAAAATTCAAACTTTGACATATGATCAAATTATGACATATTTAATAAGGGATTTATCAAGAATGCCCCCATTATGGATGTGCACAAGTTGATCCAATTTTTTCTGCCCTCATCTATATATTGTTTTCTATTACATGTTGTCTGTTAAAGTATTGAAGAAATCAATGAATTCATAATTAGCGGGAAGTAACAGGCGCATGATGGTAAGCTCTTCAAAATTATTTTGGAACCGGGCTCCGGATAGAATAATTCGTTTTTTGGTATGAAGTTCAGCAAAAGACTTCCGAATATCGCTATTTGGAGGGCCTTCACTGAAGCTCATACCAAAAAATGAATTATTCTATCCGGAGCTCCTTTCCAAAATAATTTTGAAAAGCTTAGCATCATACGCATGTTACTTCCGGCGAATTATGATGCCATGGATTTCTTGAATACTTTGACAGACAACGTGAAATATAAAATTATATGTAGATGAGATCATGAAAAAAATTGGATCCACTTTGTGCACATCCATAATGTGGGCATTCTTGACAAATCCCTTATTAAATGTTGCATATTTGATCATAATTCCTAGATCAAACTTCGACATATAATCAACTTTGACATTTGACAAAAGTATAGAAAACTAATTTATCTAACATTAATATATATAATTCATCAATATAACTAAAAGTATAAAAAACTATTTCATCTAACATTTATATCTAGGTAATTCATCTAATTCATCTGACATTTGACAGTAATCTAACATTTCTATCTAATTCGATCATCTAATTAACAATTTGACATGAATCTAATTCATCTAGCTAGCTACCACTTTGACATTAACAATTTGACATTAATCTAAAAACAGAAAATAGAAAATAAGTAAAAAGTGTGTGTGTGTGTGTGTGTGTGTATGTGTGTGTGTACGGAGCGTGGCGATGGGGCGGCCTAGGGCTCACAGCTCAGGGCGGCGACGGGGCAGCAATCGACGGCGGCGGCGTATGGAGCGGTGGCGAGATGTGACGACGATGGCGGGGACGACGATGGGGACATGCCAGGGCGGCAACGCGGACGGGGCCGGGCGGCGACGGTGCACGACGGGGACGGCGACAGCGACGGCGCGGGACGACAGTGGCGTATTGGGCGGGACGTCGAAGCACAGGGAGGAGAGGAAGTGGGAGAAGAAAACTGTAAATTTTCGTAAGTGCTGCTTATATAGGACGGGCCTTTAGTACCGGTTGGAGCCACCAACCAGTACTAAAGGTCAAATTTGGCCGGCCAAGTGGCGGGAAGCGAACCCCTTTAGTACCGGGTCATGGTTGTGACCGGTACTAAAGACCCCCCCCTTTAGTACCGGTTGGAGCCACGACCCGGTACTAAAGGGTGTGCACTGCCACCCCGCGGTACCAATGTTTAGTCCCACGTCGCCGAGCAAAGGGCAGCCACACTGGTTTATAAACCCAGCCGCGACTCTCCTTCGAGCTCCTCTCTAAAGCAGGCTTCTAGGCCTACCTCTCCTATGCTACCCTGTTGGGCCTACTAGGCCTGCGGGCCTACATCCTCGCCCAACTACAGGTTGGGTTTCGAGTCGTATGCTGGCCGCTATGGCCCAGTAGGCGGGCTTTTTCTATTTAGTTTTTTTTTCTTTTCTGCTTTATGTATTTCTGAGTTGTTTTTTGCTGTATTTAGAGTTTCTTTGTGAATATTATTGCTTTAGGTAAAAAATTACAAACTTTTTGTTACTGTCGGTAGTTTTCAAATTTGAATAGTTTAAATTTGAATTATATGAATTTTTTGTGAATCACTAGTTTGTGAATAACTTTACTTTAAAAATAGATTTTTCGGTGATTCTTTTTTCTTATGTTTAATATCAGTGTGTTTTATCATCATATTAAATTTGGTAGTACTTAGGTTACTTAAAAATATGAAATGCCTTTGTAACAGATGAGTTTTCGTCTGAAACCCTGATACTTTGAAAGAGATTGTCCATTTTGTACATGAAGTGCATCCAGTTTTTGCCGTGACCCTCTCAACTTTTTAGCACATGCTATGTGGTTGAAATGATGATACCATGCCAACTTTCAACCTTTTAAGAGTTCATTTGTAGTGCTTTTCAATTTCAGTAAATGAGCTGAAAATAGCAAATGAAGTCAGAGAGGTACTCGTTTGTCCGAAGCACAAAAGTACATGTTTCAAATGCCCTAACTATAACAAAGATTCCATACGGTTTGTCCAAAGTGGGACTTTCCAAATATAAAAGTCTGGAAACTCACTAGAGAAGAAAGTGATGACAGTGAAGCCTATCACATCCCAGAGTGGGATCCTTGGGTGTGAAACTTTTTCTTCGCGCATGTCCCTTTGCGCCATAACCATGGACAATCTTCATCCTTTAACTGGATCCTCGGGTCAATATTCATTGTGAAGGGAGAAATTTCATGAAACTTTTCATAATCTTCTGACATGTTTGTCTTGCCATCCACTCCCACGATGTTTCTTTTCCCTGAAAGAACTATGTGGCGCTTTGGCTCATTTATCTTTTCTTTTTCTCGGCTTGGTAGACATGTCCTTCACATAGAAAACCTGTGCCACATCATTGGCTAGGACAGGTTCGTCTATGTACACAAGATTGTTGAGATCCAGTGTTGTCATTCCGTACTGCGGGTCTTCCGTTACCTCGCCTCCTCTCAGATTGACCCATTTGCACCGAAACAAAGGGTCCTTTAAACCACTTCCATGGTCAAGTTACCATATCTCCTCTATGTAACAATAAAATTTGTCGACCTTTCCCCTCTTGGTTGCTGCATCAAAGTGGCCACCACTGTTTTGGTTCGTGCTTTTTTATCTTGGGCGATCGTGTAAAATGTATTCCCATATATCTCATACCCTTTGAAAGTCATTATATTCGAAGATGGTAACTGCGATAGCAAGTACAGGTCATATTCAACAGCGTCTTCATGCATGGCACGTGTTTGCAACCAACCAGCAAAGGACCCCGTTTGTTCACATGTAATTCAGTCGTCACACTCCTATGGGTGTGTGGAGTGTAGAATATTCTTGTGTTCCTTGATATACGGAGCCACCAAGGCGGAATTTTGTAGAACTGTGTGGTGTGCTTGAGTGAGAGAATGTCTGTCCATACCTATTATTTGTTTCGGACCAAGCGTGCAATTTCCACCCAGTTTGCCCTCATGCCGCTATTCAGGAACACCAATCGGCTTAAGGTCAAGAATAAAGTCAACACAAAACTCAATGACCTCCTCATTTTCATGGCCCTTGGAGATGCTTCATTCTGGCCTAGCACGGTTATGAACATATTTCTTTAAGACTCCCATGAACCTCTCAAAGGGGAACATATTATGTAGAAATACAGGACCCATAATGGCAATCTCGTCGACTAGATGAACTAGGACGCGCGTCATGATATTGAAGAAGGATGGTGGGAACACCAACTCAAAACTGACAAGACATTGCACCAAATCTTTCTCTAACCGTGGTATGTTTTTTGGATCGATTACCTTCTGAGATATTGCATTGAGGAATGCACATAGCTTCACGATGGACAATCAAACGTTTTCCGGTAGAAGCCCCCTCAATGCAACAGGAAGCAGTCGCATCATAATCACGTGGCAGTCATGAGACTTTAGGTTCTGGAAAAAAATTCTCGGCCATATTAATTATTTCCTTTATATTTGACGATAAGCTTGACAGGACCTTCATACTGAGCAGGCATTCAAAGAAGATATCCTTCTCTTCTTTGGTAAGAGCGTAGCTGGCATGACCCTGATGTATGTCATCTTTTCCGTGCATACGTTGCTGGTCCTCCCGTGCCTCTGGTGTATCTTTTGTCTTCCCATACACGCCCAAGAAACCTACCATGTTTAGCAAAGATTCTTCGTCACGTGCATCACGTCGATTACAAAGCGGACTTCTAGGTCTTTCCAATAGGGTACGTCCCAAAATATAGATTTCTTCTTCCACATGGGTGCGTGTCCGTCAGCGTCATTCAGAACAGATTATCCGCCAGGACCCTTCCCAAAGATTACTTTTAAGTCCTTGACCATATCGAATATATCATCACTAGTATGGTGCAAGGCTTGTTCCTATGATCTGCCTCACCAATGAAATGATTTCCTTTCTTTCTTACGGGATCCTTGATCAAAAGAAATCGATGATGTCCCAGGTACACATTCTTCTTACAATTATCCAAATGTAATGTCGGTATCATCTAAACAGTGCGTGCATGCACGGTATCCCTTGTTTGTCTGTCCTAAAAGGTTACCGAGAGCAGGCCAATCATTGATGGTCACAAACAGCAAATCATGTAGTTCAAATTCCTCCTGATCGAGCTCATCCCACACACGTACACCATTTTAATTCCACATTTGTAAGAGTTCTTTAACTAATGGCCTTAAGTACACATCAATGTCATTGTCGGGTTGCTTAGGGCCTTGGATGAGCACTGGCATCATAATGAACTTCTGCTTCATGCACAACCAAGGAGGAAGGTTATACATACATAGAGTCACAGGCCAGGTGCTATGATTGCCGCTCTGCTCCCCAAAAGGATTAATGACATCCGCTCTTAGACAAAACCATACATTCCTTGCATCACCTGCAAACTCCTCCCAGTACTTTCTCTCTATTTTTCTCCACTGTGACCCGTCAGCGGGTACTCTCAACTTCCCGTCTTTCTTACGGTGGTTTCTGTGCCATCGCATCAACTTTGCATTTTCTTTGTTTTCGAACAAATGTTTCAACCATGGAATTATAGGAGCATACCACATCACCTTGGCAGGAATCTTCTTCCTGGGCCGCTCGCCCTCGACATCACCAGGGTCATCACGTCTGATCTTATAGCGCAATGCGCCGCATACCGGACATGCATTCAAATCCTCGTACTCACCGTGGTACAGGATGCAGTCATTAGGGCATGCATGTATCTTCTGCACGTCTAATCCTAAGGGGCAGACAACCTTATTTTCTTCGTACGTACTCTCGGACAATTCGTTGTCCTTTGGAAGCATCTTCTTTAACATTATTAGCAACTTTTCAAATCCCTTGTCAGATACACCATTCTCTGCCTTCCATTGTAGCAATTCCAGTGTGGTGCCCAGCTTTTTCTTGTCAGTTTCGCAATTTGGGTACAAGAATTTCTTGTGATCCTCTAACATGCGCTGCAACTTCAGCCTCTCCTTTTCAGTAGTGCAGTTTCCCTTTGCATTGGCAATGGCCCAACCTAGATCATTAGCGGGCTCATCTGATGCCTCTACTTCAGCGTCTTACCGCATTGTCGGCTCAGCTTCTTCCCCCATTGTTGTACCATCATATTCAGGGAACCCATGGCCAGGATAGATGTCGTCCTCCTCTTCTGCTTCATTATCTTCCATCATAACCCCTGTTTCTCCGTGCTTGGTCCAAACATTATAGTGGGGCATGAAACCGGACTCAAACAGGTTCCAGTGAATGGTTCTTGACTTAGAGTAATTCTGATCATTCTTACAGCCAGCACATGGACAAGACATAAAACCATCCATCCGCTTGTTTGCCTCAGCCGCAAGCAGAAAAGTATGCACACCATTAACGAACTGGGGAGAGCATCGGTCATCGTAGACCATTGCCGGCTCATCTTCATTACACAGCACCGAAAAGACTAAATGAATACAAGTTCATACACAAAATTCATACAAACTATCAATGGCAGATTTTCATACATAAAGTTCATACATAAAACAACATACAAACTCTCTAGTTAAAGCATTTAAATGCAACAACTAATGTGATCAAGATCGCAACTAAGATAACAATTGATCCAACAACATAATGATACCAAGCTTGACTATGAATGGCATATTTTCTAATCTTTCTAATCTTCAAGCGCATTTTCTCCATCTTGATCTTTTGACCGTCGACGACATCGGCAACATGCAACTCCAATTCCATCTTCTCCTCCTCAATTCTTTTCAATTTCCCTTTCAAATACTGATTTTCTTTTTCAACTAAATTTAACCTCTCGACAATAGGGTCGGTTGGAATTCCCAGTTCACATACCTCCTAGATGAAAATATGTATGTCAACTTGATGGGCATAATTTGTCATAAACACGAAATGCAACAAATAGTTATAAAAGAGAATATACCACATCTAAATCATAAATCGGACGAGGGCCGACGGGGATGGATATCAAAACCATCGCTTTATGTATAACAAACAACGTACGGCCCGGGTAAGATAATTATACAAGTAAATATATATCTAAATCGCACAAACACGATTTTTTTATATAACAAACATAAGAACAAGAGGCTCACCACAAGGTGGTGCCGACGATGGGACGGTGCGGACGACTGACGATGGTTAGGATGGAGATGCGAAGGCACTAAGTAAACCACACCTACATATGCAAACTAAGAGTTATTTTGACCTCAAATTGCATATAAATCAAATAAACTACCACATATAATTCCTACCAAACTAAAAAACACAAATCACTATACTTATAGAACATTACAAGAGCTAATCTAGCAATGAGAGATGAAAGGACAAAGTTGCTAACCTTTGTGATCACTTGGATGGATGGGCTGCCTTCAAATCTTGACAAATTTTGGCAAAAATGGAGCATGAGCTCGAGAGGAAGAGGAAGAAAACAAAGGAGAGTAAATGGAAAGAACAGAGAGATTGGGCTCAACGAAGGAGTTTATATAGGAAAACCTTTAGTATCGGTTTATTAGACGAACCGGGACTAAAGGTGCATTTCTAGTCCCGGTTCGTGGCATGAAACGGTACTAGAGGTGTTGGTGGGGCCCCAGCCTGACAAAAGCCTGCCACCACCTCTTTAGTACAGGTTCGTGGTACGAACCGATACTAAAGGTTCGCCACGAACCGGTACTAATCAGAGCCACCCGCCTAGCCGTTGGAACCGGCACTAATGTGAGTGCCGGTTCAAATACAAACTGGGACTAATGAGCTTCACATTACGCCCTGTTTCTACTAGTGTATCAGAGGAGGTGGAAGCGCGCCTACCTGAGGACGAGTGGGATTCCGCGCCGCGGGACGACGAGTATATGTGGTGTTTCTCGCCCACTACGCGTGTGGGTTCGTCCTCCAGCAAGCCTATTCTTTCGTGCCTTCTTGGAGTTCTTCGGGCTGCAGCCGCGTCACCTGGGCGCCAACGCCGTGCTGGAGCTCTCGGGATTCTTCGCCCTCTTTGGAGGATACATGGGCCTGATGTCGAACGTCGAGTTGTGGTCCAAGCTCTTCTTTCTCAAGCAGCATGGGCCAACTGCTGGCACCATGTCCGAGTGCGGGGCATCCATGATCCCGGGGCAGCTGAACGGGCCATTCCCCAAGATGCCCGTCAAGGATTCTAGCAAGAAGTTGCAGAACTCATTCTTCTATGTGCACAATGTTGACCCGCGGGTGGATCTCATCAACTTGCCGGTGTTCGCCAATGGGACGTCTTCCGCCAAGGTGAACAGGGGCTAGCTGCCCCGGAATCCGCCCCAGGAGACGCTCAACATCTGCAGTCGGATCGCCGAGATGAGGGCTTGTGAGGGTCTGACCGGCACGGACCACTTCACAGCCTTCATCGCACGCGGAGTGCTGCCATTGCAGCACCGGGCGCATATGATTGGCGAGATGAGCGGTCGATGCCACCCATGCCGGATGTCTACCCAGGAGCTGAGCCGGGACCAGATTGCCGACCAACCCAACAACATCTCCAAGGCTAGGTTTGTCATGGAGGAGTGGAGCTTTGGGAAGGCATCGTACGACTTGGCGCATCCAGCACTCTCGGTGAGTCCTTAATCACTATTCTATGCCACCTCTGTCGGTGTCAAAACCGACGGATCTCGGGTAGGGGGTCCCAAGCTATGCGTTCGAGGATCAATGGTAACAGAAGACTGGGGACACGATGTTTACCCAGGTTCAGGCCCTCTCGATCGAGGTAATACCCTACTTCTTGCTTGATTGATCTTGATGAATATAGGGTTACAAGAGTTGATCTACCTCGAGATCGTAATGGCTAAACCCTAGGAGTCTAGCCTATGCAATTGTGATTGTTGTGCCTACGGACTAAACCCTCCGGTTTATATATGCACCTGTGGGACCTAGGGTTGTACATGACCATCTTGTAGAGGAAGGAAAATATTACACCCGAACTCTAAACTTGCTATTTTACACATATGGGTGTCCTATCCGGATACGGGAGATAGTCTTAAGCAATAATATTCACGGCCCACCAGTTCGGCCCATAACGAGTAATCTGGCCACCTGACGAACCCTCAATCCAGGACTCCCTCAGCAGCTCCTGAACCAGTCTTCGTTGATGATGAGTTCGGCTCGCATACTGTCTTCGGCATTGCAAGGCGGGTTCCTCCTCCCGACCATGTTGAAACAATATTACCTACACAAAGGTAGTATGTCTGACTCTGCATGATTAGTACAACCCATTAGCCTCGAAGGCAAGGAATCAAAAAACGGACACTGTGTCTTTACTGACAACTTTTCAGTGAAACGTCATGTTTGACTCTTTAATATATCAAACTGTTTTCTTGGCTCCAGTTTCGCATTTCAAGGCATAGCCCCGTTGGCACATCTTGTCAAGGCAGAGATCGTGCCCGCTTATCGCGGGATTTCTATTAACATGACGTGGGTAATCCAACTGTGCCTTACGCACGATTGTGTTGGGAACCGGCGAGGTTTACGGCCGGACTGGGGGGGGGGGATGTTTAGCATTAACCGCCTATCAAAGGATACATATTATTTCCCTTTCACCCCACATTCTCCTCAAGCCCTAGCTTCCCAATCTCCTCAGCCCCAGCGCCCACAGCTCCAGTGTTCGCAACTCTCAACCCCTCCACCACCATGTCCTTCCCGAGGAATGGCTGGGACCAGTTCAAAGGGCAAGCGGGAGGCCTCCACGGTCACAGAAAAGACCGTGAAGAATCTCCGAAGCACGGGCTTTCTCGCCGATGACATAGTGCACCGGGTTCCCTATAAGAACCAGGTGTTCCCTATCCCTAAGCCGGGTGAGAGGGTGGTGTTCATCTCTCACTATATTTGGGGGCGGGGGTTTCCTCTCCACCCCTTTGTCCGGGGCCTCTTATTCTTTTACGGGTTGGATTTCTATGATCTAGCCCCGAACTCTATCCTCCACATATCAGCTTTCATAGTTGTATGTGAGGCGTTCCTCCGCGTCCCCCACAATTTGGCTTATGGCTCAAGATATTCAATCTGAAGCCGAAGGTGGTCAACGGGCAACATGTGGATTGCGGGGAGCCATTGTGAGTAAGCTCCCAAACGCCATTTGGCCCAAAGAGGCTTTTGTGGAGACAAACAAGATCTGGCAGCAGAAGTGGTTCTATATCACCGAACCATGTGATGCCCAGTGGGCGGTGATGCCTGCATTCCGATCTGGACCCCCAGAGAGGCTAACCTCGTGGACCTCCAAGAGCCCGGATTGGGGGTCTCAGACAAAGGTGCAAGCCCTCCAAAACCGCATCTCCAGTATGATGATGAAGGGCACCCTCCGCACTAATGTGATTCAGGTGATGCTCTTCCGCCGCATTCTTCCCTGCCAACGCCGGGACTCCCACCTATGGTAGCTTAACCCAGAAGAGCCCCGGACCCTGAAGCACCTCTTCGGCACTACGCACGAAGACATCTGGAAACAGCTCTTCAAGGCTCAAAAGGGGTGGCCAACGGAGACCGAGGACAAGGGCTTGAGCAGCGTGTTCTCTGCTTCAAAGGTAATCGGAATTCTGCCAAACACATATCTTGTCGATATTTCAATTATAACAGGAGTGGGAACTATTACGTTATATTCAGGCCTGGACAAATAAGGCGGAGCGGATCAAGTGTCCACCTCCGCAGCCCGAAGACCCAGCCATGCCCCAACTGGCGGCGATGCTGATTATGGCGCCGTAAAAGGCGCCGGAGAAGAAGGCAAAGAAGAATGGCAAGGAGGTCAAGAGCAGCCTCCGCCCTAAGGGTCCCTCGGATACAGTGTCCAGGGAGACCGACATCCATTCCTCCCACAATGAAGAAGAGGAGGAGGAGGAAGAAGAAGAAGAAGAAGAAGAAGAAGAAAGCGACTCCCCCATCTAGGCCAAGGGGAGGAAGAGGGCAGCCCCCGCAGACGCGGGCACGTCGGCGCCCAGGAAGAGGCTGAACATTCCGGACAGTTCAGACCCAACGTCCGAACACAACTTCCGAGTACAGACAAGGATCAAGCACCTGGCCGAATCGTAAGTACTCAGACAGTCGCTGCTTATGTTTGGTTCAAAACAGCTTACAGTATTTTAGTAATTTCATTATGTCTTTATACAGTTCGCCACATGTACTCCCTGAGGCTTCACTGTTATCGGGGAATTCTCTAGCGGCGGACATGGTGGAGAGCGACACGCCTCCACGAGGCTCGTCGCCCATCTTAGGGGACACCGAGGTGTGCTCTTTACAGGCTTCCCCTGCACGAGCAGGTGGGAGCAGGGCGGACGAGAAGGCGCCCGAGGCCAATTCCTCGGCTGCCACCAGCCAAGGGGGAGTGATCCCCATGGCGATCGGTGATGGGGGGCCTAAGCAATCAGGGCCCCCGCTGAACACTGTTCCGGAGTCAAGTACGGCTCCAGAATCGGGAAGTCAGTCCCCCATGATGGGGGGGAGCAACTGCTCCAACAGCGCCTGCCGTCAATCCGGAGGCGCCGAACACTCAGGAAGCATTGCGAGGTGCTTCCATCATAGAGGAACGCCGCACCTTCATGGGTGCCGTCATGGAGAAGATTCAGTCCGCCAGATGGGGACTGAAGGAAGCATTCAACAGCCTACTGACAGGCTTTGAGGTATGCGACGTAATGTTCTAAAAAGAACCCGCTCATTATATATATATATATATATATATATATATATATATATATATATATATATATATATATATATATATATATATATATATATATATATATATATATATATATATATATATATATATATAGACAGTAGCCCCTGATGCTTTGTTTAATTCTGAACAGAATCGGACAAAGGATCCATGTTATAGCATCTAACAGAGCGGAACTGTGTACTGTGTTTGAACAGGCTTCGCTAGTAGCGGCATCTGTCCAGGCCGCAGAGGTTTCCGAGCTCAATCGGAAGCTTAAACTAGCTGACGAGCAGCTCGACCTCGTTAACAAGCGTTTTGATGAAATGCAAGGTATGCGGATTTTCAAAAAATTGAAATGTCAAAACACTATATGTTTGCTCTATGTGAGTATGAGCTCATTATGTGATATGATTTGTGTAACAATTGACACAGCTGAGGTCGGGGCCATTAAGGGCAAGCTCGCGAAGGCCAAGGAAGATGCCAAGGCGAGCAAAGCAGCTGCTCACAAAGCGGCTGCTGACCTGGAGGCTGAACAGGTCGTGCGTCAACAGCACGAGTCGCGGGTGGCCGAAGTCGAAGAAGAACTGTGAGATGACATTCGCATGTGCGAGGCATTGGAGCAGAAGACTTTGGAGCAAGAATCCGCACTCAATACGACAGTTAGTAATGCCAAGGAGGCGCGGAGCGCATCGCGCAACACTCGTGAGGAGATCAAACAAGCGCGGCAAATAGCTGCTTGTAAGGCCTTTCTTTTGCAGAGTATCTTCGGAGGTCAGAGGTACACTACTAGGGAAAACCCTAGTAGTAGCGCTTGTTTTATAGCTAGCAGTAGCGCTTGTACCAGCACTACCGCTAAGGCGCTACACCTAACTAGTAGCAGTAGCGCTAGAAAGGGAGCGCTCCGGCTATACCTAGTTAGTTGTAGCGCGTTTGTTGGGAAAGTGCTACTTATAGTAGTAAGTAGTAGTACCGTTTCTTCTGAAAAGCGTTCTTGCTAGCTTTTCCTGTATTTTTAAAAATACAGCTTTTTTCGTTGTGGTTTTATATACAGACATTTCATCATATGATTTATCACCATGATTAGTTATTATATATAAAGTGGGTGAAATGAACGTCGAATTCATTCAAGTGGAGGCAACATGTGGTGCATGTCGAAAGTACTACTAATCCAAACTTGATCTAGTTTGGATTAGTAGTACTTTCGATGTGCACCACAAGTTGCCTCCACTTGAATCTAATCCATGTTCATTTCACCTACTAATATATATAATAACTCATCATGATCATATAACAACTTAGCATCATGCATCATCGATCACAATAATAAATAACTCATCATTGGTGTCATAATAACAAGTCATACTCATCATCATCGATCATACTGAAGGAAATATGCCCTAGAGGCAATAATAAAGTTATTATTTATTTCCTTATATCATGATAAATGTTTATTATTCATGCTAGAATTGTATTAACCGGAAACTTAGTACATGTGTGAATACATAGACCAAACAGAGTGTCCCTAGTATGCCTCTACTAGACTAGCTCATTGATCAAAGATGGTTATGTTTCCTAGCCATAGACATGAGTTGTCATTTGATCAACGGGATCACATCATTAGGAGAATGATGTGATGGACAAGACCCATCCGTTAGCTTAGCACTATGATCGTTTAAGTTTTACTGCTATTGCTTTCTTCATGACTTATACATGTTCCTATGACTATGAGATTATGCAACTCCCGAATACCGGAGGAACACTTTGTGTGCTACCAAACGTCACAACGTAATTGGGTGATTATAAAGGTACTCTACAGGTGTCTCCGAAGGTACTTGTTGGGTTGGCGTATTTCGAGATTAGGATTTGTCACTCCGATTGTCGGAGAGATATCTCTGGGCCCACTCGGTAATGCACATCACTATAAGCCTTGCAAGCATTGCAGCTAATGAGTTAGTTGCGGGATGATGTATTACGGAACGAGTAAAGAGACTTGCCGGTAACGAGATTGAACTAGGTATTGAGATACCGACGATCGAATCTCGGGCAAGTAACATACCGATGACAAAGGGAACAACGTACGTTGTTCTGTGGTTTGACCGATAAAGATCTTCGTAGAATATGTGGGAGCCAATATGAGCATCTAGGTTCCGCTATTGGTTATTGACCGGAGTCGTGTCTCGGTCATGTCTACATAGTTCTCGAACCCGTAGGGTCCGCACACTTAAGGTTTCGATGACAGTTTTATTATGAGTTTATGAGTTTTGATGTACCGAAGGAGTTCGTAGTCCCGGTTGAGATCGGGGACATGAAGAGGAGTCTCGAAATGGTTGAGACGTCAAAATCGATATATTGGACGACTATATTCGGACATCGGAAAGGTTCCGAGTGATTCGGGTATTTTCGGAGTATCGGGGAGTTACGGGAACAGAGGAGAGAGGCCAAAAAGGAAGGAGGCGCGCGCCCCCCTTCTGGTCCGAATTGGACAAGGGGTGCAGCCCCTTTTCCTTCTCTCTCTCCCCCTCTTTCCTTCTCTCCTACTGCGGAAAGGAAAGGGGAATCCTACTAGGACTTGGGAGTCCTAGTAGGACTCCCCACACTTGGCGCGCCCCCACTAGGGTCGGCCTCTCCCTCCCTCCTTTATATACGGGGCAGGGGGGCACCTCTAGACACAACAATTGATCTCTTGATATCTTAGCCGTGTGCGGTTCCCCCCTCCACCATAGTTCTCCTCGATAATATTGTAGCGGTGCTTAGGCGAAGCCCTCCGACGGTAGAACATCAAGATCGTCACCACGCCGTCGTGCTGACGGAACTCTCCCTCGACACTCAGCTGGATCGGAGTTCGAGGGACGTCATTGAGCTGAACGTGTGCTAGAACTCGGAGGTGCCGTAGTTTCGGTGCTTGATCGGTCGAGCCGTGAAGACGTACGACTACATCAGCCGCGTTGTTCTAACGCTTCCACTTCCGGTCTACGAGGGTACGTAGACACACTCTCCCCTCTCGTTGCTATGCATCTGGTAGATAGATCTTGCGTGATCGTAGGAAAATTTTCAAAATACTACGTTCCCCAACAGTGGCATCATGAGCCAGGTCTATGCGTAGATGATATGCACGAGTAGAACACAAGTGAGTTGTGGATGATACTAGTCATACTTCTTACCAGCATGTCATACTTTGCTTTGGCGGTATTGTGAGATGAAGCGGCCCGGACCGACATTACGCGTACGCTTACGCAAGACTGGTTTCACCGTTATGAGCACTCGTTGCTTAAAGGTGACTGGCGGGTGTCTGTCTCTCTCACTTTAGCTGAATCAAGTGTGACTACGCCCGGTCCTTGTGAAGGTTAAAACATCACATACTTGACGAAACATCGTTGTGGTTTTGTATGCGTAGGTAAGAACGGTTCTTGCTAAGCCCGTAGCAGCCACGTAAAACATGCAACAACAAAGTAGAGGACGTCTAACTTGTTTTGGCAGGGCATGTTGTGATGTGATATGGTCAAGACATGATGAGTTATACGGTTTTGTATGAGATGATCATGTTTTGTAAAGCTATCGGCAACTGGCAGGAGCCATATGGTTGTTGCTTTATTGTATGAAATGCAATCGCCATGTAGTTGCTTTACTTTATCACTAAGCAGTAGCGATAGTCGTAGAAGCAATAGTTGTCGAGACGACAACGATGCTACGATGAAGATCAAGGTGTCGCGCCGGTGACGAAGGTGATCATGACGATGCTTTGGAGATGGAGATCAAAAGCACAAGATGATGATGGCCATATCATGTCACATATTTTGATTGCATGTGATGTTTATCTTATTATGCTTCTTATTTTGCTTAGTACGACGGTAGCATTATAAGATGATCCCTTACAAAATTTCAAGGTATAAGTGTTCTCCCTGAGTATGCACCGTTGCGAAAGTTCGTCGTGCCGAGACACCACGTGATGATCGGGTGTGATAAGCTCTACGTTCAAATACAACGGGTGTAAGCCAGTTTTGCACACGCAGAATACTCGGGTTAAACTTGACGAGCCTAGCATATGCAGATATGGCCTCGGAACACTGGAGACCGAAAGGTCGAGCATGAATCATATAGTAGATATGATCAACATAAGATGTTCACCATTGAAAGCTACCATCTCACGTGATGATCGGACATGGTTTAGTTGATTTGGATCACGTTATCATTTAGATGACCAGAGGGATGTCTATCTAAGTGGGAGTTGTTTTAGTAATATGATTAATTGAACTTTAATTTATCATGAACTTAGTCCTGATAGTATTAGCATATCTATGTTGTAGATCAATAGCTCACGATGCAGCTCCCCGTTTGTTTTTTGATATGTTCCTAGAGAAAACTTAGATGAAAGATGTTGGTAGCAATGATGCGGACTTGTTCCGTGATCTGAGGATTTTCCTCATTGCTGCACAGAAGTATTATGTCCTTGATGCACCGCTCGGTGACATATCTATTGCAGGAGCGGATGTAGATGTTATGAACGTTTGACAAGCTCGGTATGATGACTACTTGATAGTTTAGTGCGCCATGCTTTACGGCTTAGAACCGGTACTTCAAAAATTGTTTTGAATGCCACGGAACATGTAAGATGTTATAAGAGTTGAAATTGTTATTTCATACTCATGCCCGTGTCGAGAGGTATGAGACCTCTAACAATACTTTGCCTACAAGATGGAGGATAATAGCTCAACCAGTGAGCATGTGCTCAGATTGTCTGGGTACTACAATCGCTTGAATCAAGTGGGAGTTAATCTTCCAGATAAGATTGTGATTGACAGAATTCTCTAGTCACCATCACCAAGTTAATAGAACTTCATGATGAACTATAATATGCAAGGGATGACGAAAGTAATTCCTGAGCTCTTTGCGATGCTAAAATTGGCGAAGGTAGAAATCAAAGAATAACATCAAGTGTTGATGGTTTACAAGATCACTAGTTTCAAGAAAAAAGGGCAAAAGGGAAGAAGGGGAACTTCAAGAAGAACGGCAAGCAAAATGATGCTCAAGTGAAGAAGCCCAAGTTTGGACCTAAGCCTGAGACTAAGTGCTTCTACTGCAAAGGGACTGGTCGCTGGAAGCGGAACTACCCCAAGTATTTGGTGAGTAAGAAGGATGGCAATGTGAACAAAGGTATATTTGATATACAGATTATTGATGTGTACTTTACTAGTGTTCATAGCAACCCCTAGGTATTTGATACCAGTTCAGTTGCTAAAATTAGTAACTCGAAACAAGAGTTGCAGAATGAACAGAGACTATTTAAAGGTGAAGTGACGATGTGTGTTGGAAGTTGTTCCAAGATTGATATGATTATCATCGCACACTCCCTATACTTTCGTGATTAGTGTAGAACCTAAATAAATGTTATTTGGCATTTGCGTTAAACATGAATATGATTTGATCTTGTTCGTTGCAATACGGTTATTCATTTAAAGTCATAGAATAATTTTTATTCTGTTTACATGAATAAAGCCTTCGATGGTCATACACCCAATGAAAATAGTTTGTTGGATCTCGATCGTAGTGATACACATATTCATAATATTGAAGCCAAAAGATGCAAGGTTAATAATGATAGTGCAACTTATTTGTGGCTTTGCCGTTTAGGTAATATTGGTGTAAAGCGCATGAAGAAACTCCATAGTGATTGACTTTTGGAATCACTTGATTATGAATCACTTGGTGCTTGCGAACCATGCCTCATGGGCAAGATGACTAAAACTCCGTTCTCCGGATCAATGGAGCAAGCAATTGGCTTATTGGAAATAATACATACTGATGTATGCGATCCGATGAGTGTTGAGGCTCGCGGCGGGTATCATTATTTTCTGACCTTCACAGACGATTTGAGAAGATATGGGTATATCTACTTAATGAAACATAAGTCTGAAACATTTGAAAAGTTCAAAGAATTTTAGAGTGAAGTGGAAAATCATCGTGTAAAGAAAATAAAGTTTCTACGATCTGATCGCGGAGACAAATATTTGAGTTATGAGTTTGGTCTTCAATTAAAACAATGTGGAATAGTTTCACAAATTCATGCCACCTGGAACACCACAGCATAATGGTGTGTCCGAATGTCATAGCCGTACTTTATTGGATATAGTGCAATCTATGATGTTTCTTACCGATTTACCACTATAGTTTTGGGGTTATGCATTAGAGACAGCTGCATTCACATTAAAAAGGGCAGCATCTAAATCCGTTGAGACGACGCCTTATGAACTGTGGTTTGGCTTGACACCAAAGTTGTCGTTTCTTAAAGTTTGAGGTTGCAATGCTTATGTGAAAAACTTTCAACCTGATAAGCTCAAACCCAAATCGGAGAAGTGCGTCTTCATAGGATACCCAAATGAAAATGTCGGGTACACCTTCTATCATAGATCCGAAGGCAAGATATTCGTTGCTGAGAATGGATCCTTCCTAGAGAAGGAGTTTCTCTCGAAAGAAGTGAGTTGGAGGAAAGTAGAACTTGATGAGGTAACTGTACCTGCTCCCTTATTGGAAAGTAGTTCATCACAGAAATATGTTCCTGTGACTACTGCACCAATTAGTGAGGAAGCTAATGATGATGATCATGTAACTTCAGATCAAGTTACTACCGAACCTCGTAGGTAAACTAGAGTGAGCTCCGCACTAGAGTGGTACGGTAATTCTGTTCTGGAGGTCATGTTACTTGACCATGATGAACCTACGAACTATGAGGAAGCGATGATGAGCCCAGATTCCGCGAAATGGCTTGAGGCATTGAAATCTAAGATGAGATCCATGTATGAGAACAAAGTATGAACTTTAGTTGACTTGCCCGATGATCGGCAAGCCATTGAAAATAAATGGATCTTTAAGAGGAAGACTGACGCCGATGGTAATGTTACTGTCTACAAAGCTCGACTTGTTGCGAAAGGTTTTCGACAAGTTCAAGATGTTGACTACGATGAGATTTTCTCACCCGTAGCAATGCTTAAGTCTGTCTGAATCATGTTAGCAATTGCCACATTTTTTAAATTTGGCAAATGGATAACGAAACTGTGTTCTTTAATGGATTTATTAAAGAAGAGTTGTATATGATGCAACCAGAAGGTTTTGTCAATCCTAAAGGTGCTAGCAAATTGTGCAAGCTCCAGCGATCCATCTATGGACTGGTGCAAGCATCTCGGAGTTGGAATATACGCTTTGATAAGTTTATCAAAGTATATAGTTTTATACAGACTTGTGGTGAAGCCTGTATTTACAAGAAAGTGAGTGGGAGCACTACAGCCTTTCTGATAAGTATATGTGAATGACATATTGTCGATCGGAAATGATGTAGAGTTTTGTGGAAAGCATGAAGGAGTGTTTGAAAGGAGTTTTTCAAAGAAAGACCTCGGTGAAGCTGCTTACATATTGAGCATCACGATCTATAGATAGATCAAGACGCTTGATTAGTTTTTTCAGTGAGTACATACCTTGACAAGTTATTTGAAGTAGTTGAAAATGGATCAGTCAGAGAAGGAGTTCTTGCCTGAGTTGTAAGCTATGAAGTTGAGTAGGACTCAAAGCCCGACCTCGGCAAAAGATAGAGAAAGATTGAAAGTCATTCCCTAAGCCTCAGCCATAGGTTCTATAAAGTATGCCATGCTGTGTACCAAACCTGTTGAGTACCTTACCATGAGTTTGGCAAGGAGGTACAGAAGTGATCCAGGAGTAGATCACTGGACAGCGGTCAAAATTATCCTTAGTTAATGGATAACTAAGGAAATGTTTTCTCAATTATGGAGGTGATAAAGAGTTCGTCGTAAAGAGTTACACCGATGCAAGCTTTACACTAATCCAGATGACTCTAAGTATCAATCTGGATGCATATTGGAAGTGGGAGCAATTAGCTAGAGTAGCTCCATGCAGAGCATTGTAGACATAGAAATTTGCGAAATACGTACGGATCTGAATGTGTCAGGCCCGTCGACTAAACTTCTCTCACAAGCAAAACATGATCACACCTTACTACTCTTGGGTGTTAATCACATAGCGATGTGAACTAGATTATTGACTCTAGTAAACCCTTTGGGTATTGGTCACATGGCGATGTGAACTATGGGTGTTATTCACATAACGATTTGAACTATCGGTATTAAATCACATGGAGATGTGAACTAGATTATTGACTCTAGTGCAAGTGGGAGACTGAAGGAAATATGCCCTAGAGGCAATAATACAGTTATTATTTATTTCCTTATATCATGATAAATGTTTATTATTCATGCTAGAATTGTATTAACCGGAAACTTAGTACATGTGTGAATACATAGACAAAACAGAGTGTCCCTAGTATGCCTCTACTAGACTAGCTCATTGATCAAAGATGGTTATGTTTCCTAGCGATAGACATGAGTTGTCATTTGATCAACGGGATCACATCATTAGGAGAATGATGTGATGGACAAGACCCATCCGTTAGCTTAACACTATGATCGTTTAAGTTTTACTGCTATTGCTTTCTTCATGACTTATACATGTTCCTATGACTATGAGATTATGCAACTCCCGAATACCGGAGGAACACTTTGTGTGCTACCAAACGTCACAACGTAATTGGGTGATTATAAAGGTACTCTACAGGTGTCTCCGAAGGTACTTGTTGGGTTGGCGTATTTCAAGATTAGGATTTGTCACTCCGATTGTCGGAGAGGTATCTCTGGGCCCACTCGGTAATGCACATCACTATAAGCCTTGCAAGCATTGCAGCTAATGAGTTAGTTGCGGGATGATGTATTACGGAACGAGTAAAGAGACTTGCCGGTAACGAGATTGAACTAGATATTGAGATACCGACGATCGAATATCGGGCAAGTAACATACCGATGACAAAGGGAACAACGTATCTTGTTATGCGGTTTGACCGATAAAGATCTTCGTAGAATATGTGGGAGCCAATATGGGCATCCAGGTTTCTCTATTGGTTATTGACCGGAGTCGTGTCTCGGTCATGTCTACATAGTTCTCGAACCCGTAGGGTCCGCACACTTAAGGTTTCGATGATAGTTTTATTATGAGTTTATGAGTTTTGATGTACCGAAGGAGTTCGGAGTCCCGGATGAGATCGGGGACATGACGAGGAGTCTCGAAATGGTCGAGACGTAAAAATCGATATATTGGACGTCTATATTCGGACATCGGAAAGGTTCCGAGTGATTCAGGTATTTTCGGAGTACCGGGGAGTTACGGGAATAGAGGAGAGAGGCCAAAAGGAAGGAGGCGCGCGCCCCCCTTCTGGTCCGAATTGGACAAGGGGTGCAGCCCCCTTTTCCTTCTCCCTCTCCCCCTCTTTCCTTCTGTCCTACTCCGGAAAGGAAAGGGGAATCCTACTAGGACTTGGGAGTCCTAGTAGGACTCCCCACACTTGGCGCGCCCCCACTAGGGCCGGCCTCTCCCTCCCTCCTTTATATAGGGGGCAGGGGGCACCTCTAGACACAACAATTGATCTCTTGATCTCTTAGCCGTGTGCGGTGCCCCCCTCCACCATAGTTCTCCTCGATAATATTATAGCGGTGCTTAGGCAAAGCCCTGCGATGGTAGAACATCAAGATCGTCACCACGCCGTCGTGCTGACGGAACTCTCCCTCGACACTCAGCTGGATTGGAGTTCGAGGGACGTCATCGAGCTGAACGTGTGCTAGAACTCGGAGGTGCCGTAGTTTCGGTGCTTGATCGGTCGAGCCGTGAAGACGTACGACTACATCAGCCGCGTTGTTCTAACGCTTCCACTTCCGGTCTACGAGGGTACGTAGACACACTCTCCCCTCTCGTTGCTATGCATCTGGTAGATAGATCTTGCGTGATCGTAGGAAAATTTGGAAAATACTACGTTCCCCAACAGTGGCATCATGAGCCAGGTCTATGCGTAGATGATATGCACGAGTAGAACACAAGTGAGTTGTGGATGATACTAGTCATACTGCTTACCAGCATGTCATACTTTGCTTTGGCGGTATTGTGAGATGAAGCGGCCCGGACCGACATTACGCGTACGCTTACGCGAGACTGGTTTCACCGTTATGAGCACTCGTTGCTTAAAGGTGACTGGCGGGTGTCTGTCTCTCTCACTTTAGCTGAATCAAGTGTGACTACGCCCGGTCCTTGTGAAGGTTAAAACATCACATACTTGACGAAACATCGTTGTGGTTTTTGCATGTGTAGGTAAGAACGGTTCTTGCTAAGCCCGTAGCAGCCACGTAAAACTTGCAACAACAAAGTAGAGGACGTCTAACTTGTTTTTGCAGGGCATGTTGTGATGTGATATGGTCAAGACATGATGAGTTATACGGTTTTGTATGAGATGATCATGTTTTGTAAAGTTATCGGCTACTGGCAGGAGCCATATGGTTATCGCTTTATTGTATGAAATGCAATCGCCATGTAATTGCTTTACTTTATCACTAAGCAGTAGCGATAGTCATAGAAGCAATAGTTGGCGAGACGACAACAATGCTACGATGAAGATCAAGGTGTCGCGCCGGTGACGAAGGTGATCATGACGGTGCTTTGGAGATGGAGATCAAAAGCACAAGATGATGATGGCCATATCATGTCACATATTTTGATTGCATGTGATGTTTATCTTATTATGCTTCTTATTTTGCTTAGTACGACGGTAGCATTATAAGATGATCCCTTACAAAATTTCAAGGTATAAGTGTTCTCCCTGAGTATGCACCGTTGCGAAAGTTCGTCGTGCCGAGACACCACGTGATGATCGGGTGTGATAAGTTCTACGTTCAAATACAACGGGTGTAAGCCAGTTTTGCACACGCAGAATACTCGGGTTAAACTTGAGGAGCCTAGCATATGCAGATATGGCCTCAGAACACTGGAGACCGAAAGGTCGAGCGTGAATCATATAGTAGATATGATCAACATAAGATGTTCACCATTGAAAACTACTCCATCTCACGTGATGATCGGACATGGTTTAGTTGATTTGGATCACGTTATCATTTAGATGAACAGAGGGATGTCTATCTAAGTGGGAGTTCTTTTAGTAATATGATTAATTGAACTTTAATTTATCATGAACTTAGTCCTGATAGTATTAGCATATCTATGTTGTAGATCAATAGCTCGCGATGTAGCTCCCCGTTTGTTTTTTGATATGTTCCAAGAGAAAACTTAGTTGAAAGATGTTGGTAGCAATGATGCGGACATGTTCCGTGATCTGAGGATTTTCCTCATTGCTGCACAGAAGTATTATGTCCTTGATGCACCGCTCGGTGACATATCTATTGCAGGAGCGCTTGTAGACGTTATCAACGTTTGACAAGCTCGGTATGATGACTACTTGATAGTTTAGTGCGCCATGCTTTACGGCTTAGAACCGGGACTTCAAAAATTGTTTTGAACGCCATGGAACATGGAAGATGTTCCAAGAGTTGAAATTGGTATTTCATACTCATGCCCGTGTCGAGAGGTATGAGACCTCTGACAGTACTTTGCCTACAAGATGGAGGAGAATAGCTCAACCAGTGAGCATGTGCTCAGATTGTCTGGGTACTACAATCGCTTGAATCAAGTGGGAGTTAATCTTCCAGATAAGATAGTGATTGACAGAATTCTCTAGTCACCATCACCAAGTTAATAGAACTTCGTGATGAACTATAATATGCAAGGGATGACGAAAGTAATTCCTGAGCTCTTCGCGATGCTAAAATCGGCGAAGGTAGAAATAAAAGAAAAACATCAAGTGCTGATGGTTGACAAGATCACTAGTTTCAAGAAAAAAAGGACAAAAGGGAAGAAGGGGAACTTCAAGAAGAATGGCAAGCAAGTTGCTTCTCAAGTGAAGAAGCCCAAGTCTGGACCTAAGCCTGAGACTAAGTGCTTCTACTGCAAAGGGACTGGTCGCTGGAAGCGGAACTACCCCAAGTATTTGGTGAGTAAGAAGGATGGCAAAGTGAACAAAGGTATATTTGATATACAGATTAACGATGTGTACTTTACTAGTGTTCATAACAACCCCTGGGTATTTGATACCAGTTCAGTTGCTAAAATTAGTAACTCGAAACAAGAGTTGCAGAATGAACAGAGACTAGTTAAAGGTGAAGTGACGATGTGTGTTGGAAGTGGTTCCAAGATTGATATGATCATCATCGCACACTCCCTATACTTTCGGTATTAGTGTAGAACCTAAATAAATGTTATTTGGCATTTGCTTTAAGCATGAATATGATTTGATCATGTTTGTTGCAATACGGTTATTCATTTAAAGTCATAGAATAATTTTTATTCTGTTTACATGAATAAATCCTTCGATGGTCATACACCCAATGAAAATAGTTTGTTGGATCTCGATCGTAGTGATACACATATTCATAATATTGAAGCCAAAAGATGCAAGGTTAATAATGATAGTGCAACTTATTTGTGGCTTTGCCGTTTAGGTCATATTGGTGTAAAGCGCATGAAGAAACTCCATAGTGATGGACTTTTGGAATCACTTGATTATGAATCACTTGGTGCTTGCGAACCATGCCTCATGGGCAAGATGACTAAAACTCCGTTCTCCGGAACAATGGAGAAAGACCCTGGCTTATTGGAAATAATACATACTGATGTATGCGATCCGATGAGTGTTGAGGCTCGCGGCGAGTATCATTATTTTTTGACCTTCACAGACGATTTGAGCAGATATGGGTATATCTACTTAATGAAACATAAATCTGAAACATTTGAAAAGTTCAAAGAATTTCAAAGTGAAGTGGAAAATCATCGTGACAAGAAAATAAAGATTCTACGATCTGATCGCGGAGACAAATATTTGAGATACGGGTTTGGTCTTCAATTAAAACAATGTGGAATAGTTTCACAAATTCATGCCACCTGTAACACCACAGCATAATGGTGTGTGCGAATGTCATAACCGTACTTTATTGGATATAGTGCAATCTATGATGTTTCTTACTGATTTAGCACTATAGGTTTGGGATTATGCATTAGAGACAGCTGCATTCACATTAAAAAGGGCACCATCTAAGTCCGTTGAGACGACGCCTTATGAACTGTGGTTTGGCTTGAAACCAGAGTTGTCGTTTCTTAAAGTTTGAGGTTGCAATGCTTATGTGAAAAAGTTTCAACCTGATAAGCTCAAACCCAAATCGGAGAAGTGCGTCTTCATAGGATACCCAAATGAAAATGTTGGGTACACCTTCTATCATAGATCCGAAGGCAAGATATTCGTTGTTGAGAATGGATCCTTTCTAGAGAAGGAGTTTCTCTCGAAAGAAGTGAGTGGGAGGAAAGTAGAACTTGATGAGATAACTGTACCTGCTCCCTTATTGGAAAGTAGTTCATCACAGAAATCTGTTCCTGTGACTACTACACCAATTAGTGAGGAAGCTAATGATGATGATCATGTAACTTCAGATCAAGTTACTTCCGAACCTCATAGGTAAACCAGAGTGAGCTCCGCACCAGAGTGGTATGGTAATTCTGTTCTGGAGGTCATGTTACTTGACCATGAGGAACCTACGAACTATGAGGAAGCGATGATGAGCCCAGATTCCGCGAAATGGCTTGAGGCCATGAAATCTGAGATGAGATCCATGTATGAGAACAAAGTATGGACTTTAGTTGACTTGCCCGATGATTGGCAAGCCATTGAAAATAAATGGATCTTTAATAGGAAGACTGACGCCGATGGTAATGTTACTGTCTACAAAGCTCGACTTGTTGCGAAAGGTTTTCGACAAGTTCAAGATGTTGACTACGATGAGATTTTCTCACCCGTAGCGATGCTTAAGTCTGTCCGAATCATGTTAGCAATTGCCACATTTTTGAAATTTGGCAAATGGATAACGAAACTGCGTTCTTTAATGGATTTATTAAAGCAGAGTTGTATATGATGCAACCAGAAGGTTTTGTCAATCCTAAAGGTGCTAGAAAATTGTGCAAGCTCCAGCGATCCATCTATGGACTGGTGCAAGCATCTCGGAGTTGGAATATACGCTTTGATAAGTTTATCAAAGCATATAGTTTTATACAGACTTGCGGTGAAGCCTGTATTTACAAGAAAGTGAGTGGGAGCACTACAGCCTTTCTGATAAGTATATGTGAATGACATATTGTCGATCGGAAATGATGTAGAATTTTGTGGAAAGCATGAAGGAGTGTTTGAAAGGAGTTTTTCAAAGAAAGACCTCGGTGAAGCTGCTTACATATTGAGCATCACGATCTATAGATAGATCAAGACGCTTGATAAGTTTTTTCAGTGAGTACATACCTTGACAAGTTATTTGAAGTAGTTGAAAATGGATCAGTCAGAGAAGGAGTTCTTGCCTGAGTTGTAAGCTATGAAGTTGAGTAGGACTCAAAGCCCGACCTCGGCAAAAGATAGAGAAAGATTGAAAGTCATTCCCTATGCCTCAGCCATAGGTTCTATAAAGTATGCCATGATGTGTACCAAACCTGTTGAGTACCTTACCATGAGTTTGGCAAGGAGGTACAAAAGTGATCCAGGAGTAGATCACTGGACAGCGGTCAAAATTATCCTTAGTTAATGGATAACTAAGGAAATGTTTTCTCAATTATGGAGGTGATAAAGAGTTCGTCGTAAAGAGTTACACCGATGCAAGCTTTACACTAATCCAGATGACTCTAAGTATCAATCTGGATGCATATTGGAAGTGGTAGCAATTAGCTAGAGTAGCTCCATGCAGAGCATTGTAGACATAGAAATTTGCGAAATACGTACGGATCTGAATGTGTCAGGCTCGTCGACTAAACTTCTCTCACAAGCAAAACATGATCACAGTTTACTACTCTTGGGTGTTAATCACATAGCGATGTGAACTAGATTATTGACTCTAGTAAACCCTTTGGGTATTGGTCACATGGCGATGTGAACTATGGGTGTTATTCACATAACGATTTGAACTATCGGTATTAAATCACATGGAGATGTGAACTAGATTATTGACTCTAGTGCAAGTGGGAGACTGAAGGAAATATGCCCTGGAGGCAATAATAAAGTTATTATTTATTTCCTTATATCATGATAAATGTTTATTATTCATGCTAGAATTGTATTAACCGGAAACTTAGTACATCTGTGAATACATAGACAAAACAGAGTGTCCCTAGTATGCCTCTACTAGACTAGCTCATTGATCAAAGATGGTTATGTTTCCTAGCCATAGACATGAGTTGTCATTTGATCAACGGGATCACATCATTAGGAGAATGATGTGATGGACAAGACCCATCCGTTTGCTTAACACTATGATCGTTTAAGTTTTACTGCTATTGCTTTCTTCATGACTTATACATGTTCCTATGACTATGAGATTATGCAACTCCCGAATACCGGAGGAACACTTTGTGTGCTACCAAACGTCACAACGTAACTGGGTGATTATAAAGGTACTCTACAGGTGTCTCCGAAGGTACTTGTTGGGTTGGCGTATTTCGAGATTAGGATTTGTCACTCCGATTGTCAGAGAGGAATCTTTGGGCCCACTCGGTAATGCACATCACTATAAGCCTTGCAAGCATTGCAGCTAATGAGTTAGTTGCGGGATGATGTATTACAAAACAAGTAAAGAGACTTGCCGGTAACGAGATTGAACTAGTTATTGAGATACCGACGATCAAATCTCGGGCAAGTAACATACCGATGACAAAGGGAACAACGTATGTTGTTATGCGGTTTGACCGATAAAGATCTTCGTAGGATATGTGGGAGCCAATATAAGCATCCAGGTTCCGCTATTGGTTATTGACCAGAGACGTGTCTCGGTCATGTCTACATAGTTCTCGAACCTGTAGGGTCCGCACACTTAAGGTTTCGATGACAGTTTTATTATGAGTTTATGAGTTTTGATGTACCCAAGGAGTTCAGAGTCCCGGATGAGATCGGGGACATGACGAGGAGTCTCGAAATGGTTGAGACGTAAAAATCGATATATTGGACGACTATATTCGGACATCGGAAAGGTTCCGAGTGATTTGGGTATTTTCGGAGTACCGGGGAGTTACGGGAATAGAGGAGAGAGGCCAAAAGGAAGGAGGCGCGCGTCCCCCTTCTGGTCCAAATTGGACAAGGGGTGCAGCCCCCTTTTCCTTCTCCCTCTCCCCCTCTTTCCTTCTCTCCTACTCCGGAAAGGAAAGGAGAATCCTACTAGGACTTGGGAGTGCTAGTAGGACTCCCCACACTTGGCGCGCCCCCACTAGGGCCGGCCTCTCCCTCCCTCCTTTATATACGGGGGCAGGGGGCACCTCTAGACACAACAATTGATCTCTTGATCTCTTAGCTGTGTGCGGTGCCCCCCTCCACCATAGTTCTCCTCGATAATATTGTAGCGGTGCGTAGGCGAAGCCCTCCGACGGTTGAACATCAAGATCGTCACCACGCCGCCGTGCTGACGGAACTCTCCCTCGACACTCAGCTGGATCGGAGTTCGAGGGACGTCATCGAGCTGAACGTGTGCTAGAACTCGGAGGTGCCGTAGTTTCGGTGCTTGATCGGTCGAGCCGTGAAGACGTACGACTACATCAACCGCGTTGTTCTAACGCTTCCGCTTCCGGTCTACGAGGGTACGTAGACACATTCTCCCCACTCGTTGCTATGCATCTGGTAGATAGATCTTGCGTGATCGTAGGAAAATTTTGAAAATACTACGTTCCCCAACACATACAACTTCTACTCGATACCGTAATAACAAGTCATACTCATCATCATCATAGTTATCTAAGGACCTACTACAATCTCTTAGGTAAAATAGCATAAAACAAGATAGGCCCTGACTCTCCATTATGGAGAATGGAGATTGTCCGGTTTCCAATTCTTGCTTTTCGCACAATGTTGCTTCCAAGTAGCTCCCTGCGACTGACCATACATCTTTTCCATTCTTTGATTGTCATGTCTTCACTGGTTTTAGAAATTCGATATGGACATCTATGATTCGTAGGTTGACATGGTCGTATGTTCAAAACATCAAGGCGACCATTCTGAAACATCAAATGAGGCACACAATCCTCCTGGGTTTTCTGTTGAAAACATAGTAATGACTTCGTAGTTAGCAATGTAGTTCAGTTTTAGAAGAATTTACGCAAAACATGCATGGACATCGTAATAGTAAAAAATCTTACCATGACATCTCCATTGATGTTACCGTAGTTCAACACGTGCACTAGTGGCACCTATTGACCATAATGTGGAGGAGTTTGATAAGAGATATTGTAATTCTCAAGATCAGTACAAAATGCAATCAGATGATTTTTCTCCTAATAAGTTAATTTTGAGCCATTGGTGTAGTAGGTTATGTCTACCATCTTCCACACATTCTTTGAAGAATGAAAATAAGCTATCAATGGAAATAAGCTGTCAACTATTTTCAAATAAACAATATAAATGGGTTACCCTCATAATAACTATGTTTGAGAAACTCACATTGCGGTGGAACTCGAAGCATATCAACAAGGACCCAAATGTCCAAATTGTCTTTGGCGATGTCAGGATCACCAAGATCCATGGTGACAAGCATACCCTCATAAAAACTATACATCTTGCAAAGTGCTTCCCAATTCTTGCAACCAAAATGGGCTACGCTCTCAGAATTGTACTGGTTTACTTAAAAATCCATATCATGATGGGTCCTTATGTGAATTTTCTTTGTTTCCATAGTTTCATGATCTTCAAAATCTAGCCTCTCCAAGAGATAGCTTCTTGCATGGAATGGGATAAGATAGTCGAATTGTAAAAGACGAAAATTACATGTTGAAGTAGTAGAAGTCATGCTTAAATACGAAAAAAAACTTGTCGTCGTTGCGTACCGTTTCAACATCGAAGGTCTTCTCGAGCTTAATGCTGAAGCGCCGACCTTCGTCCAGGTGAGGCCTGTCGCAAAGACCCCGGTCGTTGTTGTACTAGTCGCACTACCCCGGGAGACTTTCGTCGTCCGATGACGATATTTCCTAGGTTCATCTAATTCAAAGATTAAAGTCTCATATAATTCAAAAGTATGTAGTACAAAAACTATAATAGATCATTATTATTCATCATGGGTTGACTATCGGTCTGCCGAGTCTTTTCTTGAAAACTCTTAGCTCACGTGGTGTATATATTCGCCCGTCAGTGATGGTCGTTACTCCTCCTTCCCCGAGTGCATAACAAAGGTCTAGCACAAGGAGCAGAAGGAGAAACAACCCCCACGACAGCAGTCGGGATTCTTCGTCCTCTCTCATAAATGGTGGATACACTCCCTCACTAATTTTTTGACCGTTGGTGATGGTCGTTATTCCTCCTTCCCCTAGTGCATAACAAAGGTCTGACACAAGGAGAAGAAGGAAAAACGACCCCCATGACAACAGTCGGGATTCTTCTTCTCTCATAACACCCCTTAAGACCTTATTCTCCTAACAAAAACCTTTTTCTCCTAACACCCCTCCCCCTCCCCTCCCCGCCTCCTAGCGCCAGCGCCCCGACGCCGGCGTCCTCCCCCACCCCTCCCCGCCTCCTAGTGCGCCCACACCCCGGCGGCCGGCGTCCTCCCCCACCCCTCCCCGCCTTCTTCCGCGCCAGCGCCCCGGCGGCCGGCGT
>LR738711.1:418694998-418712751 GCA_902687465.1 Secale cereale
CCACCCCTCCCCGATTTCTTCCACGCCAGCGCCCCGGCGGCCGGCGACGACCCCCACCCCTCCCCGCCTTCTTCCGCGCCCAGCACCGCGGAGCGCGCGCCAAGCGGGCGGCGATGCAGTCCGTCGGCAACGATACTTCCGCGACGGCGTTTAGGAAGCGACGCCGCACCTCACCTTCACCCCAACAACACCTGGGGGATCCGACGCTGAAGCATCCAGCCTCAGTTATGCATGACAGTGGAAAGCGAACTGCAAGGATGACTACTCCATCGCATTCGTCGTGGATGCGAACTGCAATGGTGCACATCCAGCCTTCTCCCGCAACAATGGCGAAGGTGGAAAAAGCGCATGAGTTCCCGCAGCGGAGGTGGACTTCACGCCAACATCAGCCACAGCTACATCTGCAGGAGGAGCGAACTGCATATAATGTAAGAAAATCACATACCCAACCCCCACATCCAATTTTGCAGTGCCGTTTTTATCCCCATGCAGTGCCCCCCTCTTGCGTCGACTTCAGTCACATGTATCTCCAAAGTAGAAAAACAGAAATAGGATACTTCGAAAAATAAAAAATGCTACATGGCTCAAAATTGCAGTCCACCATGACTTACATATGTAAAGCGTTGTGCCTAAAACTGAAGTGCATTGTTTCTTCATGTTAACTAACAGTGCCCCTGCTGTAGAATTAAAAATTGAAGTGCAATTTCTTACAGTTACAAAAAATATAATGATATATAGTACGAAAGATGCAATTCATTTCACTGTTGACGTGCATAAAAAAGCTTTGGCTTAATACTCTGCAGGAAATTACTATGTCTCAAAAACAGAAGATGCCTCGAATCATTTACGATCCAAAGCCCCTAAACTGCATTGGAAGAGAAGAGTGGGAGATGCCTGGATGGATAACACCTGAAATACCTAGGGGTTTCTTTAACACAACAAACAGAACTGCGTACTCCGTGGAGGAAGATGTAGAGGATAAAGATGAAAACAGTGAACCAAACATCATTTGAGATGGAGAAGGCAGTGAACCAAAAAACCCGCAGGATGAGGAGGAAGACGACGACGATCTGGTCTTCATGGGGGAGCACGCGCAGAAAGATGATGAGGAGGAGGATGATGACGAAGAGCAAATCATAACAGTTATGCAGCCAAGGCATACGCGTGTCTTTGAAACATTTGGCCAGCAGATCAGAACGGATGATATAGCACCTCCACAAGCCGATGTTGAAACCCAGCAAGTACGTCAAGTTCATGAGCAAGCGATTCGTCGACAAAGAGACAGTGGAATTCCACCAAGGCCGCCCACTGCCCAACAAAAGAATCGGAACCAGAAGCAAGGAGAGCCGCAAGCAACCAAAAAAGTAAAGTTCTCAACACTCCTGCCTCCTCGCGATCCTGAATTACACAGATCTGTTGTCACCCCTCCATGCCCAATAAACATCGGTGAGATGCAAACACCGTTAGAAGAAAAACAGTACATGCATGTAAGCATCGTTGCCTAACTACTGCAGTTCACTTACGCATTCTTTCAGCTTGTGCATTCTCATTAACAAAAAAAACACATTCCATATTGTGTGTGTGCAGGATGAGAACATGCTCCCAGACCTTGTGCCTGTGAAAGGTATGCAGTTCACATCACAAGATGCGGCACGAGAATTCTACAACACGTATGCGAGGCATGCAGGCTTCGGCACACGCAAAAACGGCGGATACAGAACAAACAGATACATCGTGTGCTCAAAGGAAGGCAGAAGCGAAGAAACTGTCACAGATTATGACAGAAAGCGAGAAAAAACATCAAAGAGGACTGGCTGCAAGGCGGGAATGAGATTGAAAAAAATCAAGGATGTGTTTGTGATAGCAGAGATTGAGCTCAATCACAACGACAGGATGATTGACAGCCCGGCTATGCTTCTGCACATGCACTCGCATAAGACGGATGATCCGTTGCTCGATAAACTAGTGAAGGACATGGAGAGCGACAACCTCACGCACACGCAGATGATGTCAACCCTGTCAAGGATGTCAGGAGGACTGCACTTTATGGGGCGCACCAGCCGTGACTGGGTGAACAGGTACGTTCACTAAAACAAAAAACGATATCTCGTCTATTTCATGCAGTTCGCTTTGTGCATTTTCTGTATGTCCCTAATGCTGCAAGTATATTATTATTTCGAACTGCAGGAAGCACCAATTCGCGAGGGAGGAAACAGAGGACGATGTGAAGAAACTCCTGGCTTTCTTTGAGAAGATGCAGCAAATAAACCCGGAGTTCTTCTATGATTACGACAAATATGTTGATAACCGTGTGCGGAACATATTCTGGGCGAATGCGAGCTGCAGGGGATCGTACGAAGATTTTGGATATTGTGTCACATTTTCGTTGGAGTCAACCACCACCTCCAAAGTACAATATTCACTATGGCTCTCATCAGAGACAAAACAATACCGACTTTCGAGTGGGTGTTCCGGACGTTCTTGCGTTGCATGAACAACAAGCGGGCAATCTGCATACTCACAGGTATGCTGAAAAAAAGAATGAATTTAAATAATAATGCAGTTCACTGCCAAGTTTTGTAGTCCATTTCTTACATCCAATGGAAAAAAAGAAAAAAAGCAGAAAAAGGATATGCAGTTCTCTCAATAACTCACTGCTTGGTTTTTTTTCAAAAACATGCAGATCAATGCCCCTCCATGGATGCCGCGATAAAAAGTACGCTAATAGGCATGCTGCACAAGTTATGTCGTTGGCATATACTAAAAAATACAAGGATCACCTGTCCTTCCTGTACAAAGCGTATGAGAAATTCAAGGATGAGCTGACCTCCGTTCTGAACCACCCGCTGATGCCATCAGAGTTTGAACGCGCTTGGCATGAGCTGATGGAAAAGTATAACCTGCAAAATGATGAGATTATGAAGGCGCTCTGGACAGACCGAAAAGAATGGATATCGGCTTACTACAAGGAGGTGTTCTGTGCACGGATGACGTCGACACAGAGAAGTGAAAGCATGAACCGGATCTTGAAGAGGAACTTTGTCAAGGAAAGACACGACCTACACATCTTTGCGTCGCAGGTGGACAGGTGCATCCAGACAAGGAAGGGCGTCAAGCACGCGAAGACCATAGCTAACGAGGTATATAAACAGAGCAAAGTTTTTAAGCTGGATGAGCAATTAATAAAAACACTACTCGCTTTCTTGATTTTTGCTGCGAAAAGACAACTACTTAACTGGTTTTCTTTGTTTCACAGACGGAAATAAAGACTACTACTTAGTTTGGTTTCGAGGTTCAGCTCTCCAAGATTTACACCAGGGCGGTCTTTGCTGACTTCAAGCAAACGCACTACCGCAGCACTGCATTCAGATCAGACCAGTCCCCTGACAACCCGACGAAATATTTGGTGCGCCACTACAACCGGTCTGATGATTTTTATTGGGCAAGACACGAGTTCCAGGTGGTTGCTGATGTGATGAAGGTATCTACGAATGCGAATGCAAGCTGTGGACACACACAGGTAAGTGAGACAGGAAAACAAAAAAATAAGCACACATAAAACATAATGAAGTTCACTTATTGCTGGTAGCAAAAAAGAGATGAAAACAAAAAAATACTTAGTGAAGTTCACTATAGCAGCAGACCCAGTACCTATTTATAATGCAGTTCACAAAACCAAAAAATGAAAAAATGTTGCCTATTTATGTGAAGTTTGCTGGCACGAATAACCCAAAAAATTTCTTTTGCTGCAGGCCTGTTCTGCATGCACATCATTTGCATGTTGGATCAGCTGCGGGTGGACAAGATACCTGAAGAGTACATATTGAAGAGATACACACGGAACGCACGCCAAAATCCAACTTTTGACCGCAGAGACTATAAGCAAACTGCTCTAGATGGGAGTTCGATGTTCTGCCGTAGGAGATTACTTGCAGAAACTGCCATGGACCTGGCGAGCAGGGGTGTCAAATCGGATAGAGAGTACAACAGAGCTTTAGCTGGGATGAGAGAACTCATACAAGAAGTGAACGTAATAAACGAAGAAGAAGAGGCAGAGAAGATCATGGATGCGCGGGGTGAAGAACAAGGAAAGGAGCGCGAACATGCTGCTGATGGTGCAGTTCATAATATGGATGACACAATTCTTCCCCCGCCTGTTTCAAACACAAAAGGGAGAAAGAAAGAGAGCAAATCAGCCAATAAAAAAGCTGCAGCAAATGAAAAAAGCCCTGAAAAAATAGCAGGCCTGAGCCAGAACTGGACAGCGGTGGAAGACCACTGGGGGTAAGGATGTGTAAATCATGCAATAAGATTGCGGGACACAACTCAAGAACATGTAAGGAGAGGCTGAAACAAAACCAGGCTGAAAATGCCACCATAAATCACCGAGCTCACCAACAAGATGATACGACATAGAGAAGACTATGTAGCGTCTGCAACAAGAGAGAGAAGCATAACGCGAGAACTTGTCCAAATAGAACAGAGGAAAAAGATGAAGAAGATGACGAAGAAGATGCTGACAGAGAAGAGAGCGAGGAAGCGAGCGAAGGTGATAAAACCGAGGAGGAAGATGAGGAGGAAGAAGAAGAAGACGAGGAAGAAGAAGAAGCAGATGAAGAAATCAAAGAACCATCATCAAAAACGAGGGGAGAGACAGAACGCAGAATCCAGCGCGTAGGCAGGCATCATAGTCGCACGGTCGCGTTACGAGGGGTAATGCGAACAACAAGAGCAAGACAAAAGCAGCAACAACCATTGAAACAAATGCAGTGCACAATATGAGAAGAAGCAGCAGGAAAAGGACGTAGATCAACACATATACAGTTTTACATTTTAAAAAATATATTAACTTCATCCTTCATATATATCGTATCGTATATAATATATATAGCTTGTGTTCAGTGGACTGCAAAAAAAAAAGAATTCAACATGTAATACTGAAGTTCAAAAATGAATAGATACAACATATGCCATACATACTTTGTGACCAATGTGCTGCGGGGGGGTATGCTTGATAAAATGCAGTTCTCTTCTATATGAAAAGAAAATAAGATGAGAATGTCATTCTCAGAATGCGGTTCTCTTCTGTATGAAAACCCTGAGATCGGAATGTCATTTTGAGAATGCAGTTCTCTTCGTCGTATAGAATCTGACATGACCATGAATCAATACAGAATGCAGTTAGAAAAGAAAAAAATGTAGAGTCAGACTAGGATTCACGTACACTGCAGTGCATGCGTCATGCGTTTAAAGCTTGCAGTGCAGTACGCTTCGAGTACACAGTGCAGTGCGCTTAGTGCAAAAAAATGGAAAAAATTGACCTCTCCCTTAGCAGATACGGTTGATTTTCTGTCTTCTAATATAATCTTTCCAGAATTTTGAAACTCGATGACAAACACGTTGAATTCGTCTTTGCAGTCCCATGTGATAAGGTGAGATGCAGTGCGGATGCGTATATTTTAAAAAAACTTGGCTGCTACTCATATGAGAGAATGCAGTGCGCTGCGAACATGTTACAACTCACAAGGAGGAGTTGGCTGAAAGCTCCATTATGTACATATTTGACATTGTCACTGTCTGCCACCAAAAAAAACACAAAAACTAACTAGACCGGTATATACAAAAGCACACAGCATGGTGTTAACAGTTTTGCACATCGAGAACTACACACAGCGACCATACATTACTGTTTACAGAAAGTTCTGGAGCACACACGAAAAAGACATCAACACACATAGAAAAAGATCTGCTATCATTTATGCCTCATCCTGCTCCTGCGAATCCAGTCTTGGAGAAAAGCCAAGAGAAATGCAGAGATTTCTTAGATCCTCCGGGAACTCGGTGACTACGACCATGTTTTCTGGGTGGAATAGAATCTGGAACAAAAACTCAGCCTTCCAATCCTGAATAACAGCTTCCTGCGATGAAGAAAAAAAGAAAATAAACAAATATACAACATCATCTACAAAAAAAGAAACTGACAAAAAAATATCAAGGAATGAGGAGTTATTATTGGGTTAAAAAGAAGATACTTACACTACGCTTTGCGAATTTCACAACAAAGGTTTTGCCGTCGTAATACTGAGCCATCTTCAGAAAATAAAAGCCGCACTCGTTGGGGCCCTACTCAGGGGTGCCCAAATAGCTAGCTTTCTTTGAAACATCGACCCAGTCTACCGACTCCTTTCTCTTGTACTCCTTTTCTCCATAAACCTTCTTCAACAATGCAGTCATCCTGATAATGTGGTGGAAAATAAAAAAAACAAAAATACACATCACAACAAATATTGTTCAACACGCGCACGCATGAAAAAAAAGAAAGGTGAAAAAAAGGAAAAATTTTACCATTTCAGTGCGGTCGCTGTGGTATTCAGACTTATGCCACCTCGTCGTTTAATCAACCGGTCCGCTGTACCTCCTAGTGTCATGAATGTCAAGGGTCTCACGGCGCCTATTCATCGTGTATAGCGAATAATGCTGGTCTTTCATCCGTGGTAACAGAATCTGATTTTGTTTCATCAAATTTGTTATGGGTTTGATGAGTGAAAAAGGATTACTGGAAAAAATTGGGAGAGAAAATAAATACAAAAAGGCTAAACAAAAGCAAATCTGATAACTTACTAAGTTGCAATCAAGAAGGTTCTCGTCATCACGAACATAAAGTTCGAACTGCTTTGCTGCATCTTCGACGTTAAACTTCCCGTGGAGAAAAGGCAACACAACATTTCCATCTTTCTCTATCCGCGTGATCATTCATTTGAAGCACATACTGCGTGTGGGTAATTCACAAAAGAACTTTAATGCAGTTCACCTTAAGATGTTCGCTCCGACGCTTAATAAAAAAACGGATCACGCTTCTCTAAAAATAGTATGCAGTTCACAAATTCTCACCATAAATTTGTTTCGTTTGAGATGCATGGGTTAAAACACAAAAAAAAATGTATGCAGTTCAGTACATTCTAAAAACAAATTATTATACACTATTTACTGCAGTTCACTCGAGCAGAAAAAAAATAAGAAAAAGGAGAAATACCGTGATAAACAAAGTGGACAGCAGAACGCGTTCGCCAGATCGATAAACCACGTTCATACGCTCGTCATTCTTCCAGTACCTGATGATATGATCCATCAATTCCGAGTCCATAAAACCACCTTTGGTGAAAGTTAAGAACATGTAGTCCATAGTCACGGTGTAGACTTCGATAGGATTCCTGTGCATGAAAAGCATGCACCTGCACAAAAGAAACAGCGAAGGTGGGGGGGTTAGTAGCACAAAAGCAAAAACACAGAAAGAACATTACACACATTAAAAATCAAAAAAATATAAAAAACTAACGAAAAAAGAACTGACTCGCTGTATTTCTGCCTGAATTGTGTGCTCGTGATGAGTTGCAAGACTTTCCTCATCTCCACAAGATAGCTGAATCTCGCAGGATTTAACTTCTGTACAGGAGATCGAAACTTTGATGGCTTCTGCACAGGCCTCCTATTTGATAGAATTAGTGCCTCGCTGTTCGTCGGGCGTTCCACAGCTGTGCTCCTGGTCCTCCTAGGCACTGGTGGTGGCCTCTCAAAATCATCATCACTATCTTCAGCATTAGGAGGGATCGCAGCTTTCTTCCCATGCTTGACATTGACAGGAGATTTCTCAAGAGCTTTTTCATTCGAAGTGCCGGCGCCACTCCTCAACATCTTACACACAGGTTCTTTCACAACCTTAACGTGGGGTTCATCAAGGACAACTTTCTGAATAGTTGGAGTATGAACCTAAGTTTCAAACAAGGAAATACCACCTTGGTGTGCGCCTTCATCAAAGCCTGCACAAAAAAATGGATAATGAGCAAAATGAAAAAGAATCATCAAGTTCCCTAAGGAAAAGTCATTTTAAACACGCGAATGGGGTTCTACTAAAAAGCTTAACAAAAGTAGTGGACCTCCCCTCTCTGTACCAATGAAGTTCACTTAATAAAAAAGGTGTGTGACTGAAAAAAAAATGTAATAACCTTCTTTAAAAATTAAAAGTGATGTCAGGTCCACACAGCAATGCGACGAGGTCAGCCAACTATAGAGCATAGCCTTCCTGATGTAGACAATGTGCTCCTTCCCAAACTTGGCAATCGTTTCACCATCCCAGGTCTGCATGAATTGGAACATGTAAAATCCACAATCATGCCTACAAAGAAAACCAACACAAAACACATTAATAATGCAGTTCACTCAGTAATGAAAGTGCTACTGATGTTAGTAAAACAATGTAGCTCCATACACACAAGAGACTGAGGGAGAACAACCAATAACACATTAGTAATGGAGTTCGCTCAAGGGAAAAGGTGCTTCTAATTTAGTAAAAACAATGCAGCTCACTTACACAAAAAAATGAAGGAGGAAAAAGAAAAACGGAGAACAGGTACAAACTCGTTTCCCTGTTGCTGGACATTAATATGAGTCAGCGCAAAGCCGTCCAGGGTGGGAGGGTTTAACGGCTCGTCGCAGCTTGCGCTGCCATCTTTCCAGACTTTTTTGATGTTCCAGACCATTTTCCTGAAGACAAGATTTGCAGCAGTGCTGTCTCCTTCGTTCAATGAGTCGAGAAGCTCAAAACGCTTCTCTCGCAGGTTCAAAGTGACCAAGCAGTAGTGGCCTATCGCGTCCTTCATTGTTGCGGGAGGAGGGTCAAATGTTGCAAACATAATCTGAAATAAATAAATAAATAAAACTAACCAGATGAGAAAAAATAGAAAAAACAGAAAACTTATTTTCAAGATGACGAAAAATGGTCAAGATGCGTTACCAAGTTTTTCTTGTCCACACGTTCCTCTGCGCTTGAAGAAAACATCTTTTTCAAAGCCCTATTTGTGGCACCGCCGTTCCAAATGGAATTCTGTAAAAAAGACAAAACCAGAGAGTTAATGAAAATGCTTATAGCACAAATAAAAATTGGACGAGGGGATAAAATATAAATTAATGAAAAATGCTTACACATTGGTTGTACGGGACAATCATTGTTTGAGATCCTTTGAACCTCTCAGCTAGCATAGAGACGCCAATGTTTGCGAGGCGCGTGCTCAGCGTTCCATACGACAAAAAAGACTCGCCAACCTGACTGATAGTAATATCACCAAACTCGTCCTTGAACGCAACTAGATGCCTTCAGACAAGAAGAAAAAAGCCCAGCAAAAAGTGATAAGATGGGTGTCCCAAAAAAAATAACATATTAAATAACCGGGGCGTAAGACAAAAAATGTCATACTTCTTCTTCTTGTCCCTCCTAGCCCTCGTAACAGCGTCATGTAACTCATTGTATCTTCTCATTAGAGCTGGATCAACCCTTGAAGGAGTAACAACAGGTAATTCCTCATCTGCATACAGAGTGGGGACGATATCAGATAATAAAACACACACCATCCATTTCGCCCCCGGGAAAAGAACAAAAATAATGCAGTTCGCTTACCTTCGGTTTCAGAATAAACTTCCTGTGGCTGCTCATATACATCTTCGCTGAGCGTCAAGTGCTCCAGCCCGGTAATATCATCGTCAAGCGGTGCTTGATTGCTCATGTCTTGAGAGAGTCTTGGTTGTTCCTCTTCAGAATAAATCGAAACTGTCTCAGCTGGGACTTTGGTTGTATCGGCTGGGAAAGCCAGATTGCCGACAGATTGCTCGGGGGCGCGAGGGACGACACAAAATTTCTCAGGCACCTCATCGCCAACCAACAAAACAGTAGGCCCAACAACACCATCAATGCCAGCGGATGTCCCGGCATCGTCAAATCCGACTCTAGGAGTTCCTTCTGTCTCTTCTGCAACTTCAACTGTAACACCGGGAGCTCCTTCTTTCTCTTCATGCTTATCACAATCCAGGATATCCTCCCTTCCTTCTCTCTCTTGTGCCTTATTAGCCTCAACAGGACATTCCCCTCCTTCTCTACCTTCTGCCTTATCAACCTCCGCATCAGGCTCCTCCCCTCCTCTCCCTTCCACATTATCATCCCCAATGTTGCGCTCCGCTTGGATTTCAACGTTTAATCCGCAGTTCTGATGAGTTAAAAAATAAAACACATTACACAAAAAAGATAGAATGCAGTTCACTAATAAAACGGACCATGAAGCTCCCACGAAAAATAAAAAATAAAACACAAAAATGCAAAAATTCTCTATACTCACCAGGGAAGCGTCGTCGCCTTCCATCTCTTTACACTTGTCAGCCTCCTCGTCCTTGCCAGCGTCACCCTCTGCCTCCTTCCCATGTATCTCCACGTTTGATTCGGCATCCTTAAAAACATTAAAACATAAATAAAACAATTATCCAAATCTGCAGTTCTACAACTAAAAAACCAACACCAGATCATGCAGTCCACTGCTAAAAAAAGATGATGCTTCTTCTCTAAACAACAACTGCAGTGCACTACCACTACTGGTGCACGAAATACAAAAAAAAGTTAAAAATTGGAGTGTGCTGCCACTGCTGGTGCAAAAAAATGATTGTTTGTTTTGGACACTACAAAAAATCAAACAATGAAGTTCACTGTAACAAAAAAAACAGGAAGAAATCAAACCTTGTCGATGACGACTTCGTCAATAGGATTGTCTTTGGAAGCTTCGTCAACAGGGGATAATGGCCTGTCAAACAAATAATCAGAATCAACACCGTCGTGGTCCTGGTGGTCATCATCACGACAAGCGTTAGACTTCGAAGATTCTCCTACACACTGCGAAAAGAACAAAAGGATGCAAAAAACAAATAGTCAATGCAACAAACACACAGAAAAAATAGATAACAAATATGGGTAACAAAAACTGTTCACATATGGAAAAAAGACATACATCCACATCTGCGGGGTCGGGCAAAGAAGGCCGGACAACATCTTCATGCATGTTCATTTCCTTCACAATTGCATCCGCTTCCTGCTCATACGTAGCACACCTGTCATCCTGAGACTGCTTAAACTGAACGAATGAAGATATGATATTCGTTATAGTCTGCTTAAGGAATTCAAGCTGCCCACGGTCAAAGTTATGAGCGGCCTCGATTTCTGCTTCAGAAGGGCCTTTGCCTTCAGGAAACAACCCGGCAATATTCCTCATCCTGGAACCGGATGTTAGGAAATCACTAGTTATATTGATGAACCTATCGAGAAGCTCATCGACCTGAACAAATTTATTACGATCAGCAGAAGCATGGCCAGAAAAACCTCCAGCAGCCGCCCTAGCAAAACCACGACCCCGTCGAATTGGAGCCGCCCTAGCAAGAGGCTCACAAAACATTTCAGGGGTTTCGGCAACTGCAGTCCGCTTGTACACAATGTCCGCTTCCGCCTTCCACTCAAAAAATTAACAAAAAAAAAGAGATGCAGTTCACAAAAAAAAGTACATAAGAGGTTCACATTTAGCATGCGCGAAAAAAAGGAATAAAAACAAAAACAAAGGATGGCTATGCACTCACCGGCAGCTTGCCAAACTTGTAAGAGTCCAGGTGTTTCTTTCCCCTGACAATGATGTCGGCGTTGTGAATCTTCTTCAACTGCACATGGGACAGTATTGCGGTGCGTGGACTGCGTTTATCCATCACCGATACTTTTCGAAGATTCAACGAATCCAGGTACATGAACAGGGGCATGATGGTGCAACCCTCAGCGCAGTTCTGCTTGCTCCCTTTAGAATTCCACTTATACACAGCGGCCTGCAGCTCGTCGACAACAAGCTGACAAAAGTCCAAGCTAGCCATAGATGCAATATCCAAGTTTTCAACCATAGCAGCTACCCTGGACAACCGAGTTGCGGGGCTGGGACACCGCAAGCACTGGATAACAATGAGAAAAAAACCTTTACCGTCTTATAAACCTTCGCAGGGTCCGCAGCCAGCGTGCGAAGTAAGATAAGCAGGTCCTTCGCATCTATGCTACGAGAACGGTTGAAACCGAGTTCATCCTTCAGATTAGTCAGCGAATCATCATGGCCGCTGGCAGCAGGCCTGGGAGCAGTGTGAGAACCCATAGGGAAGTCAAAAATGTGATGGACAGCCTCGCGATTGATTTCCAGAACCTTGTTTGGCCCGCAGTCCAATCTCATCGTTTCAGGGTCGATCTTTCCCATCAGCTTGCACATCAAAACACGAGAAACATTCTTCTCTAATTTCAGGTCAAAGACAATGCCAAAACCTGCTTGCCGCACCAAAGTTCTGTGCGCCTCACCCAGCAAAGCGACAGCTTTGATTACATTTGGAATGGACAGCCGAACAGTCTTGTTGAAACGCCATTCATGCGCAACATCATCTTCAGACCTCTTCCTCTTTGTACTCTTAGCAGTCTACAAAAAAAGAATAAAAAAAGTAGTTCACATCAGCAAACTCATGCCAAAACAACTTAAAAAAACAGAAGAAAAAGTAAATAAACAGCGTATACCTTACTAACATCAACATCCTCCTCATCAGAATCACTGTCTAGAGCTTCTTCAGCTGCATTTTCCCGCGCAAGCTTAGATCGACGCTCAGAATCAACACCAGAGTGATCGTCCGCGCGTCTCCGCTTTCCTTGAATCCCACCCACATCAACCTCGGTGTAATTAGGTCTCTTTGAGTAGTCAACACGCGGGCTCCGGCGTGGAGAACTTAAACCTTGCTCTACAACAGTGTTGAGTTTCCTCTTCACAGGATTCTTTGCGGAGGCAAACTTAGCAGACTTCTTTGAATCTGCAATCCTCCTTCTTATCTCCTTACCCTCCTCAAACTTTACTTGCTTCGCCCTATGAGCCTTCACGAAAGTATTACCGATCGCAATCGCTTTCTGCCTTCTCCTCTCACATCGGCTGCAATCTGATCAGGGACCATCCAATCCTATGTAACTGGCTCTGTGCCATCAACAGATTGCGACTGGGTTTCACTCAATTCAGGTGGAATGCTGCCCTAATCAGATGTACCGCGACTGACAACATCGGCTGTGAAATAACGTGTAATCAAATAGTTAACACCACCACCCCAGACCCTCCAGGAGATAAAACTGTGGGTGAAAAAACATAAGAAAAGATATGTGTGTGAGAGGAAGACCTAAACTTAATGCAGCTCATATCAACTTGGAAACACAAAAATGTAGAAATGCAGTGCACCTTTGCAGCAGTTTATGTTTAACAATTAAAAACATAACAGTAAACCTAAAAATGCAGTTCATGTCGCTTGAATATCATATTGACGCGTGTCTGAAAGTGGACATTAGTAAAGGGATATATGATGCAGTGCACTAATTCGTTCAGTGACCAATTGTCCGCATATAAAAAAGAAGTGCGCTTAGATATACAATACAAAACAAATTCATGCAGTTCTGTGAGAGGCAAAAACTAAAACTTAATGCAGCTCATATCAATTTCGCAACCGCATAGTGGATAGACAAAAAAATACAAAGCAATGTCCAAAATGCAGTGCTCTTTTAGCAGTTCATGTTTAACAATTAAAACATAACAACTAACTTAATGTCCTTCCAAAAAAGTAAAAACAATTAACTTGAGGCAGTTCATATCAGTTTGCCACACGTCTGGAAAAAATGGGCTTTGCTAAAAAGGAATCTAAGATGCAGTGCACTATTTCGTTCAACAAAAGAAGTAAATTGACCCTGTATAAAAATGCAGTTCACTTTGATGTAGTTACCAGATGGGGAAGCTGTTCTAACTGGTGACGCATCAATTGGGGAGGAAGAAGCCATGTTGTGCCTCCAATCAGCAAGGGATAATAATTAAACCCTAGACAGCAAACCCCAAAAGCAGGCAGAGAAAAACTTTCAATCCATAGGGCGTTGCAATTTCAAGCATACAAAACAACCTTAAGAAGAGAATGCTGGCTCAAAAAATAACCCTATTACAAGATCTGGAATGGATTGGGTGCGATTTGGGGCTCACCGTGGGACGAAGTGACGGCCGGACGAGGCGGGTGCGGACGTCCACGGCGGAGGAAGCGCCCTACGGGCGGCGGCGGCTGCGGGCGTGGACACTGTCCACCACGAGAGAGCCCCTACGGATGGCGGCGGCTGCGGGCGTCGTCGCTCTCCACCACGAGAGCACGAGGGCGGGGGGATTTCTGTGCGGGCACGGGGGAGAGGGAAGCGGAAGGGAGCAAGGGGGGCTGCAAGAGAGACTTAATGAATAAAAGGCCGATCGACAGGCCCACAGGTCATAGACAAAAAATAAAAAAAACGTCTCGGTGTTGTAACACGATGCAGTTCGCTTACGGAAAAATGACTCGGCTTGTGAAGCGTTGCAGTTCGCTTACGAAAAACGATTCTGCTTCTGAAGGGATGCAGTTCGCTTACGGGGAACGATTCGGTTCGCCTGCCCTAAAATAAATGCGCCCACTATCGCCCGAAGCGCCGCGCCCCCGCTCCTCTATCCCGCCGGATGCAAGCTGCACGAACGCCACGATCATCACGAACCCACGATCGCCAACACGGTTCGGGGACGAGATCGTGGCCTCGGCAGAAGTTGCTGCCGCTCCGCTTTAAATCCCGCGCTCCATCAACCAGACCGTCCGCACAAACACACGACGCTGCCCCTTCCTCCTCCTCTTCCTCCTCCGTCCAGCCAAGGGGTTCACCAGGACCTACGACGACGTGCATGCGCACGGGAAGACGAAGCTGAAGGTGATCTACACCGCCGACGTCGACGCCATGGCGACGTACGTCGAAGAGTTCAAGACAGTTCTCCAGCGGCGCCGCCAGAAGATCGTCGGCATCGACGTGGAGTACACACCCAACAAGAGCAGAGCGGCCCTGGTTCAACTATCCATCGGCAAGTACCACCCAGTGCTTCTTTTCCAAGTATGTGGTACATTGGGAGAGAGATGCATCCCCTTCGACAGGTTCCTCGGCGACCCAAGGTAAGCAATTCTCTCTGCCGAGTACGTGTTGCAGTTCTATATGCCTATGTATGCAGTTCCAAAAGGTATAACTTGCGGTTCACTTACCTTAGGTTCGAGTTCGCTGGCTTCGCCATCGAGCAGGACAAGGAGAAGCTCTCACGCTGCAACCTCCACATCCCCAACTTTGTCGACATCCAGACGAACTGGAGGGTGCCTGATGGAACGAAGCCACTGGACTCGCTTGGCGATGTAGCTGCTGCCATCATCGACGACGAGTACGCAGACATGAAGATGAAGATGTCAGACCACGACCACAACCTGTGGACTTCGATTCTCAGCACGAGGCACATCGAGTATGCTGCCAAGGACGCCTACACTACGTTCGAGGTATGGAACCGAATCACCACAATGAAGAAAGGCCTCGCGCACGCTGAAACAGAGAAGACCAGGAAGCGCCCGAGGTCATCCTGGAGGGTGGGGGCAAGGGGGGATCAACTTCCACCTCCAACTCCAACGGGTGGAACTGGTGAAGCAGGCCAGATGTTGAAAGCCAAGGATTCCTGTCGCAAGTGCTCGATTAGTTTCCTTCTGCGTATGTAGATTAGTTTGCTTTCGTTGTAGTTTGCTTTGGGACAATGTTTGCTTATGTTGCGTTAGTTTGCTTGATGATGTACTTTGTTAATTATGAACGCAGAACCTTGGTTTCTATCTATCAACAATATGCAGTTCTCAGTAGTCTGTTTTCAGTATGTATATTGCTTCAAACTGCTGCTGTAGCTAGGATACACATAAAAAGCAATCTATCAAAGCAGTTCACATAGAGTATTCTTTCACAAAACTGCTGCTATTATAATGGTTGATGCAGTCCTATTTTATTAAAAAAAACTCTAGTTCCGTATGTGGATTAAAAAAAAGCTCGGTGGGGGTTTCCAGTATGTATGTTCTTCAACTGCTGCTGCTGATAGGATGCAGATGAAAAACTATATGTCAAAAGCAGTTCACTTATACTCAGAATTCTTATAAGAAAATACACTAGAAGCCACAAAAATGTCAAATTATTACAACAAAAATGTCACATGCTGCTGCTCAAGCAAGACTGATCTAAAGCAAATTTAACTTGATTTCCAAACACTTTGCATGCCTATAAAACATAGCCATGACAACATCCCCAGCCTGAAGACCAGCTTCCTCCACAAATTCCTTCCAGCCATCTTTGAGAACCAAACAATCATCAGAGCCAACATAATACATAACATCAACATCATGATATCCATTCTTGCTAACCAAGACCAAATTAACACAGCTTTCTGTTACCCTGACTAGACCAGAAGGGAATTTCTGCAAGCAAAACAACAAGAACAGAAAAAATAAGAACAAATAAAAAAAGATTACAATATTCAGAAACTAAATTGCTGCTACAATCTTCATAAAAAAATATTGATGTCAACACATAATAATATTGACTAGACAAAATTGCTGCTGCTCCTACAATGTTCATAATAAAACTACTATGTGAAAAGCAGTTCACTTATACTTAGTGAAAAATGCTTCTTCAGAAACTAATACTCCTACAAAAATTCAGATAGTGTTAACTACAAACAACACATGAAAAAGAATATGCGAGAAATACATACCCATGAATCACTGACATCATCGTCAGTCATCTGATGGACGAATGGAGCCCGAAATCCAATACCTGACGAATAGAGAAGGGAACAGAGCGCGTTGTGCCGCTACCTCTGGTTCAGAACCAAACCTTCAGAAAAAACGCATGTCTCCAGCATGGGCTCCAACCTTGCCAGGCAGCCGCACGCGCAATCCATTGCCAGGCGAAAAACAGATCTGGTTGGGAGAAAAACAGATCGAGGAAGAGTGGCGCCGCCAGGGATAAGGTGAGATGGGAGCCGCCAGGGATAAGGTGGGAGGGGAGCCAATTGACCCACCAATATATGTATATGTAAAGACACAACACAAAAAAACGACAAATAAAGCAGTGCGGTTACATGAGAATGTGCATTTCGCATTGCATATTACTGCAGTCCACCGCGCTTGACCAAGCAAAAAAACTTATCAAACTAGTCCCCCACACCCCCGTGGCTGTAATGCAGTTCATACAGGCTCGCATTGCATATTAATGCAGTTCGCCGCGCTACAAAAAGCGCATTGCATATTACTGCAGTATACCGCTCTTGACCATGATTCGCAGACGAAAAACACAGCCTACAATGCAGTTCAAACAACTATATAATGCAAAACAATCTCAAAAAACATCTTGAGTAACGACCAGAGCCAGTGGCGCCCGCAAAAAACATGGACAAAAAGTTAAATTCTTCAAAATTAACAACTTAATCCGCTCCAATTCATCGCATAGGATCAAAGGCAGCACAAAATTGCCGAAAACAACAGAAAATTACATACAAAACGCAACAATTTCGATCCGGACGGGGAAGGATAGAGAACTGACGTTTTTGCGCTAGAACAGAGAGATACTCGACCAATTATAAGAAAATTTCAATCCTATTAGCAAATTAATCTGTCGCGGAATAACACAAACATCAACGCGAAATTGGTATCACACTAGGACCACGCTATAAAATCGAATACGAACAGCCAGCAGCAGGATGCGAAACTCCTGCACGAGCGGAAGAACGGACGCAGATCCGCCAAATCAAACGATTTCCGTCGTTTTCTCGCTGAATTCAGTGTTTAACCACATATTAAATCAGCGCACACACAAATAAACCAATAGAAATCGATCAAACTAGCCAGAAACGCTGCTCCATGAAGGTTTCCTGATGCCCCTCTATGTGGTTCGCAACAGAAGAAGGAAGCAGTGCGCATAGCTTTCCAATGCAGTTTTTCAATGCAGTTCAGAAGTGTTATGAGAATATTATTCTCATAATGTTATGAGAATA
>LR738711.1:418714487-418805520 GCA_902687465.1 Secale cereale
GAGGAGAAGGATGAGGGAGGAGGAGGGGCCGCCGGAGGGAGGAGGAGGACAAAGAGGGAGGGAGAGTTACCTAGGGGGCGCTGGTGGGCGGCGGTGGGCGATGACGGCGACGGCGCGCGTCGGAGTTGGGCGGGTGACGGCGGAGTTGAGATCGAATGCGAGTGGAGAGGCAGACGCGCGCGGGTGGATAATATACACCTAGTAGTAGCACTAGAACGCAAAGAGCGCTACTGCTAATGTACATAGCAGTAGTGCTCCTCTGGAATAAGTGCTACTGCTATAAACATTAGCAGTAGCATTTTTGTGCAACAAGCGTTACTACTATGGCTAAAAAGCATCAAATTTAAAAATGTGTTGATCATCATTGATATTTTTGTGTAGAATTTAAATTGTCAGTAAAAGTCATGTCCGGTTTAGGAACCGATGAGGACACCTATTGTAGCAACAAATCCTACACCTAGAGTTCAATGAAGACCAATTGGTTGTGATAGTTTGGGAAGCACCATATTTAAGGTGGTAAAAATTATGTTCGCAGAGCGATGTGGGACTAAACTTTGGTCATATGTAGGAGGGGCTGAATTTAGCAGTAGCGCTGGTCGTAGGAAAGCGCTATTACTACATACAATAGTAGTAGATCTATTTACATACGAGCGCTACTAGTATGCCTGGCCTGCTCGCAACGGTCTAGCAATTATAGTAGTAGCGTGTTTTATAACTACAGCGCTACTGGTAAGTGCATAGTAGCAGCGCTTTCTGCGGCCAAGCGCTACTGATAAATAGTAGCAGCCGTTTCTTTTGAAAAGCGCTACTAGTAAGCTCATGTGTACAAGGTATTCCCTAGTAGTGGTATCTTGCCCTGACGCAATTGTTGAGTTCTCCAGACGCGTTTGTGGATCTCCCAAAGAGCATCGCCGACGCTGCCCAATTCTTTCGAGCCCAGGAGGGGAACGACACGGAGAAGTTGTTCTGGTCGAAATTCCTTGCACTAGAACTTCTAGTACCTCTGAACGACCAGATGAAGCAGTTGGTCGAGCTGCATAACATGGCGGGTACAACCACGAAGGACTTGATAGTTCCTTGGGTTGGTCAAGCAGCTCGTCGATGCGAGGCCGCGGGTCGATGGTGTGAAGCGTTCGGCCTGCATAAAAGGTACACGAATGGCCTTCGCCCGCGTCTAGGTGCACTGGGCGAAGATGAAGGCCGCTGAGATAGCGACTGTTGGGCCGCCAGAGGGCAAGGATCACCGAAAGCCGGAAAGGTATTTTGGTGATGTCCTAGAAGGAGCCCGCCTTGTAGAGGGCCAGTGCTCAAGGATGTAATCTTTGAGTGATTGTATTCGGATTTGTAAAGACTAAGCTTATGAAGTGATGTATATATGATTTTGCACTTTTGTATTGTAAGCGACTTTTCCTCCTGTGCAGCTGCTTATTTATATCTGAAAGTTTCCGGTCGTTGGCTTCAGCCCCCATGTAGATACTACAGGGGTGTTCGGTAATGCGCATGAATACTCTTTATCCAACATCTTGGTCCATAAAGGAGGTTTTCGCGGAGCGAACCAGGCAATCACACTATGTGGCTTTAATGCTTTCACTTAGTCATAGGAGCTTTACTTGCGGGGCTAAGTACTAGCCCCTTGTGCGTGTGCAGCTTTCCAAACTATGGAGCCCACTTTGCGCGGATGGGCGAAGGCTAGCCCCTCGTATAAGACGGAGTAGATCACTATCGATCGTAGTGTAACAGTAGGTCGCCGAATCACTGACCAGCTCTTGGTTCATCATGACAGTCAGTTTTCGGCTTTCTCTACCGAGGTAATTGACCGGACGAACCAGAAGTACAATCGCAGTAGTTCTCCCTTTACTACCTTAGCCGAACAATGCGGAACGTAAGGTGGTAAGCACAGGAGCCGGGCAACCCAACTATAGATCCAAGACATAATTCAAAGCCGATGGATATAATGCAATATCCTGGACTCCACACAGTTCCCTATATGTGTTCGGACTTGGAGGTGCGCTAGGCCGAATACAGCCCCTGGTATTAAGTCTAGGTATTAAGGCACACGTGGCAATCTGACATGGGGATAGAACACAGGTGGTAATAAAATGAACTCCAAGTGGATTGGAACCAAACTGCTTTTTTATATCCATTTAATACGGCGAGCCGTGTGGTTACAGAAAATGCCGATTACATCTTTGGGCATTTTACATGCCAACAGAAAAAAAGGAAATAAAAAAAAGGTTTACACAGACCCTGAATCTAACGAAGAAAATGAAATTTCGATGGGGGGCCCTGCTACACGTCTGCGTCGTTTTCTCCTTTGTAATGTGTCCTTGAAAAGGGGAGTTATGATGGCCGCTTGTAAAAAAGGAAAGAGAACTCTGGAAAAGAACGTCCTGCACATCCATAGATAAGGTGGGTTGTTTTAATGAACCATTGAAAGAAAATATACTTTAGAGTCTGAATAGGGTCAAGCCGAACTATGGACTATTTGTATGTAGTGTGCCCCCAGCGCCGCCGAAGGTATTTTAAGGGTGTAATTGTGTACGCGAGGTACATATGCTACTACCTTATGGGGCAGTCGACAAGGGTGTAACTACTAATCGAGCTCAGGTTCCTTTGAGCTACCACATTGTAGTGCAGGTCGGATACGTTTAGCAGTATGTGTGCTCTTGACGACCGATGAACTGTTCGGCTTGAATAAGCCAATTTGGACCTCGGCTGCTAGGGCCGCAGTGTCTTCCTCTGTACGGAGGGAGCGCTCCATTATTTCGTTGACCATGATGACACCGCATGGTCTGGGCATTTTGAGCTTCAAGTAAGCATAATGTGGAACGACATTAAAGTGGGCGAAGGCCATTCTTCCGAGTAGTGCATGATAGCCACTTCGGAAAGGAGCGATGTCGAAGATTAACTCTTCGCTTCGAAAGTTATCAGGAGAGCCGAATACGACCTCTAGAGTTAATGAGCCCGTGCAGCGGGCTTCTACGTTTGGTATCACTCATTTAAAGGTAGTGTTGTTGGGCTTAATTCTTGACGGGTCTATCCCCATCTTGCGGACAGTGTCTTGGTATATCAGATTGAGACTGCTGCCACCGTCCATAAGGACTCGAGTAAGATGATATCCATCAATTATAGGATCGAGCACTAGGGCCGCCAAACCTCCATGACGGATACTGGTTGGGTGATCCCTGCGATCCAAGGTGATCGGGCAAGCCGACCATTGGTTGAACTTGGAGGCGACATGCTCTACGACATAAACGTCTCTGAGTGCGCGCTTGCGCTCCCTCTTGGGGATATGGGTAGCGTAGATAATATTTACGGTTTTTACCTCTGTTGGAAATTTCTTCTGTCCCCCAGTGTTCGGCTGGCGAGGATCATCCTCGTCTTCGCTTTGAGGCCCTTTCCCCTTGTGTTCAGCATTTAACTTGCCGGCTTGTTTGAAGACCCAACAGTTTCTATTGGTGTGGGTTGCAGGTTTATCAGCGGTGCCATGAATCTGGCAAGGACTTTCTAGGATTTTGTCCAGGCTAGATGGATTGTCTCTATTGCCTTTGAATGGCATATTCCGTTGACCGGGCCTAGAGCCACTGAATCCGGCGTTTACTACCGTGTCATTTGTGTCTCTAGTATTATTTCGATGCTTGTTCTTATTGCGTCGTGGCTTGCCGTTGCCGTCCCTGACTTCGGAAGTGCCAGGGTCGCTAGTGCAATAGATGCTATGAGCTAGCCAGCTGTCTTCGCCTGCGCAAAAGCGGGTCATGAGTGTAGTAAGGGCTGCCATTGTCCTCGGCTTCTCTTAGCTGAGGTGTCTAGCCAGCGACTCGTCCCGGACATTGTGTTTGAATCCCGATGAGGGAGTCCTGGATTAGGGGGTCCTCATGTGGCCGGACAAACTCCTGGTGGGCCGTGAAGATTATTATAGAAGATCATCTCTCGTATCCGGATAGGACTCATGTATTCTTGTAAAGGCAAGTTTTAGGCTCGGGTGTAGATTTTCCTTCCTCTGCAAGATATTATGTACAAACCCTAGGCCTCTCCGGTGTGTATATAAACCGGAGGGTTTAGTCCACGGAGGCTAGAGAAGAATCACAATATCCTCATAGGCTAGACTTAGGGTTTAGCCATTACGATCTCGAGGTAGATCAACTCTTGTATTCATATTCATCCATATTAATATAGCAGGAAGTAGGGTTTTACCTCGATCGAGAGGGCGTGAACCTGGGTATACATCGTCTCCCCAGCCTCCTATTACCATCAATCCTCAGACGCATAGTTCGGGACCCCCTACCCGAGATCCACCGGTTTTGACACCGACATTGGTGCTTTAATAGAGAGTTCCACTATGTCGTCGACGGAAGGACTGATGGATCACGCCGTCAACTGCAATAGCGATGCCGAGGGAATTTTCCCTCCTGGCCAAACTTCGTGTTCGGCGGCTTCGCGCTCCGCGCCAACACTGAAGGCCACCTTGAGCAGATCGAGAGCTACGCGCCTGGCCATCACGTCAGATTCGGAAGCTTGAACTATATCGCTGATATCCGCGGAGACTTGATCTTCGCTGGATTCGAGCCAGCGACAGCCTCTCTCTGTCACCACGATGATCATGACCTAACTCTGTCATCGGATCAGGAAATAACACCTGCAACAGTTCTGGCCATAGATCCAGAACAGATCGCGTCACCCGAAGATGGGAAGCTCAACCGCACCACGGGAGCCGCAGACTCTACGGCGTTGGAGCCGCACACAGACCCGACTACGAGCGAAGTCTGTGTTATCGGAACCTCGGACTCAACTCCGGACTTTGATTCCGAATTGTGCGTAATTGCGCCCCTCAAACCCGATCAGGCGCCTATCGCCGAATTCTGTGCTGCAGATATTTTCCAGCACTCACCCCTTGGCGACATGTTAAGGTCGTTAAGATCTCTCTCCTTGGATGAGAGCACACAGCCGCAATATATCCGGTTCAAACTGGAGGCTGATGAAAAATTTCGTTCCCCAGCCACCACCCACTTGGTAGCCACGGTTCAAGATCCAACCGATCTACTTGACTACGCTTCAGAAGACTTCGATGGGATGAACCTCAAAGCTGAAGTAGATCCAGATCAAAGCCGGCCCATAACAGGGCGGTGGAAAGCTACGTCTTCATACGACGTATATATGGTGGATACACCCAAAGAAGCGGAAGGCGACGGCGAAAACAATCCCATAGAGGATAAGCCCGCCGAAGAACCTCCCAAGCGTCGGAGTCCAAAATGCCGAACTAAATCCCGTAAAGGAAAGGACAGCAACATCGTGACTAATGACGGTGACATCCCGGAACAAGCCGAAGACCTCGCAGACCCAGCGATAGAGCAGGAGGAGCGAGAGCACGGCGAACAAAGTCTGAAGCCGCAGTCTGATGACAGCGATGCCGAAGACGGTACTTATGAACCAGTCTCCGAAGAAGAGGATATCCTAGGTGACGATGAATTCACCGTCCCAGAAGAACCCTCAGAAAAAAAACGCTTCCACCGGAGGCTTATTGCCACCGCTAGGAGCTTAAAAAGCAGCAGAGACGGCTTTGAGCCGCACAGGACACGCTTAATGATAGATGGAATGAGGTGCTAGATGCCGAACAGAAACAATGCTTAAATGGCCAAACCAAAGGCTATCCTAAGCGTAAGCTGCTGCCCGAATTCGATGACGAGGCCGTTGCGCCCATCCCACCGAAGAACAACACCGCCGACAAGCCGGACCGACCACCTCGCGGACGGGATAGAGTCGCTAGCAATGGCGTAAACAAGCCCCCACCCCATAAAGGAAAGGAGGGTGCAACCCAATTCCGAAAACACGATCTGCGTGAGGACCTAAACAAGAAAGCTACCAAAACCAGCTCCATATTCGGACCTAGGGACCGAGCTCCCGCATGGGACGACGGCTATCAAGCCATTCGCGCCGGTGACATACCAGTTCGGGGTCAATACCGAACACCACAACCATCGGACATACACCACGATATAGCAAGATACAGAGGAGATTCACATCCTCTATGCTTCACCGATGAGGTGTTGGGTCATGATTTCCCAGAAGGGTTTAAACCCGTGAATATCGCAGTGTACGATGGAACGACGGATCCCGCCGTCTGGATAGAAGACTTTATTCTTCACATCCACATGGCTCGAGGAGTCTCCATGCCATCAAATATTTACCCCTCAAGCTAAAAGGACCAGCTCGACACTGGCTAAACAGTCTCCCAGAGAACTCCATTAGGAGTTGGGAAGAACTTGAGGACGCTTTTCAGGCCAATTTTCAAGGGACTTATGTCCGGCCCCCGGACGCTGACGATTCAAGTAACGTCATCCAACAACCCGGGGAGTCAGCCCGCAAGCTTTGGAACCAGTTTCTCACTAAGAAGAACCAGATCGTCGACTGTCCGAACGTCGAAGCCTTAGCGGCATTCCAGCACAGAATCCGGGACGAATGGCTAGCCACACACCTTGGACAAGAAAAGCCGAGGACAATGGCAGCCCTAACTACACTCATGACTCACTTTTGCGCGGGTGAGGATAGTTGTTAGCTCTTAGCAGCACCAGTGACCCTGGAACATCCGAAGTCGGGGATGGCAATGGAAAGCCACGACGTAACAAAAACAAACGTCGAAACAATTCTGGAAGCCCAGATGATACAGCGGTAATGCCAGATTCAGTGGCTCCAGACCCAATCAACGGAAGAAGCCATTTAAAGGCAACAAAGACGGTCCATCAAGTCTAGACAGAATATTAGACAGGCCCTGCCAAATCCATGGCACCCCAGAAAAACCTGCCAACCACACCAACCATAACCGTTGGGTTTTCAAGCAGGCCGGCAAGCTAAACGCCGAACATAAGGGGAAGGAGCCTCAGAGCGAAGACGAGGATGAACCTTGCCAGCGGAATATCGGGGGACAGAAGAAATTTCCACCGGAGGTCAAAACAGCGAACATGATATATGCCACTCATATCCCAAAGAGGGAGCGCAAGTGCGCACTCCGAGACGTCTATGTCGTTGAGCCTGTCGCCCCAAAATTCAACCCATGGTCAGCATGTCCGATCACTTTCGATCACAGGGATCATCCGACTAGTATTCAGCATGGGGGTTCGGCTTCCTTTGTGCTTGACCCAATAATAGATGGATACCATCTAACCCGAGTCCTTATGGACGGTGGCAGTAGTCTAAATCTGATATATATCAGGACACTGTCCACAAGATGGGGATCAACCCATCAAGAATCAAGCCAAGCAGCACGACCTTTAAAGGAGTGATACCGGGCGTTGAAGCTCGCTGCATAGGCTCTTTAACGTTGGAAGTTGTATTCGGTTCTCCCAACAACTTTCGATGCGAAGAACTACTCTTCGACATAGCTTTGTTCTGAAGTGGCTATCACGCTCTACTCAGAAGAACGGCCTTCGCCCGCTTTAATGCAGCCCCGCATTATGCCTATTTAAAGCTCAAGATGCCTGGACCACATGGCGTTATCACGGTCAACGGAAATATGGAGCGTCCTCTACATACTGAGGAGGACACTGCGGCCTTAGCAGCCGAAGTCCAATGTGGCCTACTCAAGCCGGATAATCTAACAATAGCGTACACAGCTAAATGTCTCCGGCACACGCTTCAGTGCGACAGCTCAGATGAACCTGAGCAAGATTGACATCTATGCCCCCGTCGACTGCCCCATAAGGTGATAGCATATGTGCCTCGAGTACATAATTATGCCTTAAAAATTCCTTGGGCGACGACCAGGGGAACCCGCATATAGTCCATAGTTCGCCTAGACCCTATTTGGACTTTAAACTTAGATTCTTTAGGTTCATTAAACGAACCAGACTTGTTATGGCCACACTAGATCTATTTCTTCTTTTCCAGGTTTACTCATTTTTTTCCTTTCTACAAATGGCCATCATACTCACACCTTCAAGGACACATTACACAGGAGGAAACGGTGCAGACGTGCAGCAGGGACCCACACTAAGGTTTCTTTTTTAGATTAAGACCCTGTGTAAACCTTTTTTCTCTTTCTTGTTATATACCTTCTTGGCATGTAAAATGTCCAAAAAAGGTCATCGGCATTATCTGTAAAGTTTGCGGCTAGCCGTACTATAGAGGGATATTAATATTACAGTTTTATTCATATTATGTCCAGAGTTTTATTCACTCATCGTCAAATGTTCTCTTCCCACATCAGATTGCCATATGTGCCTTGTCAATAAGGGTTTATTACCAGGGGATATAGTCAGCTCGGGTACATGTTGAAAAGACCGAACACCTATAGGGAGTGTTCGGCGTCCTGGATATTTGCATTATATGCATCAGTTCCGAAAGACCGGCCAAGTACCTCAGTAGAGAAAGCCAAAAACTAACTGTCATGATAAGCGGGAACCTGGTCTACAATCCGGTGACTTAGTTTTATACTACGATCGATAGAGATCTACCCCGTGTTATACGAAGGGCTGGTTCTTCGCCCAGCCAGTTGCAATTGAACGCCTTAAAAACAAGGAATATTATATCCGTGTCAGGGGCTAGTACCTAGCCCCACATGTCAAACTCCTACGACTAAGTGAAAGCAATAACGCCGTATAGTCTGAGTGCCTGGTTCGCTCCACATACACCTCCTATATGGACCAAGACGTTGGATGAAGAGTGTATTTGCATATGACCGAACCCCCCAGTACTATGTACTTGGGGGCTGAAGCCGACGACTGGAAACTTTTAGATAAACAGTCACATAGGAGGTAAAAGACGCTGATATTATAAATAGCGCAAAAGTTATATCTACATCAGATTCGTAAGCCTAGTCTTTATATCCGGATACAATCACTCGAAGACAACATCTTTCGAACACTGGCCTTCAACAAGGCGGGCGCCTTCGACGACATCCTCAAAATACTTCTCCGGCTTGCGGTGCTCCTTGCCTGCAGGCGGGCCAGCAGTAGCTATATGCACTGCGTTCATCTTTGCCCAGTGCACTTTGACGCGAGCGAAGGCCATCCGAGCACCTTCTATGCAGGCCGAGCGTGTTAACACATCGACCCGCGGACTCGCCTCGACCAGCCGCTTCACCAATCCGAAGTAACTACTCGGGATTGGCTCAGCGGGCCATAGCCGGACTATTAAGCCCTTCATGGCCAAACCCGCCATATTGTGCAGCTCGACCAGCTGCTTCATCTGGTTGTTGAGGGGCATTGAATGTTGTGGCGCATATAACTGCGAGCAGAACAATTTCTCCGTGTCGTTCCCCTCCTGGGCTCAGAAGTATTGAGCGGCATCTACGCTGGTCCTTGGAAGATCAGCAAACACGCCTGGAGAACTCCACAATTGTGTCAACCCAATATACTTTCGCCCTTCGAAGATGCTCTGTAAGAGAAATATCTTATCAGATGCTATATGTCACGCCTGCTTGATTTCTTCACAGGCATTGCGCGCCTCGCCTCGCGCGTCCTGGGTAGACTTTACTGCCGCAGACAGCTCGGATGCTTGTGCCGAAGCCTTCTGCTCCAATGCCTCAAACTTTAGGTTGGTGTCGTTAAGGACAATCTCTACTTCGGACACCCGAGATTTGTGCTTCTCACACTCGGCCTTTTTGGCCTCCAATTTGGCAGCCGCTTTGTCGGCAGCTACCTTGTTCGCCTCGGCCTCCTTCTTGGCCTTGGCAACCTCGCCCTTGAGGGCCTCGAGCTCAGCGGCGCCAACTGTGTAACACATAATATAACATTAGAGTTTGTAAACATACTCAATCAGTTAGGTCTCATTGACATTTTAAAAATCTGCATACCATGCATTTCATCAAAACGCTGCTTGGCACGGTCGAGTTCTGTGTTGGCCACCTCGAGCTTTCGGTTTAGTTCGGCAACCTCTGCGTCTCGTGCAGTTGCCACAACTAGTGAAGCATGCACAAACAGTTCAACTCTATAAGAATGCTATACTATGGATACTTCGTCCGATTCTTTTCAGAATCACACAAAGCATCAGGGGCTACTGGTTATATATGTGTATTTTAAACAAATAAAATTTCTTTACATCATTACATTGCTTACCTCAAAGCATGTTAAAAGGCTATTGAAGGCTTCATTCAGTCTGTCCTGGACGGAATGAATCTTCTTCATCACCGCACCCATCACGGTGCGGTGTTCTTCAATGACGAGAGCACTTTACAGTGCTCCCTCCATAGAATCCGGCGCCTCCGGATTAACTCCGGGCGCCGCCGTATCCTCCTCCGCTTGAGGAATCGGGTCTTCGGACCCCGGAGCCGTGCTAGGCTCCGGGATGATGTTCGGTGGGGCCCTGTATTGATTGGGCCCCACTTCTTCGGCCTCCATGGGGGTCGTCTCCCCATGGTCAGCGGCAGCAGAGGTATTACCCCCGGCCGCCTTGTCTCCTGCCCCGCTCTCATCTCCTTGGGCGGAGAGCACCCGCTGGGACGACACTTCGGTGTCCCTGCCGATTACGGGAGATGGAGCCCGGACTGGAGGGTCACTCTCCGTATCTCCAGGCGCCAGAGGGTTCCCCTCCGATGAGGTAACATCGGGGTTTACACCGGGAGGGCTCTAGGTCAGCAGGAGAAAAATATTAAGTAAAATACCAAAAAATAGTAATAAACAAAGGTGCAACACTTGAGTCCGGATCGAGTTACGTCTCGGGCAGGGGTTTTTCCCTGGGCTTCATCACATAGCCATGTTCGGATGAACTCAAACTAGCTCCGAGGTTTAGTTTCCTCCAGGGCACGGCCGTACCCGCATCAACAACGGCCCCCCTCTTCCTTCCCCTACCTTGCGCAGGGGGCATTTCTTCTTCTTCCTCTTCCTCCTCATCATCTTCCTCCTCCTCGTCAGAGGAGAGGATGTGGAGGTCCTCGGGCTTCTTGCCCGCAGGACGGGGGTTGTCTCCGGCCCCCTTGCCCTTTGTCTTCTTGGGCTTCTTGGTCGGTGCCTTGTACGGCGCCGGAACCAGCATCGTCGTCAGTAGAGGCAGTGCTGGCTCTTCGGACAAAGGCGTTGGACACTTAATCTTGGTCGCCTTCTTCGTCCAGCACTGTATATCACGTAAAAATTCCAACTCCTATTATTATTACCTCTGGGGCGGAAACTTTGGTGCTGAAACCCGCATCCTCGGCCTCTTCGCGCCATTCCTTCTGGCTCTTGAAGAGGTGCTTCCAGATCTCCTTGTGCATAGAGCCGAAGAGATGCTTCAGCGGCTTATCTCCTGCCAGATTGAACTCCCATAGGGACGAATCCCGGCTTTGGCAAGGGAGAACAAGCTGGGTCAGCATCACCTGGACCACGGAGGAGAGCAGGTGCCCCTTGGAGATCACGCTGGACACGCGACTCACGAGAGTCGTCACCTCAGTATGCGACCCCCAGTCCAGAACCTTTTTGGTCCAGGAGGTCAGTCCCATTGGGGGTCCGGATCTGAAAGCAGGTTCCGCCGCCCACTTGGTGTCGCGGGGTTCGGTGATGTAGAACCAATCCTACTGCCAGACCTTGTTCCTCTCCACGAACGAGCCCTTGGGCCAAGTTGCGTTCAGGAGCTTGCTGATCATGGCGCCCCCGCAGTCTGCATGTTCCCCGTCAACCACCTTCGGCTTCACGTTGAAGGTCTTAAGCCACAGGCCGAAGTGTGGGGGGATGCGGAGAAAGGCTTCACACATCACTATGAAAGCGGGTATGTGAAGAATTGAGTTTGGGGCTAGATCATGGAAATATAGCCCATAGAAGAACAAAAGACCCCGAACAAATGGGTGGAGTGGAAACCCTAGCCCCCTGAAAAAGTGAGAGGTAAAAACTACCCTCTCGCCCGCCTTAGGAACCGGAATCACCTGGCCCTTAGGGGGGACTCGGTCTGCGATGTCGCCGGTGATGTACCCCGCGCTCCATAGATCCTCCACGGTCTTTTCGGTGACCGTGGGAGCCTCCCACTTACCTCTTGCACCGGATCCAGCCATTGCTGGAAAGAGGAGTAGTGATTGAGGAACGAGGAGTGGTGGGTGTAGGAAATGAGAATACGGGGGCAAGGGAGATGGGAGAGCTCGAGCTTGAGGATAGCGTGGGGCTGATGAAAGGGAGGCTGATGAAAGGGATTGGTGTCCTTTTATAACGCTGCGAATACAGAGCGTCCCCCCCACCACTTAAGCCATAAAACATGCCGGTTCCCAAAGCAGTCGTGCATAATGCACGGCGTGGGTGCTCACATCACACTGATAAGGATCCCACAATAAGCGGGCACGATCTCTATTCTGATGGGACGTGCCAATGAGGATATACCTCAAAACACGAAACTATGACCAAATAAAATGGTTCGATATGTTAGTGGGTCGGACACGATGCTTCACCCAAAAGTTGTCAGTAGAGACACATTATTCATTTTCTCTAAGAGCCTTGCCTTCGAGGCTAAGGGTTGTACTAATCTTGCAGAGCCGAACACAATCCATCTGTTTGCAAAATATATATTCGAGAGGAGGAACCCGCCTTGCAAAGCCGAAGACAATACGGAAGCCGAACTCATCATCATCGAAGATAGGTTCAGGGGCTACTGAGGGAGTCCTAGATCGGGGGGTCCTCATGTGGTCGGACAAACTCCTGGTGGGCCGGACTGGTGGGCCGTGAAGATTATTATAGAAGATCATCTCTCGTATCCGGATAGGACACCTGTATTCTTGTAAAGGCAAGTTTTAGGCTCGGGTGTAGATTTTCCTTCCTCTGCAAGATGATATGTACAAACCCTAGGCCTCTCCGGTGTGTATATAAATCGGAGGGTTTAGTCCATAGAGGCTAGAGAAGAATCACAATATCCTCATAGGCTAGACTTAGGGTTTAGCCATTACGATCTCGAGGTAGATCAACTCTTGTATTCATATGCATCCATATTAATATAGCAGGAAGTAGGGTTTTACCTCGATCGAGAGGGCGTGAACCTGGGTAAGCATCGTGTCCCCAGCCTCCTGTTACCATCGATCCTCAGACGCATAGTTTGGGACCCCCTATCCGAGATCCGCCGGTTTTGACACCGACAGCCGCTAAGGCCTCGGTGTCCGGACTGTCAACGATTTGGTTCTTTTTAGTTAAGAACCGATTCCAAAGCTTGTGGGCTGACTCCCCAGGTTGCTGGATTATGTGACTTAGATCGTCAGCATCCAGGGGCCGGACATAAGTCCCCTGAAAGTTAGCCCGAAAATCATCCTCAAGCTCTTCCCAGCTTCCAATGGAGTTCTCTGGGAGACTGTTTAACCAGTGTCAAGCTGGCCCTTTCAGCTTGAGAGGTAAGTATTTGATGGCGTGGAGGTCATCTCCACGAGCCATGTGGATGTGAAGAATAAAGTCGGTGATCCGTCGTTCCATCCTATGCCTCGATGTTTACGGGTTTAAACAATTCTGGAAATTGACGATCCATCGCTTCATCGATGAAGCACAGGGGGTGCGCAGCGCCCCTGTATCGTGCGATATCGTGGCGTAGTTCGGACGGTATCTGTGTTCGGTGTTGGTTCCGAACTTGATTGTGCATGCTTTTTTGGCTTGATAGCCGCAATCCCGCTTGGGTGCATGTTCTCTTGATCCATAGATTGATCTGGCCTGACCGGCTTTTTTTTATTCAGGTCCTGGCGTAAATATACTTATGGCCATGAGCTGTTGTGTCCTTTCTTTTATGGTGGGGATGTGCGGGCCGGTGTACGACATTGTTGGCCGCTTTGTCCCGTCCACAAGGCGGTCCGTCTGGTTGATCGGCCGGGTCCTACTTCGGCGGAATTGGCGCAAGGGCCTCGTCGTCGAATTGCGGCAGTAGTTTGCGTTTGGGATAGCTCTTTGTTTGGCGCTCATGGCCGTATGTTTCTTCAGCATCTAGCACTTCGTTCCATCTGTCATTGAGCGTATCCTAGTCGGCCTTAAGCGGCTGCTGCTATTTTTTCAAGCTCCTTGCTGTAGCAATGAGCTGTTGCTGAAAGCGTTTTTGTTCGAGGGGTTCCTCTAGGACTATGAATTCTTCGCCTCCTAGGCTGACGTTCTCTTCAGAGACAAGAGGATAGTTGTTGTCTTCGAAATCATCGTGATCGGTGATTTGTTAAGGGATGTGTTCGCCATCTTCCCGCTCGTCCTGCTCCACCGCTGGCTCTACGGGGTCATCGGCTTCATTCGGATCTTTATTGTCTCCGGTGCCGGTGTTACTTTCCCTTCCTTTACGCGATAGTGAGCAGCGTTTCTGACACCGACATTTAGGAGGTTCATCGACAGGCTTATCCTGCTCTGGATCTTTATCGCCATCGTCTTCCTTCTCATTCGGTGTATCCACCATGTACACATCGCTGGTAGAAGTGGCCTTCCATCGCCCGGTCACGAGCGGGTTTGTACTTAGATCGGCTTCGACGTCGTGGTCCATCCCATCGATGTCTTCAGAAGCATAGTCTAGTAGATCGGTTAAGTCTTCAATCATGGCTACCATGTGGGTGGTGGGTGGGAAGCAAAATTCCCAGTCTTCAGCCCCCAGTTCAGACTAGGCATAGTTAGGCTGGGAATCCTCTGTTAGGATGAGGGATTGTAGTAAGTCCATCGCCTCGTTTAAAATCGAGTGCTGGATATATGTTCGGGAATCTACGGGGTCGGGCTTGGTGACAACCGCTCCATTGGGCCCGGAGAGTGCGGATCCCAAAAGTCTGCAGCTCGTAATCAGGGACGAGTCCGGTGTTCCAGTGGCGGGGGGAGTCCCGCTCAATCCTGTGTCAATGAGCGGCTCGAACACCACTGAATCTGCGGTTTCCGTGGCGGGGTTGATCTTCCCGCCTTCAGACAAAGCGATATGCTCTGGAGCTAAGTCCAGAGCCATCACAGGTTTTCACCCCTGGATGGTATTCAATGACAGATCTAAGACGTCTTCATCGTGGAGGCAGTGGGCATCAGCCATGGGTGCGAATCCGTTGAAGATCAACTCTCCACGGACGTCAACAGCATAGTTCAAGCTTCCAAACCTAATATGATGACCAGGGCATAGCTGTCAACCTGCTCTAGGTGCCCTTCTGTGTTGGCACGAAGCACGAAGCCGCCTCACACAAAAAGCTGGCCGAGGAGAAAAATTCCATCAGTGGTGGCGTCGTCATTGATAGCGAAGAGAGCCATTAATCCTTCTATTAACGACATAGTGGAACTCTCAAAAGCACCAATGTCGATGTCAAAACCGGCGGATCTCAGGTAGGGGATCCCGAACTATGCATCTGAGAATCGATGGTAATAGGAGACTGGGGACACGATGTTTACCCAGGTTAAGGCCCTCTCGATCGAGGTAATACCCTACTTCCCTCTTGATTGATCTTGATCAATATAGGGTTACAATAGTTGATCTACCTCGAGATCTTAATGGCTAAACCCTAGGAGTCTAGCCTATGCAATTGTGATTGTTGTGCCTACGGACTAAACCCTCCGGTTTATATATGCACCGGAGGGGCCTATGGTTGTACATGACCATCTTGCAGAGGAAGGAAAATATTACACCCAGACTCTAAACTTGCTATTTTACACATATGGGAGTCATATCCGGATACGGGAGATAGCCTTCAGCAATAATCTTCTCGGCCCACCAGTCCGGCCCATAACGAGTAATCCGACCACCTGAGGACCCCTCAATCCAAGACTCCCTCAAACTCCACCTTGTTCTTTGTCCTGACGCGGTGAGAGAGCTGCAACTGTTTGCAGGTCAGGAGGTCCAGGACGGGCCGAGGGCCCAGACCCTGCTGGAGGACTTGCCCAACTCGGGGGGCGAGACTGTTGCTGAGAACGACTGGGCGGCCAGCACGCATCCGGCCAGCGCCAAAGCCGGCGCGACGCACCACGTAGGTAAGTCTTCGGCTCTGGACATTGTGCGTGACTGGTCGGATGACGATGACGAGGTCCTGACAGGCGTTTGTGGTTTAGCCCCTCAGCAAGGAGATGGCAGCGTCGACCCGCCAAGGCGGCCGAAGAAGGTGGCAGGTGTCGGGCCGTCCCATGAGCCGGCGACTGCACGCCAACCGCATGGGAAGGTGACGGCGGCTCCACGGCCATCGACGAAGTGTGTTTTGGAGGCACAACCGGCGCACGGTAGGGGCACCGCTAAGAAGGCGCGTCGGGTCGCCCCAGCAGCGGCGTCGAGGCAGATGATACGGACGGCCATCGGGTGAGTATAACTTGTTGATTTATCCTTGTAACTCGGGCATGCCCTTCTAATGTTGTCTTCACAACTCATAGGTCGCCCCTTGAGCTGGTGCTCGCGGTGATGGCAGCTGTGTCTAGGACCGAGGCCGTCTGGAGTAGGACCCAGAGCATCGTCATTGAGAACGAGGAGGACTAGCCCGCGAAGGACCTGGGCCTGGATCCGACCAACATGGAGCGCATCACCTGGCGGGACCGTGTGGCGGCCAAGAGGGTAGTGGCGGAGGCTTCGGCCCAGGCATGGGCGAGGGCCGTCAAGACAAAGGAGGAGACCACTGTGAACCTGGCATGGCCGGAGTGGGAAGCGGGGCTAACGCCGGTCGCCGCCACCTTCGAGCCGCTTACGGAGGAGGGGCACGACCTAGACGAGGCGGCGGAGCCTGGCGAGTCGGAGGCCAATGAGGAGATCATCACGGACACGCCGCCCTAGGATGGAGCCGTGGTAGGAGGCCGCGGCCCGGACGGTGGATCGGCCTCGGGGACGCAGGCAGCACCGACGGACGCGCCGCCATAAGCGTCGGCCACGGAGGCGCCCGGCTGGAGAAGGTACACCCTTGTGGTCGTGCCTCACCGGGCCACCAAGGACTTGGAGCTGGTGCTGGAGAGCGGTTCCAGCGACGGCTCGAAGAGGCCCTGGGCGGATGTCGGGGCCACGCACCCGGGAGGACGCGGCGGTGGACACCTTGTGCTAGCAGCTCCTAGGGCGCAACATCTGTCTCCAGGATTTTGTCCGGGACAAGCAGGAGCGGGCGTGGGATCTAGAGCGCACGGTCACGGTGAGTGCCTTCCTGGTTTGCTTATCTTAATGGTTGAGCAGTGCGGGGCACGCAAGTGCTCCGACTGGATGTAGCCGCCGAGGCCAGGGCTGGCTGTGTGGCAGCCGAGTCGGGTCCTCGCTCGCACCCCTCGCTTTCTTCTTAATCTTATCCTCTTGGAGAAACTATATGAATTGAGGGCGACCATGTACAACTAGCTCCTAGGCCGGTACCGCATGGCTATAGCGCAACTAGCCGCCAAGGAGGAGGAGCTGCGTCAAGCCCAAGGTACATCTTGCCAGCTTTCGGTGGGGGCACACCAGCGCACCCACTGGGTGTAGCCGCCGATATTCGTGTTGGACTGCGGAGTAGCCGGAACGAATCTTAAGGCGTGATCCCTTTTCTTGTCCAACGTGTGACTTGCAGTCTTTCCTCAGCCGTGGCGGCCGAGGTGCCCGGGCTTCGGACCCGACTGGACGAATCCGGTCAATAGGGTGAGGCCGCCATCGTTGGCCGTGATCGACTCCAGGCCGAGGTGACCTGGCTAGCGGAGGAGGCGGCCAAGGCATCGGACGACCACCGGTTGGAGTGGGGCCGGCTAACCGAGGAGCACGAGTGAGCGATCGCCGCGAAGGATGGGGAGTTAAGGGCAGCCTTCGAGAGGACCACCCAAATTGAACGGGACCTGGAGAACCAGACCGTTTGTGGGCCTGGTGGGAGAACGGGATGCTGGTCAAGCTGCAGCATCTCGACGACACCTTCATTCGTAAGGGGCTTTCCCTCTTTTCTTCTGGCCTGGCCGGCGTCGCAAGCCGGCCATGCCTTAGCTTGCTTTTGCTTACTCTGTTCTTCCCTTGTTATGGGTCTTTCCCAAAATGCAAGTGTCGGCTGATCTGGCCGTGCGCGAGCACCGGGCCGACTAGCGGGCCGCTAGGGCTATGATCGCCGAGCATGCCTCATGGATGTTCCCGGAGCTCCTCCTCACCGCCGAGGCCTGCCTGAAGGAAGTGGATGTGATAGAGGCAAAGGTGTCTCATCTTTCGATAAGATGGTGGCTATCGTTTTGGAGGAAGTCGACTTGGACGACCCGACTATGAACGTGCGTGGACGTCGCGCCTTAGCAATCGCTAAAGCAACTCCGAGAGGTTATTGACCATGCTAGAGCATGATCAACCTGACCACGAAGGTCTGTTTCCTACAGGCAAACGAAGAACAAGCAAGAAACTGAGATTGCAATCTAGATATTGCGAATTCAAGAGGAAAGCTTTATTGATCAAGTGGGGTTCTGTGACGTCTTTGTCTGGTCGATGCGAGGTTGGGCGAACGAACACTTGGACTCCTTGGCGTACAGTTGATTCTTGCGCAGAATGGCGAACACCGTGCGGAGATGCTCGACGTGTTCCTGCAACGACTCACTGAAGACCAAGATGTCATCCATAAACGAAATGACGAACTTACGATTTTCATCCTTGAAGATATAGTTCATCACACATTGGAACGTTGGTGGTCCGTTGGTGACTCCAAAAGGCATGACACGGAACTGGAAATGCCCATGGTGTGTTTTGAAAGCCGTTTTCTCCTCGTCACCTTCACGCATACGATTCTGATGGTAACCAGCGCGGAGATCAATCTTGGAGAAGAATGCCGCTCTGGCAAATTCATCGAGGAGTTCGTCAATGACTGGAAGGGGAAATTTGTTCTTGATGGTGACTGTGTTCAACCGTCTGTAATCGACGCAGAATCGCCTTGTTCCGTCCTTCTTCTTCACGAGCAGGACAGGTGCTGCAAACGGGCTCATGCTGTGGGTGATCAACCCAGTGCGCAACATCTCCGCAACTTGGCGCTCAATTTCGTCTTTCTGTAATGGAGAGTAGCGGTAAGGGCGATAGTTGACCGGTGCTGTTCCTGGATCAAGTGTGATTGCGTGATCATACTGCCGGTGTGGGGGTAGCTCTGTAGGATCAGCAAATACATCACGAAAATCTGTCAGCACGCGTTGGATGACAGGAGGAATTGGTTCTTCTATCAGGTGTGGCGATTGGGTCTGAATTTCCAGCAGTGCAGCGCCCCAAATCTCATTTGCTTCTTCCATCTACCAAAGGGATGTGGCATCGAGTGCATCGATTGTTGGTTGTTCGTCTGAACGGACACCTGTCAAGTGTATCGCGACGCCCTCCCGGTCGAATTGCATCGTCTTCTTCTGCCAATCGCACTGCATTGGGCTGTGCTGGGCAAGCCAATCCACTACCAATACAGCGTCATATACTCCCAAGTTGAGTACGCGCATATCTGTGCAGAATTCATGTTCTTGCGTCTTCCATTGCAGTTGGGGCACAAGTTTGGTGCAGTGTAGTTGTTGTCCATTAGCGACACGAACTGTCAGAGGTTGAATATCAGTGGTGACAGCCCCCATGCGAGCCGCGAACAAAGAGTTGACGAAGCTGCTGGTGCTTCCCGAGTCCACCAAGAGTAACATGGTCAGGTTGCCTACTGTAGCGAGCAGGCATATTGTCTCGGCTGCTTCTGTTCCTTCCACGGCATGGGCTGATAGAATACAGCATGCTGGATCTTCAGTCATAGGTGCATCCAATAGCTCCAGTGCTCGGACTGCATCGTCCGAGAGCACTTCCCCATAATCCCCAACCTCGATGGTGAGGAGCTGGGCAGAGCGCTTGCACTGATGCTCGCGAGAGTACTTCTCCCCACAACGGAAACACAGCCCGTGCTAACGCTTGTAATCGCGTAACTGACGCTCTCTGCCGAAATCATCACTGGCTGGCTTGGGTGCGGCATTTGGGCGCGGTGCGGGCGTCGCGGGCAGTGGAGGTGGAGGCGGTGGTGGTCGACCGGGCTGCGGTGCTGTATAAGGCAGAGGAGCTGGCCTGCTTGGGGTTACATGCCGCAGACGGGCACGTTGATGTTCCAGTTCTTCTTCCTGAATTCGGGCAAAAACTGTTGCTCTGGTGATACTTGTCGGTGCTTCGATGCGCACAGCTGCACGCAATTCATCCTTGAGGCCCAACAAAAATTGTGTGACAAAGAACTTGGGACTGAGTGCCGCATCCAAGGCAAGCAAATTGTACATATAAACCTCGAATTGCTGTCGGTACTCCACCACACCGCCTGTCTGTCGCAACTGCAGAAGGTTGTGCATCATGGACTCAAATTCCTCTGGTCCGAACTCCTCCTCTAGTGCTCTTCTGAACATCTCCCAATTGAGAACAGGATTTTGTTGGCGAAACGCGCGGAGCCACAGCGCGGCGTGTCCTTCCACATAGAGTGCTACCGTGGCTACCCAACTGTCTTGTGGCACTCGGTACAGCTCGAAATACGCCAGGCAACGATCGAGCCAGACACGCGGACACTCGCCGTCGAAGCGTGGGAAATTGTGTTTCGGCGGCTTGGTGAAGGAATCCTCTCGAGGTTGTTGCTGGTGATAGCGGTCGGTTTGCCACTGGTATTGGTCAGGGCAATTGAGGAGCGGTGGCCCGTCGTTCGCCAGCCGCGCGAACTGCTGATTGCCGGCCAACACTTGTGGAATAGGCAGTGCGCTCGGGGGAGGTGCAGTCTGCAGGGCTGGTGGAGGTGGAGGGGCACGTGCTGCTGGGCCTTGGTCGCCGGCGCGTGGAGCGCTGCCACAGACGGGTTGTGGACGGCCGAACTTGGGGAAGGAGATGTCGAGGCCGAGGGAGAGGTAACCTTGTGGATATCGTCCACATCGGCCTGTGTGAGGCCGATCTGCTTTGAGAGACTCTTTAATTCATGAGAGACTTGGCTGTTGAAGGCGGCCTGCACCTCGGCGCGCTTCCCCGACCCGCTTTCTCCTCGTCGAAGCGCTCGAGCAGCTTCTCCATGAGGGCCGTGAGGTTGGACATCTGGTTCTCCATGGCAGCCATGAGATGTCGCGTCTGCGCAGAAGCCTTGGACGGCGCCGTTGCTCCCGCTCCGAGCAAATCGAACCCCGCACAGGATTTTGTGTGAATTCACCGAAGCGAATCTGCTCCTGATGCAGTGGATGTTACCGATTTACCAAGAGGATATGGGGCAGCGGCGCGGATCGGCAGCGGAGGAGAAAAAATAGTGGTCTCTGATACCAATTGTGACGACCCAAACCCTAGGAAAGGGGATTGGCCGCACAGGAAGGAACGAGATGAGGAGAGGAAGAAAGAGGGGAGAGGTAGACGAAGCAGGTGAGAATGAATTCAGAGATATCTCGTTTCGTGCCCCTCTATTCACCCCGACAGAGTTAAGTACATCATGCTAGTTCCAGGCCACATGCGGCCCAACACAACTCAGGCCTACATCCCACTTGCTCTCTCCTACTACTTGTCCCCCGATACCTCTGTGTCAGGTGTGACAGGGCTAACCTGGCTTGGAGGACGAGGAAGGTGACCGCTAGATCATTGCTGTTTGTCTGAGGAGATATGACCCGTGAGGGGTAGTCGATCTCGCCGGAAGTAGAAACCGACCTTTGGGCCGTCGCCAACTGGGCAAATGATCTTGGCAGGAGGGAGGGGGTGACATCGCCGGCGGGGGGAGAAGATCTTGGCCGGAGGCGCAGGTGGCGGCCGGAAGCAGAAGCTCGGGAGGATCGAGTCGGCATCGTGGCTTCTCGAGGATTTCCCGCCCGACCTGACGAGATCAGGGAATCGCTCCCGGAGAAGGGATGTGGAAAGGGCAGGGGTCCCTCTTGACAGTGTGCTACCAAAGGACACCGTGGGCTGCCCCGGGTCAACTCAGCCCGTGGCTTCTTTCCCCAGGGATAAGGCCGGGATCCCCCGGGATCCACGGCAACCAAATGAGGCCTTGGTGATGCAAGCATGGCCCCATGTTTATTAACTCAGACCTTTCGAGCATCAGAAACGCTAACAACCTGTTTGGTAAACACTTGGGCATGAGAATCGGAGTTTGCATCAGGTTGTTTATGGAGGGATTAGTTATGGAAAGTTGATTTTTACTCTCATTCCCTTGTTTGGTATATGATGGGAATTAGCACGGGATAAAACTCTGCTCATGAATTAAGAGGGTACCCCCTAGGAAGAAATAGGTGGGAATTGGCTTCCTCAACTCACATTCCCCTTCCCACTTAAAGTCCCATTCCCTCTAAACAAACAGTAGACATCTCCTCACCCCTCAACTCACATTCCCCATCTCTAATTCCCGTGAACCAAATGCGCTGTAAGTGATTTAGCAGAACTAAGACCATTTACACGCCAAGTGATTTAGCATTTTCGTACAAACTAGCGATTTCCTTCAAAGCCCACAAACTAGCGCAACTACAATTGCACGCGCGCCTAATGATTTAGTGTGGGGACCCCGACTTAGAAGTCGAGATCACCGAATGCACGTGTACAGTGATCCCAGAGATCAATGCTCACTGAACACACAGAAGCTGAATAACAAGAGTCTTACATCCTTACATACCGTCTTTCACAAATTAAGGCCATTATGGCCAAGTCTTACATAGATAAAGCCTCACGGCTGAAATAGCAAATAACTCAAATAGTGGAAGTCTTCGATGATAAGTAGAACCCATGCCATCTGCCTTAACCCTACAGGAATTCTGACTGGGATAGCGTCCTAGTTCGCATGTTCATCTCCATAGAACTCTTCTTCATATTACTGTTCCTCCATGCCTGGCCAATTAAATCACCAGTGGCAAGCCAATGAGTACTTTGAATGTACTCGCAAGCAACCCATGATTTGGTTCAAAGTAACAATGCAATTGAACAACAATGAGCAATCTAGCTATGAGCTAGAATAAATATTCTACCATCAAGTGTATGCATCAATAGATTCACGTAACCTCGAGGACGGTTACCAATATCACCATGAATATGATTCAATTCAACGAGTCAAGTCTCCACCTTGACTCATCGCACACACATACTTCACTGATGTAGTAAAATTCTGGACATAGTTTAAGTAGCACCACCCAACTGTCCATGACCGTGGACACGGCTATTCGAATAGTTTTACACTCTGCAGAGGTTGCGCACTTTACCCACAAGATCCGGGAAGCTTTCGTGTCACCCACGATCCCGCAGTACCTCAAGTACTCGGGGGAAGCACCCGAACATTATCTTTCCTTAGACGACACTAACATAGAGTCCACTCGTTGGTACACGGCCCTCGAGTACAAACAATAGATCATAGGACTTGCCCTATTTTCAATGTCACGCGTACACGAAGGGACCAACGGTGTGTCTGGTGCCCTGTGAAAACAGTCATGGTCGTCTATCCAAGCACGACCCCGTCCCGGGAAAGACCTCAAGTCTTCCCGTCACTAGTAATGCGCGCACCAGGCTAGTATCGGCCTAAGTAATCGATAACGCCCCATCCCATAAGGGGTAGAGTGGTTGCACATATATAATTGGGACGGTAGTCACACATAAATCTAATCCATCATTTCACCCATGCACAAGATTTTTACCGGCACATCACTTCTTCCTCAAGTGATGACCTAACTCAACATCACCCTCGGGCATTAGGGGCACCCGATGGGGTTTATGAAAAGACTTCAACCATGAAGGTTTCATGACACACATGCATCACTAAGCATCACTACTAACCATTTGCATGACATCTAGCACATAGCAAGATCATGAGTAAGCATGCATCATGTGGTGGTTTTAAACTAGGTCACCACCATAACTCTTATCATCATGCAATCGGAAACAAACGTATTCCGAAGAACACAAGTATCATGGTCAAAGGGTTGCTTGCCTGGATTGGCTTGGTCTTCAAAGTCTTCAAATCCTTCTCCTTCTCCTTCTTCAGCAACTTCGTCAAATACGGTATCTAATCGTCGCAAAATAACAACGGGAAAATAAGACCATAATAAAAATAGAAAAATCAAAGTGCTCAGAAAAATGTCAACTTATTTTTGTTAAATACTAGAGGGAAAACTAAGATGGCAAAAATTCTTAGTTGGAGTTTTGGAGTTGCAGAATGGGATCTAAGGATTTTTTAACAGAAGTTTTAATGGTTAAATTTGAATTTAAATTTGAACAGAACAGAAAAGGTTCATGGATATGGGTGAAAGTGACACCATTAAATAGGTTGGAATTTTACAAGATTTTGGGAGTTGGAATTAATTCATTTTGACAAATATTTATTTCTGTGAAATTATTTGAATTAATCACAGAAAAGAAAATGAGAAAAGGCACTGTGTCACTGGGCCAGAGCGGCCACAGTGCACGGCCCAGGGCTAATAGCCCACCGCTCGGGCGCCAGCGCGCGCGCGTCAGGGTTTTCAAACCTGACGGGCAGGGCCCGGCGGTCAGCGGCTGCGAGGGGAGAGAGAGAGCTGTGGGGATGACAGGCGGGGCCCGCCTGTCATCTTCAACCTCATGGCTAAAGCGACGGCGAGCTCACCGGCGGTGATTCCGGGCACGGCAGGGCAAACGGAGGGCAGGAACGGGCTCAGCGAGGAGTCACCGTTCCAGTGGTGGTGGTGCGGCTTGCCGGAGAGGCCTGGTTTGCCGGCGGCGAGGTGGAACGACGGAGGAGCGTCGGGAGGGGGTTGCTCCGGTCGATTCCGGCAGCTGTAGAGAGGGAAAAGAGGGGTAATCGCATCAGTATCTTGCTGCGGTGCTAGATCGAGTGAAAGTAGGGGCGGAGGGAGGCTGTACTGCGAGATCACCGGTCGCCCGACGCGGCGGAGCTCCGGTCGATCCCGAGCACTAAGGCCCTCTAAGGGCGAATGAGTGGTGCTGGAGTGCTACTGGGAGTGTGGTGAGGCTGTTGGTGAAGAGAGGAGGGGCTCGGGGGCCCTATTTATAGGGGAGCGGTGAGGTCCCATGGACTTGTGCGCCGGCGAGCTTCTGCTCGACGCCACAGTGCACGGGAGGCGATGGGGATGCGTCTGTGGCGTTGCTGGACGAATTGCAGGGCGGAGGGAAGGAAGAGGGGGGGGGTAGGGGATGCTCCAGAGGGCGCGCGCGTGTGAGGCCGACGAGTGGAGCTTGCGGGCGGCCGGCACGCGTGCAAGGGCGGCCACTGGAGGGAGGAGGAGGAGGGGGACAGCGCCGGGGAAGATCGCAGACGTCGAGGCGCATCGGTAGGCGCGAGGGGGAAGCACGAGGTAGTCGGAGGCGCTGGATTGGGCGAAGCTACAGTGCGGGTGTGCACTGTAGCGCGCTCTGGAGCGAGCTTATTGCATGCCATGGCATGCCATTGGCTCTCTAGGCGCGTCCGCCGTGTCTGGGGGGTCCAGCACGAAGTAGACGACTCAGCTGTGGCCTTGGATGCTCTGGATGATCAGTGAGAGAGAGGTGAAGCTGGTAACTAGGTAGAATTTGGCTGTCCAGCAAGGTGAATTAGGGTTTTCACCCCCCAATCATGGAGCTGTGGACATGGGGGAGTTACTGGGGGTAGAATGTAACTAGATGAAGTTGTGGTAGAAAGATGAGGCAAAAGTAAATGGTAAAAGTGGTCAAGAAGATGGTTTTGGTAAAAAGGCAGAAGGTGTTTGATCATGTTTTGGGCAAGCAAATGATCTCCACTAGCCATGACACTTAACAGGATTGAATGTCATATGGAAATAGGGTGTTTCACCAAATTTGGGCTCATTTGAAGAAACTAGCCAATGTAAATTTGGTGAACCCTAGAAACCAACAGAAATGGCTTCATCTTGTTTAAGTCAAGCTAATCATCTCCCCTTGATGCACCACTTGGTGTAGTTTCATCATTTGGGGTATTGATCATGCCCACAAAGATTGAAGCTCCAGGTAAAAAGTTGGTAATGTAAAGTTGTTCAAATTTGAATTTGAACAGAAATGGTTTTGGGGTATTCTGATCAAGTTGCCCTACTCCAAATCTTGTGCCATTTGGTCTAGATGCCTTATTAGGCCATTCTAGCATGTGCACCAAGTTTGAGAGCATTTGGACAAGTGTGGCAATGTAAAGTTGCTCAAACTTCAGATATGGATAGAATGGTTTTAGAGGGTTTTGATGATGTTTTCTTGCTTCCCAAGGCATGGGGCTTGGCAAGATCATCAAATATGTCATATATGACATGATAGAATTTCCCTGAAATTTTTGGAGATTATTTCCTTTGTAAATATTTCAAAAGCTTGAAATATCCAGAAAGGGTTTTAGAGGGATTAGCCCATTATTTTGAACATGACCAAGTGTTGAAACTCTTATATATGGACAATATATGTCCTATGAGTCTCTCTGAATTTTGGCAAATATTTTTGAAATACTTAAATAATTTTTCCCTATTAAAGACCATTTCTGGCCTTAAGAAAAAGCTTTTAAATAAAATATGAAAATAACTTTTCAAATTATACTTTTGTGGTTTCTGGGAGTCCTATGACTACTAGGTCTCAAATATACTTTTTGAAATAATTTTCTCACCCTAAATCAAGCACTTGCAATGCAAACCTCAATTCAGGGGGTTTTGGAATACTAAATTTTGAAAATACATTTTGGCCAAATTAATTTTATAAGAAAATACTATACTGCTATATAACACTTGGCATGATCATTGGGCAGAAGTTTTGGGTATGGAGATGAATTCTACAAGAGGTATGTAGCGACCAGACCTCAAACAGTCTGATCTCCATGCATCAGTGTCATCCCTGGATCAGTAATGCTAACACGCATGGTACTCGAAGGATTTAAAACAGAGTAGCAATCACACACTTATTACATCGATAGTCCAACGATGAATTTATTACATAAATCATGGCTGAAGGCCATCTAACACGATAACAGTGGAAGGCTTGGAAGATAAGTGAGTCCATCAACTCCAGCGGCATCACAGAGTATAGAACCACGACCTAAAAGGGCATCTTACTCGTCGTCCGAAAAGTCTGCAACATGAAACGTTGCAGCCCGAAAAACGGGTCAGCACAGGGAATATGCTGGCAAGGTAACACAAGAGATGCAATGAAAGTAAAGCTATACTATATGCAATATGGCTGGTGGAAAGCTCTATGGTTAAGTTTTTGCATAAAGCCAATTTTTCCCTACTTCAAAGTATTGTATTTTAATTAACTATCATGGTAGTTGAAACATCGTTGAGAAGATAGACATCCTCTCAACCCCAATTAAAAGTAATCATTAAACCCAACAAAATTAAATTAGAGTAACATGTTGAGATGCACATGATAATCCAACTACCAGATACTCAAGATGTCCATAACCGGGGACACGGCTAATCATGATCAGTTTGTACACTCTGCACAGGTTTGTGCACTTTCCCCACAAGACTCGATCGCCTCCGTTTGGTTTCTCGCACTGCATGGTGTTTGAGAAACGGATGACCGAGACACAGTATTTCCGAAGAGGTCCCCTTAACCAGATAGATAGGCCGGTACACCTACAAAACCCAACTACATCTGCTAGCCCATCATGGAAAGGTTTACCACAACTTACTCAACTATGCCAGAGCCCATATTGGCATGTGGCTACACACGGAAGTTTCTAGCATGAAAAATCTCATGATCCCTTTGAGCCTAGGTGGCGGTCCAAAATAAAAACAGGCAATCCTAGAATACCCAGATGCCTCAATCCACCCAGATATGTATTAAAGTTGCCACCTTAAGTTGAACCATTAATTAACAACTCACATCTGTCATGGATTTCACTCAAACCCAAACCACGTCTACGAGCATAGCATGTCCTAACAGCAAACGTAGAGTAACTCCCAATGGTTTGAATGTAATGCAGGTAATAGGTACTACCTCAAAATACTTCCCAATCCCACAAGTTAATTGATAATATTCATGCAATGTGTGAGGGGTTTGACTAATGCAATGAAAACTGGGTAATTGGAAAGCATGATCAAAGTGTTACTTACCTTGCTGACGATCCGCAAAACCTAGAGACTCAAAGTAGCAAGCGGTGCACTCCGGGTACTCTATCGCAATCAAACAACAAGCGTACAATAAGTACTTAACTAATGCACGGGTAAAACTCAAATAAGAGATCTAACCAGAAAGTTCAACTTAAGAACTCCGGTTTGCAAAAAGAATCAACTCGAAAGAAGCAACGAAACCCAAACTGCAAAAGAAACGAGCTCCGAATTACTAGTTGGCCTAAAGTCAAATTTTACAGTAGCCAAAACTTTGTTCAAGTTGGTTAAACGTAAAGAGGGCTTCGAGACGAAGATCTGGGATTTTGAATCACCTGATTCCGACTCTCGAGCGAAAAGATAAACGAAAAACAAGATCAGGGCAGAAATCGCGATCGGAAAAATCACGGTTAAATACCCCGAAAAGGAAAGACGATGAACAGGCTAACAAACGAACGTTCGCTGTCTGCGGTTAATTAACGAAAACCGTTCGTTAAAACGAACGTACGGACGAACGTCCGCTGTTTAACTAAACCATCGAAAAACCGATCTAAACCGAAAAAAAACAGATAAAGGGTTCTTTAAAAAAAACGATCGGATCTTTTCTAAAAAAAAAAAAATCGACCGCGGCGTCTACCTCGACTCTGGCGGGCGGCGGCTCTGACGTGGTCGGCGGCGGGGCGGCGGGGTCGGGCGGCGGGGCGGCGGCGTCGGGCGGCGGGGCGGCGGCGTCCGGTGGCTGGGGCGGCGGCGTCCGGTGGCGGGGCGGCGGCGGCGGGCGGCGCGGGCGCGGCAGCGGCGGCGGCGGGCAGCGCGGGCGCGGCAGCGGCGGCGGCGGGGCGCGGGCGCAGCTAGGGTTAGGGTTTGGCGCGGGGGCGGGCTGTGGCGATTTGGGCCGGCCTGGGTGGCTTATAAAGCCCAGGAGTCCTGGGCGAAGACGACTCCTAGTCGGTTTCTTTTTTTTTAATAGAGTCCCGGTGCGGTAAAACTAACGAAAGAAATATCAAACGGACTCCAAAATTCCCGAAATAAATTTTCACCGTCCTCTAATATTATTTAGGACAAAGTGAACATTTTTCCCGGACCTAAATGCAATTTTTAGAAACGCGTATTTTTCCTATGCAAATAAATCCGAAAATAAATCCAGAAAAATACCAAAAGTGATTTTAATATTTTTCCTCCAATATTTCTGTTATTTTGGAGAAGTCATATTATCTCTGCTCATTTATTTTATTTAGAATATTTTTAGGAGAGAAAAATAATTAGAATCACACTGTCCTCGTACCGGTATTCGAGCGAACTCAAATACGAAAACGGTAGAATCCTCAACTCTCTCCGTAGGTCCTTGAGTTGCTTAGAATTTTCGAGGAATGCCACGAATAAAATGCAAAACAATGAAAATGCAATATGATCTATGTATAACATTCCCAAATTGAAAATTTGGGATGTTACAAACCTACCCCCCTTAGAATGAATCTCGCCCTCGAGATTCGACTTGGCTAGAGAACATGTGTGGGTGGTCCTTGCGTAGATCATCTTCTCGCTCCCAGGTGACTTCTTCTTCGGTGTGGTGACTCCACTGAACTTTGCAAAACTTGATAACCTTGCTGCGGGTAACTCTACTCGAAAATTCGAGAATCTTAACAGGCTTCTCCTCGTAGGTCAGATCACTATCCAACTAAATTGCTTCCAGGGGTACTGTGTCTCTAAGCGGTATGTCGGCCATCTCCGCGTGGCACTTCTTAAGCTGCGAAACGTGAAACACGTCGTGCACTCCTGACAATCCTTCGGGCAACTCCAACTTATAGGCAACCTCTCCCATGCGTTCCAAAACACGGTAAGGTCCCACAAATCTCGGGGCTAACTTCCCTTTAACTCCGAAACGCTTAACTCCTCGCAGAGGCGATACTCTCAAGTATGCTCTGTCTCCGATCTCATAGGTTGTCTCCTTACGCTTCGAGTCGGCATAACTCTTCTGCCTGGACTGAGCTACCTTCAGTCTATCTCGGATCAACTTCACCTTCTCCTCAGACTCTTTGATTAAGTCTGATCCAAACAACTGTCGGTTTCCAACTTCGTCACACGACAACGGTGTTCGACATCTCCTTCCATACAATGCCTCGAACGGTGCCATCTTCAAACTGGCCTGGTAACTGTTGTTGTATGAGAACTCTGCGTAGGGCAAGTTGTCATCCCAACTAGATCCTTAATCTAATGCATAGGCTCTAAACATATCTTTCAATATCTGATTGACTCTCTCCGTCTGTCCATCAGTCTGGGGGTGAAATGTTGTGCTAACCTCTAGCCTGGTTCCCAAAGTTTCATGTAACTGATTCCAGAACTTCGAGGTAAACTGAGTTCCTCTATCAGATACTATAATCCTCGGTACTCCATGCATACATACAATTCTGGTCATGTATATCTTAGCCAACTTTGCACTGGTATATGTGGTTTTCACCGGGATAAAGTGGGCTACCTTCGTCAATCGGTCTACTACTACCCAGATTGAATCATACCCTGCTTTGGTCCTGGGCAATCCGGTGATAAAATCCATACCAAGCTTCTCCCACTTCCATTCGGGAATTGGCATAGGTTGTAGCAATCCTGCTGGCTTCTGATGTTCTGCTTTACTCTCTGACACACATCACAAACTGCTACATACTCAGCAATATCTTTCTTCATACCGGTCCACCAGAAAATATCCTTCAAATCCAAATACATCTTAGTATTTCCTGGGTGAATCGAGTATGGTGAATCATGGGCCTCCTGTAAAATCAACTTCCTAATCTTCGGATCATTAGGCACATAGATTCGATCCTCAAACAATAAAGTGTCATGCTCATCCTCACGAGAACCTTTAGCTTTTCCTTCGCTCATCTTCTCCTTTATAACGACAATCTCCTTGTCAGCTTTCTGAGCTTCTCTGATTTTATCCATCAGTGTAGACTGGATTTCTAGTGTTGCTACATAGCCTCTCGGAACTATCTCCAAACGTAGTTCTCGTAGGTCCTCGGCTAACTCCTTTGGAAACTCCTCCATCATTAGGGTATTGACATGGCTCTTACGGCTTAACGCATCAGCTACTATGTTAGCCTTTCCGGGATGATAATGCAATCTCATGTCATAATCCTTAATGAGTTCCAGCCATCTCCTTTGCCTAAGATTCAACTCCTTTTGAGTGAATATATACTTCAAACTCTTATGATCCGTATATACTTCACAATTGTTTCCTATGAGAAAATGTCTCCACGTCTTCAGTGCATGCACTACGGCTGCTAACTCCAAATCGTGGATGGCATAGTTCATCTCATGAGGTTTCAGTTGTCCTGAAGCATACGGAACAACTCTTCCTTCCTGCATAAGAACTGCTCCAAGTCCTCGACGTGAAGCGTCGCAGTACACCTCATAATCCTTATGTTGATCTGGCAGAATCAACATAGGGGATGATACCAACCTTTTCTTCAACTCCTAGAAACTAGTCTCACATTCTTCGGTCCAACTAAACTTGGTTTCCTTCTTCAACAACTCCGTCATTGGCTTTGCAATCTTCGAGAAATTCTCGATAAATCTCCGGTAGTATCCTGCGAGTCCAAGAAAACTCCGGATCTCTCCAACGGTCGTCGGTGCTTCCCAATTGGTCACAGTCTCCACCTTAGCAGGGTCTACTGCTATTCCTTCTCCGGATATAACGTGTCCGAGGATTCCGACTTCCTTCAGCCAAAACTCACATTTGCTAAACTTGGCATACAACTGATGCTCTCTGAGCTTCTCCAATACCAAACGCAAATGCTCTTCATGCTCCTCTTCATCCTTCGAGAAGATCAAGATATCATCTATGAACACTACGACGAACTTATCCAAATACTCCATAAACACTTTGTTCATTAGGTTCATAAAGTATGCCGGTGCGTTTGTCAGACCAAACGACATAACGGTGTACTCATACAACCCATACCTAGTGGTAAAGGCCGTCTTAGGGATATCATGCTCTCGAATCTTCAATTGATGGTACCCTGATCGTAGATCGATCTTCGAAAATACCTTAGCTCCTTGCAACCTATCGAACAGATCATTGATCATTGGCAATGGGTACTTATTCTTGATCGTTACTTCATTCAATCCACGGTAATCAACAACCATTCTTAACGATCCATCCTTCTTCTCCACTAGAAGTACTGGCGAACCCCAAGGCGAAGAACTTGGGCGTATGAATCCTTTATCGAGTAACTCCTTAATATGCTTCTTAATCTCCTCCAAATCCTTTGCGGGCATCCTATAGGGTCTCTTAGAAATTGGCCCGGTGCCTGGCAAAAGCTCAATCAAAAACTCTATATCTCTATCCGGTGGCATGCCAGGTAACTCCTTTGGAAACACATCCGGATAATCCTTCACTACTGGCACTTCCTCCTGAACAACTCCCGTGAGAGAATGTACTTGAGTCCTTGTAGGCGAATGCCTAGATACATACTTAATCCTTTTTCCCTCCGGGGTGGTGAGCAAAATAGACTTACTGGCACAGTCAATATTACCTCCATACTTCAATAGCCAATCCATACCTAATATCACATCCAATCCTTGTGACTCCAGAACTATTAGGTCAGAGGGGAAAGTGTGGCGTCCTATGGTCAATGGCGTCTGAAAACATCCTTGGTGTGCCATATAATCTGCTCCAGGTGAACTTACAAACATGGGGGTCTTAAGAACTCGGGTGGACATCATATGTCTATTTACGAATCCCCTTGAAATGTATGAATGCGATGCACCAATATCGAAAAGAACTATTGCGGTAAATCTCTTAACCAAAAACTTACCGACAACAACATCTGGTTTCCATACTTCTACCTCCTCCACGGTCACGTGGTTCACTTGTCCTTTATTGAACGGGTTGGGCTTCTTCCCGGCGCTTCCATTGCCGTTCCCATTCTTAACTTCTGGGCATTCATTGGCATAATGTCCAGTCTTCCCACACTTGTAACAAGTGACATGGCTAAAATCCCTCTTGGTGGGTGTGGACGGTGCAGGGCGGTTCTGGTTTCCATTGGCTCCATTCCCATTCCCATTACCATTGCCATTCTTGATGCCATTGTGGTTGTGTGAGCTACTTCCTCCATGGGTATGCTGAAACTGTCTTACTGCTTTAGGGGTAAAACAAGGCTTCTACTGAGCTCCAGAATTGTACTTCCCTTGCCCATACTTCCTCTTGCGGCTCTCCATCTGCTGATGTTGCCTTTCAATCATCAGGGCTCGGTCAACCAACTCCTGATAGTAATTGAAAGTTGCCACCATCAGCTGTACACTCATCTCATCATTCAGCCCTTCCATAAATCTCTCCTGCTTGATACAGGGTGGAACCCTATGTGGCCGATCTTTCACGAAATGGAGGGGATCCCACGATGAACACGAGGAACACAAAGGGAAATCACGAGGGAAACACTCAAGAACAAGTCGAATCACACATACACTAGACAATCAAACACACAAGATCACAAGATACATGAACAACAAAGGGAAAGATACATGGGTAGAGTTCATCTCCAAGAGGAGGCCTTGAATCCGTGAAGGATATTCCCGTTAGGGGTCTTGAATCCAAGGTGGATCTTCTCCGTAGAGGGGCCGCGGTCTCTCTCGTGGAGTAGATCCGGGATGGATGAGCAAAGCTCTATCTCTCATATGAGCTAAACCATTGCTAACCCTAAAATGGTGGAGGTGGAGGAGTATATATAGTCTAGGGCCACGAAGGGGTAAGTGAGGGGCGAAAGGGGTACATGGCCAAAAGGCCCGCGGCTGCGCACAGGCAGGGAGCGGACGTCCGCTGGGCACCGGACGTCCGGTGGCTCGGGAGGGACCGGACGTCCGGTAGCTCTCGGACTTCCGCTATTTTGGTTCTGTCACCGATGTCACGGACGTCCGGTGGCCTCCGATCGTCTGGTCGCCTGGGATGCGTCGGACGTCCGGTAAACGCCGGTCGTCCGGAGCCTGTAGCTTGTAGCAGCTCCATTTCTTCCGTCTTCTCTTCCACGCTTCCCTCGCGGATGGTGTAGGTGATCCTTGGCGCTTGCACTCCTCCTCGTCATCCGTGAAGCTCCGACAATACCTATGCATGCACACGAGTGGAGTGTCAAGTAGTATACCATCCTCGAAGAGGTCAAGTGGACACGTGTAAAGGAGATGATTCACCTTTTTGTATGAGAAGTAGAGGTCACACGTGTCACTTGCCAAGCAGACTCTTGACATGGTGATGTCCATAGGATACACCGTATCATCCCCTCCCCCTTGGGAAAGATCCGACCTTGGATCGAAAACCAAATCACCATGGGAAAGAGATGGCGTTGTCATGTAGATGTGGACCATCACGAAGTGCTCATCATCTTGAAGCTCTACATGGGCACTCTCCAGTGTTGCACCGTCTAGTGATTCCTTCAAGAGGAGCAAGGACAACAAACACTTGGAAAAACAAATGTGGTTAGCATTAGTGCAAAACCAAGCATTCAAGAGGTGATTCAACCAACAAGTGTTGTCATCAAGCATAGCATAGGGTGTGACAAAGGGTTGTAGCATGGCATTTAAGCACATCAATTGAGCACAAGAAAAGATATCATGGGGCCAAGTATGCAATTGGGAGGTAGTGATGCAAGTATGTGTGACAAAAGAATAAGCATCTACCTCAAGGTCATAGCAAGCATGCATAAAGCGCTCAATGAAAGGTCTATGGTAGGCATAAGAATCATTCACAACACCATGTAAAAAGAAGTGTCTAAACACATGGGTCAAGTGCAAGACAATCCAAGCATAATGTGCATAGGGTGTAGTGAATATCGAGTGGCACTCAACACAATAGAAATAGCAATTGTTCATCATGTGTGAGGCAAACAAGTCAATCATGTGACAAGCAATGTGGCATGGCATATGTGAAGAGATGACATTGTTGCAACCAAGCATATGATAGGGACAAGTAATCCACAAGTCGGATGCAACACACAAGGCATATATATCATGATGCATGAAGATTTGTAAATGGCAAGTCAAATCAAGATCTCTAACATGTGTGCAAATAAGTCTCATGGTGCAAGCAACATAAGTAGTATGATCCACAATATTCATGCTCATGGTTTTGGGTGTCTCGAAAGAGAAGGATATCACCTTGAAAGTGTGTCCTTGTGCATCCTTCACAATGCCAAAGCACAAGCAAGTGCGGTGTAGAAGCGTCGTGGTAGAAAGGGGTTCGCTCTCAAGAGCTCGAATGGTCAACTCACGTGAAGTGGAAGTCGACACATATTCCAAGTATCCTACACATGCACACAACAAAACAAAGAATGTATGCGCATGGTAGATAAACACATCATCCATCATGATGGTTCTCTTCTCTTGCACATAACCATTAGGAGCAAAAGTGCATGAATAATATGATGCAACAATGGCTATATTCATGGCACTAGGCATATGGTGCAAAGAGGTAAAACAAGCATGCTGCACAAGAATGATGTCATAATCTCCAAATAAATGCGAGAATGCTATGGGGGCAATCTCATTGGCAAGACTAAAATCATGGTTGCGCTCAATACATGGTAGCAAGAGAGTGGCAACATGTGGAGACATATGACAACAAGCAATATCAATCATGTGCAAAGCATGGCAATGGTTGTCATCAACCGCATGAAAGGAGCAAGTATGAATCATTGGCGATGCAACATAAGCGAGCATGGTGATCAAGTTGTGCAAACTAGTGGAGCGAAGATGCAACACACTAGGAGAAGTTATGGCAATCATGTCATGTGAGCAAATAGTGGATATAGGCAATGCACATGACATATCGCAAGCACGATCAAAAATCAAGGTCAAAGCATCATAATAGGCATGGTGTGCAAAGGAATCATGGCAGTAACAAGTGATATATCCACCAAGCTTGCAAATACACATACAAGTATGAGAATCAATCATCATGTGTAATGTAAAGCATGTGTCACAAATGCATGGCAAAGGCAAAGGGATTGATATATCATGCAATGTGAACATGGCAAGAGGGGCATAAGAGATATAATGGACAATAACCCATAACCATGTGAGTGCCATGTAGAAGGAATGCGCGAAGTCTTTGCGCGAAGGGAACGGTGGGAAAGATAATCCACGGAATCCCAAGCCATCATTGCTCTCTAGAGCTCGTTTCGTCAACTCGTGCTCTTGCGAGGTTGACGAGTATGCATGTGTACCTACACAAAAGAGACACAAGCCAAAGAAATTGTGCGCGTGGTAAATGTACACATCATCCATCATGATGTGTATGTGCACGTTAGAGTTAGCACAAGATAAGCATCTCTCAAAGAAATTCGATGCATGGTATAAGAACATGTCATCCATCATGAATGAATAGTTATTGTGTATAGCATGATGTGGATGCAAATTGAGCATACAAGTATGGGGATCATGCAATGGATGGGATGGATCAAAATCTCCTAATATGTATGAGGAAACTATGGGTGTCTCCTCATGAGCAATATCGAAAACATCATATGGAGAAAATGGACAACATCCAAAACAATGCATATCCGAAGCTAGGTGTTCATGGCATGGCATATGATGGATATGATGCAAAGGAAGCATGTCAATATTATCACAAGAAAAAGAAATGCCAATAACCATGGGCTTGTCATCTATGCCATAAGTGCAAATTGGATTTATCTTAATGGCATATGCATAGTCACTATGAAGAGATTGCAAATATGACATATGATTGATCTCATGCATAGCATATGACAAGTCAAGTGGGTTGTCAAACATGATGTGACCGATTGAATTATCACAAGAAATCCTACGCAACATGGCATCACAACTAATAGACTCCACATGGCAATCATCAAACTCATCATAAATGGGTAAATCATCGCATGAGGAAATCATACTAGAATGAAGCATGGCAATAGTAGGATCAACATCATGCCAGCAATCAATGTCAACATAGTCCACTAGTGGGACGAGATCATCACCTTCACCTTTGTTACCTTTCTCATTCCACTCATGTGGTGTAGGTGAGGTGGAAAAGACCAAAAGGTGGTCATCATCTTCATCTTGATGGAACCATGTGGGGGGTGCATTATATTCCACCATGGCCATCGTCTTGTCCATAGGAAGGACGAAGTCGTCGAGGATCGGCGCGTCATCAAATGTGGGACCTAGCACCAAATGAGTAGACACAATAGAGGTGGAGGTTAAGTTGTTAGAAATCGAAATGGCCTCACATGCCCTATCAACTTCCTCACTCTCTCTATGTGGTGGTGGCTCACTCACTCCCTCAAGGTAGGTGCACTCAATGTCACATATGGTGGAGTCACTCAAATCACTCAAGTGGTGGTGATGGTAACTCTCCTCACATGGGAATTGTGGCAACTCATCATATATGGGGCTAGTGGTGAAGTCACTCTCACTCTCAATATGGTGGCACAAGTCACTCAAGTCAGCATACGCCGCCGTGGTCGAAGGGAAAGTCCCATGCTCAATCATCTCGTCACCGTCGCCGTGGATGAAGGCCGAAGATGGCACATCATCACTCTCGCCTCCTAAGATGGAAGCATCATCCTCGCTCGCCACCTTGTCGCTCGCCTCCAAAGCTTGGTCCTCGAATGGCTCCGTAGTCGTAGTCGTCGCCGCGCCGTCTTGAAAAAGAGTCAAAGTAGACTCGGCATCATCAATGCCACAAAGAGGGATGACGGTGGAGTCAAACTTGGGAGCATCGTCTTGGCGCTCGTTGGGCTTGGACATCGTGGTGGTACTACCCTCATGCTCGTCGTCTTGGAGCTTGGTCTTCGAGAAGTTTGCTTGCGATGGAGAAGCCTTGGCCTTCATTAGTTCTTGTTCCGCCTTGAGAGCACCAATGTAGTTGTCGTCGAGGGACTTGTAGTTCTCGAAGAAGATAGTCTTGTAGACGTCATTGTGCAATCCCATCATGAAGTGGAGCTTCATTGAAATGGGGTCGTCCACGCCGGCTCGTCGCAAGGCCATCTTCATCTCCTTGAAGTACTTGTCGATGGACTTGGATCCTTGTATGGTGTTCTCCAAGTGGCGTAGAAGATGTTCCGTGTAGGTGGGAGGCACGAACTCTCGCCGCAAAGCTCTCTTCGTCTTGGGCCAATTCACGTTGAAGCTCGTCGAAGGTGTGTGAAGCCACCATGTTGACGCGTTGTCGTGGAAGTTTCTTGTGGCGCACTTCACTTGATCTTCGTAGGGAACTTGATGTAGCTTGAGGTAGTCGTCCATCTTGCGCTCCCACTCGAGATACTCCTCGGGGTCTTGAGTCCCATAGAAAGGAATCTCATGGTCGTTGTCGAGGTCGTTGTAGCTCGTGGAAGTCGCGGACTTGAGCTTGGGGAGCTTCTCTTGAGCATAAGCTTGGGGTGCTTGTTGGCGAAGATGCCGCATATCCAAAGGCGAAGATGCCTTGAAGTCGCTTGGCGAAGATGCCAAGGTACATGGTGAAGTCGTTGAGCGGTTGTTGGTGTTGAGCTCATGACCTTCACGTTCTTGTCGTTGATGGTGTCGATGCCGATGAGATCTTGCCGGAGATGGTAGCTCGGAAGGATGTGCACTTGAGCGTCTTCTCGAAGATGAGGGAGACCTCTTGCGGTTCTTGATGAGGGCTTTGAGCTCCTCCATTTGAGCATTCATGTTGGCGCACAAGTTGTTCGTCAAGGCATCGAACTCGTCGTTGTTGTTGTAGACCGAAGATGAAATGCTTTGCCTATCCATCACAAGACTCGAGCAAAGGTGAGTAGGAGATGAGATAAACAATACCAAGTTACCTTTTCCCAACGTTGAGGATGTATCCCGTTTCACTCAATGTGAAATGAAAGAATAGTGGAATTGGTACCGGACTTGTTCACTCACACCTATCAAGTAAAGCTTATGGTGGAGCTCGGTGAGGATAGTTGCACAAAAATTTGATGCAAAATGTTAGAAAGAGTCAATAATGTTGAAAGAGATTCACAAATTTGCAAATGAAACAAGTAGACCAATAGCAATAGGTGGCACACGGAAACACACACACGGATAGATAGATGGGGTCGTGCAACCAAGGAATGAGCACAAAATGTGGAGTCCACGGAAAACGCTCGTGTTGCACAACTCAAGAGAGACGCTAGCACGATTTCTCTATAGGCGGATACGACACTTGTGCACAACCTATAAGATGCAAATGTATGAACTTCTATCCCAAGTATGCTATATGTATGGTATTCCGGTGGTATGATCCAAAATGATCGAGTATGACAATCTTAATGATGCGATGCTATGGCTCTTGCTTACAAGCTTCTTTGTCTTTCTCTTTTTGCTTAAAAGCTTTATTCTTTTTTTTGTATGGCCACGATGCGAAATGCACAAACCAAGATAGCAATTGTGTATATGCGGGAACAATCTTGTGACACAAGGGATGATAAGATGATACCAATGATGATATGGTATATATGCAATGGAAGGGCGGATCGATGATCACTAATGTGCACAAGTAACGTTGCCAGCAATACTCAAAGGCTAGTCTCGATAGGTAAGTGACGCAAAAATGTGCTAGGGGTTAACAATGCAATTGCAAGGGGAATATACAATGATGTCGTCGAGGTTACCGTCCGAGTCGATTGATGAGAGGCGGTGTTCTCGATGTAGACCCGTTCCTAATTAGCCGAAACACCTTAGGAAACGGAAAAACCACAACTCAAAATCTCAAGGACAAATATCAAATGGTGGTAGCGGCAATGCCGTGGTGGTTGCGGAAGTGGAATGATGGGCTATACACGATGTCGGAGTTGAAGTCACGGTCCCTAAGTAGCCGAAACACCTTAGGAGACACAATCCACAACTCAAACAAGCTCAACAAAATTTGGTTAAGTTGGGTTGGCTCTGTATAGTGGGCTATGCTATGCGGAAGTGGTGGTGGTGGTTGATGAAGAAGCAATTGTCCCTAAGTAGCCTAAACACCTTAGGAGACTCAAATCACTACTCAAGCAACCACAAATGCTATGGGAACAAAAATGGTTAGGTTGCGGAAGTCGGTGGTGATTATGCGGATGATGTGGTGGAGGCCCTAGGCAAAGATGCCAAAATCCAAAAAATATGATGAAGTCAAATGAATATGGTGGTATTTTTGTGGAATGGGGGATGTCAAGAGCTTCAAAACGAGCTCAAGAACGTCCAAATCGGAGTTCGTATGAATTAGTTATGGACAAAACAAAAATCAACCGAATTCAAAAACTGGGTGTACCGGACGTCCGGAAAAGACCGGAAATCCGGTAATTTTTGCTGTATAGGTGGTTCCGGTCGTCCGGTGAATTCCGGACGTCCGGTGCTTCGTGAGGGTCCGGACGTCCGGTAAAAGGCGGGTCGTCCGGTGGGTCGGGGTCAACGCGAGATTTGAGATCCGGGACGCGATTTTGGGCAGAATTTGATGATTTTGGGGTCAAAATTGATGAGATTTCGTGGAGGAAAGATGGGGAAACTTGGGGAAATGCTAGATCCACTTGAAACCAAGCAAATCCATGGATCAAAATCAACCAAACTTCATCAAACCAACAGATCACAAAATTTTTTGGGGCTATTTTTGGTGGGGATTTTCGAATTTTAGGACGAAATCACACAAAAGAAAGCTAGAAAACGGTGTGTGGGGCTCCAAAATCGTGATCAACCTATGCTCTTGATACCATATGATACAGGGTGGAACCCTATGTGGCCGATCTTTCACGAAATGGAGGGGATCCCACGATAAACACGAGGAACACAAAGGGAAATCACGAGGGAAACACTCAAGAACAAGTCGAATCACACATCCACTAGACAATCAAACACACAAGATCACAAGATACATGAAAAACAAAGGGAAAGATACATGGGTAGAGTTCATCTCCAAGAGGAGGCCTTGAATCCGTGAAGGATCTTCCCGTTAGGGGTCTTGAATCCAAGGTGGATCTTCTCCGTAGAGGGGCCGCGGTCTCTCTCGTGGAGTAGATCCGGGATGGATGAGCAAAGCTCTATCTCTCATATGAGCTAAACCATTGCTAACCCTAAAATGGTGGAGGTGGAGGAGTATATATAGTCTAGGGCCACGAAGGGGTAAGTGAGGGGCGAAAGGGGTACATGGCGAAAAGGCCCGCGGCTGCGCACAGGCAGGGAGCGGACGTCCGCTGGGCACCGGACGTCCGGTGGCTCGGGAGGGACCGGCCGTCCGGTAGCTCTCGGACTTCCGCTATTTTGGTTCTGTCGCCGATGTCACGGACGTCCGGTGGCCTCCGGTCGTCCGGTCGCCTGGGACGCGTCGGACGTCCGGTAAACGCCGGTCGTCCGGAGCCTGTAGCTTGTAGCAGCTCCATTTCTTCCGTCTTCTCTTCCACGCTTCCCTCGCGGATGGTGTAGGTGATCCTTGGCGCTTGCACTCTTCCTCGTCATCCGTGAAGCTCCGACAATACCTATGCATGCACACGAGTGGAGTGTCAAGTAGTATACCATCCTCGAAGAGGTCAAGTGAACACGTGTAAAGGAGATGATTTACCTTTTTGTATGAGAAGTAGAGGTCACACGTGTCACTTGCCAAGCAGACTCTTGACATGGTGATGTCCATAGGATACACCGTATCACTGCTTCTTGGCATCTGTGGCCACATCATCTGGGGCATAACGAGATAGGGTACTAAACTCATCCACGTACTGGGCTACTGTACGATTTCCTTGGCACAAGTTGCGAAACTCCTACTTCTTCATACTCATGGCTCCAGTCGAGACATGGGCAGTATGAAAAGCTTGCTGAAACTGATCCCAAGTCACATTGGCTACGTGGTAAGTGGCTGTGTAGTTCTCCCACCATGTTGCGGCTGGTCCAGACAACTGGTGTGCGGCAAATCGCACCTTCTCAGCATCCGAGCAATTAGCGGTGGTCAAATCCCTTCCAATCTTGCGTAGCCAGTCATCAGCCACAATTGGTTCGATGCTGCTAGCAAACACATGTGGTTGCAACCTTAAGAAATGTGTCAGGTTGTCCACAGGTGGTGGTGGTGGAGGGTTGTTGTTGTTGTTGTTCTGGTTGTTCTCGGTGTTCTGGACAAGAAGTTGCATCAGGGTGTTCTGCTGCTGGATCAACTGAGTGAGTTCAGGGGGAAACTCGAATTCACGTCTTGGAGGCATCTGATGGGTGTAGAGGAAAGAGATTAGAATAGAAATGAGGTCTAAGGGAAAATTACTACCCATATGCACATGAGACGAACACACAATCATATCACACCAATCAATTTTAAACAAGGTCTTACAAATCTAACGATCGTTTACAAAGGTGCTCTAAATCTAATACTTGGTGGTAAACTACTGGTCATAGGGTGGTCATCTAAAAATATTGGTCGGCAAAGGATTCCATAATATCTGCCCCAGCTTCATCTGCATAGTCTTCATCCTTGCTATCTTCAGCTTCAGAATCCGTGTCATCTATGATGATATAATCTTCAGGTGGTATCTCCTTGGGTTCTTCTTCCTCGTCTTCTTCTCCCATGAGTATCCCTAACTTCCGGGTCAAATCATCATTCTTCTCCACAAGTATCTTCATCTCCTCCTCATATCCGTCGCGTGTAGTCTTGAATTCTTCCTCTAGCTCCAAATTCCTATTTAGGGCCTTCTCCAAATCTATCATCCCAGCACACATCTGGTGCTCCTGGCGACGAATGTGGTGGTTCAACTCCTGGATGAATGCTGCTATGGATATACCCTTCTTAGTGCTGGTCATATACCAATTCTCATCTCGGCGTCCACAAATCTGGTAGATAGTGTCCTTTAGCTCATGCTTGTAGACTTCTCCAATCCTTCCCATAGCAATGTGGGCTGCCATACTCCTTCCTAGGCTCCATGTAGGTGCATTAAAGGAAAATGCTACGAGTGAGGTGACGGGTGCAAACGTCCTTCCTGGAATTTGAGCTTGAATCAACCAACGCTCCTCCTCAGGTAGAGTGGCATTGTAGGTTCCAGTGAAACTTGGTAATCCAATGTGTAAGTATCTGGTGACTTCCTTCAGGTGTCGTCCAAATGGCGTGTCATCATCCGGTTGCATGAACTTGTGCTTTGCTTCCACCATCCTAAAGAATAGAAAAGATGAGTAGTCAGAATAGAAAAGAGTGGATAGTGTTCTAGGGCTTGTCTTAGTGGTCGTGTCCTACAGTCAGCGTGTGCTCTGATACCATCTTGTAGCGACCAGACCTCAAACAGTCTGATCTCCATGCATCAGTGTCATCCCTGGATCAGTAATGCTGACATGCATGGTACTCGAAGGATTTATAACAGAGTAGCAATCACACACTTATTACATCGATAATCCAACGATGAATTTATTACATAAATCATGGTTGAAGGCCATCTAACACGATAACAGCGGAAGGCTTGGAAGATAAGCGAGTCCATCAACTCCAGCGGCATCACTGAGTATAGAACCACGACCTAAAAGGGCATCTTACTCGTCGTCTGAAAAGTCTGCAACATGAAACGTTGCAGCCCGAAAAACGGGTCAGCACAGGGAATATGCTGGCAAGGTAACACAAGAGATGCAATGAAAGTAAAGCTATACTATGTGCAATATGGCTGGTGGAAAGCTCTATGGTTAAGTTTTTGCGTAAAGCCAATTCTTCCCTACTTCAAAGGAATGTATTTTAATTAACTATCATGGTAGTTGAAACATCGTTGAGAAGATAGACATCCTCTCAACCCCAATTAAAAGTAATCATTAAACCCAACAAAATTAAATTAGAGTAACATGTAGAGATGCACATGATAATCCAAGTACCAGATACTCAAGATGTCCATAACCGGGGACACGGCTAATCATGATCAGTTTGTACACTCTGCAGAGGTTTGTGCACTTTCCCCACAAGACTCGATCGCCTCCGTTTGGTTTCTCGCACTGCATGGTGTTTGAGAAACGGATGACCGAGACACAATCTTTCCGAAGAGGTCCCCTTAACCAGATAGATAGGACGGTACACCTACAAAACCCAACTACATCTGCTAGCCCATCATGGAAAGGTTTACCACAACTTACTCAACTATGCCAGAGCCCATATTGGCATGTGGCTGCACACGGAAGTTTCTAGCATGAAAAATCTCATGATCCCTTTGAGCTTGGGTGGCGGTCCAAAATAAAAACAGGCAATCCTGGAATACCCAGATGCCTCAATCCACCCAGATGTGTACTAAAGTTGCCACCTTAAGTTGAACCATTAATTAACAACTCACATCTGTCATGGATTTCACTCAAACCCAAACCACGTCTATGAGCATAGCATGTCCTAACAGCAAACGTAGAGTAACTCAAAAGGGTTTGAATGTAATGCAGGTAATAGGTACTATCTCAAACTACTTCCCAATCCCACAAGTTAATTGATCATATTCATGCAATGTGTGAGGGGTTTGACTAATGCAATGAAAACTAGGTAATTGGAAAGCATGATCAAAGTGTTACTTGCCTTGCTGACGATCCGCAAAACCTAGAGACTCAAAGTAGCAAGCGGCGCACTCCGGGTACTCTATCGCAATCAAACAACAAGCATACAATAAGTACTTAACTAATGCACGGGTAAAACTCACATAAGAGATCTAACCAGAAAGTTGAACTTAAGAACTCCGGTTTGCAAAAAGAATCAACTCGAAAGAAGCAACGAAACTCAAACTGCAAAAGAAACGAGCTCCGAATTACTAGTTGGCCTAAAGTCAAATTTTACAGTAGCCAAAACTTTGTTCAAGTTGGTTAAACGTAAAGAGGGCTTCGAGACGAAGATCTGGGATTTTGAATCACCTGATTCCGACTCTCGAGCGAAAAGATAAACGAAAGACAATATCAGGGCAGAAATCGCGATCAGAAAAATCACGGTTAAATACCCCGAAAAGGAAAAACGACGAACAGGCTAACGAACGAACGTTCGCTCTCTGCGGTTAATTAACGAAAACCATTTGTTAAAACGAACGTACGGACGAATGTCCGCTGTTTAACTAAACCGTCGAAAAACCGATCTAAACCGAAAAAAACAGATCTAGGGTTCTTTAAAAAAAACCGATCGGATCTTTTCTAAAAAAAAAAGAAAAAAAATCGACCGCGGCGTCTACCTCGACTCCGGCGGGCGGTGGCTCCGGCGAGGTCGGCGGCGGGGCGGCGGGGTCGGGCGGCGGGGCGGCGGCGTCCGGTGGCGGGGCGGCGGCGTCCGGTGGCGGGGCGGCGGCGTCCGACGGCGGGGCGGCAGCGGCGGGCGGCGCGGGCGCGGTAGCGGTGGCGGGGCGCGGTAGCGGCTAGGGTTATGGTTTGGCGCGGGGGCGGGCTGTGGCGACTTGTTCCGGCCTGGGCGGCCTATAAAGCCCAGGAGTCCTGGGCAAGGACGACTCCTAGTCGGTTTCTTTTTTTTTTCTTTTTTTTTAAAAAAATATAGTCCCAGCGCGGTAAAACTAACGAAAGAAATATCAAACGGACTCGAAAATTCCCGAAATAAATTTTCACCGTCCTCTAATAATATTTAGGACAAAGTGAACATTTTTCCCGGACCTAAATGCAATTTTGAAAAACGAGTATTTTTCCTATGCAAATAAATCCGAAAATAAATCCAGAAAAATACCAAAAGTGATTTTAATATTTTTCCTCCAATATTTCTGTTATTTTGGAGAAGTCATATTATCTCCGCTCATTTATTTTATTTAGAAATATTTTTAGGAGAGAAAAATAATTAGAATCACACTGTCCTCGTACCGGTATTCGAGCGAACTCAAATACTAAAACGGTAGAATCCCCAACTCTCTCCGTAGGTCCTTGAGCTGCTTAGAATTTTTGAGGAATGCCACGAATAAAATGCAAAATAATGAAAATGCAATATGATCTATGTATAACATTCCAAATTCAAAATTTGGGATGTTACAAGGTAATAGTTGACTTTAATGAGCACATGAAAAACATAGGAAGAAAAACTCAATTCCAAATAAAGCCAAATGATGCCAAAAAAATTTACTGGTCCAAATTTTCATGCTTCATTGATGCAAATGACATGTTACAAAATGCAGGGTGTGACAGACGTACCCCCCTTACAAGAATCTCGTCCCCGAGATTCCTAGACTAGATCTTAAAAGAGATCGGGATACTCGGATCTAAGATAGTCTTCACGTTCCCAGGTTGCTTCTACTTCCGTGTGGTTGCTCCAGTGGACCTTGAAGTACTTGATGGTGCGGCTTCGCGTCCGTCCTTCTGCTTCATCCAGAATGCGAATGGGCTTCTCACGGTAGGTCAAATTAGGCTGCAGATCAATGGCTTGGTGATCAACATCCTTGTAGAGATTAGGCTTGTTCGGAACTTGGAGACATTTCCGGAGTTGCGACACGTGGAATACGTTGTGCACATCGGATAGCTCAGGTGGTAGTTCCAACTGGTAAGCCACTTCTCCTCGTCGTGCAGTGATCTCAAAGGGTCCAATGAACCTTGGTGCGAGCTTCCCCTTGACGTGGAAACGCTTGGTTCCCTTTAGAGGAGTTACCCGCAGGTACACATGGTCCCCGACATGGAAACTCATGTCCCGACGGCGAGTGTCAGCATAACTCTTCTGCCTTGATTTGGCTGCCTTCAAACGCTCTCTGACTAGTTGGACTTGCTCTTCTGCTGCGCGGAGAATATCCGGTCCAAAGACTAGCCCTTCTCCAGTCTCTGACCAGTTGAGGGGTGTGCGACATCTGCGTCCGTACAACACCTCAAATGGTGCCATCTGAAGGCTCGACTGATAACTGTTGTTATAGGAGAACTCGGCAAAAGGGAGACAATCTTCCCAATTGGCTCCATATGCCAAGACACAGGCTCGGAGCATGTCCTCGAGAATTTGATTTACTCATTCTGTCTGACCTCCGGTCTGTGGGTGGAAAGCCGTGCTGAAAGATAACTTGGTTCCCAAGGCTTCTTGGAACTTCTTCCAGAACCTTGAGGTGAACTGGGTTCCTCGATCTGACATAATCTCCTTGGGAACGCCGTGAAGGCTTACGATTCTGTCTATGTAGAGAACTGCCAGCCGGTTGCCATCATAAGTAGTTTTGACAGGAATGAAATGGGCCACCTTGGTCAAATGGTCGACTATGACCCAGATAGATTCATGTCCTCTATTCGACCTTGGTAATCCAGTGATGAAGTCCATTCCGATTTTATCCCACTTCCACTCAGGAACCTTGAGTGGTTGAAGCAATCCAGCGGGTCGCTGATATTTAGCCTTGACCCTTTGGCACACATCACACTTTGCAACATAGGTTGCAATCTCTCTTTTCATCCCGTGCCACCAGAATCTTTCCTTCAGGTCTTGGTACATCTTGGTTCCTCCAGGGTGGATGGAATACGGAGTGTCGTGGGCTTCTTGCAGGATCAGGTTCTTCAGCTCCATCTTGTTTGGTACACAGATGCGGCCTTTGTACCAAACAATCCCGTGCTCGTCTTCAGAGAATCCTGGGGCCTTGCCTAGCTTCATCTTCTTCTTGATGCTTTCAATGCTTGCGTGCCCACCTTGCGCCTTCTTGACTTCATCCATCAGGGTTGGTTTGACTTCCAAATGATCCAGAAATCCAGGGGTGACCAATTCCAAACTGAATTGTTCGAGTTCCTTAAACAAGGCTGGCTGCCTCTCTTGAATAATGGCATTCAAGGAGCAAGCCTTCCTGCTTAAGGCATCGGCTACCACGTTAGCCTTCCCGGGGTGATATTGAACACTGAGGTCATAGTCTTTGATGAGTTCCAACCATCTTCGCTGCCTCATGTTCAATTCCTTCTGGGTGAAAATGTACTTCAGACTTTTGTGCTCCGTGTATATCTCACACCGTTTCCCTAGGAGGTAATGCCGCCATGTCTTCAAGGCATGAACCACTGCCGCTTACTCAAGATCGTGAGTAGCATAGTTCTCTTCATGAGGTCGTAGCTACCTGGAGAGGTATGCTATGACTCGGCCTTCCTGCATCCGAACGCTTCCCAATCCGGTTCGAGAGGCATCACAATATATCACGAACTCCTTGTGAATATCAGGTGTTGCCAAGACTGGGGCGGTGGTCAGTCTCTTCTTGACCTCTTGGAAGCTCTCTTCGCATTTTGGCGTCCACTCGAAATTCTTGTCCTTCTTGAGGAGCTGAGTCATTGGCCGGGCAATGCTAGAGAATCCTTCCACGAATTTGCAGTAATAGCCCGCAAGTCCGAGGAAACTTCTGACTTCCTTAATGGTCGTTGGAGATTGCCATTGGGTCACAGCTTCGATCTTCGCAGGATCAACTGATAATCCTTCTTCGGTCAAGACATGACCTAAGAATCCAACTTTATGCAGCCAGAACTCACACTTGCTGAATTTGGCGTATAGTTGGTGCTCCCGAAGCTTGTCTAGGACCATCCTCAAATGTTGCTCGTGTTCTTCCTCCGTCTTCGAGAAGACAAGAATGTCATCGATGAAGACAACAACAAACTTGTCCAAATATTCCATGAAGACTTTATTCATGAGATACATGAAGTAAGCTGGGGCATTGGTTAACCCAAAGGACATGACCGTGTACTCGTACAGGCCATATCGGGTTACGAATGCCGTCTTCGGAATACCTCGGGGTCTGATCTTCAGCTGGTAGTACCCAGATCTGAGGTCGATCTTGGAGAAGACCTTGGCTCCGCTGAGCTGATCAAACAGATCTTCAATCTTGGGAAGTGGATATTTGTTCCTTATTGTAACTTCATTGAGGGAGCGATAGTCAATGCATAAGCGGATGGTACCGTCCCTCTTTGCCATAAATAGAACAGGTGATCCCCAAGGGGAGGCACTTGGGCGGATAAATCCCTTCCTCAGCTGCTCTTCCAGTTGCTTCTTCAACTCGGCTAATTCTTCCGTCCCCATTCTATAAGGCTTCTTATAGATGGGTCCTGCCCCGGGCATGAGCTCGATGATGAACTCAATGTCACGGTCAGGGGGCATTCCCGGTAGCTCATCCGGAAAGACATCGGGATACTCGCATACCACCGGTACTTGCTCTAGCCCAACTTCAGACAGACAGTTGACTTGAACGGCTTGAGCGGAAGAGGAGTTGGGAGCAAACTTGACTTCAACTCCTTGGTCATTGGTCACAGTGACAGTCCGATTGGCACAGTCTAATAAGCCTTGGTGCTTACTGAGCCAATCCATCCCTAAGATCACATCCAAGCCTTGCGATCTTAGGATGATATGGTCTGCTAGGAAGTCTACACCGTTGATGGTAATACTGACTCCTTCACAGCCTATCTTGGCTCTCATCTCTGCTCCGGGGGTTTGTACCACCATGGGGTTATTCAGGGGTGTAGGGGTCATGCCACTTTTTAATGCAAATCTTTGAGTAACAAATGAATGCATGGCTCCAGAATCAAACAAGACAGTTGCAGGTTCTGAGTTGACAAGGAACGTACCCAGCACGACGTCCGGGTCTTCCTGGGCTTCTTCAGCAGTGACGTGATTCACACGCCCCTTCCCATGGTTAGGCGGGTTGCGAGGAGCTGGGTTCCTTGGTGGCATCCCACGGCCTTGTCCAGGGTTCTGCGCATTGGGGCGCGGGGCATCAGGCTTCTTGTTGGGGCACACCCTTGAGATGTGTCCTGACTGACCACATCCAAAGCAAGTGACTTGGTTTGGATTGTTGATCTTGTTGCCACCACTATTATTGGGGTTGAAAGCTGGGCTTGGGTTGGCATACTGCTGAGGCTGATAGTTAGTGCGAGGTGCAGGAGCTCTCGGTTGCTGATAGGTTGGCTTGGCCGGGGCTGACTGCCACGGGCGAGGCTTCTGGTTACTGGAACTTCCCTTACTGACCATCTTGCGCTTGTGAGTGTCTTCCAGAGCACGCCGCTTGTCTTCAAGCATGAGTGCTTTGTTCACCAGGGCAGGGAAGGTCGGGCAGTCGCACACGAGAAGCGAATACTGCAGAGTCTGATTGAGACCTTCCATGAAGCGCTCCCTTTTTGTAGCATCAGTGCTGACATCTTTAGGGGCATACCTTGACAGAACACTGAACTTATGCATGTATTCCTTGACAGTGCCACTTCCTTGCTTCAGGGCTCGGAACTCACGCTTTTTGATAGCCATGATCCCGGAAGGAATGTGGGCTTTGCGGAATTCCGCCTTGAAGTTGGCCCAAGTGATGTCTTGTCCAGCATGCATGACCTTGAATCCATCCCACCAAGCTCTAGCAGTCCCCCCGAGACAGTGGGCTGCATAAGCCACCTTCTCGCGGTCTTCGGTGCATCCGACTAGTTCCAGCAAGTCCTCAATGGTGCGGACCCAGTCGTCTGCATCTAGGGGTTCAGCAGTCTCGATGAAAGTTGGCGGTGCATGCTTCTTGAACTCTGCCAACGTGGAACGTCCATTGCCATTCCCCGCCTGCTGGCGGTTGTTGGTGACAGCTTGAGCAATCAACTGAAGGGCTGCGGTGTTGGCTTGGCGTTCCTCTCGGAAAGCTTGGAGAAGCTGAGCCATGTCCATGTTCGGAGGAGGTGGTGGTGGTGGAGCTTGGTCGTTGGTTTGGTCGTGGCCTGCCTCTGACTGAGCGGATGCTCCGGCTTCAGGCTGCTGGGTAGAGGTACCAGTACGAGTTACAACAGGCATCCTGTTGGAGCGGTAAAAGGTCTCATGACTTGGAAGAGGGAAAGCAATATAGATGCGTGCCTAGTAAGGGGGTGGGTGTGACACTAATCAAATCATGCAAGGGCCGAAAGGCCAAAACACATTCATTAAAATCTAAATGGGTGATGCAGTCATTTACATATTCCCGAAGGGAGAATACGACATGCATCCAAACACAACAAAAGCAAACACTAGATGGTTTCATATGAACCATACAAGGACTTGACTGCGCATTGGGGTTACACGACCTATCCTACCGTAGAGGTCATGAACTGGCATATCCGAGTAGCGAATATTGCCTAAGCGGCGGAATGCTCGGTCGCGTATTCTGGCTCTTCGGGGTCTTCCTCCTTGTCTTCATCTGTCTGGGGCCCCTTGTCACTTGAGGGTGTGGGGGAGTGGACGAGTTGGATACGACGGTGCTTTGTCGGTGGTGCAGGGAAAAGCTTGCGATATTACCTTGCCGCCATCCGGCGTCGCCGAGGTGGTTCTTCATCCTTGGAAGATACATCTCCGGAGGGCCTTCCGCCTCGGTATGCGATAGCGGACTGTCCTGGAGGCGCACCTACCTTCTTGATCCTATCTGTCTTCTCTTGTGCTCGATGAAGAAGTGCCTTGGTCTTGTGAAGTTATTCTCGGAGCTTCATCGATTCCGAGGCCAAGTCTTGTGCCAAGCTGTCGGCACATAGACTGAAGTAGGTCTGGAACCGAAGCGAGAGTCCTTCCTTCAGTGGAGGGGCTAGTGCGCTGCTTTCATCTTCACCTGCTTTCGATAAGGCAAGAAGTGGGTCGTCATCTTGGCTGCCATCTCCGGAAGAAGCTCGCGGAGACGGGTTAGTGCCTTGAGTGCAGCAGCCTCGACAGCGAGAGGTAGTGTTGCCATCTGGGGTCCCTCGAAGAACCAACTTGTGGGAGGATCGTTTGCCTTCACGATCACTTCCACATGGTACTCCACCTCAGTGTCGCTAACCCAATGCTCAAGGTAGGTGAGGATAGGTGCTCAGTGGAATTGGCACTCCTAGAGGCTATCCTCGAGAAGCAAGGGAAACCCAGTGGTCAGGTGCTCTTCAGGTACAGCGGCCATCTACAAAGGTGGAATAGGAGAGGTTAATAAGCTGATGAAATCTCAGGTTGGTAAGGTTTAGAAAAGAAGAGAGGTTCAGAAGGTTTTTGAAAAAGGGGTCTCATCTAACTAACGCCCATGCTAACTAAGGCTTCCTACAGTCAGGATGGCTCTGATACCAGCTCTGTGGGGACCCCGACTTAGAAGTCGAGATCACCGAATGCACGTGTACAGTGATCCCAGAGATCAATGCTCACTGAACACACAGAAGCTGAATAACAAGATTCTTACATCCTTACATACCGTCTTACACAAATTAAGGCCATTATGGCCAAGTCTTACATAGATAAAGCCTCACGGCTGAAATATCAAATAACTCAAATAGCGGAAGTCTTCGATGATAAGTAGAACCCATGCCATCTGCCTTAACCCTATAGGCATTCTGACTGGGATAGCGTCCTAGTTCGCATGTTCGTCTCCATAGAACTCTTCTTCATATTCCTGTTCCTCCATGCCTGGCCAATTAAATCACCAGTGGCAAGCCAATGAGTACTTTGAATGTACTCGCAGGCAACCCACGATTTGGTTCAAAGTAACAATGCAATTGAACAACAATGAGCAATCTAGCTATGAGCTAGAATAAATATTCTACCATCAAGTGTATGCATCAATAGATTCACGTAACCTCGAGGACGGTTACCAATATCAACATGAATATGATTCAATTCAACGAGTCAAGTCTCCACCTTGACTCATCACACACACATACTTCACCGATGTAGTAAAATTCTGGACATAGTTTAAGTAGCCCCACCCAACTGTCCATGACCGTGGACACGACTATTCGAATAGTTTTACACTCTACAGAGGTTGCGCACTTTACCCACAAGATCCGGGAAGCTTTCGTGTCACCCACGATCCCACAGTACCTCAAGTACTCGGGGGAAGCACCCGGACATTATCTTTCCTTAGACGACACTAACATAGAGTCCACTCGTTGGTACACAACCCTCGAGTACAAACAATAGATCATGGGACTTGCCCTATTTTCAATGTCACGCGTACACGAAGGGACCAACGGTGTGTCCGGTGCCCTGTGAAAACTGTCATGGTCGTCTATCCAAGCACGACCCCGTCCCGGGAAAGACCTCAAGTCTTTCCGTCACTAGTAATGCGGGCACCATGCTAGTATTGGCCTAAGTAATCGATAACGCCCCGTCCCATAAGGGGTAGAGTGGTTGCACATATATGGTTGGGACGGTAGTCACACATAAATCTAATCCATCATTTCACCCATGCACAAGATTTTTACCGGCACATCACTTCTTCCTCAAGTGATGACCTAACTCAACATCACCCTCGGGCATTAGGGGCACCCGATGGGGTTTATGAAAAGATTTCAACCATGAAGGTTTCATGACACACATGCATCACTAAGCATCACTACTAACCATTTGCATGACACCTAGCACATAGCAAGATCATGAGTGTTGGGGATCGTAGCAGAAAATCAAAAAAATTTCTACGCGTCACCAAGTTCTATCTATGGAGTAATCTAGCAATGAGCATAAAGGAGAGTGAGTGCATCTACATACCCTTGTAGATTGTGAGCGGAAGCGTTCAAGAGAACGGGGATGATGGAGTCGTACTCGTCGTGATCCAAATCACCGATGATCCTAGCGCCGAACGGACGGCACCTCCGTGTTCAACACACGTACGGAGCGGGGACGTCTCCTCCTTCTTGATCCAGCAAGGGGGGAGGAGAGATTGATGGAGATCCAGCAACACGACGGCGTGGTGGTGGAAGTAGCGGGATTCCAGCAGGGCTTCGCCAAGCGCTGCGGGAGGAGGGAGATGTGTCACGGGAGGGAGAGGGAGGTGCCAGGGCTTGGGGTGCTGCTCCCATGCGCCTCCCCACTATATATAGGGGTGGAGGGGGCTGGTTTCTTGCCCTCCAAGTCCATTGGGGCGTTGGCAAAGGTGGGGGAAAGAAATCCCATAATTTCCTTTCCCCACCGATTGTTATCCCCCCTTTTTAGGGATCTTGATCTTATCCCTTCGGGATATGATCTTATTCCTTCTAAGGGGGGATCTTGGTGCGCCTTGACCAGGGGTGTGGGGCCTTGCCCCCACTACCCACGTTCATGTGGGTCCCCCCATGCAGGTGGGCCCCACTTCGGAACCTTCTAGAACCTTCCCGGTACAATACCGAAAAATCCCGAACATTTTCCGGTGGCCAAAATAGGACTTCCTATATATAAATCTTTACCTCCGGACCATTCCGGAACTCCTCGTGACGTCCGGGATCTCATCCGGGACTCCGAACAACTTTCGGGTTTCCGCATACTTATATCTCTACAACCCTAGCGTCACCAAACCTTAAGTGTGTAGACCCTACGGGTTCGGGAGACACGCAGACATGACCGAGACGACTCTCCGGTCAATAACCAACAGCGGGATCTGGATACCCATGTTGGCTCCCACATGTTCCACGATGATCTCATCGGATGAACCACGATGTCAAGGATTCAATCAATCCCGTATACGATTCCCTTTGTCTATCGGTATAGCACTTGCCCGAGATTCGATCGTCGGTATACCGATACCTTGCTCAATCTCGTTACCGGCAAGTCTCTTTACTCGTTCCGTAACACATCATCCCGTGATCAACTCCTTGATCACATATTGTGCACATTATGATGATGTCCTACCGAGTGGGCCCAAAGATACCTCTCCGTCATACGGAGTGACAAATCCCAGTCTCGATTCGTGCCAACCCAAAAGACACTTTCGGAGATACCTGTAGTGCACCTTTATAGCCACCCAGTTACGTTGTGACGTTTGGTACACCCAAAGCATTCCTACGGTATCCGGGAGTTGCACAATCTCATGGTCTAAGGAAAAGATACTTGACATATAGAAAAGCTTTAGCATACGAACTACACGATCTGTGCTAGGCTTAGGATTGGGTCTTGTCCATCACATCATTCTCCTAATGATGTGATCCCGTTATCAACGACATCCAATGTCCATGGTCAGGAAACCGTAACCATCTATTGATCAACGAGCTAGTCATCTAGAGGCTTACTAGGGACATGGTGTTTGTCTATGTATCCACACATGTATCTGAGTTTCCTATCAATACAATTCTAGCATGGATAATAAACAATTATCATGAACAAGAAAATATAATAATAACCAATTTATTATTGCCTCTAGGGCATATTTCCAGCAGTCTCCCACTTGCACTAGAGTCAATAATCTAGTTCACATCGCCATGTGATTAACACTCATAGGTCACATCGCCATGTGACTAACATCCAAAGAGTTCACTAGAGTCAGTAATCTAGTTCACATCAATATGTGATTAACACTCAATGAGTTCTGGGTTTGATCATGTTATGCTTGTGAGAGAGGTTGTAGTCAATGGGTCTGCAACATTCAGATCGCTATGTACTTTGCAAAACTTTATGTCATATCATAGATGCTGCTACCACGTTCCACTTGGAGCTATTCCAAATTGTTGCTCCATTATACGTATCCGGTATCTCTACTCAAAGTTATCCGGATAGGTGTTAAGCTTGCATCGACGTAACTCTTTACGTCGAACTCTTTATCACCTCCATAACCGAGAAACATTTCCTTATTCCTCCAAGGATAATTTTTGACCACTATCTGGTGATCCACTCCTGGATCACCTTTGTACCCTCTTGCCAGACATGTGGCAAGGCACACATCAGGTGCGGTACTCATCATGGCATACCGTATAGAGCCTATGACAAAAGCATAGGGGACGACCTTCGTCCTTCCTCTTCCTTCTGCCGTGGTCAAGTTTTGAGTCTTACTCAACTTCACACCTTATAACTCAGGTAAGAATTCCTTCTTTAACTGACCTATTTTGAACTCCTTCAAAATCATGTCAAAGGTGTGTGTTCCTTTTGAAAGTATCATCAGACGTCTTGATCTATCTCTATAGATCTTGATGCCCAATATGTAAGCAGCTTTATCCAGGTCTTCCTTTGAAAAACTCCTTTCAAACAACCCTTTACGCTTTCCAGAAATTCAACATCATTTTGGATCAACCATATGTCATTCACATATACTTATCAGAAATGTTGTAGTGCTCCCACTCACTTTATTGCAAATACAAGTTTCTAACAAACTTTGTATACCCAAAAACTTTGATCACTCCATCAAAGTGTATATTCCGACTCCGAGATGCTTGCTCTAGTCCATGGAAGGATCGCTGGAGCTAGCATACCTTTTAGCATCCTTAGGATCGACAAAACCTTTCTGATTGTATCACATACAACCTTTCTTTAAGAAAACTGGTAAGGAAACTTGTTTTGTCATCCATCTGCCAGATTTCATAAATGCAGCTAATGCTAACATGATTCCGACGGACTTAAGCACCGCTACGGGTGAGAAAATCTCATCGTAGTCAACTCCTTGAACTTGTGGAAAACTCTTCGCCACAAGTCGAGCTTCATAGACGGTGACATTACCGTCCACGTCCGTCTTAGTCTTAAAGATCCATTTGTCTCAATGGCTTGCCGATCATAGGGCAAGTCCACCAAAGTCCATACTTTGTTTTGATACATGGATCCTATCTCGGATTTATCAGTTTCTAACCATTTGTCGGAATATGGACCCACCATCGCTTCTCCATAGTTCGTAGGTTCATTGTTGTCCAACAACATGACATTTAAGACAGGATCACCGTACCACTCAGGAGTAGTACTTATCCTTGTCGACCTACGAGGTTTGATAGCAACTTAATCCGAAACTTCATGATCACTATCATTAGTTTCCTCTTCAACAGTCGTAGGTTCCACAGAAACATCTTTCTGTGTTGCACTACTCTCCGGTTGAAGTGAGGGTTCGAAAACCTTATCAAGTTCTATCTTCCTCCCACTCAATTCTTTCGAGAGAAACTCTTTCTCGAGAAAGGACCCGTTCTTAGTGACAAACATTTTTGTCCTTGGATCTGAGATAGAAGGTATACCCAACCGTTACCAGTGGGTATCCCATGAAGATGTATTTGTCCGCTTTGGGTTCGAGCTTTTCCCGGCTGAAGCCATAAGCCTCGCAGCCCCAAACATTGAGAAACGACAACTACGGTTTCTTGCCAAACCATACGACGTCGTCTCAACGGACTTAGATGGTGCCCTATCTAAAGTGAATGCAGCTGTCTCTAATGCATAACCTCAAAATAATAGCGGTAGATCGGTAAGAGACATCATAGATCGTACCATATCTCATAAGGTTCGATTATGACGTCCAGACACACCATTACGCTGTGGTGTTCCAGGTGGCTTCAACAGCAAAACAATTCCACAATGTCTTAAGTGATTGCCAAACTCACAACTCAGAAAATCTTCCCTTGATCAGATCGTAGGAACATGATCTTCTTGTTATGATGATTCTTAACTCCACTCTGAAATTGCTTGAACTTTTCAAACATTTCAGACTTTTGCTTCATTAAGTAAATATACCCATATCTACTCAAATCGTCAGTGAAGATGAGAAAATAATTATATCCACCACACGCCTTAATTCTCATTGGATCACACACATCAGCATGTATGATTTCCAACAAGTCACTTGCCCGTTTCATTGTACCTGAAAACGGGGTCTTAGTCATCCTGCCCATGAGGCATGGCTCACATGTGTCAAGCGATTCAAAATCAAGTGACTCCAAACGTCCATCAGCATGGAGTTTCTTCATGCATTTTATGCCAAAATGACCTTAGCGGCAGTGCCACAAGAAAGTGGTACTATCATTATTAACTCTACATCTTTTGGCATTAATATTATCATCATGTGTATTGCTATAATCGAGATTCAATAAACCATTGGGTGCATGACCATAAAGGTATTATTCATGTAAACAGAATAACCATTATTCTCTAACTTAAATGAATAACCGTATTGCAATGAACATGATCTAATCATATTCATGCTCAACGTAGACACCTGATAACATTTATCTAGGTTCAACACTAATCCTGAAAATAGAGGGAGCGTGCGATGGTGATCTTATCATCCTTGGAAACACTTCCAACACATCGTCACCTCGCCCTTAGCTAGTCTCCGTTCAGTCCGTAGCTTTTGCTTCAAGTCACTAATAATAGCAACTGAACCGGTATCCAATACCCAGGTGCTACAAGGAGTACTAGTGAGGTACACATCAATAATACGTATATCAAATATACTTTGTTGAAGTTTCCAGCTATTCTTATCTACCATGTATTTGGGGTAGTTCCGCTACCATGTGACCGTTCCCCTTACAATAGAAGCACTTAGTCTCGAGGTTTGGGTTCAACCATTGGGTTCCTTCATTAGAGCGACAACTGGTTTGCCATTCATGAAATTTCCCTTCTAGCCCTTGCCCCTTTTTGAAACCAGTGATCTTGTTAAACCATCAACACTTGATGCTCCTTCTTGATTTCTACTTTCGCGGTCTTAAGAACCGCTAATAGCTCCGGGATCATCTCCATCCTTTGCATGTCATAGTTCATCACGAAGTTCTAGTAGCTTGGTGATAGTGTCCAGAGAATTATGTCAACCACTATCTCACCTGGAAGATTAACTCCCACTTGGTTCAAGTGATTTTAGCACCCAGACATTCTGAGCACATGCTCACTAGTTGAGCCATTCTCCTCCATCTTTTTTGGCAAAAGAACTTGTCAGAGGTCTCATACCTCTCAACACGGGCATGAGCCTGAAATCCCAATTTCAGCTCTTAGAACATCTCATATGTTCTATGGCGTTCAAAACGTCATTGGAATCCCGATTCTAAGCCGTAAAGTATGGTGCACTAAACTATCAAGTAGTCATCAGGACGTGTCTCTCAGGTGTTCACAACATCCACAGACAACGTTGTAGGGGTTTGCACATCGAGCGGTGCATCAAAGACGTAAGCTTTCTGTGCAGCTATGAGGACACTCCTCGGACTACGGACCCAGTCCGCATCATTGCTTACAATATCTTTCAACTTAGTCTTTCTCTAGGATCGTATTAAACAGGGAGCTACAACGCAGTTATTGGTCTACAACATAATTTGCGAAGACAACTTAGACTATTGTTCATGACAATGAAGTTCATCTAATGAACTCCCACTCAGATAGACATCTCTCTAGTCATCTAAGTGATACATGATCCGAATCGACTAGGCCGTGTCCGATCATCACGTGAGACGGACTAGTCATCAACGGTGAACATCTTCATGTTGATCGTATCTTCTATACGACTCATGTTCGACCTTTCGGTCTTCCGTGTTCCGAGGCCATGTCTGTACATGCTAGGCTCGTCAAGTCAACCCTAAGTGTATTGCGTGTGTAAATCTGGCTTACACCCGTTGTATGCGAACGTTAGAACCTATCACACCCGATCATCACGTGGTGCTTCGGAACAACGAACCTTAGCAACGGTGCACAGTTAGGGGAAACACAATTCTTGAAATTTTAGTGAGAGATCATCTTATTCACTATCGTCGTTCTAAGCAAATAAGATGCAAAACATGATAAACATCACATGCAATCAAATAGTGACATGATATGGCCAATATCATTTTGCTCCTTTTGATCTTCATCTTCGGGGCTCCATGATCATCATTGTCACCGGCATGACACCATGATCTCCATCATCATGATCTCCATCATCGTGTCTTCATGAAGTCGTCTCGCCAAACATTACTTCTACTACTATGGCTAACGTTTAGCAATAAAGTAAAGTAATTACATGGCGTTATTCAGTGACACGCAGGTCATACAATAAATAAGACAACTCCTATGGCTCCTGCCGGTTGTCATTCTCATCGACATGCAAGTCGTGATTCCTATTACAAGAACATGATCAATCTCATACATCACACATATATCATTCATCACATCCTTTTGGCCATATCACATCACACGGCACATGCTGCAAGAACAAGTTAGACGTCCTCTAATTGTTGTTGCAAGTTTTTACGTGGCTGCTATAGGTTTCTAGCAAGAATGTTTCTTACCTACGCCAAAACCACAGCGTGATATGCCAATTTCTATTTACCCTTCATAAGGACCCTTTTCATCGAATCCGATCCGACTAAAGTGGGAGAGACAGTCACCCGCTAGCCACCTTATGCAACTAGTGCATGTCAGTCGGTGGAACCTGTCTCACGTAAGAGTACGTGTAAGGTCGGTCCGGGCCGCTTCATCCCACGATGCCGCCGAATCAAGATAAGACTAGTAACGGCAAGAGAATTGACATGATCTACGCCCACAACTACTTTGTGTTCTACTCGTGCAAGATACTACGCATAGACCTAGCTCATGATGCCACTGTTGGGGATCGTAGCAGAAAATCAAAAAATTTTCTACGCGTCACCAAGTTCTATCTATGGAGTAATCTAGCAATGAGCATAAAGGAGAGTGAGTGCATCTACATACCCTTGTAGATTGTGAGCGGAAGCGTTCAAGAGAACGGGGATGATGGAGTCGTACTCGTCGTGATCCAAATCACCGATGATCCTAGCGCCGAACGGACGGCACCTCCGTGTTCAACACACGTACGGAGCGGGGACGTCTCCTCCTTCTTGATCCAGCAAGGGGGGAGGAGAGATTGATGGAGATCCAGCAACACGACGGCGTGGTGGTGGAAGTAGCGGGATTCCAGCAGGGCTTCGCCAAGCGCTGCGGGAGGAGGGAGATGTGTCACGGGAGGGAGAGGGAGGTGCCAGGGCTTGGGGTGCTGCTCCCATGCGCCTCCCCACTATATATAGGGGTGGAGGGGGCTGGTTTCTTGCCCTCCAAGTCCATTGGGGCGTTGGCAAAGGTGGGGGAAAGAAATCCCATAATTTCCTTTCCCCACCGATTGTTATCCCCCCTTTTTAGGGATCTTGATCTTATCCCTTCGGGATATGATCTTATTCCTTCTAAGGGGGGATCTTGGTGCGCCTTGACCAGGGGTGTGGGGCCTTGCCCCCACTACCCACGTTCATGTGGGTCCCCCCATGCAGGTGGGCCCCACTTCGGAACCTTCTAGAACCTTCCCGGTACAATACCGAAAAATCCCGAACATTTTCCGGTGGCCAAAATAGGACTTCCTATATATAAATCTTTACCTCCGGACCATTCCGGAACTCCTCGTGACGTCCGGGATCTCATCCGGGACTCCGAACAACTTTCGGGTTTCCGCATACTTATATCTCTACAACCCTAGCGTCACCAAACCTTAAGTGTGTAGACCCTACGGGTTCGGGAGACACGCAGACATGACCGAGACGACTCTCCGGTCAATAACCAACAGCGGGATCTGGATACCCATGTTGGCTCCCACATGTTCCACGATGATCTCATCGGATGAACCACGATGTCAAGGATTCAATCAATCCCGTATACGATTCCCTTTGTCTATCGGTATAGCACTTGCCCGAGATTCGATCGTCGGTATACCGATACCTTGCTCAATCTCGTTACCGGCAAGTCTCTTTACTCGTTCCGTAACACATCATCCCGTGATCAACTCCTTGATCACATATTGTGCACATTATGATGATGTCCTACCGAGTGGGCCCAAAGATACCTCTCCGTCATACGGAGTGACAAATCCCAGTCTCGATTCGTGCCAACCCAAAAGACACTTTCGGAGATACCTGTAGTGCACCTTTATAGCCACCCAGTTACGTTGTGACGTTTGGTACACCCAAAGCATTCCTACGGTATCCGGGAGTTGCACAATCTCATGGTCTAAGGAAAAGATACTTGACATATAGAAAAGCTTTAGCATACGAACTACACGATCTGTGCTAGGCTTAGGATTGGGTCTTGTCCATCACATCATTCTCCTAATGATGTGATCCCGTTATCAACGACATCCAATGTCCATGGTCAGGAAACCGTAACCATCTATTGATCAACGAGCTAGTCATCTAGAGGCTTACTAGGGACATGGTGTTTGTCTATGTATCCACACATGTATCTGAGTTTCCTATCAATACAATTCTAGCATGGATAATAAACAATTATCATGAACAAGGAAATATAATAATAACCAATTTATTATTGCCTCTAGGGCATATTTCCAACAATGAGTAAGCATGCATCATGTGGTGGTTTTAAACTAGGTCACCACCATAACTCTTATCATCATGCAATCGGAAACAAACGGGTTCCGAAGAACACAAGTATCATGGTCAAAGGGCTGCTTGTCTGGATTGGCTTGGTCTTCAAAGTCTTCAAATCCTTCTCCTTCTCCTTCTTCAGCAACTTCGTCAAATACGGTATCTAATCGTTGCAAAATAACAACGGGAAAATAAGACCATAATAAAAACAAAAAAATCAAAGTGCTCAGAAAAATGTCAACTTATTTTTGTTAAATACTAGAGGGAAAACTAAGATGGCAAAAATTCTTAGTTGGAGTTTTGGAGTTGCAGAATGGGATCTAAGGATTTTTTAACAGAAGTTTTAATGCTCAAATTTGAATTTAAATTTGAACAGAACAGAAAAGGTTCATGGATATGGGTGAAAGTGACACCATTAAATAGGTTGGAATTTTACAAGATCTTAGGAGTTGGAATTAATTCATTTGGACAAATATTTATTTCTGTGAAATTATTTGAATTAATCACAGAAAAGAAAATGAGAAAAGGCACTGTGTCACTGGGCCAGAGCGGCCACAGTGCACGGCCCAGGGCTAATAGCCCACCGCTCGGGCGCCAGCGCGTGCGCGTCAGGGTTTTCAAACCTGACGGGCGGGGCCCGGCGGTCAGCGGCTGCGAGGGGAGAGAGAGAGCGGTGGGGATGACAGCTGGGCCCGCCTGTCATCTTCAACCTCATGGCTAAAGCGACGGCGAGCTCACCGGCGGCGATTCCGGGCACGGCGGCGCAAACAGAGGGCAGGAACGGGCTCAGCAAGGAGTCGTCGTTCCAGTGGTGGTGGTGCGGCTTGCCGGAGAGGCCTGGTTCGCCGGCGGCGAGGTGGAACGGCAGAGTAGCGTCGGGAGGGGGTTGCTACGGTCGATTCCGGTAGCTGCAAAGAGGGAAAAGAGGGGGAATCGCATCAGTATCTTGCTGTGGTGCTAGATCTAGTGAAAGTAGGGACGGAGGGAGGCTGTACTGCGAGATCTCCGGTCGCCCGACGCGGCGGAGCTCCGGTCAATCCCGAGCACTGAGGCCCTCTAAGGGCGAATGAGTGGTGCTGGAGTGCTACTGGGAGTGTGGTGAGGCTATTGGTGAAGAGAGTAGGGGCTCGGGGGCCCTATTTATAGGGGAGCGGCGAGGTCCCGTGGACTTGTGCGCCGGCGAGCTTCTGCTCGACGCCACAGTGCACGGGAGGCGATGGGGATGCGTGTGTGGCGTTGCTGGATGAATTCCAGGGTGGAGGGAAGGAAGAGGGGGAGCGGGGGATGCTCCAGAGGGCGCGCGCGTGTGAGGCCGACAAGTGGAGCTTGCGGGCGGCCGACGCGCGTGCGAGGGCGGCCACTAGAGGGAGGAGGAGGAGGGGGACAGCGCCGGGGTAGGTCGCAGACGTCGAGGCGCATCGGTAGGCGCGAGGGGGGAGCACGAGGTGGTCGGAGGTGCTGGATTGGGCAAAGCTACAGTGCGGGTGTGCACTGTAGCGCGCTCTGGAGCGAGCTTATCGCATGCCATGGCATGCCATTGGCTCTCTGGGTGCGTCCGCCGTGTCTGGGGGGTCCAACACGAAGTAGACGACTCAGCTGTGGCCTTGGATGCTCTGGATGATCAGTGAGAGAGAGGTGAAGCTGGTAACTAGGTAGAATTTGGCTGTCCAGCAAGGTGAATTAAGGTTTTCACCCCCCAATCATGGAGCTGTGGACATCGGGGAGTTACTGGGGGTAGAATGTAACTAGATGAAGCTATGGTAGAAAGCTGAGGCAAAAGTAAATGGTAAAAGTGGTCAAGAAGATGGTTTTGGTAAAAAGGCAGAAGGTGTTTGATCATGTTTTGGGAAAGCAAATGATCTCCACTAGCCATGACACTTAACAGGATTGAATGTCATATGGAAATATGGTCTTTCACCAAATTTGGGCTCATTTGAAGAAACTAGCCAATGTAACTTTGGTGAACCCTAGAAACCAACAGAAATGGCTTCATCTTGTTTAAGTCAAGCTAATCATCTCCCCTTGATGCACCACTTGGTGTAGTTTCATCATTTGGGGTATTGATCATCCCCACAAAGTTTGAAGCTCCACGTAAAAAGTTGGTAATGTAAAGTTGTTCAAATTTGAATTTGAATAGAAATGGTTTTGGGGTATTCTGATCAAGTTGCCCTACTCCAAATCTTGTGCCATTTGGTCTAGATGCCTTATTAGGCCATTCTAGCATGTGCACCAAGTTTGAGAGCATTTGGACAAGTTTGGCAATGTAAAGTTGCTCAAACTTCAGATATGGACAGAATGGTTTTAGAGGGTTTTGATGATGTTTTCTTGCTTCCCAAGGCATGGGGCTTGGCAAGATCATCAAATATGTCATATATGACATGATAGAATTTCCCTGAAATTTTTGGAGATTATTTCCTTTGTAAATATTTCAAAAGCTTGAAATATCCAGAAAGGGTTTTAGAGGGATTAGCCCATTATTTTGAACATGACCAAGTGTTGAAACTCTTATATATGGACAATATATGTCCTATGAGTCTCTCTGAATTTTGGCAAATATTTTTGAAATACATAAATAATTTTTCCCTATTAAAGACCATTTATGGCCTTAAGAAAAAGCTTTTAAATAAAATATGAAAATAACTTTTAAAATTATACTTTTGTGGTTTCTGGGAGTCCTATGACTTCTAGGTCTCAAGTATACTTTTTGAAATAATTTTCTCACCCTAAATCAAGCACTTGCAGTGCAAACCTCAATTCAGGGGTTTTTGGAATACTAAATTTTGAAAATACATTTTGGCCAAATTAATTTTATAAGAAAATACTATACTGCTATATAACACTTGGCATGATCATTGGGCAGAAGTTTTGGGTATGGAGATGAACTCTACAAGAGGTAATAGTTGACTTTAATGAGCACATGAAAAACATAGGAAGAAAAACTCAATTCCAAATAAAGCCAAATGATGCCAAAAAAAATTTACTGGTCCAAATTTTCATGCTTCATTGATGCAAATGACATGTTACAAAATGCAGGGTGTGAAATTTAGTGCACATTCTGTTGAACATGCGTCTCACTAGAATTATAGAGACACTATTTCACTAGTTGGGATTGTTAGAGATGTTGAAGTCTTGTGTGCGAAAGTTAAATACCCTACTGATTTTCTTGTTCTTGGTTCCCCACAAGATGACTTTTGCCCCATTATATTTGGTACACCCTTCTTGAATATTGTTAATGCTAAGATAGACTGCAAAAAGGATGTTGTTACTATTGGTTTAGGGGATATGTCTCATGATTTTAACTTTGCTAAATTCCGTAGACAACCCCATGATAAAGAATTGCCTAGTAAGGATGAAATTATTGGTCTTGCTTCTATTGTTGTGCCTCCTAGCGAACCTTTAGAACAATATCTACTAGACCATGAAAATGATATGTATATGAATGAGAGAAGGGAAATAGATGAAATATTCTTTAAACATGGACCTCTATTGAAACACAACTTGCCTGTTGGAATTCTAAGGGATCCTCCTCCACCCAAGGGTGATCCCGTGTTTGAGCTCAAACCATTACCTGATACTCTTAAGTATGCTTATCTCGATGAAAAGAAGATATACCCTATTATTACTAGTGCTAACCTTTCAGAGTAAGAAGAAGAGAAACTATTGAAAACTCTGAAGAAGAATGGTGGTGCTATTGGTTATACTCTTGATGATCTTAAGGGCATTAGCCCCACTCTATGCCAACACAAAATAAAATTGGAGAAAGATGCTAAACTGGTTGTTGATCACCAACGACTATTAAATCTGAGGATGAAAGAAGTGGTAAGGAAAGAAATACTAAAGCTTCTAGAGGCAGGTATAATTTATCCAGTTGCTGATACTCAGTGGGTAAGTCCTGTCCATTGTGTCCCTAAGAAGGGAGGTATTATTGTTGTTCCTAATGATAAAGATGAATTGATCCCACAAAGAATTGTTACATGCTATAGAATGGTAATTGATTTCCGTAAATTAAATAAAGCTACTAAGAAGGATCATTACCATTTACCTTTTATTGATCAAATGCTAGAAAGATTATCCAAACATACTCATTTTTGCTTTCTAGATGGCTATTCTGGTTTCTTTCAAATACTCGTGTCAAAAGAGGACCAGGAAAAGACCACTTTTACTTGCCCTTTTTTTTTTTGAAATATCACTGACAGTAGGAGAGCATCCTACTGACTTCCCATATATAAACAAAGGTTACATAGTGTCAGGGTGTTCATGCAGGACAAGATGTTGGCCCCTAGTAGTCAGGGGCCCTCCATCATGCCAAGCACCCTAGATCCAACTGTTTAAAGAAAGGGTTTAGCTTTAGTCTAGTGTTCTTAAGAAGTCTCCTACAAACTGTTCTAGGGAGGGTTTAACCCGATGTACAAGCAATCCAAAGTCTTTCTTAAACCTCTCCTGCCAGGAGGCAACCGAGGGGGGAGTCGCCCTAAACACCTTGCCGTTGCGCTCCTTCCATATGCTCCAGGCCGCCGTCAGGAAGGTCCCCATGAACATGGGTTTAGTCCAGTGCTGCCGCCCGGAGTGCACGATCTGCAGGCGATCTCCATTATGTGTCCAGTCTATTCCCAGCCTCCCCCAGCAGATTCTACTGAAGTTGCAGCTAAAGAAGAGATGCTCAACGGTTTCTTCCTCTCCACTCGCACAAAGCTCACATGCCACCCCCTCCGAAACATTGTAGTGTCTCCGTTTGAGCATATTTTTGGTGTTCACCCGATCCATCAGCAGCAGCCACGCAAATACTTTAATCTTCATTGTGCATCTGCTCTTCCAGATCCATTTGAAAGCCACATCCGCTATCACTTCCTTGAAGTAGTTCGCATAGTATTTGCGTGAGGAGTATCGGTCCCCCCACAAGCAGGTCCAGGAATCATTTAGGTCGTCTACGGGGGTGATGTCCCTTGAGAGGTCTTGCATTTCCAGCACTTCATCCCTAGCCTGTTGAGAGAGGGGTAGATAGAATCCTTGCTGCATGTTTGTGATGGACAGGAAGTCCCTGACAGACGCATCTTCCATCGCATTGTAGGAAAAGGCCCGTGGATGCGAGAGCTCAAGGGTTTCGGCTAGCCACAAGTCCTTCCAGAACAACACCGATGAGCCATCACCCACCACAACCCTAGTAATACCTCTGTACTTGTCATTTAACTTCATCACGTCTCTCCACCAGAACGAGCCACATACATCCGTCGCGTGCGGGACTTGGTGTTCGTAGTACGCGTCCCAGATTAGGGAGCACCAGGGGGTATCTTTTTTGTTATAAAAGCAGTGAAGGAACTTGAGAAGCAGCCCTTCGTTCTGGATTTTGATGTCAAGAACACCCAGACCCCCATGCTTCTTAGGTCTACACACAAGAGCCCAAGAGGCCAGGGAGTTGCATGTTTCCCCTTGCTCCGTTTTTTTGCGCCAAAGGCATCGGCGATGGATCTTGTCCAGATGCTCAATCAACTTGAGCGGGAACTTGAGAGTGCACATGGGGTAGATCATGAGGGATGTGATCATGGAGTTCAGCAGCGTCAACTTACTCCCATAGTTCATCAAGCATAGTGAAGAAGAGAGTCTACGTTCCGCCCTTTCCACCAGTGGCATGAGCTCGCTTACCGTAGGTTTGGTTGTTCCCATGGGCAACCCCAGGTAGGTGAATGGCATCCCCCCTACCGAGCATTGCCAGATTTGCGCTAGATCCGCAGCAAGGCGTTCGTCCACGTTAAGTGGCACTAGAAGGGATTTGCTAAAGTTTATTTTCAGGCCGATCGAGTCCACGTAGTCCATCAAGATTTGCTTCATGGTCTGTGCCTGCGCTAGGTCGGCCGGCATGACCAGGATTGTGTCGTCAGCATATTGTACCACTGGATAATTCATTCCAGTGCGAGAGGGGATCGGCAGCTCGATAAGGCCGTTCTGGTATGCGTCGTTGATTGCAGCCTGTAGTAGATCACCTGCGAGGACAAAAATGAGGGGAGAGAGCGGGTCCCCTTGCCGTACCCCGCAATTGCAGTCAAATTGTCTTCCGGGAACTCCGTTTAAAAGGACCGAGGATTTGCCTGATCCAAAAATATTCTTGATCCACCCCATCCACCGATCATCAAAGCCCATGTATTGCATGATCTCCAACATAGCAGAATGGTTGATAGTGTCAAAGGCTTTCGCAAAGTCCAGTTTGAGCAGCACTATGGGTTTTTTCGATCGCTGTCATTGATAGATATACTCAAAAGCCCATGCCAGGCAGTCTTGAATGGAGCGGCTCTTCAAAAAACCGTATTGGTTTTTATGTATGATCTTGAGGATAACGGTCTGTAACCTGTTTGCAAGTAACTTGGTAATGATCTTCAGACAACAGTTTAAAAGAGTGATTGGGCGGAAGTCGTTAGCTGATTCAGGCGAGTTGGTTTTGGGGATGAGCGTGATGAACCCTGTGTTGATGCTGGTGAGGTCAAGGTTGCCGTTGTAAAAGTCCTCGCACAGTTTATAGAAATCCTTCTTGACAATGTGCCAACAGGTTTTGATGAAGTGTCCATTGAAACCGTCAGGGCCAGGAGCACGATCTGCGGGCATGTTTTTAACCACTCCATCTATCTCAGAGTGCGTAAAAGGGGCTGACAGCGCTTCAAGACCATCGATCTTGTTGATGATTGAGGCTAAGTTAAACTTCATAGCCGGGGTGGAGGAAGCTCCAAGTCTCCCCTTGTATGTATCAAACAGCACCGCCTCCTTCGATTTATGGTCAGTGACCACAGATCCATCTTGAAGTTTGAGTGAGGAGATGAAGTTTTTTCTATAACGTTCAGTCGCCAAAGCATGGAACAACTTCGTGTTTTCTTCCCCAAATTTGATGTATCGAATCGTGCAGCGCTCTCTCCAGTATCGATTCTGGTATTGTAGTAGTTTAAGCAGGTGGGCCTTGATAATTTTCCTGAAGTTTTTCTCAGGCACCGTGAGGGGCCTCCGGTCTTCCAGCCCATCAAGCTCCGCGAGGGCCCAATTGCAGTTTTGAATGAGTATTGAGAGGCGGGAGATTCCTTTACTCCATTTTTTAAGATCATACCTTAGGCGCTTCATCTTTTTGCATATAAGGGCAGAGATATTTTTTGCATAGCAGTACTTATCCCAGGATGCCTGCACCACTTCAAAAAAAACCGGGTGGTTAGTCCAATAATTTTCAAAACGAAAAACCTTGCTCCTGGGTATGGTGGTCTTGATTTCGACCACACATGGTGTGTGATCAGACACGGGTTTTCCAAGTGGGGTGGCTATTGTGTTTGGGTACGATTGGGTCCAATGACACGATGAGAGAAACCAATCTAGCTGTTCCAGCAAGGGGTCATTCTGCATATTACTCCAAGTATAGGATCGTCCTTTAAGAGGGATTTCAACCAAGGCTTGTGTACGTATAATGTCATTGAAAGTGAGTATGTCATTGACATCCCCCCCGGCTTATTTCTGTTGTTGGATGATCAAATGTAGTTGTAGTCCCCAACAAGAAGCCAATCTTCAGTATCTGGTATTTCCAATTCATAGAGCCATTCAGTGAACAACACTCGATCATCCCCCCTACATGGCCCATGGATATTGAATAGCGTCCATGTGTGGTCAGACACCTTCGAAGTTAATTTTACTCCTAAAGCGAAGAAATCCGAGAAAATCCTGTTCCCCTCAAAGAGAGAACCATTCCAGACAGTAAGAATACCCCCCGAGGCACCACACGAAGGAACGAAAGCAAATTGATCAAGACGGTGTGGACAGAATGTCTTAATGAAAGCAAGATCAAAAGAAGTGCGTTTAGTCTCCTGAAGGCACACGATATTACAACCCGAAGCTGCAATCGCATTTTTAACTGCTAAGGTTTTATCATCTGAATTGATGCCACGGATGTTCCACACCAGCACCTTCCAATGCACTTGGTGTGCCATGTAGTTTAGTTGGTGGGGGTGGTGGCAGCGGGCTCCTCCTCCTCCAGCGGCGCCATGAGCTTGGACTGGGAGAGCTCGGCTGCAGGAATTCCACAGCGCGCCGTGCCAATCATCTGCAGGTGGGAAATAGGAGTTGGTGGCGGGACCTCATCAGCAGCAGGTTTTGCATGGGTTGTAGAGACTCTGAGAGGAGCCAATGGCGCTTGCCGAGGCCTAACCTTGGACTTGTATGGGCATGCTTCAGCCATGGAGGGGGCCTTGAAGCCATCATATCGGTTGTTCCTGGTGCTACATCGGAGAGGCAGTGAAATCTCGCCTGCCATCTTGTTCTTCTTGACAGAGCGTGCCAGCGCCCGTGAGTCTTCCGCATGTTCAGTGGTCACCTCCGCAGTAGCACGGGGCACATCCCATGGCTCCTCAACGGCGACCATAGTGGCATCCAACGACTGGCGAAGTAGCGGAGCAAAGGCTTCATCCCAACTGTGCTTGTCAAGTTTCACAAGGAGAGTGTCTGACATTGTGGCAATTGGGGTATACCAGGACCTGATTGCATATGCCACAAACAGGTATTGGAGCGAGCTACAGAACTGAGTGATCATCTCCAGGGAATCCTCTGCAGGGAGGAGCATGGGGAGCATGGGCTTATAGATGTACTTCCTGAGAAAGGAGATCAAACGCGCGAAAGGTAAAACACGGAGATTCGCCTCCTCCGCCGTTCCTCTGACAAAAGTCAGAGTGCTGTGGTGAGCTCCCAGAACAATGTCATCCACTGCCAGTTCGACCTGTGCAACATGCGCATTCCAGGCCTCCAGGCCATCATCAAGAACATTTTCTTCAGGTGTTACTCCATCCATCATGGACGGACCAGTGTATTCAGTGATCTGACGCCAGCTCTCACCCTGGTACTGCGGTGGGATTTCAGGCCATGGTTGCCATCCATTGGCCAGTGGCTGCTGTGTGGGTGGTTGAAGATCTTGCCCCCAAGCCGCATTCGCCTGTTGCTGCTGTGCAACCATGGCTTCAAAGGAGACTTGTTGGGAAGCTGTCAGGAATGGTAGTTCCCTTGGATGCGGCGAGGCGTTCATCGGTGGCGGCGGCTCCTCTGTGCCCGCATTAGGCGGATTAGTTGGCCAGTTAGTCAGGATATAAACCGGAATTGTCCATGATCTTCCCAGACCTCCAAACACATTGGCTCTTTTAATAATCAGACTATGCGGCACATTAGAGAACTGATTGATAAGAACACGAACAAGAACTCTAGTCTTGACTTGCCCAGGGTTATGCCAAATCTCGAAGTTACCAAAACAACTGACAGCCTTGTTCACATAATACTCATTCTGGTAATCAAGAGGAAATCCCAGGAACACTACCCATGCAACAGCTTCAAAGATCGGTATGCGCATGTTAGGTCCTTCATCATGGCGGGCGAAGAAAAAGGTCCTATCTTCATCTATCGGATGCGGCCCAGTAGTGATAAGAAAATCTCTGACAGCAGCTGATCTAAACCCAATCATCCCGACGCCTAGATGAAAGATATCAGAGTATATCACCTCAGCATTGAAGTCCTCGGCCAAGATTTGTAGGATTTCCGCGAGCACCATAGGACGCTGAAGATCGGGCGTCGGAGGGTTGGTGAGGACGAGCGCATAGTTTTCGTGGTGCAGAGGAGGAGCGCCGACGACCATCATGTTCCTCTAGAGTCTATCAGCGGGGCCATTGAAGATGGCGAGGGGGCCAGGGTGAACTGGAAGGGCATGACTGGGAAGTTCGCCATGGGAGTATGAGTGGAGGAGTTGGCAGGGATGCTAGCGGGCAGATGAGTCGAGGGGCGTTTCTTGCGAGGGGAGGAAGCACTAGTAGGCGGATGGATTGATGGGGGCTGCTGGTGATTTGGTAGTGGGGGTGGCAGGTTGGGTAGGCTAGGGGTGCTCGAGGTGATAGGACGTCGGGTAGGAGGATGCGGACCGTCACCCCCAATAGGTAGAGCGCGCGTGTCCTGGCGCTGCGAATCGCCTGATTTGATATGCCATTCCATTTTCTGTTTTTTGTTTCCATCACAGCCTCGATAAACCCCAACGGGAGGAGATACTATACTATTTTTTATCCTCCAAGCCCAGGAATCATTGGAAGGTTGCCGCGGTTTGGAAAACCTCACCTTATGGAAAGATTGGCTACTGTTGGAAATGGGTATATCTTTGGTGGGGACATGCAGGGTTTTTGGTTTCCAAATAAAATGGGGAGAGGCTTCAGCGAAACAAAGTTTCGCTACGTGACCGAGAAAACCACAGGAGGAGCACAACACCCGAGCCGGGCATGCAAAGAAAAGGTGGTGGGTAGAGCCGCAGGTCGTGCAAACGGATTGGCCCGGCCCAACATGGGGTCGAGAGGTGTTCGCCGGCTTAAGTATTTTGCCCTCAGGACAGATATTTGCAAGATGGCCCAGTTGATGGCAAGCAGCACATAAATTTAAACGTTGGAATATTACCTCCGATGGCGGGATGGATTGTAGATGCCATATTGAGGCAATCTTCTCATCAGAATAGCCAAACACCCGTTGGTCCAAAATATGGAATAACATGAAATCCGGGATGTGTTCCCAATTCTTTGGCTCAAATTTAATGCCCTGAAAAGCTTGATTCCCGGCCGACGGGGGAACATTAAATGCGTTTTGAAAACTGCCAAAAGAGATCCAATCCTTGTCTGGGGGCTGAGCACATGCATCGCTTGAACAATCTGGATCAAAAGTGAGATGTTTCGCAAATGTATGTTTTCCATGGGTGTGCGAATGATTGCCCCGATGATTGTCCATGAAATGAAACCCAAATTTCGAGAGTTCCTCGTTAGCTGAATGATCTTTGCTAGCACTTTTCCGGAGAAAGTCGAGGTTGGGTTTGATTGCAATAGGGGTTCGAGCAGCCACCTCGCCAAGCTCCTCATCTAAATGCCAACCATTATCCAAACTTGAATAATTCATCGATGGTTTGAACAAGTGAAAATGACAAACAAAATCCGGCCAAACCCGATCCTTCAACTTGTAAATGAAATGCCCCACATTGTTAGAAGCAACGGAGAAGCGAAAAGACCGTTTGCCCAATTGAAGAACATTAAATCCCGATGGAGAACCACCAATGCAGCATTGGAGCACGAGGCCAACCGATTCTGTCGTGAGAGGGAAAGATGCCGAGGAGAAGGAGACAACCAAGAAGAACTCCTTGGTATGAGAGGAAGAAGAGAAGTGCACCGATGAACCAAACTTTGTGCGCACCTGTTTAGCCACAGAGATCCCAGGGTTGAGATCCCAATGGAGGAGGCTAGCCATTCGTAGGCTAGTCTAGAGAACGCCATGGGTGATTGCCGGCCGTCGGTGGTGGTGGTGGTGGAGGTGGGAGGAGAGGTGGAGAGGTGGGGAGAGAGCCATTTGTTCGTACCTCTGCTTTACTTTACTTGCCCTTTCGGTACCTTTGCTTATAGAGTATGTCTTTTGGTTTATGTAATGCACCTGCTACCTTTCAAACATGCATGATGGGTATATTCTCTGATTTTTGTGAAAAGATTGTTGAGGTTTTCATGGATGATTTTTACGTTTATGGAACTTCTTTTGATGATTGCTTAAGCAACCTTGATCGAGTTTTGCAGAGATGTGAAGAAACTAATCTTGTCTTGAATTGGAAAAAATGCCACTTTATGGTTAATGAAGGTATTGTCTTGGGGCATAAAATTTCTGAAAGAGGTATTGAAGTTGATAAAGCTAAAGTTGATGCTATTGGAAAGATGCCGTGTCCCAAGGACATCAAAGGTATAAGAATTTTCCTTGGTCATGTTGGGTTTTATAGGAGGTTCATTAAGGACTTCTCAAAAATCTCTAGGCCTCTCACTAACCTTTTACAAAAAGATGTTCCTTTTGTCTTTGATGATATTGTGTAGAAGCATTTGAAATACTTAAGAAAGCATTGATCTCTACACTTATTGTCCAGCCTCCTGACTGGAATTTACCCTTTGAAATTATGTGCGATGCTAGTGATTATGTTGTAGGTGCTGTTCTAGGACAAAGAGTTGATAAGAAATTGAATGTTATCCAATATGCCGGTAAAACTCTAGACAGTGCGTAGAGAAATTATGCTACTACTGAAAAAGAATTTTTAGCAGTTGTATTTGCTTGTGATAATTTCAGGCCTTATATTGTTGATTCTAAAGTAATTGTTCACACTGATCATGCTGCTATTAAATATCTTATGGAAAAGAAAGATGCTAAACCTAGACTTACTAGATGGGTTCTCTTGCTGCAAGAATTTGATTTGCATATAAATGATAGAAAGGGAGTTGAGAACCCCGTTGCAGACAACTTATTTAGGTTAGAGAATGTTCTTAATGACCCACTACGTATTGATGATAGCTTTCCCGATGAACAATTAGCTGTCATAAAAGCTTCTCGTACTGCTCCATGGTATGCTGATTATGCTAATTATATTGTCGCTAAATTTATACCACCTAGTTTCACATACCAGCGAAAGATTTGTTTCCATGATTTAAGACATTACTTCTGGGATGACCCACACCTTTATAAAGGAGTAGATGGTATTATTAGACGTTGTGTACCTGAGCATGAATAGGAACAGATCCTACGCAAGTGTCACTCCGAGGCTTATGGAGGACACCATGCTGGAGAGAGAACTGCACATAAGGTATTGCAATCTGGTTTTTATTGGCCTACTCTCTTCAAGGATGCCCGTAAGTTTGTCCTGTCTTGTGATGAATGTCAAAGAATTGGTAATATTAGTTTACGTCAAGAAATGCCTATGAACTATTCACTTGTTATTGAACTATTTGATGTCTGGGGCTTTGATTATATGGGACCGTTTCCTTCCTCTAATGGGTATACACATATTTTAGTTGTTGTTGATTACGTTACTAAGTGGGTTGAAGCTATTCCAACTAGTAGTGCTGATCATAACACCTCTATTAAGATGCTTAAAGAAGTTATTTTACCGAGGTTTGGAGTCCCTAGATACTTAATGGCTGATGGTGGTTCACATTTATTCATGGTGCTTTCCGCAAAATGCTTGCTAAGTATGATGTTAATCATAGAATTGCATCCCCTTACCACCCATACTCTAGAGGTCAAGTAGAACTGAGTAACAGAGAGCTAAAATTAATTTTGCAAAAGATTGTTAATAGATCTAGAAAGAATTTGTCCAAGAAACTTGATGATGCATTATGGGCTTATAGAACTGTATATAAAAATCCTATGGTATGTCTCCTTATAAAATGGTTTATGGAAAAGCATGTCACTTACCTCTCGAACTAGAAAATATGGCATATTGGGCCATTAAAGAGCTCAATTAAGATTTCAAACTTGCCGGTGAGAAGAGGAGTTTGACATTAGCTCGCTTGATGAATGGAGAATCCAAGCTTATGAGAATGCCAAATTGTTTAAAGAAAAAGTTAAAAGATGGCATGACAAAAGGATACAAAAGCGTGAGTTTAATGTAGGTGATTATGTTTTGCTATACAACTCTCATTTAAGATTTTTTTGTTGTTGGAAAACTTCTCTCTAAATGGGAAGGTCCTTACGTTATCGAGGAGTCTATCATTTCGATTCCATAAAAATCAACAACTTTGAAGGCACAAATCCGAAGGTGGTGAATGGTCAAAGAATCAAACATTATGTCTCAGGTAATCCCATAAATGTTGAAACCAATGTTATTGAAACCGTAGCCCCGGAGGAATACATAAGGGACACTTTTCAGAATGATTCAGACTCCAAAAAGGAAGAGGTATGTGGTATGGTAAGGAAACCGACTCCAAAACAGTTCTAATGTCAAATTTTCTCTATTTTGGAATATTTAAAAAATAGTAAAATAAGAAGTAGTCCGAACGGGACACGAGGCATCCACGAGGGTGGAGGGGGCACCCTTGCCTCGTGGGCACCTCGTGTGCCCTCCGGACTTCGTTTTCTTGCATGATACTTCTTTCAGTCGGTAAAAATTCATTATATAATCTCCCAAAGGTTTTGACCACGGCACCATGACAAAATCCTCTGCTTTTGTTTCGAGCTGTGTTTCTGACAGATCTAGATCACCATGACGTCTTCAAGCGCCCCCAAGGACAAGTTCTTCGAGAAGGTCATCAACCCCTACCTCACGGAGGTGCTGCAACACCCTCAAACCATCGAGGTGCGTGAGGGGGTGCTGCACATCCGCGATGTCGAGGGACCAAGGAGGACCGGAAGCGTGGAGACAAGACACGAAGCAATGGAGCAACAAGTTTTCAAGTGCCAGGGGATGGTGGAACAAGGACTCAACGCCAACCACATGATGATCGCGGAGTTCACCAACAACCACAAGTTGGACGCCAAGAACATTGGGGAGGCCATCTTCAAGCTTCGCGAGAAAATCGAGCACCTCCAAGCCCAGATCTATGACCTGCAAAACCAAAACTCTGAGTATGAATATAGATCCAAGAATATGAGTTTGGCTGCAGATTTGAGGATCCCAGAGACTCGATCATCTTTCTACGAGGGTGAGCCTATGCCTTGGAATATGGATGACAATCCTACATCATCAACAACTCCGTCATCACTACCTCCGAAGAAAGAGACATAAACACATGGGTATGGGCACTCCCCTTGGCAACTGCCAAGCTTGGGGGAGGTGCCCCGATATCGTATCACCATCACACCTCTATCTTTACCATTTTTCTTAGTTCGATCCTTTTGGTAATATCTTGATCTAGTAGAATAAAGTTAGTATGATCTAGTTGTGAGCTTTGCTTTACGATCCTTATCTATGTAATCAAGTCCGTGAGCTATATATAATAAAGATTAGTTTTGAGTCAAGGGCTAGATTATCTCATTATGGTCATGAGAGAATAAAAGAAATAATAAAAAGAATCAAAGAGATCATATTGATCTTATGGGGAGTAATGACTTCACATATAAAGAGTATGATGAATAAAAATTGTTGAGAGTAGACGAACATAGTTTTGGTCATCGTTGCAATTAATAGGAAGTAATAAAGAAAGAGAGGTCTTCACATATAAATATACTATCTTGGACATCTTTTATGATTGTGAGCACTCATTAAAATATGACATGCTAAAGAGTTGATGTTGGACAAGGAAGACAACGTAATGGGTTATGTTCTCTTATAACTGAAATAAAGTATATTGTCATGGATCATCCAACATGTTGAGCTTGCCTTTCCCCCTCATGCTAGCCAAACTCCTTGCACCAAGTAGAGATACTATTTGTGCTTCCAAACATCCTTAAACCTTGTTTTGCCATGAGAGTCCACCATATCTACCTATGGATTGAGCAAGATCCTTCAAGTAAGTTGTCATTGTTGCAACTCTCCAAATATGTATGATCTATTAGTGTGGAGAAAATAAACTTTATACGATCTTGTGATATGGAAGCAATAAAAGCGACGGACTGCATAATAAAGGTCCATATCACAAGTGGCAATAAAAAGTGATGTTCTTTTGCGCTAAGATTTTGTACATCCAACCATAAAAGCACATGACAACCTCTGCTTCCCTCTGCGAAGGGCCTATCTATTGTTCTTGCCTTGTACCTTATAGAAGAGTCATGGTGATCTTCACCTTTCCTTTTTACATTTTATCCTTTGGCAAGCACATTGTGTTGGAAAGATCCTAACATATATACCCAATTGGATGTAAGCTATCATGAACTATTATTGTTGACATTACCCTTGAGGTAAAAGGTTGGGAGGCCACACTATAAGCCCCTATCTTTCTCTGTGTCCGAATTAAACTCCATACGCATAAATATTGCATGAGTGTTAAATTTGTGAAAGACTAAATGATAGTTGAGTATGTGGACTTGATGAAAAATTCTTATATTGACTCTTTCCTATGATAAATTGCAATTGCTTCAATGACTGAGATCGTAATTTGTTAGCTTTCAATGAAATTTGTGATTCATACTTGACATTGTGAATGGATTGTTACTTTAGCATAAAAATCATATGACAATAAATATGTTGATGTTGTAAGAATGCTCATGATGCCCTCATGTCCGTATTTTATTTTATCGACACCTCTATCTCTAAACATGTGGACATATTTTTCGATATCGGCTTCCGCTTGAGGACAAGCGAGGTCTAAGCTTGGGGGAGTTGATACGTCCATTTTGCATCATGCTTTTATATTGATGTTTATTGCATTATGGGTTGTTATTACACATTATGTCACAATACTTATGCCTTTTCTATCTTATTTTACAAGGTTTACATGAAGAGGGAGAATGCCGGCAGCTGGAATTCTGGTCTGGAAAAGAAGCAAATATTGGAGACCTATTCTGCACAACTCAAAAAGCCCTGAAACTCCACGAAAACGTCAGTTTTGGAATATATAAAAAATATCGAGCGAAGAAAGCACCAGAGGGGGGCCACCCACCGTCCACGAGGGTGGGGGCGCGCCCTACCCCCTGGGCACGCCGCCCTACGTCGTGGGCCACCTAGCAGCCCCCCGATGCCCATCTTCTAGTATAAGGTATCTTCTGCCCTGGAATAAATCATAAGGAAGCTTTCGGGATGAAGTGTCGTCGTCTCGAGGCGGAACCTTGGCGGAACCAATCTAGGGCTCCGGCGGAGCTGTTCTGCCGTGGAAACATCCCTCCGGGAGGGGGAAATCGTCACCATCGTCATCACCATCGATCCTGTCATCGGGAGGGGGTCCATCTCCATCAACATCTTAACCAGCACCATCTCCTCTCAAATCCTAGTTCATCTCTTGTATCCAATCTTTGTATCAAAACCTCGGATTGGTACCTGTGGGTTGCTAGTAGTATTGATTACTCCTTGTAGTTGATGCTAGTTGGTTTATTCGGTGGAAGATCATATGTTCAGATCCATTATGCATATTAATATCTTGTAAGTAGTTACGTTTGTTCCTGAGGACATGGGAGAAGTCTTGCTATAAGTAGTCATGTGAATTTGGTATTCGTTCGATATTTCGATGAGATGTATGTTGTCTTTCCTCTAGTGGTGTTATGTGAACGTCGACTACATGACACTTCACCATTATTAGGGCCTAGAGGAAGGCATTGGGAATTAATAAGTAGATGATGGGTTCTAGAGTGACAGAAGCTTAAACCCTTGTTTATGCGGTTCTTCGTAAGGGGCTGATTTGGATCCATATGTTTCATGCAATGGTTAGGTTTACCTTAATACTTATTTTGTAGTTGCGGATGCTTGCAATAGAGGTTAATCATAAGTGGGATGCTTGTCCAAGTAAGGGCAGTACCCAAGCACCGGTCCACCCACATACCAAATTATCAAAGTAACGAACGTGAATCATATGAGCATGATGAAAACTAGCTTGACGATAATTCCCATTTTTCCTCGGGAGCGCTTTACTTTATAAAAGAGTTTATCCAGGCTTGTCCTTTGATACAAAAAGGATTGGGCCATATTGTTGCACCTTATTTACTTTTACCACTTGTTACTTGTTACAAATTACCTTATCACAAAACTATCTGTTACCGATAATTTCAGTGCTTGCAGAGAATACCTTACTGAAAACTGCCTACCATTTCCTTCCGCTCCTCGTTGGGTTCAACACTCTTACTTATCAAAAGGACTACGATAGATCCCCTAAACTTGTGGGTCATCAAATATCCATGGTGACAATGGGGCATCATATTGATTCACTTGATATGTGTTTTGGCACTCAACTTGTGGATTCCCGTGGTGACATTGGGGTAATCTTCGCATAGGGGTTGATGCATGTTCTTGTCTTTGTTTCTCTGGTAGAAATCTTGGGGCACTCTTTGAGGGTCTTTGTGTTGGATTGAGTATTATGAATTTGAATATGTTTTGATGTTATCTTACTACGAACTCTTGATAGATCGATTGGAAAGAATAACTTATTTTAGTACAAACTCTTGATAGATCAATCGAAAAAGAATAGCTACAAACAATTCTTTCTTATGTTCTCCGGTAGATAGGAACTTTGGAGTGATTCTTCATCACACTTTGAGGGATGGTTATATGATCCAATTATATTAGTTTTCTTCAGAGATTGCACTAGCGAAAGTATGTACCCTAGGGCTCATTTTCAAGCATTGCAATATCGTTTGTGCTCACTTTTGTTACTTGCTACATTGCTGTTTTTTATTGTTACTATTACAAAACCAATATCTACTATCATTACTACACTTGTATCACCATCTCTTCGCCGAATTAGTACACCTATACAGTTTCCCATTGTATTTGGTGTGTTGGGGACACAAGAGACTTTTTATTATTTGGTTGAAGGGTTGTTTGAGAGAGAACATCTTCATCCTACACCTCCCATGGATTAATAAATCTTAGGTCATCCACTTGAGGGAAATTTGCTCCTGTCCTACAAAACTCTGCGCTTGGAGGCCCAACACGAGTCTACAAGAACAAGTTGTGTAGTAGACATCACTTCACAGCGAAGCTTACTAAGCAGAGCTGCTAGCAGCCGGAGGCGGGAGGAGGTGGTCCCGGCGATGCTGGAGGAAGAAGACGAGAGACTGAAGATGGATGTCGGCCGTTGGATGTAAATTAAATGGCTAAGGATGTCAGAATCAGTTGTTGACTAAGTTGACAACGCCTTCCATTGGCTTCAACCTATTTGCCCACATTTGAGCCTCCAAAAATGTGGCACATATTCAATCCATTTTTTAGAATCTACAGTCCATTTGATGGGCTGGCTGAATAAATAATGTAGCATCCATGCGGCCCATTTATATTATTTCTAAAAAACTACAACCCATTTGCACTTTCTCGAAATACACGAATTTGCTAGGCTGGGTGAACAAATAATGCAGCGTGCATGCAACCCATTTAATTTTTCCTACAAAATTACAACCCATTTGCACGTTCTTGAAATACACAATTTTGCTGGGCTGGTTCCAATTATATTGTTGTGTTTGGCGCAGCAATGTTACCAAAAAAATAAAAAGTGGTTGAGCATTTACTTATAAATATATTAAAATAATAATCGCTTTATTATTACATTGGTCCTCAAATCTTACCAAGCATTTGTACACAATGACCAGCATTTTTGTTGCCTTAAATAAAAAAACAACATGATTTTATTGTTAAAGAATTAATTTTATAAGTTAATAAGACGTGGGATATTTTTTTATGTACGTAAGTATCTGCTAAATATATGATGATAATAACAATAATATATATAATATTATATATATAATAGAGTAAAAATGGGAACATAAGTTGTACCCGGCGTTCCTATTATTAAATAGAAAAATAGAACAGACCTCTGTGTTTTCTTCTTTAAAAAAATACATAAGTTGGGCTCCAGATGTTTAAGAAAAAATAAAACCTAGGATGGGAGGCCCATGGCCGGTCGATACATGACGGCCCTAAAAAATACATATCGTCATGTCGTGGGATGCACATGTTAAAAAAAACCTAGACTAGGCAGCTCACAACCTAGCTGATACATTTCTCAAAAAACAAATAGCTGGTACTTGCTGGACCACTTATAATATATGATACTCCCTGCTAGCTCCCCAATAACCGGCTTCGTTGTAAATTTATCTCTTTAGTAGGAGTAACTACGTTGACAAACCCATGGGCCCCAATGTCAGTATAACATTAGGAGGAAGTATTTTTTTAATGAGGCACTTGCTAGCGTACGACCATGTGCCTGGTGGGTCTCGATTATCCGCCTCTCCATTTACAGTACTCTCTAGATTCCTCTTATTTGTTGAGCATGTTCACAACGACAGAAAGCGGCACCGCGGCGAGCGCACAAAGGTGGATGATGAAGTCCAGGCCCCGGACGAGAAAGAACCCGAGACGGGGAAGGCGTGCTACAATAGTGCTAGAAGTTGTGCGAAACTTCTGCGTGAAGTTCTGAAGTAGCCCGGTGACCTGGTTCAACTCCCCAACCGCTGCTGCGCTTGGGTTCGATTCCACCAAATGCACGAAAAATATCTCCAACTTTTTTCCTCTGCCATTACTGACATGTGGGTCCCCATTGTCATCTATGGACACCACCGCCAACACTTGGCAAAACTTCATCCCTCATTTTCTCTATTTTCGCACTCAACATTGTGTGGGCATTTTGAAAATAGCGTATCCTTTGGATTGTGCATCATATGAAGATGTGCTATGCATGAATGTTGATCAACATGATGTTAATTGGCTGGTAGTTCCATTTTTGACCATGAATAAAAATTTCAACTTGATGTTATCCCTGTTCGAAAAGGGCGTGTTAATATAAATGCTCCCCCCTCTGAAACTGAAACTTGCACTTTCTTCTCGGAGAATCACATTGTCTGCACTTTTATATGAAACTACATTTTTTGAAGTGCTAAAAATAGATCTCTAGATTTCAGAAAATACTTCATATGCTCAATACTGCAAATGTGACATTCATATCTGAAAGTAATCTCAAAATACACAACACAAAATACAATTCACAAACCTGCAAATACTGACAACGCTAAGCTCCTCCTGAGACTATGGGGGGGGCATTCCCCTCCTATTCCTCCATGGCAGACAGTCGCCCCGTGAGAAGAGGTGAATGACGAGGGAGAGGATGGTAGGGAAGCGTCGTCACGCCAACTGCTTTTCTCCTCTTGCATTTGGGTACGGTCGAAGAAGACTCCACCGGCTCGCTCTGCCACGACACCCTCACAAACGGCACCGTGCAGATGCTCGATCCTTCAATCTCTGGTGGATGCTCCATCTTGGATTGATACACCCACCACCGCTGCCTCACGATCAGATTCGGTGAATCCGTCTGCTCCATGGCCCAGAGGAGCAACTCTATGTACTCCCGTGCGACTCCCTCCTGATGTATCGCCTCCTTTTCGCTCTTTTCCAGATATTTGGCCATCGCTTTTGCCGTCACCGCTAATTGCTCCGGGTTGTCAAACCAAGATTGTATCTCCAACATCCTAGCTAGCTTCACATGGTCGCCGTCTGTGATCCTCACGTATCGATTGTACTCCTCCATCGATTTACTTCCCCACAACACCTCCACTCACCGGCGGTAGTTTTTGAATGGAATAGGAGAGGATCAGCGTTGGTTTTGGATTATAAAGGGAGAAGAGCGGTGGTGGTTTTGAAATGGAAGAGGAGAGGAGCGGTGCTGGTTTTGGATTGGAATAGGAGAGGAGCGGCGGTGGCTTAAGAGGAGAGGAGCAGCGCTGGTCTTGGAAGTATTTTATTGTTTTGCGTATTTTGAGGTCAAAGTTTGGCCACGTACTATATTAGAAAAGCAAAATGTGAAATGCATGTCATCAAATATTGTATCGTCTGGTTCGTATTTGAATGTACTTCCAAATTATATAATTTTTGCAACATATAACATATATTTTATTTGTAAGAATCATGGTCAAATATGACCCAGAATACAAGGGAGACTAGTTAATGTGGGGTCGCTTTCTTAATTGAAGGGTAAATTGTTTTGATTTTGATCCAGTCACAGCTCGCCGACCCTCTCGTCCAATCCTGAATCGCTACCGCACGCTCCTCTCCCTCTTCTCCATTGCAAACTTGGTTGAGATTATCTCCAGTATTGTATAGTGTTGTACTGCGGATGACATGTGGGCTAGGTCCACACGACAGTGACCGTAATGCATGGTGTGCTACTACAGAGGATCCTAACCCTGCAAAACCACCCCCTCTCCTCTCCATCATCTCCATTTCAAAACCACCACCTCTCCTCTCGCTATTCTCCATTGCAAAATGACCCCATGTCCTCTCCATATTTCCATTGCAAAACCACCATCCTACCTCTCCCTCTTCTCCATTTCAAGACCACCGCCTCTCCTCCCATCTTCCAAAGCTAGCACCAGACCTCTCAGAAGGACATCTATGGAAAGGATGCAGCAGCGAATCGGGCAGATCACCGACCGCGACCATGCGATGTTAGCTAGGTTGAAGGAGATCCTTACTTGTTTTGACAATGAGTGGGAGATTTCGAGGACGGTGAGGGACATGTGGCAATGTATGCGAAATAGCGAGACGGTTGCGATGAGGGTGGTGATGTACTCCCCGGCGGAAGTCACGCTGCAGTCCTTTGAGTTCATCGAGTATCTCCTCTGGGCGATGGAGCAGACAGATTCGCCCAATGCGAAAGTCAGGCAGAGGTGGTGGGTGTACAGGGCGAAGGTAGAGCATCCAGAGGATAACGAATCGATCGAGCACGGTGTGCTTTTCGTGAGGGTGCGGTGCCTGCTGGAGCTACAAGAGTATTCGTTCTACCACCACAAGATGATGCTGGATGGCGCGGCATTGCTTCCTAGCCGTTCTCCACGGTTCCCTCGCCGCTGACCTCATTTGAACGGCGGCGGAAGGGTTTAAGGTAAGCTTTGCAGTAACCTAATCTTCCATCTACTCATGCTTACAATCAGTGGGACAGCTAATGAAAATCATGCTTACAATCAGTCTCCGAGTACTATGCCAATCATCCTAAAGTAGCTCAGGACCAAAAACAAACACCGTGTACAAATAAAGAAAAATTGATTGATGCTTCTTTTAGAAAAGAGCACTCCCTAGAAAAGTGCCAATATAAGCTACTACTATTGCATTAGAGCATTTGCTGCTGAGAAAGATCCATCCACAGAGAGCGCCAATGCTTAGATGGAGCATGGTTGGTGTTGGTAATTTTTACTTTGCACCTCGCACTCTGCATATATGCCGGTTCCATCCGTACATTTGTGTAGTTCCACCAAAATGCAGCTGAATAACCCTGTTTGCACAGATAATGAAAAAGCGTGATTACATTATAGTGGCACTGGTTGATGAAACATACACTAATAAATAGAAGAAACTTCATTTCCTTAATGGGAAAATATTGTGATAGTATCACAGTATGCCATGGTGCAAGGGCGAGATGGGCCCTGCGACGCCTCATACGGTAGGCCTCATACTAGAAATTGACCCAATTCTCCCCGATACACCTTCTGCCAATGATGAACATCAGTGTACAGAGGTAGCACAAGGAGGGGCCTTGAGACATTCCAATCTCTATTTTGTGCAGATCAACTAAAATTAAGCAGCCCAGTTTGCACAACACTTAAACATTAACAATGGGACTAGTTGATGAAACATATACTAACAAAGAGAAGCACTTTCTTTATCTACATTGGAAATCAACTGATAGAGAGGACACTCACTCTATTTTAACTGTATTATTACATCATTTTATTAGTGGCACTAGGGTTGAGCAGGTGGCAAGCGAGGTGTACCATGCGTCGCAAGGATGGAGGCCGATGGTTCTTAGACTGGGATGCTGAAGCTGGCTCTTTCAGTCCCTATCTTCCCCCTGATGTTTCTGTGGTAGCATTTGGGTTGTAACCCAAACTTGATTGACCTGGTGTTGCGTGCCCCTACCTGCCTAGCTTACGTGGCGAACTTGTCTCCTACTAGTACTCTGTCCGTGCTAGTAGTAGTTGCATAACTGCCCATTTACACTAAGATGTTGTCGGATAATGGCAGTGCAAAAACAGTAGCACAAGAGCAGAGTCAACTGTCGGATCTCGGGTTCCGGCAAAACTCTTAAGGTTCAAACTCTGGGGTGCGCACGAAGATCTCTCCTTCCGCCCTAGCTCGTCTACTCAACAACCCCAGGCCTAGCTCGTTAGATCCGTAGAACAAGGGACACAAAGTTTATACTGGTTTGGGCCACCATTGTGGTGTAATACCCTAATCCAGTGTGGTGTGGTGGATTGCCTTGTAGGTTGATGAAGAACTAGTACATGGATGAACAACCTCCTGAGGAGAGGGGTTCTTGTGCTCGGGTGAGCTTGCGGTGTGTGCCTTCTATCCGATCAGCTCAAGATGATCTGATCCCAATGGTGGTGGCTAGTCCTATTTATAGCGGCCCGGGTCCTCTTCCCAAATATTGAGTGGGAAGGGATCCCACAACGGCCAAATTTGAAGGGGGACAGCTAGTACAAGCTATCCTGAGAAAAGGTGGTCTTCGCCTGCCAAAGGCTCTAGTGGTGACGCCGCCGTGGGCTCTGCAATGACCTTCGTTCTGCCGTCCTGCTGGTCTTCGTCTCTTAGCACCGATATGGAAACCTTTGGCTGACGCCTCAGGACTCTTTGCCTGCACCTACTCCTTTAGCACCAAAGAGGAAACTAGTACCCTGCGCCTGCTGGCGCCCGCCTGGCCTTGGTCGTCACTGCTCACGTCACGAGGACCTCGCGAGGTGTCCCTCGCCTCGATATCTCCGATCCACATGAGCCGGCCTAGTGAGGCCGCCCCAAGAGATGCCTTGTGTCGTCCGCCTCGCGAGGCTTGGCCCCGCGAGGGTCTTGAGTGGTTGCTGAAGATGTCGGGCCGTACCAAGCGTCCTGGTGAGCCACGCCCTGGGCCGCAGGCAGACAAGTCCGGGTACCCCCGTTCCTAGAATGCCAACAGTAGCCCCCGGGCCCAAGGTGCGCTCGGGCTTGGCTTCGCGGCGAAGCCCAGGGTCAAGTGTGAAGCGCTATGGGCCCCAAAAGCCTGCGGCCTTGATTGACCCGTGGCGATTGACGGGACGTGGGCGTCTCAACTTCCCCATGCAGCCTCCACGACTGTACGACTTGACAAGTCCCTGCATGCATAGAGGATCATCATTACCTGCGATTATGGAGGCCGGCGGTTGGCCTTCTGCTGACTATAAACAAGGTGGCGAGTGGGGGTGGGGGTCCTCGCCGCCCATCTTCTTCCGTCGTTCCTCTCGCTTCTTCTTCTTCCTTGCCCTTTACTTAGCCGAGCCACTCAAGGCGCCGATCCGGTGATTTTCCGCCGCTAAGAAGGGGAAGACTCCTTGCGAGGAGCCAGGGGTAATCCCTCCAAAGAAAAGACCATTCTGTCCTCATGGCGCCGCCATGAGACCGGAAGTGACGAGGCCTTGGCATGAGCGGCCTCCCCCTGGCTATCCGTTGCCCCTTTACGCCAGGGCACCGGACCATGGTGAGGAAGTTGGCGCCCAGCGCCGCCCACGCCTTGGCCGCACTGACCGCGTAGTAGTGGTGCGCCCTGTCGTCCCGCGAGCACACGCCAGAGGCTCCTCGCGTGAGTTCGTGGTGAGGGCGGCAATGCCTCCAAGATCTTGGATTCGCTTCCCGCCATTCTTCGCTGCGGAGGTGCCGCCGAGGGGGCCGCTCGGGCTGTGGTTGCGACACACCGAGTGCCGGGCCCCGGCGACGAGGGCGGAGGTTGAGGTCGTCTCCCCAGGCAAGGTCTTCATGAATCGCGGATGGGGTGAGGTCGCTCGCGCCTGCGGATCGGAAGGCGCCCTCGCCATCCACTTTGAGTATGACGGCGCCTCCACGCTATGCTTCAAGGTGTTCGACGAGGAGGGACGCCGCCTGGAGTGTTGCCCTGGAGGGGACCGCCGAGGTGATGCTGCGGCTGGTGCCTCACCAGCCATTGATCCTGCTACTAGCTCATAGCAGCGATGGCCTCCGGAGATCCAATAGCTCTCCTGAGTCTGACGAGTCTCCGGAGACAAGTGACAACAGCTACGCGTCCCCGAGCTCGCGGCGCGCCCAAAACGTGTCGGGCTCGCGAGCACGTCGCTGGTGGTGACCTGCCCAGGGTCGGAGGTGGGCCACCATGGCCCACTGTTGATGATGGCGGCCGTAGCTAGGATCCCCTGAAGTCATTTTGTGGCGTTCCCTGCGGGGGTATGTAAGGAACTTGTAACGCTTTTGCTCTTATCTTGCTATCTTGTTAGTACACCCTTCTCGCGAGCCCAGTTTCAGCAATATCGCCCCCTTTTTACCCTTTTGGTTGCATAGTGCTCTACAACGACAGGCCCCAGTCCCAAGGCAGGCTGCAGCCGTCGCTGGTATGCCAGGTCGCGATGCCGTGGTCTAGGCCAGGAGGTGAGTGGCCCAAGGTCCGGTAAGAGCTCCTGAGGCGCGATGCTCAAGAGGTCCCCCTTGGCATTCAAGCGGCTCCCGGAGGTTAAAAAAGCGAGGTGACATTGCTGACGCGCGACTGCCGAATCCCGTTCTATGAGTGAGGATGGGGCACCAAGCAGCTAATGACTTATCTTGATGAGCATGAGGTGATTCTCCAAACGACGCGCCTGGTTTGTTTCCTGATGTCGCGAGGCTGAGATTTCGCGATTTCCTCCCCGCTGGTCCAAGAGTTCTGCGTCGGCAGGGCCCGACCCCGCACGTACCTCAGCCGCCGCTGGCCTTGACCGGAAACCAGGACATGACCAGGGAGTGAGGGGCTACGGAACCAGTTAGGCCCCTAGGTTGCGATGCCCAAGGGTCTCCCTTGACGTGTGAACGGACCTGAGGGGAGGGAATGCTGGACTCGGGCCTTGATGTTCTGCATCGTCAGAGTTCGGCCCCGCGCGTACCTCAGTCGCCACTGGCCTTGACCGGAACCCAGGACAAGACCAGGGAGTGAGGGGCTACGGGACCAGTTAGGCCATTGGGTCACGATGCCCAAGGGTCCCCCTTGACGTAAGAACTGGCCCCAGCTCTCTGAGCCGGCCTCCCCATCTCCCATCCTTCTTGATGCTATGTGTCCTCGGGTCCCGACCCTCGAGCGATGCTCAGCCGCCGTTGGTATGCCAGGTCGCGGTGCCGTGGTCAAGGCCAAGGGGTGAGGGCTGGAGAGTCGGTAAGAGACCCTGAGATGCAATGCTCGGGACCCCCCCCTTTAACGCGCAAGTGAATTACGTGAGGAGGGAGACCGGCAGGACTGACTGCCGCCGTCCTCCTGAGACTCCAGTGGGTTAGCCTGCAGCAGAACGACTTAGGGCCGCGCCCGCGCTGGGCTTCCGATAATTCCGCAGGAAGATGAAGGCACCGAGGGCCTGGTGAGGTGACGCTTGTGGACCGGGCCACGGGTTAGAGCTCGATCCCTCGGTTTTGTCAGCATTGTAGGGACGGACCCGAGCACAAGCGCCGTGCCAACGTATCCAGCCCCCGTTGCGAAATGGGCGGAAGTCCATCAGGTAGCGAAGGAGGCCTAAAGGAGTAACAGTCAAATAGGTGAGTGATCTAAATGCAGCTGATAGAGGTAGTAACACAAGCTCAGGTAAAATGCAAGGGAGATACATGCCACAAGGACGGACTTGTGTGGCCTGGGGATGATGCAGCCCGAAGGGTGCCCCCAATTGAACAAAAACCAGAAATTGTCACCTGGCACAGTTGCTGAAGTAGTGTTGGTGTAGCTGAAGATGCTCGACGTAGATGCCGCTCCTTACGCGCCGCCTTGCTCCGGCGCCTCGTGAGGTTCTGGGGTTCCCTAGATCTCATGGAGGGCTGAGTCCAACTCCGCCTGGATATCCTTATGCCTGGCCTCGCGAGTCGCCAGGACATCCCACATGTGGCGCTGGTGCAGGGTCGCTTGGTTTGGCAGGCCGAAGGGCATGCACACATAGCTGTGAGGGGGACACTGGCACCGACCCACCTGGGAAGGCTAGTAGAGCTCCTGAGATTTGATCCTATTGAGTGCGGGGACGTTGACGCATACACGTAGGCCGTCTCCTAAGCCTGGGCCGACAGCTGTACTCAGAGGAGCTGGGCGGCGCTCGCCCCGCATTATTCTTGGCACCTATAGGTCTTCGATGGTTTGGCTAATGAACTCCTGAGCGCTCGATGCCTCACGCCTCAAGGCCTCCGGAGGGAAGTGTTCAGCAAAGCACCCCTCCACATGGTGCCCGAGCGCTTCCCTCGTGACATTGGCTAAGTCAAAGGCCCTCCAAAGGAGAGCCCCCGAGCCCATCCTGAAGGGGGCATCGGGCGCGCCTTCCTATGCGAGAGAGGGGGTGGGCCCTCCCTTGGTGTAGGTCCCGAGGTGCTGCCGCCTGGTGCTGCATCCCCATGGGGCTCCGCAGCGAGCAACTGCTTCTTCTTCTTGGGGACGACCTCAGGTGGGTAGATGACGCTGTCGCTGTCTAGATCCTTGACTGTTGCCGCCTGGAAAGCGCGTTCGAGTGAGCACACTGCGTCCTTCTCCTCACTGGCGATGGTAATGACGTCGCCGCTTCCCGGCATCTTGAGGACGTTGTAGCCGTGGTGAGTCACCACCATAAACTTGGCTAGGGCTGGGTACCCGAGGATGGTGTTGTAAGGGAGATGGATGTGGGCGATATGAAAGTCGATGAGCTCAGTGTGGTAGTTGTCGCGCTTGCTAAAGGTGACAGGTTGGCGTACCTGCCCTACGGGGGTGGTGGAGCCGCCAGTCACTCCGGAGAAGGGCTTGGTAGACAGCAGCTGATCATAGGGTACTTGGAGGCTGTCGAATGTTTAGATGGACACGATGTTGAGCCCTGCGCCACCGTCGATGAGGGTCTTGGTAACTTAAATTTTGGTGATGACGGGCGAACAAAGCATCGGGAGGGCGCCAGCTGTAGCCGCGCACTTGAGCTGGTCTGCTGAACTGAAGGTGATGGGGCATCTGGACCACCTAAGTGGGCGAGTAGCCTCGAGCTTGGGGAGAGCCGCATTTACTTCACAGGAGAACTACTTGAAGAGGCGCTGAGAAGCTGGGGCCTGTGCTCCGCCCAAGATGCAGGCGATGGCACGTGGCTCCTGGAAGCCCCCAACCCCCTCGTCCTGGTCGTCGTTTCCCCTTGGCGGTGGAAGAGGTGGAAGGCCCTGCCCTGAGGACAGTCCTCCCGAGGCTGGTCCCTCCAGGCGTCCTCGCGGGGTTGGCCGCGCCAACGGTCCTCCCAAGGCTGATCACGCCACTCCTGGCGGGGGCCACGGTCGTCCCAGCGTCCCCCGGTCTGACTTCCCCCGCGGTCGTAGCCATGGTTGCCGCGCTCGGGGCGTTGGATGACGCGTCCTTCGTGGTGGGCCCTGAGCTCTTGACAGTCATGAGTATTGTGGTTGTGCACATTGTGGAAGGCGCAAAACGCCCGGCCGTTCTTGGGTGGCTCTGGGTAGTCGCGGCCGCGCTTCATTTCTGGTTCGGCTGCAAGCACTGCCACTCCCTTGCGCTTTACGTCCTTGCTCTTGGTCTTCTTGTCTTTGGGTTCAGCAGCAGGGAGCTCGACGAGGGAGAGGCACCCCTCCTCAGCTCTGGCGCACTCGATCGCAAGGTTGAACAGCTCCAGGGACGTGCACAAATCATCGTGGATGGCGAGTGTGACACCCCGAGACCGGTGCGCCAGGTGTCAGCCAGTTATTCGTCGCCGTTGCCATGTCATCTGCTTGCGTGTTGCATCTTGCCATGTCATCATGTGTGTTGCATCATCATGTTTTCAAAACTTGCATCCATCCGAGTTCCCTCGTCCTCTCCGTTGTCCGTTCTGAGCCCACACACTCACACGCGCCCGCGGTGCCTCCGAATATTTATTTTATGAGTGGCCGAAAAATGTTCTCGGAATGGGTTGAAGCTTAGCGTGTGGTCTTATTATAGTGTAGACAGGCTGCCTGCCAAATTTCATCGCATTCGGAGCTCGTTTGATAGCCCAACGGATATATATAGCGGCACTAGTCGCCAGTTAAAACGTCGGACGTTTTCATTCTCCGAAAACCCCGCGGGCCTCTTCTCTTCTCTCCCCACAACCCCTCCTACACAGCCCACTACCTAACCTAGGCCCATCCTACCCCCCCT
>LR738711.1:418805578-419076321 GCA_902687465.1 Secale cereale
ATCCTAACCCCTCCTGCCTATAAATGGACACTCCCATGTCTAAAAATGGCATCCCTAGCCTTCCCCTACCTCCTAGCCCCCCTCCTCCTCTAATTTCGTGCAAAAACTGCTGCCCTGCCGCCACTTGTCGCCGGCCAGACGGCCAGCCAGCGCCGCCTCCACTTGGCGCCACCTGAGTGGCCAGCCAACCAGCCAGGCGCCTCCCCCTCCAATCCCGTCGCTCCACTTGGCCTCCCCACGTCGCCTCCCAGCCGCCAGGCCCGCCGGGGCCCGGATCCGACCCGCCGTGGGCCGAATCGGGCCCGAGCAGCCCCCGCCGTCAGTCGCGTTCGAGGCCCCGTGCCCCTCTCCATCGACCAACCACCTTCCGAGCCCCACGAGCCCTGCCTTGTCGGAGGTCCCGCCGGCCGCACACCGGATCCGCCGCACGCGCCGCCGGCGAGCCTCGCCGGTACCCCAGGTTCCAGTGCCCACACCTCCTTCTCCCTCTTTGCTGGCTCCCTCTCGTTCCTCTTCCTCGTGCTCACCTTCTTCGTCTCTGCCCCAGGAGCGCCGCCGTCCTATGGAGCCTCGCCGTCCGTCGTCATCGTTAGATCTGGGGCCCCTGCCCACGGATCCGTCCATTCTCGGCCACCGGCGCCGTCCCCAGCCCCCTCGGCTCCCGCTGCATGCCCGCCGACCGCCGCCATGGCTTCTACTCGCCAGGAGCAGACGCAGCAGAGGAGAACGACAGCCTCCACCCCGCCTGGGCCTCCTCCCCTGCCCTTCGAGTGGGCCTGCCCGGTCCACCTCTCCGTCGGCCCATCTCCGCCGGCCTACTGCCTCCTCCGCTTCGACATGGGCCAAAGCCCATGGGTGAGCAGTTTAAATCCCGCCCATGCACCGAATAGCTATACGGCGCTTGCTATGTTTTTTTTCTCCCTGAGTGTAAAAATGACTAAGTCCTTTTTCTGTTTTGTAATTTTGTTGCATACTTTGCATGCATGTAACTTTGTGTGTGGTTATCCAAATGATGCGTGTAATATGTCAAAATGATCGTGGTGATATGATCTACACTTTGTTCCATTGTGCCATGCTTATTTGAGTTCATCTAGATGTCCTAATCTCTGTTGCAAGAGTGCTACTTGTTATAAACTACTGCTACTTGTTAATTTGATGCCATGTTTGAGATGTGATAAATTGGTGCATGTTTATTCAAATGATGCATATGATATGTCAAAATGTTCATTATGAAGGGTACTACATGATGGTTGCTGTAGCATGCTTGTTTGAGTCCATATTGCCATGTTAATCTCTGTTGCAAAAGTGCATTTGGCTGTTAATTGCTGAAACTTGTTATGAGATGCTAATTTCACTTGATCATTGCTATTGATGTGGTTGTCCTCATGCCACATGTCTAGATGTTTTAGAAGCACAATAATATGGTCTTTGCTGTGGTGCATTTAACTTTCCATGATATGCCTTCTGTTGACTTAAACATGCTTGTAAACATGCCATGTTGTTGTTACTGTTTTATACTTAGTGAAATTTCTGCTAAGTCTGGAATTTGTTATAACCTGATGCTATGTTTGCTTGATGCCCTAGGAAAATCCATGCTAGTTTTGGAGTGGCCAATGATCATTCCTTTTTGCACATGTTATTGTCTATCCATTCATGCCCTTACTTGATCATATGACCTGCTGTAGCTTATTTATTTCTTGCTCTCAAGTTGCTATAAAATATAACTGTCAGGTTTTTAACAGCATGTTCAATTTGGTGTAGCTTGTTGCTATTGATCCATGCCTCCTATGGAGATGCTCCAATGGAGTTGTTTGCTGTAGGATATGTCTACTACATGTCCATCCTCTTTATGTTCTTATTAGAGTTGATATGCATGTTGTTTTGTGCCTCCGAAGGCAGCATCGTGAAGATGTTTTTGCCTTCCCAGATTTTGGCTATGTCTGGATAATTTTATTGCAACTTGCCATGCTTGGTTAAATGTGTTCCAGCAAGGTTTTGGGTGTGCTCTAAGTTCCTACTTGTTAAGTATCATGTCTACTTCAGATCCATGCTTCTTGTTATGATGTTTGGGTGTTGTAGCTTATATATATCTTGCTCCAAAGTTGTTATGTGGCTGTTAACTTCAGCTTGTTGTTATTTCTTGTTTCATGTGTATCTTTTAGCCCGTTGCTCCGTTTTGAGTGTGCCCTATATGAAACTTGTGTGATTTTGCATGTAGAATCATAATATCATGTTGTTGTCATGTTTGGAGTGAGTTTGCTTGATGTTTGGGTGCATCTTGCACCGATGACATGCTTGTCTTGGTTTGCTCATATCTTCTAGGTCGTAGCTCCGAATTAAACAAACTTGATATGTAACATGACTAGAATTTCGTGTAGATCATCATGGTGCATGTTAACCTAATGTTTAACAACTTTAACTTAAGGTTTGTTCAGATCTGGACTAATTTCAAACTATGCATATGAGGACTTACCGGATTTGTTATAAGTAGTTTCCGGCCTCATTTAAACTTGTTGACTTGTGTTGTTTTTCTGTGCTTCCTACCTTGCCATGTATTGCATCATATATAGACTTATCTTGCATCATACTTGCTTGAGCATATTGTCATGTTCTTGTGTTGTTTTTCTGTGCTTCCTACCTTGCCATGTATTGCATCATACTTGCTTGAGCATATTTTCATGTTCTTGTGTTGTTTTTCTGTGCTTCCTACCTTGCCATGTATTGCATCATATATAGACTTGTCTTGCACCATACTTGCTTGAGCATATTGTCATGTTCTTGTGCTGTTTTTCTGTGCTTCCTACCTTGCCATGTATTGCATCGTATATAGACTTGTCTTCCATCATACTTGCTTGAGCATATTGTCATGTTTTTGTGTTGTGTGTTTACCGTATTGCTTGCTTCTTATCGTTAGTGCTTGTTCCGTTGCGATCGTGAGGATTCGTTCGTCTACGCGTGGTTCACCTCCGAGGCTTCTTCTTCGTCTACTTCATGGATCCGTTCTTCTTCCTTGCGGGATCTCAAGCAAGATGACCATACCCTTGGATACCTTTACTATCATTGCCTTTGCTTAGTTGTCTCGATGCTATCGTTATATGTCGCGCTACCCATCTTATTGTCAGCCCCTCTCCTTGTTGCCATGAAACCTCTAACCTTTGACACCTTCTTAGCAAAACCATTGTTTGGCTATGTCACCCGCTTGCTCAGCCCCTCTTATAGCGTTGTTAGTTCCAGGTGAAGATGAAGATCGTTCCTTGTTGGAACTTGTTGTTGGAATATCACAATATCTATTATTACTATTAACACACCTATATACTGGGCACGGGTGGAAGGCTTGGCCTTTTGCTCGGTGTTTTGTTCCACTCATGCCACCTTAGGAGCCGATAAACCGGCATTATGTTCATTGATTTTGCGTTCCTTACACGGTTGGGTATATGGGGACCCCTTGAATAAAACTCCTCCAGCAAGGCCCAACTTTGGTTTTAATTTGCCTCATAATAAAAAAAACTTCATTAATTAATTGCATAGGGGGTCATGTCCCTGGGTTCTTAATTCTACATAACAGGGGGGCCAGTGCTGATGGTGTTGGTCCCAAATGGGGGTTATGCGGGGCCACCACGGGGAAACTCGAGGATTGGTTTTACCTGTAGGATCGCCTATCCGGTCGTGGCCTGAGAAGAGATACGCACGGCTACTATCAGGGTGTCGGCACGCCGGGAGGTCTTGCTGGACTTGTTTTACCATTGTCGAAATGTCTTGTGCACCGGGATGCCGAGCCTGATCGGATTTCCATAAGATAAGGGGTAATAATTATTATTACTTCAGCTGATCGTGAGAGCTTGTGATGGGCTAAGTTGGGACACCCCTGCAGGGTTATGATCTTTCGAAAGCCGTGCCCGCGGTTATGTGGCAGATTGGAATTTGTTAATGTCCGGTTGTAGAAAACTTGATAGAGGATCCGAAGTAAAACACACAACTGTGTGAGTAACCGTGACTGTCTCTTTTCACTTTGAGAAGAGAACACGGTGGGCTTATGTTTGACTCGTAGGTAGATCAGGATCTTTAGCGATCATTATTATTTTGCGACCGCGTGCGTAGATGCTCATCTTATTCTTGTACTCGTAAGTTAGCCACCATATATATTGCTTAGCCGCTGCTGCAACCTCACCACTTTACCTCATCATACCCATTAAGCTTTAATAGTCTTGTTACCCATGGTTATGGGATTGCTGAGTCCTCGTGGCTCACAGATACTACAACAACAGTTGCAGGTGTAGGTTTCCGACGTCTTGACGTGAGAGCGATGTCTTGTGTTGGAGTTCTTTCTTCTTCTTCTTCAGTCTTGGGTTTGGTTCCGGGTCGGCAGCCTGGGATAGCAGATGGATGTCGTGTGCTTTTCATGTTTGTATCCGTAGTCGGATACTTTGTATTGATGTTGTGGTATTCATGTGAATTGTATGTATTGTTGTATCCCCCATGTATGTATGTAATGGTACGATGTAATGATATCCATCTTGTTAAGCGCCCGAAATGCGGTTGTGCCCCAATCACGTAAGTGTCACGTGATCGGATAGAATCGCATCTTGGGCCTGACAGCGAGCTCTTCCTTCATCTTGATGTCGCGAACGCCATCTGAGAAAGCCGAAATGATGGCCTTGTCCGTGACCTTGGGGATCTTGACGCGGACACTGTTGAAGCATTGGATGAACTTATGTAGGGTTTCTCCTGGTTGTTGCTTGATACGCCGCAGGTCACCCGCGGCCGGAGGGCGGCCTCAGGTGCCTTGGAAGTTGGCGATGAACCGCTCGCGCATCTCACTCCAGGTGGATATCGATCCCACGGGCAGGTTCAAGAGCCACGAGTGCGCGCCATCTTTGAGGGCCATGGGGAACAAGTTCGCCATGATCTTCTCGTTGCGGCCGGATGCTTCGATGCTTAGCTCGTAGAGCTGCAGGAATTCCGCCAAGTCGGGGGTGCCGTCGTAGCGTGGAGGCAGGTCGGGCTTGAACTTCCCAGGACAGTTGACGTTGCGCAGCTCGGGGCGAGGGCCTTGCAGCCTACTGTCGACACCGGTGCTTGTTGGGGAGGTGGAACTTGATCTTGGTCCTCGCGCGCCACCGCGGCAGGGGGCGCGCGGTCTCGGCGCAATGGCGGAGGGAGTGCGGGCGCTCCCCCGCGAGGCCGCTGGATATCTTGGCATCTTCCTTCTTCATGCACTAGCGCCGCGCGTGCGCGGTCACGTCGCGGGGCCACGTGCCTTGGGTCTTGGACGACGCCTTCACGCGGGGGTAGCAGTGTAGCTTCATGGGCCTCGTCATCCGCATGGGGAGGCGGACGAGGTAAGGAGATGGATGCGGTCAAGCAATTCTTCATAGATGTCGTCGACAGGGCGGTAGCGCAGGAGCTCGTGTGCCATGAGCAAGAAAGCCTGCGCGTCCGCGGGTCTGCGACGAGCATGGGATGAAGAGACCGCTAGGGTTAGTGACGGGGTAGCGGTGCGTCCTACACGCCGCACAGAGGGGTGTAGAGATGATGCCTGCTGTTCATGCCGCGCCAGCCTGGTGGCGGTGTTGGCGGCAGGCGATGGAGAACGGCGGGGTGGTCCGCCGCCAGGAGTAGTCGGAGCAACGCAGGCAGCAAGGGCAGCTCACCACTTAGCATAGGCTCTGCGAGCGTCAGCCATGGGACTACTGGGACGACGGAGCGTTGATCGACGGTAGGGAAGTTTCGGCACACCCCTACCTGGTGCGCCAGATGTCGGATCTCGGGTTCCGGCAAAACCCTTATGGTTCGAACTCTGGGGTGCGCACGAAGATCTCTCCTTTCGCCCTAACTTGTCTACTCAACAACCCTAGGCCTAGCTTGTGAGATCAGTAGAACAAGGGACACAAAGTTTATACTGGTTCGGGCCACCGTTGTGGTGTACTACCCTAATCCAGTGTGGTTTGGTGGATTGACTTGTAGGCTGATGAAGAACTAGTACATGGATGAACAGCCTCCTGAGGAGAGGGGTTCTTGTGCTCGGGTGTGCTTGTAGTGTGTGCCTTATATCTGATCAGCTCAAGATGATCTGATCCCAATGGTGGTGGCTAGTCCTATTTATAGCGGCCCGGGTCCTCTTCCTAAATATTGAGCAGGAAGGGATCCCACAACGGCCAAATTTGAAGGGGGACAGCTAGTACATGCTATCCTGGCAAAAGGTGGTCTTCTCCTGCCAAAGGCTCTGGTGGTGACGCTGCCGTGGTCTCCGCGATGACCTCCGTTCTGCCGTCCTGCTAGTCTTGGTCTCGTAGCACCGATATGGAAACCTTTGCCTGCTGCCTCAGGACTCTTTGTCTGCACCTACTCTTTTAGCACCAAAGAGGAAACTGGTACCATGCGCCCGTTGGTGCCCGCCTGGCATTGGTCGTCACTGCTCACGTCACGAGGACCTCGCGAGGTGTCCCTCGCCTCGATATCTCCGATCCTCACGAGCCGGCCTAGTGAGGCCGCCCCAGGGAATGCCTTGTGTCGTCCGCCTCGCGAGGCTTGGCCCCTCGCGAGGGTCTTCAGTGGTTGGTAATGATGTCGGGCCGTACCAGGCTGCCTGGTGAGCCACGCCCTGGGCCGCAGGCAGGCAAGTCTGGGTACCCCCGTTCCCAGAACGCCGACATCAACATGCAAGATCTTTGGCAAATTGTTGGACCAAAAAAGGAACATACCTTATGATGGGACCATATGTGTAGTCAACGCCATCGTAGAAGGGATGACACCAGTCACCAACATGGATGATTCAATTAATGTGACCTTTTTGTGAAGTTCACCTAAAATGAAGCAATGTTTGCATCATGCAGTTAGCAAGTACTTGGTCCCATGAGCTAGCAGCTTCTTCTTCATTAGTTGCAATAAAATTGACCAACATCAAGGTTGGTCGTGAAGCTCCAGGAATGTTCAACTATAATTTGGATACATTTTGTGCAGTTCAACTAAGATCAAGCGTGAAATGTATATATCTGTTTGCACAAAAATGTGGAAAGGAGGGTGACTAATAAGTGATGAAACATACATCAAACGAAAAGAAGCATGTTCCTTATCTAAATGGCGATCCTACAAGGACAGTAGCAATTTCTAAAGCAACATCATTGCTAGATATTAGTGTGGGCATTAGGATTAACTATGACAACCGTTAAATACAACATTTTAATGGTGCCATTGCTTCATTTTACCAGCAACATTACATTAACAGCTGCTAAAGAGTTGGTATTTGGGCACGGGAGAGTGGGCGGACCAGAACGCTTGCATATCTAGCAAAAATAAGAAACTTATCTTAATGGGAAATTTAGCAGGACATGAAAAACAGTGCCATTGATTCATAATACTGGACTCATTACATTGAAAACAACATTGGGTTAACGTGTCCTTACTTTAACAGTGGGACTGCTACATTTTACCATTGGCATTACATAAGAGGAGCTTAGGGAAACAAACATCCAAATAGGATATCTAGGTTGGTCCTAGTTTTGTTATGTATAGCCACCTTATACTGTGTGAGGCTAGCAAATCTAGTGCTGGACATACTTTGTTGACTTGTCCTCTAGTCCCCACATTCTTTCCCTTTTCAACCAATAGATCGGTTTATATTGAGTTTGTACTTCGTTTCCCTTTATTTCCCTATTAGACCAAGAGACCAATTGGATAGCCAGTCTCTGCTACTTTTCGCCCCCATAATTTCCTCTTTCGAACAAGTCCTAGATTCAAGCAACAAATCTTCCCCGACCCCACCCCCTTTCTTCCCTATTTGAACCAAGTAGTATTAGATTCGACTGCATGAAGTAGTTTTACCTCTTAACAGTAAAAATTTAGGTGGCTTTCAAACAGCCAATCTATCCTATCTACGAGGGGGCCTGAGAAATAGTAAAAATATACAAGTACAACGACGTCGCTAGGTGGGAAGTTATACTTGAAGGAGGTCTATATGATCTTGCTGTGAAAAACAGAATCGTTAGCGCTCGCTAGAATTTAGGTGCCAAGTAGAACCTTTGGGAATACTTGTGTGAAGTTTATATGATCTTGCTGTGAAAAACAGAATCGTTAGCGCTCCCTAGAATGGTCACTAGATTTTACTGGAGCGTGCTATTTAGTTGATTATTTTTGCAGATGATTAATAAACAAATTCCTCACGTTTACCAACTTAGTTTAATTTTTTGGAGTTACAGAAGTATGCGAAAACTGCAGATTACTACAGACTATTCTGTTTTTGACAGATTCTGTTTTCCGTGTGTTGTTTGCTTATTTCAATGCATCTATGAGTAGTATTGGGAAGTATGAATCATAGAGAAGTTGGAATACAGTAGGTTTAACACCAATATAAACAAATAATGAATTCATTGCAGTACCTTTGATTAGTGGTTTGTTTTTTTATACTAATAGAGCTCACAAGATTTTTGTCTAAGTTTTGTGTTGTGAAGTTTTCAAGTTTTGAGTATTGCTTTGATGGACTATGGAACAAAGAGTGGCAAGAGCCTAAGCGTGGGGATGCCCAAGGCACCCCAAGGTAAAATTCAAGGACAACCAAAAGCCTAAGCTTGGGGATGCTCCAGGAAGGCATCCCCTCTTTCGTCTTCATCCATCGGTAACTATACTCCGAGCTATATTTTTATTCACCACATGATATGTGTTTTATTTGGAGCATCTTGTATAATTTGAGTATTTTCTTGTTAGTTTGCCACAATTATCCTTGCTGGACACACCTATTTGAGAGAGTTAAATATGGCCTAGGAATTGCTATAACACTCTATGTGCTTCATTCATATCTTTTGAGTTGAATAGTTTTTGCTCTAGTGCTTCACTTATATCTTTTAGAGCACGGTGGTGATTATATTTTGTAGAAAATTTTCAACTCTCATGCTTCACTTATTTTTATTTGAGAGTCTATTAAAACAGCATGGTAATGTGCTTAGGCTATAAAACTAGTCTTCACATGATAGACATTCAATATCAATGTAGTAAAAATTTCACACTAAGTGCATTGAATATGATGAGAAGTTGGATGCTTGATAATTGTTTTGAGATATGAGGATAGTGATATTAGAGTCATGCTAGTGGAGTTATTATGAAATTGAGAAATGCTTGTGTTAAAGTTAGTGATTCCCATAGCATGCACGTATGGTGAACCGCTATGTGACGAAGTTAGAGCATGAGGTATTTGTAAAGTGTCAACCTTTGTGTGGAGGTCGGGGGCGCGCGATGGTTAACTCCTACCGACCTCCCCCCTAGGAGCATGCGTTGATTGCTTTGTTTTGATGACTCATAGATTTTTGCAATAAGTATAGGATTTCTTTATGACTAATGTTGAGTCCATGGATTATACGCACTCTCACCCTTCCACCATTGCTAGCCTCTCTTGTACCGCGCAACTTTCGCCGGTACCATACACCCACTATATATCCTTCCTCAAAACAGCCACCATATATATTCCTCAAAATAGCCACCATATATATTCCTCAAAACAGCCACCATACCTACCTATCATGGCATTTCCATAGCCATTTCGAGATATATTGCCATGCAACTTTCCACCGTTCTGTTCATATGACACGCATCATATTGTCATATTTCCTTGCATGATCATGTAGTTGAATCGTATTTGTGGCTAGGCCACCATGTATAATTTTTCATACATGTCACTATTGATTCATTGCACATCTCGGTACACCGCCGGAGGCATTCATATAGAGTCATACTTTGTTCCAGTATCGAGTTGTAATACCGAGTTGTAATTCAATGAAAGTGTGATGATCATCATTATTAGAGCATTGTCCCATGTGAGGAAAGTCTAAATCAAGAAAGCCCCTCAAAAAAAAGAAAAAAAAGGCCAAAGAAAAAAAGAAAGGCCCAAAAAAAGGAAAAAAAGAAAAAGGGACAATTGCTACTATCTTTTTCCACACTTGTGCTTCAAAGTAGCACCATGTTCTTTATGATAGAGAGTCTCATGTTTAGTCACTTTCATATACTAGTGGGAATTTTCATTATAGAACTTGGCTTGTATATTCCAATGATGGGCTTCCTCAAATGCCCTAGGTCTTCGTGAGCAAGCAAGTTGGATGCACACCCACTAGTTTCTTTTGTTGAGCTTTCATACATTTTTAGCTCTAGTGCATCCGTTGTATGGCAATCCCTACTCACTCACATTGATATCTATTGATGGGCATCTCCATAGCCTGTTGATACTCCTAGTTGATGTGAGACTATCTCCCTCCTTTTTGTCTTCTCCACAAGCACCTCTCTATTCCACCCATAGTGCTATCTGCATGGCTCATGCTCATGTATTGCGTGAAAGTTGAAAGGTTTGAAAGAATAGAGTATGAAAACAAGTGCTTGGCTGAAATCGGGGTTCTGCATGATATGAATAGTTTGTGTGATGAAGAGGGAGCATAGCCAGACTATATGTTTTTGTAGGGATAACTTTCTTTAGCCATAGTATTTTGAGAAGACATGATTGCTTTGTTAGTATGCTTGAAGTATTATTATTTCTTATGTCAATATAGACTTTTGTCTTGAATCTTTTAGATCTGAACATTCATGCCACAATTAAGAGTATTACATTGAAAAACTATGTTGGTTAGCATTCCACATCAAAAATTCTGTTTTTATCATTTACCTACTAGAGGACGAGCAGGAATTAAGCTTGGGGTTGCTTGATACATCTCCAATGTATCTATAATTTTTTATTGTTCCATGATATTATTTATGATGTTTTCGATGTTTAATGGGCTTTGTTACACACTTTTATATTATTTTTGGGACTAACCTACTAACCCAAAGGCCCAATCCAGATTGCTGTTTTTTGCCTGTTTTAGGGTTTTACAGAAAAGGAATATCAAACGGAGTCCAAACGGAATGAAGCCTTCGGGAGAGATATCTTTGGAGCAAAATACGCATGGGAGACTTGAGAACCACGGAGTAGGGCTGACGTGGCGTACACGAGGGTGGGGGCGTGCCCCCTGCCTCGTGGGCACCCCGTCTAGCCCCCGGTGCGCTCCTTCCTCCTATATATACCTACGTACCCCGAAACCATCCGACGAACAGAAAAAACCCTAGTTCCACCGCCGCAACCTTCTGTTCCCGTGAGATCCCATCTTGGGGGCTGTTCCGGAGCTCTTGACGTGGCGTTCACGAGGGTGGGGGGCGCGCCCCCCTGCCTCGTGGGCACCCCGTCTGGCCCCCGATGTCCTCCTTCCTCCTATATATACCTACGTACCCCGAAACCATCCGACGAATAGAAAAAACCCTAGTTCCACTGCCGCAACCTTCTGTTCCCGTGAGATCCCATCTTGGGGCCTGTTCCGGAGCTCCGCCGGAGGGGGGATCTTCCACGGAGTACTTCTACATCATCATCATCGCCTCCCCATGAGTTGTGAGTAGTTTACCACAGACCTTCGGGTCCATAGCTAATATCTAGATGGCTTCTTCTCTCTCTTTGGATCTCAATACCAAGTTCTCCTCGGTCTTCTAGGAGATCTATTCGATATAATCTCTTTTTGCGGTGTGTTAGTCGAGATCCGATGAATTGTGGGTTTATGATCAAGATTATCTATGAGAAATATTTTGTTCTTTTCTGAACTCTTTATGTATGATTATAATATCCTTGCAAGTCTCTTCGAATTATTTGTTTGGTTTGGTCTACTAGATCTATAGTTCTTGCAATGGGAGAAGTGCTTGGCTTTGTGTTCAATCTTGCGGTGTCCTTTCCCAATGACAGTAGGGGCAGGAAGGCACGTATTGTATTGTTGCCATCGAGGATAAAAAGATGGGGTTTATATCACTATGTTTGAGTTTATCCCTCTACATCATGTCATCTTGCTTAAGGCGTTACTCTGTTCTTATAAACTTAATACTCTAGATGCATGCAGGATAGCGGTCGATGTGTGGAGTAATAGTAGTAGATGCAGAATCGTTTCGGTCTACTTGTCTCGGACGTGATGCCTATATATAATGATCGTGCATAGATAGTCTCATAATTATTCGCTTTTCTATCAATTGCTCGATAGTAATTTGTTTACCCGCCGTAGAATATCGCTATCATGAGAGAAGCCACTAGAGAAAACTATGGCCCCCGGGTCTATTCTCAACATATCAATCTACAATCTACTTTACTTTTCCGCTTTTACTTTCTGTTCTTATAACCAAAAATACCAAAAATATCAAACTATCATCTCTATCAGATCTCACTTTCGTAAGTGACCGTAAAGGGATTGACAACCCCTTATCGCGTTGGCTGCGAAGTTCTTATTTGTTTGTGCAGGTGCGAGGGACTCGCGCGTGGTCTCCTACTGGATTGATACCTTGGTTCTCAAAAATTGAGGGAAATACTTACGCTACTGTGCTGCATCTCCCTTTCCTCTTCGAGGGAATACAACGCAAGCTCGAGAAGTAGCATTACACCGAAATTTTCAGATATCTCTTTGTCTCGTTGTGCTCGGAAAACTCCCTCCATCTCAACCCGCGTGTTGCCATCCGAAAATTACAATGCGTGCGAAAACTACCATCACCTGCGAAATCCCCACAAGCGAAATTCTCGTAATACCCCCTGAACCGAATGAACCACCTAGTTCAAATTGGTGGGGCTATTTTTGTAACTTACCCCACATTTCGGACAAGCGCGTCCCTATGTCATGGTTCCCCCCTCCCATCCCCTCTGCCTCCCCCTTTCGAACACCGAGGCCGCGAAAACTCACGAAGCCCCATAACCTCCTCGTCCGCCACCCGGCCATAGCCTCTTCCCCGACGACATCGTCCACCGCAACACCTTGACCTCCCTCATCCACCGCACCAGTTCAGACACCCCGTCCTCCAACTCCAAGGAGTTGCCCTGATGTTCCCCTCATCTTTTGCACCTCCTCCATTCCCACACCACCATCTTCGCCTGCACCACCGGAAGAGCAGCATCATCATCGATTCCTCGAATGAAGCTGAGGCCTAATCGGTGCCACCAAAGAGGTTCTACACTAATCGCTGCATTTTCTTCTTGCTTTGATCTCATGGTGCTGCCGGCGCTCGGTCCCGAGCCACCATAGCGCCGCTCCATCTACGGCGGCGTCGCTCCCTCGACGGTGAAGTCCACATCAGTCAGAGCTACTGGTGCTTTGGTTCTCGCTCGCGCTGCTGCTCTGCTCTTGCTCTCCGGTCCCCTGCCTGGTCTGATCTTGCTCTTGCTCACGCTGTTGCTCTTGCTCTTGCTCTTTCTTGCACTACTGCTGCACGAGCAGCGGATCCTACTCTCGCTCGAGCCCTGCAGCTGCTACCCGAGATGCTGCTACATGACTAGCTGCCCCGGCTCTCGCATGCACTGCTGCTACAGGCGCTGCTGCTACTGCTTTTCTACTACTAGTGCATTCAGTTTCTACAATAAAATTCCATTTCGACATATAAATTCAGTTTCGATAGTAAAATCCAGTTTCGACAGTTAAATTTAGTTTCGACAGTTAAGTTCAGAGATGAGCGGCTGATGTATTTTACATCTAGCACTTTGTGGTTATGTATTTTACATCATCTATTGGAGATGTTATTAGAATTCCACTTAGGTTAACATTGTCTCTCTTGTCCTGCTTCATCCTCGCCATCGTACAACTCACCGGAGCTGCTCCAATGACGAAACCTTCCATCACAGTCGAGCAGTACCCTTGGCTCCATCTCCAAGCGCCTAATATCTTCTTCCCCTCCTCCGTCTACCACATCAGTCGCAACATCCTCGGCGACCAATCCAATAATGCTGAGATTGACATGGCTTCGCCATAGAGGTTGTACACTTGCTGCATCACTTTTTTACTCTACATGTTATATATATTATCCACTGAGCACTAGTAGTAACCCGAAATACGATTAGTTTCTCCTATATAACAAGTAGTGAGTTACCATGCAGCCTAGCTATCCGTGGTGGACTCTCTTGAAAGCCATAATTATTTATTTCTACATGTTTGAGATGTGCATTTATAGATGGGCCAGGGAGTTGAGCTAGTAGGGCAGTGGCCTGGGTCCAAAGTAGTAGAAGTAGCACAAAAACATTTTTGGAGTGTAGGCTTTTCCCTGTTCAAGCCTGCCTACTACACAAGTGCTTGAAAGGAAAAATGAAGGAAAAACATAGGAATTGGAAAGTTTCCTATGGAACTACTATTCATGCATTTGGTTCAAAGGAAAGGAGCAAAAGAAAACTGTATGATTTGTTCTTTTAGTGTCTCCTTGATATAAAAATTGTAGGAATTTTAATATCCACTTGGCCTGCTTTTAAAATTACTATTCATGAAGCACAAGACTGTGAGATAGTAGCATAATATCATTATAATTGTACATTTTCTTGTGGTTTGACTTAGTTTCACCACGCTTCTTTGCATTCATGTGATCTTCCAATTCTTGTGAACCAAACACCCGGATTGACAGAAATCTTGTGTTTTTAAATTCTCCTTTTGCACATGCATTATTATCCTATTCCTATGTATTTCCTGTCCCTGCATTGTTAGGATCCTCCAATTCAAATAAGCCCTTACAGAAATATTTCTGTTACAGATATGTGTCAAAGAAAACCTTGTGTGGTTTGTCCCGCTCCTGCTGCACTATGGTACACCCCAGCTCAGCAGCTCCAACGACGTAAGGGTTCACCATAGTAGGGATCCGCCCTCTAGACTGTCTTTTGTTGCCTTATATCTTCTTCCTCACCGCCGACAGCCACGACAACTGCATTACCATCATCAACTGAGCAGAGGACTTTGAGGACTACACGGGTACGGAAGAGAGGTCACACTCTTTCGTGTCTGCTTACGTTATGCATCGCTTAACATGATGACATGCTACTTTATTGTCGTGTTCACCGATTAGACTCTGAGCCCGGTCCAAACTAATGCTCAAACTTGAGTTTTTAAATGGTTGTGGGGTACATACTGGGGCAGCAATCAATACTATTTGTCTACTATCTGATTAATCTTGGGTGTCTACTGTGAGTTTCATGTTGGGTGGAAAAAACATTAAAGGAGCCATTATCTGTACTTTTTAACTAAAGCTATTATCTGCCTGCTATCATTGGTTTTTGGTCTATCCATTGTATGCACTCCTTACATAATCTCACTATGTTTTACTCCTATGCATGTCAGTTATTATACAAAATGGTACTGAACATGTGATACATCCAAAACGTATCTATAATTTCTGCTTGCTCCATGCCACTTTTGGGTGATATTGCTATGATATTCATACACTTCCATACACTTTTGATCATATTTGGACTAACTTACTAATCCAGTGCACCCCAGTGCCAGTTTCTGTTTTTGGCTGTTTTTGTATTTCAGGTTTTCACGTTTCGAGAACTGCCCAGAAAAATCCAGAAAAATCATATAAAAAATCAGCGAACCGGAAACAACACTGCGTCCGAAGGGCAGCCTGGGGGGGGGGGGCACAGGGGCTCCAGGTGCCCTGTGGGCGCCCCCCCCTGGGCCGCGCCGGGGGGGCGCCTGGGCCCCCCGAGGCTCCCCCGGTGCCCTACTTTGGCATATATTTAAAGGGTTCCCCGTAACCCTCAGAACAGGACTTCTTTCAACGATCCCATCTCTGTTCCGCCGCCGCCGCCGCTTCCAAGATCGGGAGCACCAGGAGAACTCTTCCCGGCACCCTGCCGGAGGGGGGATCACCACCTGGAGCTTCTTCACCACCATGGACGCCTCCCGGATGACTCGTGAGTAGTCTCCCTTGGACCATGAGTCCATGACCAGTAGCTATGTGATGTTCTCCTCCCGTTCTTGTGCTTCACTAATTAGTCCTCGTGAGCTGCCCTACATGATCGAGTCACCTATGTAATCCTTATGTTGTTGCTATGTTGAGTTTGCTGGGATCCGATGGATTATGAGATTATGTTCAGATTGATCTTGAGTAATATATTTGATTCACCTCTGTTATATTTTAGTTCATAAGTAATTCTTGCATGTTCTCCGTTGTTATTTATTGCTTTGGCCAAGTAATAGGTAGTGACTCCAAGAGGGAACGTTATGCTCGATTGTGGGTTCATGCCCCTCGATGACTAGCTTGAGTGACAGAAACATGAGTCTAGGGGATGTTCTGTTGCCACAAGGGGGAAAACAATGGTGCTTGTGCCCGCGGGTGCAAGGATTGTTTACTTTACGCAAAGTTCTTTTAATGCAGTTGTCTGTTGCATTGAGTTTACACTATGGGTGGGACTCGCAACTTAATACCAGCGAGATGTTCTGGATAGATATCTCAAGGTGGATGATTAGTAGTAGGTATTGATGGATTTCGGTCTACTTACTTTGGCGTACCGCCCATGCTTTGAACCTCAACCTTTCTTGCAATGTAGTCAGCATTGGTTTGCGTTCGTGGTCCTGTCAATTGCCCAGCTGTAATTTGTTACCTCACATAGCTGTTTTATCGTCTTTTGGGAGAGAGACATCACTAGTGAACATCATGAGACTCCGGTCCATATTACCACCATTGATCACATCCACTATTTACTTTTCGCTATTTTATTTACTATTGCAAAACACTATCCATCACTACTATCATATTGCTTTTAACCCTTTGTGAACTACAAGGCCGGAGAGATTGACAACCTCTCTGTACTCGTTGGGAGCAAAGTTATTTGTATCTGTGTGCAGGTCCACGTTGATTGCTAATTGCGCCGTTAGCAGTTGACACCTACCTGTTGAACCTAGGAGTCTCTGGGGATTCGACCCTTAGCATCTTTGCTAAGGGAAAACACTTCTACTTACTGCATCTTACACCTTCCACTTGGGGTAACCAACGAGGGGTTCGAGGCCCATCAACATGTAGAGCAAAAGAGACGAGCCTTGCATGGCAATAAAATTTCATGCAAATGTCGCTCCATGGTGGACACAAAAGCAAATCCCCTCCCCCCATTCCACACTGTAATCAAGAGGAAGATAACTTTTCAGAGAGGGATTCATAGGGTGCAGACCACTCCTATTTAACCCCTCAGGTCTTTTGCTCTAACTTGGCATCCTGATGTTGGTCATATCATGCATATGGTGCCTTGCATTGCTTACTTTACACATAAAATAGGTCATCTGCTTAGTTTAGACATTTATTGTGTGAATGCCATATGTTTAATTTCTATATAGTATATGTGAATCATGCAATGCCATCTTGTTTAGCCAGGCATCATATATGTGAATTTTGCAATGCCATCCTGGTGAGACAGTCATCTTATATGTGAATTATATCATGCCATCCTTTTTTATTATGTAATAAATTGTCAACAATGTTAGTACATTCATTTACTCTTCCTGTGCATTAGCCATTCGACACGGTCATGGAAAAATATGGATTGAAAACAAGGTCTTCAGAGCAGACAATGCTATCTGACGAAGTGCATGTCTTGCTGGTTACAGATAGCTCCTTAGAGGAGAATTCAGAGACAGATGACCAGTCCTATTCCCCTCCCAAGGTGCATGCTCTAACTTGGCAGGGTTATATTGCTCATACCGTGCATATGGCGTCTTGCATTGCCATGTTATTTGCTTAGTTTAGACATGCTTTGTTTGAATGCCACATGTTTAGTGTCTAGTTACAATATATGTGAATTATGCAATACCATCTTGTTGCAAGACATTATATATGTGAATTATACAATACTATCTTGTTGCAAGGCATTATATATGTGAATTATGCAATGCCATGTTGTTTAGCTAAGCATCACATATGTGAATTATACCATGCCATCCTTTTTTTGTATTACGTATTCCATTTGCCAACAATGTTTGTATATTCAACTACTCTTCCTGTGCATCAGCCATTTGAATTGGTGATGCAAAAACCTGGAGTGAAAACAAGGTCTTCAGAGTAGACAATGGTAGCTTCTGAAGCAGATATCTTGCTGGTTATAGATAGCTCCTCAGAGGAGGATTCAGAGACATATGACCAGTTCTATTTTCCCCCTGAGGTGTATGCTCAAACTTGTCAGGGTTATATTACTTATATCATGCATATGTTGTCTTGCAATGCTTAGTTTTTACATCATATTCACAATATTTAATGCCATCTACTTAGTTGACACATCATATATGTGATTTCCCTCTACTCACTCGCTTAGTATATAAATCATATATTTGAATTATATCATGCCATGATGTTTACATAGACAGCATGTATCTGAATTATGGCATGCCAACCCATTTCTAAAGAAATAATATATTTATATCATCTCATCATGTTTACATACTCATCATATTTTGAATTATGTCATTATATCCATGAATTATATCAAGCCATCATGTTTCCATCGACGGCATGTATGTGAATTATGGCATGCCAACCACTTTAATAGACAAATTGTATAGTATATATCATGTCATCCTTTTACATAGTCATCATTTTTTGAAGTATGTCATTCTATCTTGTTTAGTTAGCCATCATATATGTGAATTTGTGTCATGCTATCCTGTTTAATTAGCTATCATATATGTGAAATTGTGTCATGCTATCCTATTTGGTTAGACAACATATATGTGAATTATTTCATGCCATGTTTTCTTCCCTACTATCCAATGCAACTGTCTACCATACAATGCCTATACATTCAATTACTTTTCTTGTTTATCAACCATTTGAATTGGAGATGGTGATGGCAGTATCTATGGGAGTAAAAACACGGTCTCCAGAAAAGATCGTGCTACCCGTCGATGCAGATAGAAACTAGATTGTACTTTCCCAAGAACCAGTCCCACCACACATAACCCAGACTCATGTAGATTGCACCCCTACCCAGTTGGATAGAGAACCAGCTACACCCCTTCTAAACCCAACCCTAGCATACAATAACCTAGTTGCAGTTGATACAACACTGTCTCCACCACAGAGCACCCAAATACGAGAAGTTAATAAGGAAAGTGCGGTGCCCAAAGCACGAGGACCGCCACTCCGAACCCCAAGTCAACGCTTAAAGCAGAAGAAGAATTATTCTCAGGTCAGGTTCTGTAGCTATGGTTCATACTCCTCTGCTCTAGCATCACTGTATTTACTCATACCAACTAATTCAAATTTGAAGGATGCAATTGAAACTCCAATGGCGCAACAGGTATGTTTTAAACATCTTTCTTTAACTGGTTTGCTGTTATAACTTGCTCTATGTTGATTTCAGTTTCAATTGAATAAACAATTATGTTCTCATGGCATGCACTTTACAAGTGTTGCTTGTGATGTGTAGTTTCCCCCACTTATATTATGTCTATGCTTCTTTTTCTTAAACATATATGATTTGAATTGTCTCTATCTTGATTTGGCAACATAAACTAGAATGATATAGACCATACAGTAACCATACGACATAGATATATGTTTGTTTCATGCTATTATCATGTCCACCTTACAACGGAACTGGTTTACCAAAATGAGTTTCATATACAACATGGTAAACCTGTGACGTGTCTACTTGTTCCTCTTGTAGAATGCCGATAGAATATTGGAGAAGAACACCCCACTATGCAATGGTAGAGAAAGTAATGTAGATAAGGTTCAAGATAGTAAGACAACCCTGTTGTCTCCAAGAAAGCTGATAAAAACTACCTTGTAGGCAGTGAGACAACCCCAAAGTCATGCCTTGCTGTAGTGTTTGAGTTACTGGTTGCTACTACTGGCACAAGCTCTTCGAACTCGCTGCCTGAATCAGTTCAGCTTCTTGAGTCTCAACTTTAAGTTGAAAGACATCGATCAGATGTGCTGCGACAGGAAGCTGAAGGATTGAGGAAATCCCTTCCTAATTTAGATGCATACTTTCTGGTACAACAGCAAGTGCTGGAGGATTTAACTGCTAAACAAAAGAAAGCTAATAAGCTTGCTAAGCATCTTGCCAGCATGGTAGATACCCAGGATATTGTTTCTTGAGCTTTTCTGAAGTGGTTTCAGTTCCGGACTTGTTTTGCTGCGGCGTTTATTTGCACTGGTCGCCTACTTTGACAACCAGTGTATGAAATATACTGCTTTGTTCCCCATATTTGCACTGGTGGTTGTATATATGTGTAATAGCCATAATTTCTTAACGTATGTTGCTTGCTTACTTATTTTCTTGTTGTCTTTTTTATTTTTTGCTTGTAGAGTTTTAGTCAGTGCAGTTCTTTTTCCACGGTGTGCTAGTGGCTGTGATAACCTACTTTTAAAAACTAGGCTACAATAACCATGGGCAACATACGGACCGTTGTCACCATGGTGCTGCTATCTGCGGTAGTGACCATCGGCCTCCTACGGGCCTTCTGCGGGCTGTATGATCGATTGGCCAAACATGGGCCAATAACGGACCGCATTATGGTCCGTAAATGAGCTAGAGTGGCAGCCGTTCGTTCATGGGCCGGCCATAACGGGCCTTTAAGAGCCGACGAGTATAACAGGCTTAATTCCATCGACATGCATAATAGGTCGTTAATGGGCCGTATTTGATGACACTATGAAAATAGCCCAACGGATTAACGAGCCATAAACGGGCCGACTTTAACCACGGGCTGATTTTGGCCCACAAGCAGAAAAGGCTAGTAACGGACCATAAGCAACCAAAGGCTGCAAATCAGCCCAAGAATAAATGGGTCCTTAAAAGGCCGAAAGATAACACGGGTTGGGAACGGCCCAATGGAGTAATGGGCCGTTAATGGGTATGAAGCGATATACTATTCATGATGGGGCAGTTTCACTACTGGCCATTAATGGGCCAAGAGTTACAAACGGCCTCATATGGGCCGAAAGACTTCACGTACCGTACATGGGGCGGGAGTTAAAATGGGCCGGAATCATATTGGACGGCCCAGATGAAGCTAGTGGGCCGAATTCGTAAAGGCCATAACGGACCGTGGATTATCGGGCCAAAATGGGCTATATGCGAGCAGGTCGTTAGCAGGCTTTCGATGGGACGGCCCATTATCCCTTGACCAAGTAAAACGGGCCGGCCTGTTGACCTGAATGGGCCACTGTTGGGCCGTGCCATGTGTCGACATATCATTGGCGCCTCCCGTCCATTGGTTGGTTGACATCTGTCCGCACATGGAGCGGACATGTGGTTCCTTCGGCCAATGAGAATTTTACATGTGGAAAGCTCCCATTGGTCCTCGCTGTTAGCGGGTTATCAGATCCAAAATCGGCCCCGACAGCTTAACGGCGACCCGTTACGGTGGATGCCATGTGTCGGTTACCCTTGACGAAAGCACTTCCATGACGCGCCATTTATCGTCATGGAAGTGAACACTTCATGATGATAATTTCGGTATTGTCATGGAACACTTCTACGATAGCATAGGTATGACTATCTTGATTCTGTCATAAAATCATCAGGAATTTGCATGCATGACAGAAAACATGACCTACTATGACAAACATGTATTATCAAGGAAGTGTTTTTTTGTAGTGCACGGGACATTATTGGCCTAGTTATATGACAGTACGTAACTAGGCTGAAACATATCTGAGGCCTAGGTTGTCCTACTGATAACATGGGCCTTTAAGAGGTCGAAAGCTTATTAGAGGCATAAACGGGACGAATTGTACGCCAGGCCTTTAACAGGCCCAAAGTCAGACTGGGCTAAAATGCAGCCGCTGTTATCACGTGCTATTAATGGGCCGGATGTCGCCTCAGACCATATATGGCCCAAGGGAAGCTGTAGCATTACCAGGCCGAAAGAATCACCAGGCTGAAATGGGCCCATGTCGGTATTGGGCCTCTAACAGGCCGAGAACTCACTAGGCCGTAATGGGGCCCAAGGACTAAGCTAACAATTAAACATGCCAGTTCTAGCAGTGGGATGTAAATGGCCATGTTTAAGCAGGCCGTTGGTGGGCCAGCCCACTAGTACCTGAGTAAATCATACGTCATTTGACTGGCCGACCTTCTTAACCTAAATGTGCCTCTGTTGGGCCGTGCCACATGTCAACGTATCATAGGCGCCTCCTATCCATTGGATGGTTGACATATGTCCCAATGCAGATCTGACACGTGGTTCCTTTGGCCAGTGAGAATTTTACATGTGGAAAATCGCCATTGGTCGAGGCAGTTAATGGGTTATCAGATCTAAAACCGGACCTGATAACTTAACGGCGACCCGTTACAATGGATACCACGTGTCAGTTACCCTTGATGAAGTACTCCCATGACGCGCCATTTATCGTCATGGAAGTGGACAATTCCATGATGATAATTTGAGTATTGTTATGGAATACTTCTACGACAGCACATGTATGACTATCTTGATTCTATCCTAAAATCTTCATGGATGTACATGCATGACAGAAATCGTGACCTACTGTGAGAAACACGTATCATCACGGAAGTGTTTTTTTGTAGTGTTATTCTATGGTGGATGGAAAAGTATATCTATAAAGTGAGGGGTCATTTTTGTGACAGTTGGTTTCTAGGGAAAATCACCAATAAGGTTGGATATAAACTCATGAGAGCAGGCTTCGTCCCATGCTTGAGCATTTGAAAGTCCCCCTTGAACCTTCTAAGCCAAGATGCACAGGAGAAAGGTATATGTTTGAATATAAGGTCGTTCCCTTCTTCTAAATTGACTAGGCCAAAACCACGAAGACCTCCATGAATGTGGGCTTGTCCTACTTTTCCATAACACTGGTGAGCCATTCAAAATGGTCATTTCCCAGATTCCAGTTGATCCGCAAGGTATTCTAGCATTGAGTAGCAAATGGAGATGCGAAGAACAGGTCATCAAGCATCTGCTCTTCCCAGTTTCGGCACAGGACACAGCCATCGTATCGCGGGCTCCCACCCCCACTACAAAGTGCCTTTGGTGAAACATGTTCTTAGTGTTAAGCCAGTCAGAGAGTAGCAGACAAGCAAACATATTTAGTTTCATTATGCACATGGACTTCCATATCCATTTGTACAAGTCATGCACCACCAATTCTCCGAATTAGAACTGACAAAATCTAGAGGATGTGTATTGGTTGCCCTAATCGTAGGACCACTCATCAACATTTTCCCTGTCCATGTGACTAGTCGCCGTTACGATCAAAAGATGGGCCAGTTCCTGATGTGCTTGCAATAAAAATGGGATATAAGTTGTCGCTCAAAGAGTTTGTGAGAAGGAAGTCATGAACAAAGATATCTTCATTAGTGGCAAAGGAGTAGGCCCTTGGGTATTTTTCTACGAGTACTTGGCTACACCACAAATCCTTCTAGAACAACGATGTTTCTCCGTTCCCTATACTGATAGAGGATATCCCTTGATAATTCGACATGAATTGGACGATCTCTCCCCACCATAATGAGCCACACGATCCTGCTGCATAGGGGATGGAGTCATTGTAGTGTGTGTTCCAAATCAGCTCCATGCATGTGAAATTCTTGAGTGGTTTTTCAAACCGTCAGTGACATGGTAGGACGTAATACAAGCAGCCAAGCAATTAACCCACAAGGTGGTAACCCCACAAGTCATCGAGCCCAGTGAGGGGTAATTGGAGGCTCGACAATAGAAGATTCATCCTCAGTACTTGAGATTATGGTAGTAATCTCAACATGGATTAGGTCCATCCTATCATACTTGCTACTAAAGAGCTACCGAAGGACCAGACAAACGCATAGAGGATCGTTCGATGATCGAAAGCATACAAGGTGCATGAAGGAGAATTGTAGAAACGCAGCGTCACTGGCGTGTTCCAATATTGTGTATCCAAGGAGGAGAGAGAGACATTCCTCTCGGAAATACACTCCGGCATATGCTTCCATCACGCGGCACCTCGAACATTGGTCAGCAAGGTCAATGGAGCAAGATTTTACTAGCCCCAAGGGCCGATGCAAAAGAATTGGTACAACAATCTATAGAATCTCAAGTCTTTGCTAATCGAAGCCGTATGGCAGCCATAGGCCTGCGAACCATCTCGGCCACCAGGCCATTCGCGGTCTAAGGGCTCGATTGGCCGGCCCACTCTGATGAGGGTTCAACCACAATAAGTACCTCCTTGTTATGGTGGATAAATTAAAAAAATAGATAGAGGCAAGGCCAGTAACCTCGGCCAAACAAGGACCATTGATTGATTTTACCTCTAGCATTGTGCATCATTACAACATACGACAAAATATCATTATGGACAATGGGTCCAACTTCACATCCAAGGAGGTAAAGGATTGGTGTTCCAAAACGGGCATTAAGCTTGAATTTGCCTCAGTATACCACCCCCGGTCAAATAGCCAAGTTGAACACACCAACGACTTAATAGTAAGCAACATCAAGATGCACTTGGTTCACTCTTTAGAGAAGGCTGACTATAAATGGGTGGAGGAGCTCGACTCTGCACTATGGGTATTAATTACTGAAAGATCGTGGATGTCGCCTAGAGGGGGGGTGAATAGGCACTTTTAAAATAATTACGGTTTAGGCTTGAACAAATGCGGAATAAACCTAGCGGTTAATTTGTCAAGCACAAAACCTACAAAAACTAGGCTCACCTATGTGCACCAACAACTTATGCTAAGCAAGATAAACAATAGGTGATAGCAAGATATATGACAAGAAACAATACGTCTATCACAAAGTATAGTGCATAAGTAACGGGCTCGGGTAAGAGATAACCGAGGCACGCGGAGACGACGATGTATCCCGAAGTTCACACCCTTGCGGATGCTAATCTCCATTTGGAGCGGTGTGGAGGCACAATGCTCCCCAAGAAGCCACTAGGGCCACCGTAATCTCCTCACGCCCTCACACAATGCAAGATGCCGCGATTCCACTAAGGGACCCTTGAGGGTGGTCACCGAACCCGTACAAATGGCAACCCTTGGGGGCGGTCACCGAACCCATACACTTTGGCAACCTTTCGGGGCGGTCACCGGTACCCGTCAAATTGCTCGGGGCAATCTCCACAACCTAATTGGAGACCCCGACGCTTGCCCGGAGCTTTACACCACAATGATTGAGCTCCGAACAACATCAACCGTCTAGGGAGCCAAGGCACCCAAGAGGAACAAGCTATAGGGTGCCCAAACACCCAAGAGTAATAAGCTTCTCAAACTTCACTTCCACGTATCACCGTGGAGAACTCAAACCGATGCACCAAATGCAATGGCAAGGGCACACAGAGTGCCCAAGTTCTTCTCTCTCAAATCCCACCAAAGCAACTAATGCTAGGGAGGGAAAAGAGAGGAAGAACAAGAAGGAGAACACCAAGAACTCCAAGAACTAGACCCAAAGGGTTCCCCTCACAAAGAGGAGAAAGTGATTGGTGGAAGTGTGGATCTAGATCTCCTCTCTCTTTTCCCGCCAGAACTAGCAAGAATCCATGGAGGGATTGAGAGATAGCAAGCTCGAAGAAGGTCAACAATGGGGGAAGAACACGAGCTCAAAGGATAAGGTTCATTGGGGAAGAAGACCCCCTTTTATAGGTGGGGAAAAATCCAACCGTTATGCTCACAGCCCGCACAGAGCGGAACTACCGCTCCAAGAAGCGGTACTACCGCTAGGGCGGTACTACCCCTTTGAAAAACAACAGCGAGGAGGCAAAAAGGCCAGAAGAACCATTGGAGCGGTAGTACAGCTTGACCTCACGGTACTACCGCTAGGGGTAGCGGTACTACTGCTTGCGAGCGGTACTAAAAAATTACATCCGGGCCTACCACCGCAGGACTTGTGACGAGTTTTTGGTCCGGAGCGGTACTACCGCTCTAGGAGCCATGGTAGTACCGCTCTGGAGCGGTAGTAAAAAATTACATCCGCTCCAATTCGCGGTAGTACCGCTGCAGCCTTTTCAGAACACCAAAACTGCCACAACTTTTGCAAACAGACTCCGAATTCGATGAATCCAAGTTTGTTGAAGAGCTAGCGACAAGGGCTAACAAAATCTTGAAAGAATTATCAATAAGAAGCAAATTAGAAAAGGCTCATAAGAAAATGGTGAGAACCCTTCCTCGGATAAGATCGGTAAAACCTCCAACACCGAAAACATCATAGAAGACGCATGTGAACTCCGTTTTCGATGAACTCAAGCTTGTCATCAAGATGACCATAAGCTCTAAGACTCACAAAGAGAACCAAAATAGAACCAAGAAACATGATGCAAGGATGCAATGGTTTGAGCTCTCTACTAACGATACGATCAAGTTACCAACTTGAGAGCCCCCCTTGATAGTACGGCAAACGATCCTATAACCCGGTCTCCAACTACCACCACGAGACCGGTAAAATAGAAAACCTATAAAGGGAAAACCTTTGCTTTGCACAAAGTCCACTTGAGCTAAATGTAGACGATCTTTACTTCCTCAAGTTGGACCACCTTTCTTGATTGCGTTATCTCGGTGAAGACTAGTAGATTGCTCCCCCATACTCCACTATGGGTGAGCTACTCTTCTGCATATCTTCACAAGTCCATTGTCACCACAATGGACGGAAAGCTTCAAGCACTTGATCTCTTTGTGATGCTCCACTTGAACTTGCACACCGCAACCTAACCCCACAAAGAACTCTCACGAAGACCATGGGCTAGTACACAAAGCGTGATTGACAATGCTTACCATACCATAGGATTGCTTGATCCCCTCGGTACATCTTCTACACTTTGTGTGTTGATCAACTTGAGACTTAGTTTTGATCAACCTTGAATCTTTCCAACTCTCTTCATTTGGATGATGTCTTGCAGGTAAACATGAATGATCACAAACTCTTCTTCTTTAAGACATGCTTGCAATAAGCTCAACACCCACAAGACTAATCTTTGGATAATTCCTTAATAGCACCTTGGTCATCACAAACACTCCTTGAAACCAACAAATGAACTCCAAGAAAAGCCTATGGACAAACCCTTCAAATATAACTCAAGGCAACCATTAGTCCATAGAGATTGTCATCACTTACCAAAACCAAACATGGGGGCACCGCATGTTCTTTCAATCTCCCCCATTTTGGTAATTGATGACAATCACTTTCAAGAGAGTTTATATAAGGAATTATGCATCACCATACCATGCAACAATAATGTATGCGCATGAGATGCGAAAGCTTAGGAACAAAACCAAAGCAGGAAGAGAGAAGAGACAACTCTCTAAACTTCCTCACAAAACTAAACTCTGTGAAACTTCTCCCCCATTGGCATCGATTGCCAAAATGGGCGAATAGCTTAGAATGCCAATATAAATTGTGTTCCTCCATAAATTGCGTATTCCTCAAAATAGAGTGTGGAATGCAATACATATATCCAACTGTAAATACTTGGAGGAAGACAAACTATATTGAGGCCCAAAGATTGCAAAAGAATGATATGCCACAAAGGCATAACAAAGGGAGAAAACACGCAATCAAGCAATCAAAGGATACCAATTGAATCAAGCTATCAAAAGATACCAATTGACCCAACTAGACCAATGATCCTACATGCCAATTGAATAAAAGATATTATGATAAGAGCAAAGGAGTGTTCTAGAGAAACTATAGAAGCTCCCCATGATTTGTGCACAATTTAGTTTTGTATTTTGGATACAACGAGCACAAAATAGGATCGTCGCTCCCCCAAGATCAATAGAACCTCACGACATAGCAACGGAGTGTTCTAAAGACACTAGTGAAGCTCCCCATAATTTATGCACTCCTTAGAATATTTTCATTAGGATACCAAGTGCACAAAATAGGATCATCACTCCCCCAAGATCAATAGACACTCACACCAAGTGCAAGTGAGCATGAAGGAAACAAAGCCTAGCACTTGCAACAAACAACTGGTTGAGCAATATATAAAAGAGTCAACTTAAGAGTAGGCTCAAGCAAAATGATGTGTGTGAGTCATGGCAAAGCACTTGAGAAGATTAATGTATGGATGAACATTAAGCATCAATATACTCTTGAATGAATGAGATACACAGTGCAAGGTATATCATTCCCACACACAACAGCAAATGGGTTCACAAGCTCACTACTAATCATATAAATAACCTATGCTTGTGACAACCTGTGGTGAAGATATAAAAAGGATAGCTTTGTCATGAGGAGGGATACCAATAGAAATGGCAAATGCCTCATCAAGACAAGTAAGAGAGAAAAAATGATCTTCACCACAAAAGAGTGCATCAAGATGCAACGATATAAGATCCGCACTCGAGACACACACCTTCACGGAGCCACCAAAGAAATAAAACAGGAACGGAAAGGTGGACGTGAAAGAAGGGGATATCAAATAGATATGCAACTTTTCTCAAGTGTATAAGATTCTAGGTAGATGAAGATCATGATGATATCAATCCACAAAGAAGGATTTACACACGAAATTGTTACAAAAAGGAATGAATAAGATATACCCAAGGAAGTCATAAATATACCAATAAGATATTTGCTTGAAGGCATAGCACATGGCTAGATATGTTCTTATTGTATAAATGAGTTCCAACCACACGAGCATCAAAGACATCACAACTAGCAACAAGAGATCATTGTTGGGATGCTTTGAGAAAGGAATCAAGTATCATAAGAAGGAATGACTAACATGCCATGATACAACCTACACAAGGTTGGTGCAAGAAATGTGTGCATGAAGTAGATGGTGATACTTGTTACCGAGATACCATTGGAAGGATGTAGTAGATACCAATTGAAGGTAGATAGTAGTTCATTGATCATCCTAGCTTGACTCCGATAAGCACATGGTGACACCACCTTCCTCTTGAATGAGCCGAGCATCCAATGCATCTCCAATTGTTCCTAGAATACCAACACACAAAAAATGGTACCCAAACTCATTGGGACCAAAGAGTTAGAAACACCAATACATAGGAAAAACTCCACAAACATATGTGCATTTATATATGAAAATGAATTTCATGCACATCTCATCCAAATTGAGACTAGGTGGAGTTTCCCTTATATATTGGGTTAAAGAAAGAAAGCATGCCAAAGAAAATACATGAAGTAAATATGCATGCTCAAGACTTTCAAGAAGCGAAACAAAATGAAAAAGAAATACCAAGTGAAAATAGGATACCAAATGGAGAAATCATCACTTGGAAGATATTTATTAGAAGATACATCAAGGAATGAGATATCCATTGATACACGCAAAGGGAAAGATATCGGACTCCCAAAAGAGAGGATGGTTCCAAACAAACCAACCCATCTACAAAGTTTCATGATGACACAAGTACCAAAAAGAAACGACTTGCCTTCCATCAACACACACTTGATATGGATCACAAGATGAGTGTTCTATGAAAATGGGATAGCTCCCCCACGAATTGTGCATTTAAAGAGAATTTGCATTCCAGTACAAAATGCACAAGGTGGGATCACCACTTTCACTATATCTAGAAAACACTCGACAAAAACAATAAAACACGAGATCCACAAGTGGCATGGAAGGAAATGGGAGTTGACACAAACTTGGCAAGAGATAAGACAAATTAAACCAAAAGACAATGTAAAGATGATCAATAATTTCCACCACATAAATGTTTACCAATTGTCAAAGACAAGAGGTATTTGGAAATAATTCCCGGTGATAGATAGCAATGTAATCCAACATCATCTTCACACCAAACACAAGCAAAATGCAACTTGTAGAGCTAGCATGCCACCTAGGAACAACATAATTTATACTATCAACTCTAGGTGACAATATCTCAAATTTACACATTTTCTAGGCTTGTAATATGCACATAGAATATTACTCCCCCATAATGTGATACCAATGCAAAACTTACAAAGATGCAAAAGAGAACCAACAAGAGATAATTAATGGAACATTTATAATTTGACTTTCTCATGAGAAGACATACCACATAGAGACTAGATAATCTTGTAATATCAATACTAGATGGTATTCCTCATGTACACACATTTATAGGATTGTGAGGTGCACAAAGCACATCACTCCCCCAAAATGGGATGTTCCATTAATCTCTCACAAGAGCCAACTAAGATAAAAGCAAGAAGCACAAAAGGCTCAACGCACGACACACACATACATGATGTGCAAACCAATATACACATACTTGATTTCTCAAGATACACAAATTGGACGCACAACATATACAAACACACGCAAGGAACAAAACCAAAACATGCAAAGGGGCAAGTAACTTTCAATGTAAACAATTTAAGCACGAGTTACCACAAGGAGGAACATTGGATATAAGATAGAAACTTGATAATACGAATGACTTGGCTTGATACAATATGAATGATGAAGACCCCTTAATTCTTCATAATGTAGCCAAGTCTCCAATGACCTCCATCAACGCCTATTGACCAAGTTTTAGCTTGTTGGTCCCCAACCAAGTTGGGTCCTAAGAGGTTAGTCACAATAGGCTTGGCCACCCAAATGGTTCTTTTCTTGACACCACTTTGAGTACCAACAAACTTGGAAAACACATTGCCAACATTATCCTTCCCAAGAGAATAGACATCATCAATAATAATTGGGTTGCATAAGTTACCACTTGTGCATGAAGAAGCGACGTGACCTTTCTCACGACATAAGTAGAATGTCTACTCTTCACTTTCTTCTCACTTGATTTCTCAACATGAGAAGCATTAACTTGAGTCTTCTTGGGAAGTGGCCTTTCTTCAACTTGCGGTTGAGCATGGGATTGAACTTGTGGCCTCTTCCCGTGTTGCTTGTCACTAATGGTCTTCTTCTTCAACGGGCAAGATCTAACATGGTGCCCTTCAATTTTGCACTTGAAGCAAATAATCTTGGCCGAATTCTTGACTTGTTCTTGGCCCTTCTTCTTCTTATGAATTTTGGACTTCTTCTTATTGTTGGAGATGAATCCAAGTCCACCTTTGTCATTGGTGGATTTTTGCACACTCAAGATATTGTTCAGTGTGGACTTCCCTTCATGACACTTTTCCAAGTCTTTCTTCAAGGAAGAGACTTGGGCCTTGAGCTCTTTGATTTCCTCTACATGGTTAGTATCAACACAAGTACTAGAGGAAGTATAGGCTTCATTGTTAGAGCAACAAGGCAAGGAAAGCAATTCATCACAAGATGTACCAATGTTATGCATAGATGAATTACGAGGACTGGCACATGGCAATATAACGTTTTGACTAGAAGTAGTGCTAGGGACCACACGAGACTCACTAGATGTTACCTTGATAATCATAGCCTCATGAGCTATCTTTAGCACATTATGGGATACTAGAAGATCATCATGAGAGCTTGTGAGCCTTACATGACTTTCTTCCAATTTTCCATAATTGCTAGATAGCAACTCAAGTTGAGCCCTTAGCTCAACATTCTCCTTCAAAATGGATGCTTCACTAGAAATAGAGTTAGTAGCACAAGCATCATCAATAATAGCAAGAGGAGAAGGCAACTTGGCAAGCTATTTAGAATATGAAGCTTTAAGTTGAGCATAAGACTCAGTGAGTTTGATAAGCTCACTCTTAATGACCCTTGAGCCATTTTCGAGGTGCCCAAAGTCCTCAAGGAGTTTAGCATGCGCAACTTCAAGCTTCTCATTTTTAGTTTCAAAATCATTAGCCACCTCAAGAGCTCTATCACGAGATTCCCTCACTCAGGACAATTCTAGAGCAAAAGTCTCCTCAAGAGATTCCTTGGTGGTTTGTTCAAGTTCAAAAGCTTGAGAGAGGTCTGCGATCTCATTAGCGTAATCACGCTCGTGACCTTCCATTTTCTCAATGGTGACCTCATACTCCTCAAGAAGAGATTCCAACTCATCAATATATTTCTTGCCCTCAATGGCAATAGACATGATTTCCATAAAGTTGGAACGAGCTAATTTATTCTTCAGAAGAGCTTTAAAAATCATTTCCCCCTTAATTTTTAAGGAGGCAACATTATCATTCTCTTCATCACAATCAACATCATCATCATTCTTGTCATCATCACTAGCATCACAAGATATATTGGGATTCAAAGTGGGAGATACCTTTGAAGCCTTAGCCATAAGACAATATACAATAGATGATGATGTTGGATCCCTCGAAGCACCATTCAAGGCCACATCTTGTTCCATGGGGCGTTGGATTTCCTCTACATTGTTAGCACCACAATTCGAGGAAATATATGCATTTTTATCATGGCAACGAGACATAGCAAGCATATCATCATGAGATTTAGTCAAGCAATTTCTACATGATATGCAAGGACTATCAACACAAGCATGTGAAACATTTGGAGTGCTCAAAGTGCTAAAGTCCAAAGATGAAGCATTGCAATAAGAAAGTGATGAAGCATCATCAAAAATAATCCCACTATCATCATTGCGATGAACACCACTACTCACCATATCATTACCTTGTGGCAATCCACATGTAGGTGAAGTAGAAGAAGTTGAGAAAGCAACACGGCCGGAGGAGGAGGGAGAACAATCATCCCCATAATTCTTGGACACACCATATTTATCTTGAAGCTTTGTCCACAACTCATGAGCATTCCGGAAAGGCATGAGTTGAAATATAACTACATTTCTCAAAGCATCGAAAAGCACATTAGAAGCTTGAGCATTGAGATAAGAGTTTTTCTCATCCTCTAAAGATAATCTTTGGGGATCCTTAGGAGGAGAAAAATCCATATCTACAATTCGCTCTAATTTTGGGTCCATGACCCTAAAGAGATTAAGTATGCGAATTACCCAAACATCAAAAATTGTGCCATCGAAACTAAGAGTGTCAGAGAATACTAAACCCCTAGTCGACATCCTTACTCTCTAGGCGGTGAAGCCCTATAAAGAGAGACGAGGCTCTGATACCAACTGAAAGATCATGGATGTCGCCTAGAGAGGGGGGGGTGAATAGGCGCTTTTAAAATAATTACGGTTTAGGCTTGAACAAATGCGGAATAAACCTAGCGATTAATTTGTCAAGCACAAAACCTACAACAACTAGGCTCACCTATGTGCACCAACAACTTATGCTAAGCAAGATAAACAAGTAGGTGATAGCAAGATATATGACAAGGAACAATACGACTATCACAAAGTATAGTGCATAAGTAAAGGGCTCGGGTAAGATATAACCGAGGCACGCGGAGACGACGATGTATCCCGAAGTTCACACCCTTGCGGATGCTAATCTCCGTTTGGAGTGGTGTGGAGGCACAATGCTCCCCAAGAAGCCACTAGGGCCACCATAATCTCCTCACACCCTCACACAATGCAAGATGCCGTGATTCCACTAAGGGACCCTTGAGGGCGGTCACCGAACCCGTACAAATGGCAATCCTTGGGGGTGGTCACCGAACCCGTACACTTTGGCAACCTTTGGGGGCGGTCACCGGTACCCGTCAAATTGCTCGGGGCAATCTCCACAACCTAATTGGAGACCCCGACACTTGCCCGGAGCTTTACACCACAATGATTGAGCTCCGAACAAGCTCTAGGGTGCCCAAACACCCAAGAGTAATAAGCTTCTCAAACTTCACTTTCAGGTATCACTGTGGAGAACTCAAACCGATGCACCAAATGTAATGGCAAGGGCACACGAAGTGCCCAGTCCTTCTCTCTCAAATCCCACCAAAGCAACTAATGATAGGGAGGGAAAAGAGAGGAATAACAAGAAGGAGAACACCAAGAGCTTCAAGAACTAGATACAAAGGGTTCCCCTCACAAAGAGGAGAAAGTGATTGGTGGAAGTGTGGATCTAGATCTCCACTCTCTTCCCCCCCACCCCAAAACTAGCAAGAATCCATGGAGGGATTGAGAGATAGCAAGCTCGAAGAAGGTCAACAATTGGGGAAGAATACGAGCTCAAAGGATAAGGTTCATTGGGAAGAAGACCCCCTTTTATAGGTGGGGAAAAATCCAACCGTTATGCTCACAGCCCGCACAGAGCGGTACTACCGCTCCAAGGAGCGGCACTACCGCTAGGGCGGTACTACCCCTTTGAAAAACAACAGCGAGGAGGCAAAAAGGCCAAAAGAACCGTCGGAGCGTTAGTACCGCTTGACCACACGGTACTACCGCTAGGGGTAGAGGTACGACTGCTAAGGGTAGCGGTACTACAGCTTGCGAGCGGTACTAAAAAATTATATCCGGGCCTACCACCGCAGGACTTGGGATGAGTTTTTGGTTCGGAGCGGTACTACCACTGTAGGAGCCATGGTAGTACCGCTCTGGAGCAGTAGTAAAAAATTACATCCGCTCCAATTCGCGGTAGTACCGCTGCAGCCTTTTCAGAACATCAAAACTGCCACAACTTTTGCAAACGGACTCCGAATTTGATGAAACCAAGTTTGTTGGAAAGCTAGCGATAAGGGCTAACACAATCTTGAAAGAAATATCAATAAGAAGCAAATTAGAAAAGACCCATAAGAAAATGGTGAGAACCCTTCCTCGGATAAGACCGGTAAAACCTCCAATACCGAAAACATCATAGAAGACGCATGTGAACTCCGTTTTTGATGAACTCAAGCTTGTCATCAAGATGACCATAAGCTCTAAGACTCACAAAGAGAACCAAACAAGAACCAAGAAACATGATGCAAGGATGCAATGGTTTGAGCTCTCTACTAACGATACGATCAAGTTACCAACTTGAGAGCCCCCCTTGATAGTACGACAAACGATCCTATAACCGGGTCTCCCAACTACCACCACGAGACCGGTAAAATAGAAAACCTATCAACGGCAAACCTTTGCTTTGCACAAAGTCCACTTGAGCTAGATGTAGACGATCTTGACTTCCTCAAGTTGGACCACCTTTCTTGATTGCGTTGTCTCGGTGAAGACTAGTAGATTTCTCCCCCATACTCCACTATGGGTGAGCCACTCTTCGGCATATCTTCACAAGTCCATTGTCACCACAATGGACGGCAAGCTTCAAGCACTTGATCTCTTCGTGATGCTCCACTTGAACTTGCACACCGCAACCTAACCCCACGAAGAACTCTCACGAAGACCATGGGTTAGTACACAAAGCGTGATTGACAATGCTTACCATACCATGGGATTGCTTGATCCCTCTCGGTACATCTTCTACACTTTGTGTGTTAATCAACTTGATTCATTCTTTGACTTAGTTTTGATCAACCTTGAATCTTTCCAACTCTCTTCATTTGGATGATGTCTTGAAGGTAAACATGAGTGATCACAAACTCTTATTCTTCAAGACATGCTTGCAATAAGCTCAACACCCACAATACCAATCTTTGGATAATTCCTTAATAGCACCTTGGTCATCACAAACACTCCTTGAAACCAACAAATGAACTCCAAGAAAAGCCTATGGACAAACCCTTCAAATATAACTCAAGGCAACCATTAGTCCATAGAGATTGTCATCAATTACCAAAACCAAACATGGGGGCACCGCATGTTCTTTCAATTACCACACCTAATAGATCCACATATGTCGGTGTCAGTAAAACTAGGGTATTGGTAACTTGGTAAGATGAGCATTGACGATGAAGGTAGATATTTCTTCTACTCGGGGAGTAAACTTGAAGACCTTGATGTGCCCACTTGGCTATGGACTAGCCCGTGAGGGGAAAATTCATAAGGTAAGAGTAGATCATCTCCATGAAGCCCTGCACAGGGCCTTCCTGGGAAGACACGTTGATGCACGGCTGTCCTATTCAGGAAGAAATTGGGTGTGACTCTAAAGATCGTATGATGGCCCATGTTAAGGAACACTACTACATACATCAGGCAAGAGACAAAGGTTGAATGACTAATCCCTATGCATGGAATCTGGCACGACCCATGCAGCCCGAGCTATCCACGACGACAACAGTAAGATTCACATACCACATACCCTGTTACAGATTTTTTTCCTTGCTATCCTGGAGCATTACGAGATTCGCCTGATCCACCTTCATCCCAACTCCGTCCTTGTTCACGTCGTCTTTGCATACCTCTACGAGGCCTTTCTGGGGGTGATGCTGCATGTGGCTCTCTTCAGGGCATTTTATAGCCTGACAGTTTTTCCTTGATGAGTCACCGCTCAGGCAGTGCCTCCTTCCATGTCGATGACAAGATGCGCAAGGTCCCCATCGACATGACGATACTGAGGGCATGTACAATGGTGGCATATGGATATAGATGCCTCATGACAAAAAGTAGTTTGAGGCATCGACATTTAGTTTTTCTCCCCAATGCAAGCTATCTCTAGTGGACATCATTAAGAAATAGAAAATAAAGACTCTAATACACATGCATCTCTACTTTTCACTCCAACATTTTGAGCTTTTAACACCAGACTTTTTCACTCCAAGCACCCGCCTCCTGCAGAGGATCCCACTTCCCTATCTGAACCTACTATATCTGTTATCCAATCCTACATGGCAAGTGAGGCATCACCCTAGGGTTATGCATTGTACATGCCCTGAAGAAGGTGCAGAACTTGAGGTCATGCTGGGTCTATGTAGATGGCACGCGGGCCATCCCTCTCTTGGTAGTCCCAACCAAGCCTGTTGAGAAGACCCCCTACAAGGAGCACAAAAAAGTCTGTCACATTGCCTTGAAGCCGATCTTAGAGAGGTTGAAGGAGCTGCGGGAGGCAGGACTCACTACAGGCATGGTCTCCAGAGAGTTCATCAATCGTCTCATAGCACCCCTGCAGAGGCGCTCGCCACTAGTGTGGGAGATCGCTAGATCTGAAGACCAGATATGTCTAGATTAGGGGCGCCTTTCCACCGGAGTAGCGACCGAAGCCTGGGAGACCTTGTTCCCTGGGGAGGCGGAGGAGTTGCCCTACAAGGTGCCCGATGCATCGCTGGGCCAACAAGGACAAACTCGTTGTGATGATGCCCGTATTCAATGATTGGAGCCTGATCTAGACAGATCTCGAGGAGCCCGAGGAGCTCCGCGAGGACTTTTCAGAGACAGAGTCCACTTCAGGAAACTGCGATGCCCCCCACTCCCTGGTGGAGAGCAGCGAGGAATCATCCCTCCCGAAACCGCCTTCCTCGCTGGCGCGATGCAGGCTCCGGCTGGGTGAAGACGACGATGATGATGAGAGAACATTACATGTTGTGCCTTCCAGGCCTGTGCAGGCCGAAGGCTGAGGAGGGGGTGCCGCGAAAGCCAACGAGCCTCTCGCAGTGTGGGCGGAGGAGATCGCTGTGAGCACCGATGCCGACGGGACTTGCGCCATGCCTTCGAGCGGCTATCCAGGCGTGCTTCATGAAGGGGTGTTGGTAGCAGCGGCGCCGTCAGGGAGGTAAAGAGGAGCAACTGGAATCCCAAGGATGAGTAAGTTCCCCTGCCTCTTCCTTTCTCCCCTACTTCCTAGCTACTGCAACCGCCAAGGAGATGGAGGAGGCCAACAACAAAAAGATCGAGATTCAGATGCCCTCTCTTCTCCTGAAAGCCAATTCGTCCATTGTGCCGGCGCCCTCGCCGACAAAGCTAGTGGGAGGTCGCAAGGAGGCCGAGCTCCATCTAGTGATTGATGCCGTGGATGGTCGGGAGGCGCTCTTCAAGGGGTGTGCGGAGGAGATTCTCTTGAGCAGGTCAACACCGCCCGAGGCTCCTACCGCGGCCGATGTGGTGGAGCAGGAGGGCGAGGCGGCAACCTCGCCTGCCATGGTGGAGGTCCCTATTTCCAGGGTGGGACTGTCCCAGAACCTGCACCGCAAACCCCCGAGGCGTATCCATGGCACATGGTAACACATCATGTGACGGAGATAGCCATCATGAGCCCCCCTAGCTCAACGATGGGAATGACTCCTGCTGGGGATGCAAGCCAGGAGCCGCCAAGGAGGATCGAGGTATTTCCCTACCTTAGAGCGGTACCGATGGGCAACGAAGAGGCTCAAGCAGCCTTTGTGCGGGCACTAGGGGAGGACAGCGCCGTGCCCTTGGGCAGAGCCATCATGAGCGTTAGGGCAGCTCTCGACGCTCTCAAGGGCCAGTTCATGGAGGAGGTGGCGTCCTACATGGAAGTGATGAGGCGCCTGTTGGGGAGAGGAGCCAGCTTCAGGCCCCGGCCAAGCTCGACTGCCAGGAGGGAGCGCAAGCGCAGCAAGACTAGCTTGTGAAGGGAGGCCAAGGAGGCCCTCACACATGCCCTCGTGGATGCCCAGGAGGCCAAGCGACAGCGGGAGGAGGACGAGGCCTATGAGAAGATGCTACAACAGCAGGCTACCCTTTGTGAGCGCGAGCAAAAAATGCGGGAGGAGGCCGCGGAGGCCCGTGACAACTGGCTCGCGCCCCGCAAGAAGGATGTCCTGAAGCATCAGGAGGGGGTCGTCACCCGCGAGCGCGAGCTCGCGACGTCCACCTCCAAGCAGGAGGCAGAGAGGGCATGCCTGCAGGTGTAGGACGTGAGCTGGAAGTTGCCCAGGCTACCTACGACAAGCAGGAGCGCCTTGCGGCCAAGAGGGATCAGCTCTAGGCCAAGTTCGAAGACCTCAGGAACCAGCTGCTGAACACCGATGCCATCATCGAGGAGGCGTGATGCGACTTGCTGACTCAGGCGACCACATCACTCATCAACAACCTTCTCCACCTTGACAGCCACTTCAACTCCGGGCGGGTGGTGACCCCTATCCTGGCGGAGCTTTGCAAAGTTCTCGAGGAGGCAGTGAGGGAGCTCATGACCAGCTTCATCGAGCGGTATGCCTTTGAGGCCGAGGCCAGTGGCGGCAAGGGTAACGATGGGGGCGTTTTGACCACCTAGACTTGCCTTGATTCACGCCTTTAATAAAGATGCGGCCCCGTGGGGGCATGAAGACTTTGCCCGATATTCATTGAAGTACTTGATGTTTATGCGTTTTGGTGTCTCCGGCGGAGGCGGCATTGGTGTCTCCGACGCCGGCACGGGAGCTTAATGCACCCGGGTGTACGCCGGTCGGCACCTCTGCAGCAAGCGGCCCCTCCGTCAATTGCACGCTCGCCGTTGGCGGTGCCTCGACATTAGCCGAGCTCGACGCCATCATCACAGTAACTAATTAAGCCTCTCTCGGTCGAGGACCTCATCTCCTTGCCTTTGACTGGGCATCCCTGACGCCCTACATGTTTTCGCAGGGCGCCGCCGACGTTCCGTGCACTCTCCTGCACTTCGTGAACAACGAGTTGGTTGATGTCGCCAAGGGAAAAATCGTTCAACCGGGCAACCCCATGTTCCACGGTACTCCGATGCCACCCACCTTGTATAGGGTTCAACTGGTTCGGGTGCTGCCAGGCTACGACGAGTTGTTACCTCCGATTCGACCCGTCGGGGCCGACGAAGATGATGTGATGACCCTCAGCGCCTGCCTAAGCTGGCCCCTACTTTGGCCGAAGAGCCAGATTCGTTTGGGGGCGGGGGACACCACCCCAAAGACAACACCGCCAGTCGTGCCGGCGCCAAGCCATGGCAAGACCGCCGCAACGGTGCCGGACATCCCTATGGCACTGGATCCGAACTTGCATATGGCATAGGATCCGAACGACGGCGACGACAACGACGACGATACATTTGCCAACGTCGATGAGTACTTTGCCGATCATGGGTACGATGGCTAATTTATGGGGCCTCCTTCTCAAGAACCCGACCCTACAAAAGACGTGCGCGATCTAGCTGGTACCGCGGAGAAACCAAGTTGCAACGGGCGTTATCTGCCGTTTAGTTCTCAGGAGACGCCTCCAGCTGCCGACTTCACCGAGCCTCAGATAGCCGAGGTGCGAAATATTATCAGCCCCAACACACTCAAGAAGGCGGTCTGTGAGCAGAACTCGGTCCCATTACAGGAGAAGAAAGAAGGCACAGAAAAGAAAGAGTAACAAGGGTGCGAGCCAGCCGGCACTGAGTACGATCCGTGCTCAGGACGGGCCACCTTCATCTAAGGATATAATGAGGAGGGTGCATGTGGCGGGTAGGCCGATGCTACCGACTAATATGCTCAATGCTGCAACCGGTGCTATGCCGAGTCTGCATGACAGTGTTCTTTCTTTGGAGAAGCGGCGTCTCAAAGAGAAGGATGTGGCATACCCGGTTTTCGCGGCCAAGGTGCCAGAGGGCAAGGGCTTTGTGGATAACTCCATCGGGGGTACGATCATCTTGCGGTTTGATGACATCTTCGCTATGTTTAACCTTCATCCGCTGCACTACTCCTTCGTTCGGCTATTGTCGCTGAGTATGGAAATGCGGATCATTAGAGACAAGACCCCGGACATCGTGATAGTCGACCCCTTCTACACGCGTGCCAAGATCTTGGGGAGCGCTGGGGACCGGCAAGTCGTGAGTTCTTACCTCGAAGGCGTCATTCTGGCAAACCGAGATAAGGATAACTTCCTCGTGCCTTACTTTCCCGAGTAAGTCGTCCCCTCAACCGCCCCGTAACATATGAATTCTTAGATTTCGATCGTTTTTCTTATAACATTCCGTGTTTTGTGCAGTGACACACATTGCACACTCATCCTCCTAAGCCCGAAATATTCCATGGCCACGTATTTTGACTCGGACCGTCAGTCAAAGGTAGACTACACAAATGTCAAGAAAGTTCTTGATGATGTTCTCCCCGGCTATGCCAAATCTGGAGGCACCTTCACCAGGCCTCTTAGTAAGTACGGCAAGCACGTGTTCGCCCACAATATGACGTTCTGCTGCGTCAAGCAACCGCCTGGCGGTCAGAAGGGTGCCTACTACGCCATCCATCACATGCGGGCGATCGTACGGGACCATCATCACCTTCTGCTACCGAGTAAACTCAAAGATTGGGCCACGAGCGTGTCGGCAATCCAGGATGCGGACATCAGACAAGAATTCTTTCGCATCCAGTCGGAGTTTGCGGAAATCATCCATCAAGATGTCCTTCGTACCTCGGGGCAGTTCTACCTCAGAAATCAACCGTCCAACAGTGACATAGACACAATGCTACAAATGCAGGCTGACAACGCCCACGATTTCATGACTCCCACAATAGACGGCGGCTTCATCCATGCTCCGGTCCCTTGAGTCGAGTCGAAAGTAGTGATGCTGTGTCTAGTTCTAAAACATCGATTGGCTCATGTTCTAATTAAAGTTTAATGAACTTGTAGTATGTCTCTTTTGTTTCGATAGTCGTTCAACTTAGATGTAATCGATGCTATTAATGTCTTGCTTTTCTCTTCCGATCGTTCTGTTGCATACTTATATATTGCTTATGTATTGTCTGTGAATTGGTACTAACGTTTCGTTTGGCTAGTGCATAGCAATACCGTCGTATGTCATGTACAAGGGTAAGGTTCCCGGAGTCTACGACGACTGGGAGGAGTGTCGGAGACAGGTTCACCATTTCAGCGGTAACAGTTACAAAGGGTACACCACTATGGTGGAGGCGGAATCTAGATACGCCCGCTATCTAGCGGGAGAGGGGAGGGAGCATTGGAGGAACCGGATGAAGACGAGTTTCATCGTGATGACCGCAACTCTCTTCTATGTGATGGTAGTTTAGATGATCGATATCGACTTGTAATGTGAAGACAAACTCGCTACTCGCGGTCTCGAGACTTGTAATATAATGTTCTATCTTTGTTCGGTCTTTTGAATTCGAAGACTAATATGATGAATTGTATTCAGAGACTATTATGATGAATTGTATTCAGACACTAATCTTCTATTGTATTCGATGAATCTGTTGTTGCTGTGTGCTGCTGTCTATATTCTGTCCAATAATACATTTTGTAACCTGTGCAAAAAACAGAAAATTAAAAAAACCTAATATTCATACTAATGGCGCATCACATCACAGTGCGCCATTAGTATGCCAAAGGATACTAATGGCGCATCATCCAACAGTGCGCCATTAGTATGCCAAAGTTACTAATGGCGCATCACTCAAGAGTGCGCCATTAGTATGCCAAAGCACCTGGGTATATATGGCCCCCTGGGAGGCATACTAATGGCGCACCGTGGTCTATACTAATGGCGCACCTGTGGTGCGCCATTTGTATACCAGATACTAATGGCGCACCAGTGGTGCACCATTAGTAAAAAATACTAATGGCGTGGCACTAATGGCGCACCAGTAATGCGCCATTAATGGCCAAAATAGGTGCGCCATTAGTAGGCCTTTTCCTAGTAGTGTATCAGAAGGCCGCCAACACTCAGCCTAGGGCATTTGCCAGCGGTGAGCATGGGGCCTCCATGAGAGTGGGAAGGAGCTCTCACGTACTAGAGTCAGCCCTGGTAGTGAGAACACCAAAGCGTGTACAACTACATGTCACTCATATCCGTGGAGGCCGCGAACATAACTTACGGAGATGTAGGGTGGTCCATGTGTTTTGCACCGGAATACCCTCATCCGTCACGAGTCATGTCACGTTAGGTCGGTCGATGGTTGTGAAACACCTCCGTATTTCCTTGTACCCGGGGCCCCAGGTACATGCGCATTAGCCTCGCAAGGGTGGCTCCTGTTTTTTCCAGGCCAAAAGGTGTGCGCAAGAAGCAGGGTGGATCCTTGATCTGATTGACCCGCGGGAGCAGGAAAGGGCTTCGGGGGCTCGGAAGGGAGCTCGGGGGGCAGGCCTGTTGAGGACGGTGAAGTCGACGCACATGTGCTAGGAACCGGGAAGCTTGGCGATGATGACGTGGTTGGTTATCCTCATGGGGTGGAGGACTTCACGTGTGGTCCAAGCTTCTTGGAGCTTCCTGATTTCTTGGGCGATGAACCTTTGCTTAATGGGCCTCATGCTGGGGCGCACGACCAATTTTTGCTTGTTCACCTCCCTCAGTGCACTAGGCATGCGTGATGCCTTCCAGGAAGATGCACCAGGAGGGGGGCGTTGAGCGCACCTTCCTATTTGGGGAAAGGGCAGCCACCGACTGCGGCAAGGGAGGGGCCTGCATCGCACCCGCGCAACAATGCCTCCTTAGTCTCTACCCGCTCCTAGAAGAGCAGGGGCTTCATCTTCGCGGGCACCGGGTTGGCAGACCCATGTAGGTCCTCATCAGACTGCGTATGAACTGGAGGCTGTGTTGTAGGCATGCTCGAGAGTGTGCAGCGTGTCCTTCTCATCGTAGGAGATGGTAAGAATGCCACTGCAACCAGGCATCTTGATGAGGCCGTAGGCATGGTGGGTTAGGACCATCCACTTGGAGAGCGCCGGGTAGCCCAGGAAGGTGTTGTAGGGCAAGTTAATGAGGGCCATGTCGGAGAAGATGAACTATATGCGGTAGTTCTTGCGAGTCTCAAAGGTGATGGGAAGGCGCACCTACCCCAGAGCTGAGTGGAGCTGTTGGTGACTCCCGAGAAGGGCCTCGTCGGCATATGGCGCTCGTAGGGTACTTGGAGTGTCTTGAAGGTCTCTACCAAGATCACGTTGAGGCCAGTGCCACCGTCGATGACTGTTTTGGTGACGGCCACATTGCTAATGGTGGGGGTGCACAACAGAGGAACCACACCCACAACCATTGTGGACTTGGGGCGGTTGCTGGTGTCGAAAGCGATGGACAACTCGGAGCACTTGAGGCGGCTGGTGGACTTGGGCGCCGGGAGGGCCGCATTCACCTCACAGGAGAACTACTTGAAGTGGCGGTGGGATGGACGGGCCTAAGCTCCGCCGAGGATGCAGACAGCCCTGCGGGGCTCATGGTAGCGGCTTGGTGGTTGGCCTACTGATGCTGGTTCTGCCAGCCCCGATGGTTGTGGTCACCAGCGCTGTAGTTGTTGTTGTCGCCCCAGCGACCGCTTCCGTTGACACCACCGCAACCCTTGCCGTGATCCTTGTGGCAAACGTGACTCGAGGTGCAGCCCTCGCAAAGCACCTTGAGTTTGTGGCAGTCTTCAGTGCTGCTAGAGTTCATGTTGGGGTAGGTGCAAAAAGGACAGTCGTCCTTCTTGTCCTCATTGTTGTCGTGATCGCGCTTGTAGTGTGGCTCCATGGCAAGCACGGGAATGCACTTGCGCTTGACGTCCTTGCATTTGGATTTCACCATGCTAGGCTCAACACCAGGGTCATTGCCGAGACAAAGGCAACCCTCTTAAACCTTGATGTAGTGGTCGGCAAGGACGAACAGCTCAGCCACGGAGTCGAGATCGTCGTTGATGGAGAGCTTGTCACGCATCTTCAGGTCAGTGACACCGCTGATGAAGGCGGAGACGATTGCGGCGTTCGAGGCCTTCAGGATCCTGTTGCGCACTTGGATGAAGCGCTGGATGAACTTGCGAAGGGTCTCGCCCAGGAGCTGGCACATGGCTCGTGGGTCTATGAGCGTGAGAGGGCGATCACTCGTTCCCATGAAGTTGGCGATGAACTATACGCACAGATCGCTCCACGAGGAGACAACTGCCTCTAGAAGGATCATGAGCCACGAGCATGCAATGTCCTTGAGGGCCATGGGGAACCAGTTCGCCATGACCCGGCCGTCCTACCTCGCGGCCTAGATGCTGATTATGTAGAGTAGGAGGAACACCGTGGGGTTGGCGGTGCCGTCGTAGTGCTCGGGGGGCTCCGGCTTAAACTTGTCGGGCCACACCATACAGCAATGCTCGGGGTGAGGGCCATGTAGCCCCCATTAGTGACGACGCCACCTACCAAGGCCACGCTGTTCTGGCATCCCATGGCGGCAGCATCGTGGAGAGTGTGGTCCTGGCGGTTGCACTTCTTCTCGAGGGCCATGCGCACGTCCAGAGGCGCGCGATGGATGACCTCACAGCAGCCGCCAATGGTTGGACGAGGCATGGGATGATTCTGGGGCTCGCACTCGGGCGCCTGGCGCCCGGCTGTGTCGCGGCCCGGAGGAGGAAGATGATGTGCATCACACCCTGCCCACTCGACACGCGACGACAAAGCTGGCAGAGAGCAAGAGGGCGTCTTGCCGTAACGAGCGGCGTCGACGAGCTCGGTGATGTGCCCGAGCCGGGCGTTGTAGCCTTCCTCGTTGGGCAGTAGCATAGGAGCTCCTTTGCCATGAGCAGCGCACCATAGATTAGGAGGGCCGCATTGCACGAGTCAGGAGGCCGTGGTGGACCGGCTGAGCGCCTGCTCGTTCACCCTCGGGTTTATGGAGGTGGCCACCCGACCTCCCATAGGCTTGACGGCTGCGCGATGGCGACGTCCTAGGGCACCACGGGCGGCAGGCGCCTCTTCGACCCTGGCAGCAGCTCGGCGCATGGCTCATGCTTGGCGAGTGGTAGCACTATTATCCATGTTGATGTCAAGGTTGAAGACGGGAAGACAAGAAGTTCCCCAAGCTGGCACGCCAAATGTCGGAGTTTGGGATCTGCATCCAAGAAACTCTCCAAAAGCTAGGATTCGAACACTAGGGAGCTTTGCTTGGCAAACTACGACCTGGCGAGAATACCAGCGAGATCATGAGCACGCTCGCTCACGCCGGACACGATTGGGACATGCGAGCTACCCACGTTTGGGCCATCGCACGGTGTAAATGATGAGGACATCAATGCCATTGTAACATCCACAGCCCATGTCGCTATACATACTAGACAATTACTAGAGCTCACACATGCCAATTAAATTACCAGGTGAGGGAGTCATGGACTAAGGGGTCGTCGGGGCGACCACCCAATGTACATGGGCCGGACTGGTGGAGCTATACTATGACAGGAGATCTATGAAGCCGTTGTGTGCCCTCCAAGTCAAGAAGGCGTGGGACCTCTTTTATCCTTATTGTAATCTATCCTCGGTAACCCTAACCCTATCGGTGTCTATACAAACCAAGGGTTGTAGTCATTAGATGGAGAGCTATCTTCATGCCTCGTAGAATAAGGTTGCTCATATTGATCTCGAGGTAGATCTACTTTGTAAACCACGATATACAATCAATACAATCAAGCAGGACATAGGGTTTTACCTCTTCTAGAGGGTATGAACCTGGGTAAACAATGTGTTCGTCGTCCCTTGTTAACCACCGATCCTAGATCCACAACTCGGGACCCTTTACCCCTAGGTCTACCAGTTTTGACACAGACATTAGTGCTTTCATTGAGAGTTCCGCTATTGGATCACCGCTGGAATCGATGGCTCAACCGCGCCGACAAAGAGGGCTCTCCCGCCCCTGGTCATCTCCTCGTGTTCGGCAGTGTACTATTACGTGCCAACTGCTCCCATAAAGGAACTCACTGGCACTAAGGCATCGGCCCTAAGGCCAACTGACTTGCAAGAATCAAGCATCTCTCAAAGCCCAGCCCTAGTGCTAGGGTCTAGTAGATTGCCCAGGAAATCCCGTTCTGAATTATCGGAGTGTTTGACACCTCGCCATGCTGAGCCGATAGACCACTTGATAAGCATACTCCACGCGATGGGGATCTCTGTTACCAGGTCTACGACCTATGACCAGATCTGCCTTAAAATCAACGACCGAGAATTCAACACCCCTCTGGCTACGCACCTCGTGCCACCGTTGAAGAAGACTAGGAGGGACCACAACCTCATAAGCTGAGGACGTTATATACTCGAGTATATAGCTCGAAGTCAGATACCAGCCCAGAGACAAATGCGGACTCGGACCCCAGCGCAGAATCCGGCATCAAGCCAATTCGGCTCCACGCAAGTCCAGATCCGGGTCCGGCCCTGTCCATTCCGGACATAGTGCAAATGACGATCAAGGACAGCCACAGCCCGCGCTAGACGCGCACTAGTCTGGATCCAGACCCCAAAAGATTCGAGCCAGATGTAACACAACGACCCATCAAGGACAGTCTGGGTCCGCGACATCAGGGGATCGTCGAAATTTTCCCACACTCCCACCATGTGCCGGATTCGAGAAGCCCAGACATATGGGACCTCATGTATGTCAAACAGCTGCCAAACAAGACAGTGCACCACTATTGGGCTAGATTTCTCCTGGTATAGAACAGGATGGTGATACGTCTCCAACGTATCTGTAATTTTTGATTGTTCCATGCTATTTTATTATCATTCTAGGACGTTTTACAATCATTTTACAGTCATTCAGTATCATTTTTTCGAACTAACCTATTGACGTAGTGCCAAGTGCCGGTTGTTGTTTTGTACGTGTTTTTCACATCGCAGAAAATCAATATCAAACGGAGTCCAAATGCAGTGAAAGATTTTGTGGATTTTTTGGACCGGAAGACACTAGATGGGCCAGAGAAGCACCTGGGGGGTGCTTCGAGGGGGGCACAACCCCCCAGGTGGGTTGTGCCCACCTGGGTGGCCTCCCACACCGCCTCTTCGCTCTATAAATGCCCAAATATTCCAAAATACCTAGGGGAGTCGATGAAATTTTGTTCCAGCCACCGCCCATTCTAGAACCATGACATCCAATATTGAGCCCTTTTTCGGCACTCTGCCGAAGGGAGAAATCATCACCGATGGCCATCTTCATCAACCCGGCGGCCACCATGATGAAGAGGGAGTAATCCACCCTTGGGGCTGAGGGTTTGTACCAGTAGCTATGTGTTTAATCTCTCTCTCTCTCTCTCTCTTGTGTTCTTAAGATGCACAATCTTGATGTATCGCGGGCTTTGTTATTATAGTTAGAACGTATGGTATTTTCCCCTCTCTATCTTCTTGTGATGAATTGAGTTCTTTCTTTGTGATTTCTTTGGATTGAATACTTTTGTGGATTTGAGAACACTTGATGCATGTCTTGCTATGAATTCTCATGGTGACGATGGGGTATCATATTGATTCACTTGATATGTGTTTTGGCACTCAACTTGCGAATTCCCGAAGTGACATTGGGGTAATCTATGCATAGGGGTTGATGCACGTTCTTGTCTTTGTTTCTCCGGTAGAAATCTTGGGACACTCTTTCAGGTTCTTCTTGGGGGACGTAGTATTCGAAAATATTCCTACGATCACGCAAGATCTATCTAGGAGAATCATAGCAACGTGCGAGGAGAGTGTGTCTACGTACCCTCGTAGACCAAAACCGGTAGCGTCTAGTGACGCAGTTGATGTAGTCGAACGTCTTTGCGATCCGGCCGATCCAAGCACCGAACGTATGGCACCTCCGTGTTCATCACACTTTCAGCTCGATGACGTCCCACGAACTCTTGATCCAGTTGAGCGTTGCGGGAGAGTTTCGCGAGCACGAAGGCGTGGTGATGGTGATGATGAATTTACCGGCGTAGGGCTTCGCCTAAGCATTGCAATGATATGACCGAGGTGTGTAACTGTGGAGGGGGCACCGCACACGTCTTGCAAATCTACTTGTGTGTCTATGGGGTGCCCCCTCCCCACATATATAAAGTATGGAGGGAGGAGGAGGCGGCCATGGAGGGGGCGCGCCAAGAGGGGGAGTCCTACTCCCACTAGGAGTAGGACTCCTCCTTTTCCTAGTGGGGGTAGGAGAGGGGAAGGAAGGGAGAGGAGGAGAAGGAAAGGAGGGGGCGCGCGACCCAGCCCTAGCTAGCCCTCTCTCTCTCTCTTCCGTAAAGCCCATTAAGGCCCATATACCTCCTGGGGGGGTTCCGATAACCTCCCGGTACCCTGGTATTTATCCGGTGACCCCCGGAACACTTCCGGTGTCCGAATATGACCTTCCAATATATCAATCTTTATGTCTCGACCATTTCGAGACTCCTCGCCATGTCCATGATCACATCCCAGGCTCATTGTCGGTACACCAAAACATATAAACTCATAATATCGATCGTCTTCGAACGTTAAGCATGCGGACCCTACGGGTTCGAGAACTATGTAGACATGACTGAGGGAGTCCTGTATTCAGGGGTCCTCAGTCATCCGGGTCGTTGAAGCTGGGCCGCATTGATGGGCTTCATGAAGAAGAAGCAGAAGGCCCTCCCCCGTATTCAGTTAGGACTCCTATGTACGTAGAAAGGCAGGTGTAGAGTCCGGATGTATCAATTTATTCCTCCCCAAGTCACCCTTGTAACCCTAGGTCCCCTCCGGTGTGTATATAAGCCGAGGGGTTTAGTCTGTGGAGGGGATCATCTTACAATATCCTCATAGGCTAGACCTAGGGTTTAGTCATTACGATCTCGAGGTAGATCAACTCTTGTACACATATTCATCCATACTAATATAGTAGGAAGTAGGGTTTTACCTCGATCGAGAGGGCCTGAACCTGGGTAAACAACATGTTCCCAGCCTCCTATTACCATCGATCCTCTAGACGCATAGCTTGGGTCCCCCTACCCGAGATCTACCGGTTTTGACACCGACAATGAGCGAGACTCATCTCCGGTCGATAACCAATAGCAGAACCTGGATGTTCATGTTGGCTGCCACATATTCTACGAAGATCTTTATCAGTCAAACCGTATAACAACGTACGTAGTTCCTTTTGTCAGCGGTATGTTACTTGCCCGAGATTCGATCGTCGGTATCACCATACCTAGTTCAATATCGTCATCGGCAAGTCTCTTTACTCGTTCTGTAATACATCAGCTCGTGACCAACTCATTAGTTGTTTGCTTGCAAGGCTTATTACGATATGTATTACCGAGAGGGCCCAAAGATACCTCTCCGACACTCGGGGTGACAAATCCTATTCTTGATCTATGCCAAGACCACAAACACCTTTCAAGACACCGGTAGAGCATCTTTATAATCACCCAGTTACATTGTGACGTTTGATAGCACACAAGGAGTTTTTCCGGTATTCGGGAGTTGCATAATCTTGTAGTCATAGGAACATGTATAAGTCATGAAGAAAGCAATAGCAGAAAAACTAAATGATCAAGTTGCTAAGCTAACATATGGGTATTGTCCATCACATCATTCTACTAATGATGTGATCCCGTTGATCAAATGACAACTCATGTCTATGGTTAGGAAACGTAACCATCTTTGATTAACGAGCTAGTCTAGTAGAGGCATACTAGGGACACTCTATTTCATCTATGTATCCACACATGTATCAAGTTTCCGGTTAGTAAAATTCTAGCATGAATCAAAGACATTTATCATGATATATAAGGAAATATAAATAACAACTTTATTATTGCCTCTAGGGAATATTTCCTCCAGTCTCCCACTTGCACTAGAGTCAATAATCTAGATTACACAGTAATGATTCTAACACCCATGGAGTCTTGGTGCTGATCATGTTTTGCTCGTGGAAGAGGCTTAGTCAACGGGTCTGCGACATTCAGATCCGTATGTATCTTGCAAATTTCTATGTCTCCCTCCATGACTTGATCGCGGATGGAACTGAAGTGTCTCTTGATGTGCTTGGTTCTCTTGTGAAACCTAGATTCCTTCGCCAAGGCTATTGCTTCAGTGTTGTCACAAAAGATTTTCATTGGACCCAATGCACTAGGTATTACACCTAGATCAGATATGAACTCCTTCATCCAGACTCCTTCATTTGCTGCTTCTAAAGCAGCTATGTACTCCACTTCACATGTAGATCCCGCCATGACGCTCTGCTTGGAACTGCACCAATTGACAGCTCCACTGTTCAATAAAAATACATATCCGGTTTGTGACTTAGAGTCATCCGGATCAGTGTCAAAGCTAGAATCAAAGTAACAGTTTACGACAAGCTCTTTGTCACCTCCATAAACGAGAAACATATCCTTTGTCCTTTTTAGGTACTTTAGGATGTTCTAGACCACTGTCCAGTGATCCACTCCTGGATTACTTTGGTACTTCCCTGCTAAAATTATAGCAAGGCACACATCAGGTTTGGTACACAGCATTGCATACATGATAGATCCTATGGCTGAGGCATAGGGAATGACTTTCATTTTCTCTCTATCTTCTACGGTGGTCGGGCATTGAGTCTTACTCAACTTCACACCTTGTAACACAGGCAAGAACCCTTTCTTTGACTGATCTATTTTCAACTTCTTCAAAACTTTATCAAGGTATGTGCTTTGTGAAAGTCCAATTAAGCGTCTTGATATATCTCTATAGATCTTGATGCCCAATATATAAGCAGCTTCACCGAGGTCTTTCATTGAAAAATTTCTTATTCAAGTATCCTTTTATGCCATCCAGAAATTCTATATCATTTCCAATCAACAATATGTCATCCACATATAATATCAGAAATGCTACAGAGCTCCCACTCACTTTCTTGTAAATACATGCTTCTCCAAAAGTCTGTATAAAACCATATGCTTTGATCACCTAATCAAAAAATGTATTCCAACTCCGAGATGCTTGCACCAGTCCATAGATAGAACGCTGGAGCTTGCACACTTTGTTAGCACCTTTAGGATCGACAAAACCTTCTGGTTGCATCATATACAACTCCTCTTTGAGGTATCCATTAAGGAATGCAGTTTTGACATCCATTTGCTAGATTTCATAATCATAAAATGTGGCAATTGCTAACATGATTCGGACAGACTTAAGCATCGCTACGGGTGAGAAAGTCTCATCGTAGTCAACTCCTTAAACTTGTTGTAAACCTTTCGCAACAAGTCGAGCTTTGTAGACAGTAACATTACCGTCGACGTCAGTCTTCCTAAAAAATCCATTTATTTTCAATGACTTGCCGATCATCGGGCAAGTCAACCAAACTCCACACTTTGTTCTCATACATGGATACCATCTAGATTTCATGGCCTCAAGCCATTTTGCAGAATTTGGGTTCACCATCGCTTCCTCATAGTTCATAGGTTCATCATGGTCTAGTAACATGACTTCCAGAACTGGGTTACCATACCACTCTGGCGCGGAACACACTCTGGTTGACATACGAGGTTCAGTACTAACTTGATCTGAAGTTTCATGATCGTCATCATTAGCTTCCTCGTTGATTGGTGTAGGAATCACTGGAACTAGTTTCTGTGATGTACTACTTTCCAATTCGAGAGAAGGTACAATTACCTCATCAAGTTCCACTTTCCTCCCACTCACTTCTTTCGACAGAAACTCCTTCTCTAGAAAGGATCCATTCTTAGCAACGAATATCTTGCCTTCAGATCTTTGATAGAAGGTGTACCCAACAGTTTCCTTTGGGTGTGCTATGAAGACACATTTCTCTGACTTGGGTTCGAGCTTATCAGGTTGAAGCTTTTTCACATAAGCATCACAGACCCAAACCTTAAGAAATGACAACTTGGGTTTCTTGCCAAACCACAGTTCATAAGGAGTCGTCTCAGCGGATTTAGATGGTGCCCTATTTAACGTGAATGCAGTTGTCTCTAAAGCATAACCCCAAAACAATAGTGGTAAATTGGTAAGAGACATCATAGATCGCACCATATCTAATAAAGTACGGTTAGGATGTTCGGACACACCATTACGCTGTGGTGTTCCAGGTGACGTGAGCGTGAAACTATTCCACATTGTTTCAAATGAAGACCAAATTCGTAACTCAAATATCTCGATCGTAGAAACTTTATTTTCTTGTTATGATGAATCCCTACTTCACTCTGAAATGCTTTGAACTTTTCAAATGTTTCAGACTTGTGCTTCATTGAGTAGATATACCCATATCTGCTCAAATCATCAGTGAAGGTCAGAAAATAACGATACTTGCTGCGAGCCTCAACACTCATCGGTCCACATACATTAGTATGTATGATTTCCAACAAATCAGTTGCTCGCTCCATTGTTCCAGAGAACGGAGTTTTAGTCATCTTGCCCATGAGGCATGGTTCGCAAGAACCAAGTGATTCATAATCAAGTGATTCCAAAAGTCCATCTGCATGGAGTTCCTTCATGCGCTTTACACCAATATGACCTAGACGGCAGTGCCACAAATAAGTTGCACTATCATTATCAACTTTGCATCTTTTGGCTTCAATATTATGAATATGTGTATCACTATGATCGAGATCCAATAAGAATAGACCACTCTTCAAGGGTGCATGACCATAAAAGATATTACTCATATAAATAGAACAACCATTATTCTCTGATTTAAATGAATAACTGTCTCACAACAAACAAGATCCAGATATAATGTTCATGCTCAACGCTGGCACCAAATAACAATTATTTAGGTCTAAAAGTAATCCCGGAGGTAGATGTAGAGGTAGCGTGCCGACGGCGATCACATCGACTTTGGAACTATTTCCCACGTGCATCGTCACCTCGTCCTACCTAATCTTCGTTTAATCCGTAGCCCCTGTTTCGAGTTACAATATTAGCAACCGAACCAAAATCAAATACCCAGGTGCTACTATGAGCATTAGTAAGGTACACATCAATAACATGTATATCAAATATACCTTTGTTCACTTTGTCATCCTTCTTATACGCTAAATACTTGGGGCAGTTCCGCTTCCAGTGTCCAGTCCCTTTGTAGTAGAAGCACTCAGTTTCAGGCTTGGCTACAGACTTGGGTTTCTTCGCGGGATTAGCAACTAGCTTGATATACTTCTTGAAGTTCCCCTTCTCTCCCTTACCCTTTTTCTTGAAACTAGTGGTCTTGTTAACCATCAATAGTTGATGCTCCTTTTTGATTTCTACCTCCGCAGCTTTGAGCATAGTGAAGAGCTCGGGAATTGTCTTCTGCATCCCTTGCATATTATAGTTCATCACAAAGCCTTTATAGCTTGGTGGCAGTGATTGAAGAACTCTATCAATAACACTATATTCGTCAACTTTGCAACCAAGTTGAGTCATGTGATTGTAGTACCCAGAAATTCTGAGCAAGTGTTCACTGATAGAACTGTTCTCCTCCATCTCGCAGCTATAGAACTTATTGGAGACTTCATATCTCTCAATTTGGGCATTTGCTTGAAATATTAACTTCAACTCTTGGAACATCTCATATGCTCCATGACGTTCAAAACGTCTTTGAAGTCCCGATTCTAAGCCGTAAACCATGGCACACTGAACTATCGAGTAGTCATCAGAACGAGCTTGTGAGACATTCATAACGTCCGGAGTTGCTCCTGCAACAGGCTTGGCACCTAGCGGTGCTTCCAGGACATAATTCTTCTGTGTAGCAATGAGAATAATCCTCAAGTTACGGACCCAGTCCGTTTAGTTGCTACCATCATCTTCAATTTAGCTTTCTCTAGGAATGCATTAAAATTCAAGGGAACGGTAGCACGGGCCATTGATCTACAACAACATAGATATGCAAAAACTATCAGGACTAAGTTCATCATAAATTAAAGTTCAATTAAACATATTACTAAAGAACTCCCACTTAGATAGACATCCCTCTAGTCATCTAAATGATCACGTGATCCAAATCAACTAAACCATGTCCGATCATCACGTGAGATGGAGTAGTTTTCAATGGTGAACATCTTATGTTGATCATATCTACTATATGATTCACGCTCAACCTTTCGGTCTCCAATGTTCCGAGGCCATGTCTGTACATGCTAGGCTCGTCAAGTTGAACCCGAGTATTCTGCATGTGCAAAACTGTCTTACACCCCTTCTATTTGAACATAGAGCTTATCACACCCGATCATCACATGGTGTCTCTGCACGACGAACTTTCACAATGGTGCATACTCAGGGAGAACACTTGTACCTTGAAATTTTGTAAGGGATCATTGTCGGCGTACAAAAGTAGGGGCGCTCTTTTTTTACCCCTTACTTGTGCACGGGCAGTCATAGCCACGCCTGTGGCCGAACATAGTAGGGCAGAAGGAGGGAGCCAGGAACACGGGGTTACCAGAACAATGCCAAGACAGGCAGGACAAGAAGACCAAACAAGGAGACAGGCTCCCCTGGCAAGGACTATTGTCAGGGCAGCCTGTGCACCACTCGGCAAGGGCTCTTGCCGGGGCGATCCACTCAGATGCCTTCGTCACGGCCACCCTTGAAGCCTATGGGCTCCAACGGTACCAACGACATCCGAGCTAAGGCTCGGGAAGCACCCACGTGGCATGCAGGTCTTTGTGAAGACAAAGATCTATGACTCCCAAGATAATAACCAGAAGACATGGCGATCATAGATCTCCTTGCAAGGACGCCCACGAGGCCTCGGCAAGGCTCCTTACCGAAGACACCCAGGAGCCCCGTCAAGCCTCTCGCCACAGGATACTCATGGAGACCCCGGCAAGACCCTTGCCGAGAACAGTAGCAAGTCTGCGGCAAGCCCTTGCCGCCCTGTCGCCGCCCCAGCTCGGCGGCCAACCCGTTGGCCCAGGCAGGCACCCACGTGGCGATACGTGGTTCCTAGGCCAGCTAGCCAAGCACCTGCGTGGTGGCATGCAGATCTTCGTGACGACCCTACAGCGACGCCACCTCAGCTGCATGCCTCGTTGGCCTGGACGCGCGTCGTGACCAGACAGAGCGGCCACGGATGGAACGGGATTCTTTTTCGTCCCTGATAAAGTAAATAGACACCTAAGCAGCGCATTGAATGCGCCTTGTCCCGTAATGGCGTGGTATAAGCCCATACACTATACACCTTTCCACCTCCTGTGTGCCACTGTGGCAGCCCCTTTTGAACTATAAAAGGAGGCCCGCAGCGTACTTGAGGAGGATTCGGATCCGGAAAAGCTGGATAGACATCGTAGCTATCTCAAGAGCTCAAGAACACTCAAATATACACCAAAGCAGGACTAGGGTATTACGCATCCTCGCGTCCCAAACCTGGGTAAACGATCGCTATGCTGACTCTTAGACCTGCTCTTTGCACAAGTTCGCGCCCGCCAAGCGTAGAAGGGATTCCAGTGATCCCATAGGTGTCGCTTCATACCGACATCTTTGGCGCGCCAGGTAGGGGGCGCAGTTGTGAAAATCTGGTCTAGTAGTTAGGGTAGCGATTCCTCATCGCCATGGCTCCTAAGAAGAAGAAGATCGCTGCGGTCAGTTCGTCTGCAGCCGAACGGCCCGTGCCGGCGCAGGCTGGCGATGGGGTGGTCGCGGATGGGAGCTGAGGCGCGATCCGCGAACACCCGCGCCGTTCCAGCAGCCGAAGCCTGGCAAGCGGCGTCGTTCGTGCACGATACGGCGAGCCACACGCCACCAAGTCCAAGGGTGGAGCCCCCCCCCCCCCCCCCCCCCCCCCGCAGGCGGCGAGGGGCCCTCCAAGAGCGGCGTCGTACCCCGCACGGGCGACGCGGCGACTTCCAAGACGCCCACGGCAGCGCCCACGGCGCGTTGCTCCCAGGTCGTGCGCGATAAGAAGCATCACCGCGCGGAGGACCTCGGGCGCCTCCGCGGGAAGAACCCCGCGCATCAGTCACAAGATGCAGAAGATCGGCATGCTCGCCGAGGTGCTGGCGAGAATGGCGTGCAACTGCGGGACCGTGATAGAGCTCCTTCTAACATGGTTAGAAGTCGTAGCGTGTCTCGATCCGCACAGCTCTCCCGCCACCCACGCCAATGGAAGCCTTAGCACGCGCACAGTTGCTCCTCGACTTCCCTCCTGCTACGGAGAATCTCGACAAATGGAGAGCTACCATTCATAGCCTTGTCCCCCATCGCCAACAAGGACGAACCTCAACCGGCGGGGCCCTCGTGCTGACGCTCTCCCGAGCCACCACACGCCAGCAGTGGAAGGACTGGAGGCGCCGCGGCCACGGTGCATTCTCCTCCTCCTCACCAGCTATCACGCGTGCCGGCCCATCGAGACGACGCTTGCGATGACGTATCCATAGCGTCGTTCGACCCATGGACTCACCGTGATCAGCACCAAGTTCTTCGAGAGCGTGCCCATGAGGACGCTCAAACCACCATCGAGCGCTGGCGCGAAGCATGCCACCAGTCGGATAAATGCACGGGGCCTGCTATGGATGACCCAGCACCGGAAGGATCTGGAGGCTTACCTTACGAGGTAGGCTGCCCAGCCTTTACTCACGAGCTGCGGCGTTTCCAGTGGCCCACCCACCGCACCTTCAAGCCCGACGTCGGCGAGAAGTACAATGGCAAGACTCACCCATCGGAGTTCCTCAGCATCTACAACATTGCGATGCAGGCTTCTGGGGCGCGCGACGACAAGGTGCTCGCCAATTATTTCCCATTGGCGCTTGAACCCAAAGTTATGTCGTGGTTGATGCACTTGCCGGCGGATTCCATTTCTTCCTGGTCGGATTTGTGCCATGAGTTTGTTGGCGCTTGGGGCCACCAGGCTCATGGCCAAGCAAGCGATTTGCATGTCATCCCCCAGAAGGAAGGCGAAAGCCTGCGCAAGTACATACAGAGGTTCAGCCGAGTGCAGTATAACATCCCAGATGTTCATCCTGCCGCCATCATCAGCGCGTTCCACCAGAACGTGCGCAACCGCATGATGCGGGAGGAGCTGGCAATGAATAAAGTCAAGGATGTGGGCAAACTTTACACTCTAGCCGACAGATGCACCCGTGCTGAACAGGGAAGGAAGTACCCCGGCGAGGACGCCGGTGTGGAAACCGGTTCCTCGGACGAAGACGCCGTCACCCCAACGAAAAAGAGTCGACGCCGTAACAGAAAACGCAAGGGCAAGGCCGTGCTTGCCATTGAGGTATCCGACAACGCCGGCACCGCCAAGAAAACTAAGGCAGGCGACCCCGGCAAGGAAATCGCCGGGTGTGTCGCCTGTCGGGCCTTGGCGGCCGCCGACAAGCCGGGAAGCTCTGACAAGCAATACTGCAAGATCCACCGCACCAAAGGCCATGACCTCCAGAACTGCCGACAAGTCGAGCAGCTCGCGGAGAAGCAAAGGCCGAGTATGGGTGGCGAGACAAGGAGAAGGGCCAAGGTGATGCTGAAGGATCTGGCAAGAAACGTGGCAGCCAACCTGGCCGCTGAAGCAAAGATAACCAACAAGAACGGCCCGCCCGAGGCCGTGACAAGAAGGGAGAAGATGATGATCGCGAGGAGGACGACAAGTCTGGCGAGCAAGAGTTCTAGAAGGCCACGGAGGCCATGTGCGTCGACGGCGGCGCCTCCCTGCACTCCTCCCGCCGCCAACTTAAATAGTGGGTGCGTGAGATCATAGCCGTGGAGCCTTCGTTCGATGCCCAGAAGCCGCTGAGGTGGTCCAGCACTCCTATCATCTTTGACGCCGAGGATCACCCTGACCGCACAACTGCGGTCGGGTGTTTGCCGCTGTTGGTCTCACCAATGATACGCAACCTCAAGGTGACGAAGATGCTGGTTGATGGCGGGGCCGGCCTGAACTTGATCTCACCCATCGTGGTTAGAAGGCTGCAAATCCCTGATGGGGACCTCGAGGAGATAGGATCATTTCAAGGAGTCAACCTAGGCAGAAGCCAGCCCAAGTGTAAAGTCACGCTGCCCGTGACATTCGGGGGCGAGCTAAACTACAGGATGGAGAGGATTGTTTTTTATGTAGCCGAGATCCCCAGCGTTGGCCAAGTTCACGGGGGCGTCACACTATGCCTACAACATGCTGAAGATGCCTGGGCCGATGTCCATCATTATTGTCCCCTCCAACAAAAAGGATGCGCTGACCAGCTTTACCGGGAGGCAGTTGCAGCAACTGCCGCTAAGGCGCTTGCTCATGCCACTGAAGCCCCAGGAGGAAAGAAGACCAGTGAGACATCTCGCACCTACTCCGACAAGCGCTCCTCTTCTGAGTGTAGCGTTCCCGTCGAGAACACGCAAGAGAGCTCCACCGGCAAGAGCAAGAAATCTAGAGCTGCTCCACCAGAAACCAAGCGGGTATCCGTCGAGGAGGACGGCACGGTAGGGACTTTCACCATAAGCTCCGCCCTCGACAGCAAATAGGAAGACGCGCTCTTCACCTTCCTGCGGGCGAATGTTGACGTGTTTACATGGCAAGCGTCTGACATCCCCGGTGTTCCCAGGGAGGTGATTGAGCACCATCTTGTTGTCTGCCCTCATGCGCGACTCGTCAAGCATAAGGTCAGGAAGCAAGCTCTGGAGTGGCAAGAGTTCATCAGAGAGGAGACCAGGAAGTTGGAGGCAGCCGGATTAGTGAGAGGAGTGCTCCATCCAACGTGGTTGGCCAATCCGGTGGTAGTGCGTAAGGCAAATGGGAAGTGGAGGCTGTGTATAAACTACACAGACATTAATAAGGCTTGTCCAAAAGACCCTTTCCCATTGCCATGCATCGACCAGATTGTGGACTCCACAGCCGGGTGTGACTTGTTATCATTCCTCGATGCTTACTCAGGCTACCACCAGATCTTCATGTCAAGAGAAGATGAAGAGAAGACATCATTGCTCACCCCATGTGGTACGTATTGCTTTATACAGATGCCTTTCTGATTGAAGAGTGCAGGCTCAACATTTGCAAGGGCGGTCCAGATTGGTTTTGAACCTTAGTTACATAGAAATATGGAAGCTTATATGGATGATATAGTGGTCAAAACCAAGGAGAAAGCAATGCTCGTGCAAGATTGAAGAGACATTCACAAATCTACACAAGATCAACCTTGAGCTGAACCCTGAGAAGTGCGTCTTCGGCGTCCCGTCTGGCAAGCTTCTCAGTTTCTTCGTGTCACAACATGGAATTGAAGCAAATCTAGATAAGATCAAGGCCATCGAGTAGATTGAAGCGCCCAGGTGAATCAACGATGTGCGTCGGCTTGCTGGATGCGTTGCCACCATGGGCAGGTTCATCTCCAAATCTGCCAAGCGCGCCCTCCCCTTTTTAAATTTTTTTAAAAAGGCGGGTCCAATGGAGTGGACCCCAGAAGCTGAAGCGGCACTGCAAGATTTGAAGGAATACCTCTCCTCTACACCCGTACTGGTCGCGCCTAAACCAGAAGAACCGTTGCTGTTGTATTTAGCGGCAACGAACCAAGTGGTCAGTGCCGCGCTAGTGGCCCAGAGGGAGGTCAATACGGAAGCAATAGAAGCGACATCACCTGATGCCGCTGGGGCCGAAGAGACGCAACCGGATGGAGTGATGCAGAAGAAGAAGATGATGCAGCACCCAATTTACTTTGTTAGCTCCCTATTACAGGGGCTAGGTCAAGGTACTCCGGTGTGCAGAAATTGCTCTTCGGCCTCCTTATGGCCTCGAGGAAGCTGCGTCATTACTTCCAAGCACATGAAATCACCGTCGTCACCCACCTTCCATTGCAACAAATATTGCATAAACCAGATGCGACTGGGAGGATTGTGGAGTGGGCCCTGGAGCTGTCAAGCTTCGGTTTGAAATTTGAAAGCACTTCGGCAATTCAGAGTAGATTCTTGGCAGAGTTTGTTGCAGAATGGACCTCAACCCCCAACGAGGAGATCCAGGAAACTACTCTCCCCGGCAAGGGTGAGAGTCGCGACTGAATTATGTACTTTGACGGGGCTTTCTCGCTGCAAGGCACCGGCGCTGGTGTGCTGCTCGTTGCGCCCACCAGAGAGCACCTCAAGTATGTGATCCAGATGCACTTCCCCAGGGAGGTATCAACAAACAACACTACCGAGTACGAGGGACTGCTTGTCGGTCTCAGGATCGCAGCGGACCTCGGGATCAAGAAGCTCATCGTCAGAGGAGATTCGCAGCTCATCGTTAGGCAAGTAAACAAAGATTACCAGAGCCTGTTGATGGAAGCCTACTTGGATGAAGTAAGGAAACTGGAGGAGCGCTTCGACCGTATACAAGCTGAACACATCCCTTGAGCAGAAAACGACATCGCCGACTACTTGTCGAAGCACACCGCCCTCAAACTACCTGTGGAACCAGGTACCTTTGTGCTCCGATTATTTCACCCATCTGCTGAACCATCGACTGAGTCGAGCAAGCGAAGGAAATCAGGCCCCGGCAAGTACTTTCCTGCCGAACCCGCAGGGGTGGCCGGCAAAAGTGTTGCCGGAGGCACCGAGCCTGCCGTGGGGAAACAGACTTCTGTGGGGCGTCAAGCCCTAGCCGTAGAGGCAATCGCTCCCATAGCAGAGGAAATGCCTTTGGTCCTTGCCGTCGAGCCCCAGGCTCCGGCATGGGCACAAATACCGTCCAATTCCTCCATACCGGGGAACTTCCTGAAGATCAGGAAGAAGCAGAGAAAGTAGCCCGTCTGTCCGCCATGTACCAATTTGTCGACGACGTCCTATACAGGAAATGACCGAACGATGTGAAATTGAAGTGTATCACCCGGGAGGAAGGATTGGGGCTGTTGGTAGAGATACATGGAGGCATATGTGGCTCCCACATAGGGTCAAAGCCCTTGCCGGCAAGGCATTCCGACAAGGTTTCTTCTAGCCCACTGCCCTCTAGGATGTAACGACACTAGTAACCGAGTGTGAAGCGTGTCAGTTCCATTCAAAAAACTTCATCAATCAGCTCAAGCTCTCCAAACAATCCCTCTCTCCTGGCCATTCTCGGTATGGGGGCTCGACATATTGGGCCCTTTTCCCCGTGCTGCCGGGGGCTTTGAGTACTTGTACGTAGCAATCGACAAGTTCACAAAGTGGCCGGAGGTGGAAACAGTGAGGAAGGTAACAACACAGTCAGCCGTCAAGTTCTTCAAGGGCCTGGTTTGCCGTTTTCGTGTACAAACAGGATTATCACCGACAACGGTACGCATTTCACAAGCAATACCTTCATGCAATATATGCAAGACCTCGGCGGCAAAGTCTGTTTCACCTCTGTTGCACATCCACGAAGCAACGGCCGGGCAGAAAGGGCAAATGGTGAAGTACTGCGGGGTCTCCGGACAAGGACTTTTGACAGGCTAAACAAGTGCGGAAAGCGTTGGATCGATGAATTGCCGGTGGTTCTTTGGTCGATCAGAATGACACCAAATCGAGCCACCGGCCAGACACCCTTGTCCCTCATTTACGGTGTGGAGGAAGTTATCCCCACAGAACTCACATACGGGTCACCCCGAGTGCTCGCTTATGATGAGCTTGAGCAAGAGCGACTGCGGCAAGATGACGCAACGCTCCTCGAGGAAGATCGTCTTCGAGCGGCTGCACAACCAGCGCGCTACCAGCAAGCCCTGCACCGCTATCATAGCCGCAAGGTTCATGCCCGAAGCTTTGAGGAAGGCGACCTTTTTCTTCAGCACGTTCAGTCGGCCAAGAATTCCAAAAAGTTGACGCCAAAGTGGGAAGGCCCTTATCGGGTAATACGAGTCACCAGGCGTGGCGCAATCCGCCTGGAGACAGAAGATGGGATCCCAGTGAGTAACTCCTGGAACATCGAACATCTTCGCAAGTTTTACCCGTAAGGCGCGGTTGACGGGCCTCCCGGCAAGCCACCCTTTTGTACAAGCCTTGCCGGCAAGGCATGTAACCCTTGGTACAAAGCCAGGCGCAGGCCCTGAGCATAAATAAATGAAGCGCTGGCGCCCTAAGTTTTAGCATGCATGCTCGGTTGAGTCTCTTTCTCTGTTAGGGTTGATAGAACTTAACGACAGCTAACCCCTAGCATAGAGGTCAAGTTTGCGTCTCTCTGCCTCCTTTCTGTCCTCTTGATTCACAGGATCCATGGGCGTCCTTGTTGAGCCGCTTGAAAGAAAGGGGGCGGGCCGACACTCCGACCCCGGCAAGGACAAGGTTGCCAGGGGCTACACAACCAAGGGTCAAACCACGGCAAGACAAGGTTGCCAGGAGCTACAGGACCCAGATAAGTCTTTCGCCCTTCGCTCCTTCCTTTCATATGGAACTTGAACGTACGAAGCTTCTCTCACTCCTATGCCATAGTGCTCCCCTTTTTCCTTATGTCCAACAAACTTTGTCTTGGACCGGGGCTGGGTGGTAGCGTGATGGGAAGGGAGCAAGCAAAGGGCCTGACTCTGCCCTGTTACTATTCCCGCCAAAGGCACGGATATAGTTACGAGGCGGGGAAGGAACGGCAAGGCTTGTTGCCGGGGCACGTTGCTTATCTTAAGATAACAAGGATCCGTTCCTTAGTGTGGCTCTTGCCCGCGCAGAAACAAACCCGGCAAACACCCTTCTCTTCATAAATACGTTGTAAACAAGTACAATCCGTACGGAATTCATACATAAGCAAGGGGGTCACATGATTTAAGTCTTACAAAGGCCTGTAGGCTTAAATACTAAAAAGAGATAAGATGCCCGTGATCCGTTTCTTTTTCCTCTCCTCAGGAAATGGAACAAGATGTCGAAGGGCAAAAGAAGCGCCTAGGCGAAGCACAAGCAGCAGAAAGCACCAAGAGAACATCCCAGCGGCCATCCCAAAGGTGGCTAACGATGACGGCGCCGGGAGAAGAGCCAAAAGATGGGGCAGCGGGCTGGCAATGTGCGGGTTGACGCTCGCGTACTCCGACATGACGACCGCTGCCCACCTTCTTCACCTTCTCCGGCCTCCCAACGCCAGCCGCCCAAGGAGGCGACCCAGAGATGTTCGAGGGGCTGGCGATGCAGATGATGGTGCTGCCAGCACCACCCAGGGACGGCGTATCCACCGCCTAGTCGGACCCGTCATCCTCCTGCCCGCCGCCCTCGTTGTCGTTGCCGCTGTCCTCCCCATCGCTCTCGCTCGAGGAGGAGTTTTCGTCGTCGGTTGAGCTCTCCACACAGCAACCTAGCCTCTGTCCCGAGCACCCGAAGACTTTGACGGAGAGCAGATCGCTCTCCGCTAGCCTGAAGCAGAGGACATGCCCCTTCACGAAGCAGTGGGCACGCGCGAAGGTATTCCACCCCCGGCGAAGAAGCATCACGTGAGGGGTGGGAAACCTAGTGTCCACCCACATGGAGCCATGGCAACACCCCTCCATGTGAAGCCTCGGCCTTGGTGGCTGATCGACCTCCAACGCCCTCGCGAACGCTACAGGAAGGTGGAGGCGACTGCGCGGCGGCTCGCGAAGCTGTACGATGAACTGCAACGCCGTGTCCTTGACATGGCTGTGTGGGGAGGTAGGAGGAGACGACGAAGGAGATGAAGACGGAGACGACGACGGCGCGGGTGTCCCCCGACCCCGTCTGCCTCTACCTTGACCGCCTCGCCGGCCGCGGCCCCGGCCGGCGCTTCTGCCTCTAGCATGCCCCCCGTCTGAGGCATCCGGCTCCTCTTTGACCACCGCCGCCGTCTGAAGGGAAGACGACCTGGCCGCTTCCGCGGAGGAACGGCCACGACCGCGCCCTCTCGGCATACCTTGGGGAGGGAAGGAATCAAACAAGAAGAAGATGGGTGGAGAGGTGAGAAGCGCCGCTCCTCTCCTCCCCTCTTTATAGAAGGGCGACCGCCCGAATCAACCTGTCCAAAGGCCAAAGGAATGAGGGAACAGGACTGACCAGCTGCTCCAATCAGTGGCGTCCGACCCCACTCAGCAATAATGCCCACGCCCTCCGCGGCCGCCGCTTGCCCTCCTTGATACATGAGAGATACGTGGCGAGTGGATCGGGAGTTGGGTGAAGCGTGGTATGGCCGTTTCGCACCCCGTGATCATGGAGTGACCTGAGTCCACTTAGTAAATGGGTCACGCCCCCATGACTTCCTCTATTCTTTATGAGGAGGGCGCGAACCGCCTCTTTACTATTTTTGGAACCACAAGATGACGCAAGCACGCTGTGGTCATCCCACGCACGACCCCCACGTCAGCGCAGATCGTGGGGAAGCACAACCATCGGAGGAGTTACTGTGGTAAATGGAATCCAACTCCACTGCCCGCACACCGTTCTGAGCCTAGTCCAACAACGCGTGGCGCTTATGAATGGCCCAAGCCCGGGGGCTCCTGTCGGTGTACAAAAGTAGGGGCACTCTTTTTTACCCCTTACTTGTGCACGGGCAGTCAGAGCCACGCCTGTGGCCGAACATAACAGGGCAGAAGGAGGGAGCCAGGAACACGAGGTTACCAGAACAACGCCAAGATAGGCAGGACGAGAAGAACAAACAAGGAGATAGGCTCCCCCGGCAAGGACTCTTGCCGAGGCAGCCTGCGCACCACCCGGCAAGGGCTCTTGCTGGCGCGATCCACTCAGACGGCTCTGTCACGGCCACCCTTGAAGCCTATGGGCTCCAACGGTACCAACGACATCGGAGCTAAGGCTCGGGAAGCGCCCACGTGATGGCATGCAGATCTTTGTGAAGACAAAGATCTATGAATCCCAAGATATGAACAAGAAGACATGGCGATCACAGAGCTCCTTGTCGAAGACGCCCACGAGGCCCCGGCAAGGCTCCTTACCGAAGACACCCCGGAGCCCCGACAAGCCTCTCGCCGCAGGATACTCATGGAGACCCCGGCAAGACCCTTGCCGAGAACAGTAGCAAGTCTGTGGCAAGCCCTTGCCGCCCCGTCGTCACCCCAGCTCGGCGGCCGACCCGTTGGCCCAGGCAGGCACCCACGTGGCGATACGTGGTTCCTCGGCCATCTAGCCAAGCACCTGTGTGGTGGCATGCAGATCTTCGTGAAGACCCTACCGCGCCGCCACCTCAGCTGCCTGCTTCGCTGGCCTGGACGCGCGTCGCGACCAGATAGAGCGGCCACGGACGAGACGGGCTTCTTTTCTGTTCCCGATAAAGTAAATAGACACCTAAGCAGCGCATTGAATGCGCCTTGTCCCGTAATGGCGTGGGTTAAGCCCATACACTGTACACCTTTCCACCTCCTGTGTGTCACTGTGGCAGCCCCTTTTGAACTATAAAAGGAGGCCCACAGCATACTGGAGGAGGATTCGGATCCAGAAAAGCTGGATAGACACCGTAGCTAGCTCAAGAACTCAAGAACACTCAAATATAGACCAAAGCAGGACTAGTGTATTGCGCATCCTCGCGGCCCGAACCTGGGTAAACGATCGATGAGCTGACTCTTAGACCTGCTCTTTGCACAACTTCGTGCCCGCCAACCGTAGAAGGGATTCCAGTGATCCCATAGGTGTCGCTTCGTACCGACAATCATCTCATAATGCTACCGCTGTACTAAGCAAAATAAGAAGCATAATAAGATAAACATCACATGCAATCAAAATATGTGATATGATATGGCCATCATCATCTTGTGCTTTTGATCTCCATCTCCAAAGCATCTATATGATCTCCATCGTCACCGGCTTGACACCATGATCTTCATAGTAGCGTTGTGGTCGTCTCGCCAACTATTGCTACTACTACTATCGCTAACTCATAGTGATAAAGTAACGTAATTACATGGCCTTCGCATTTCATACAATAAAGATACAACCATAAGGCTCCTGCCGGTTGCTGATAATTTACAAAACATGATCATCTCATACAATAACGTATAACCCATCACGTCTTGACCCTATCACATCACAACATGCCCTGCAAAAACAAGTCAGACGTCCTCTACTTTGTTGTTGCAAGTTTTACGTGGCTACTACGGGCTTAGCAATAACCGTTCTTACCTACGCATACAAAACCACAACGATTTTTCATCAAGTGTGTTGTTTTAACCTTCACAAGGACCGGGCGTAGTCACACTTGATTCAACTATAGTGAGAGAGACAGACACCCGCCGGTCACCTTTAAGCAACGAGTGCTCGTAACGGTGAAACCAGTCTCGTGTAAGCGTACATGTAATGTCGTTCCGAGCCGCTTCATCTCACAATACCGCTGAATGAAAGTATGACATGCTGGTAAGCAGTATGACTATTATCGCCCACAACTCATTGTGTTCTACTCGTGCATATCATCTATGCATAGACCTGGCTCATGATGCCACTGTTGGGGAACGTAGTATTTCAAAATATTCCTACGATCACGCAAGATCTATCTAGGAGAAGCATAGCAATGAGCGGGGAGAGGGTGTCTACGTACCCTCGTAGACCGAAAGCGGAAGCGTCTAGTGACGAGGTTGATGTAGTCAAACATCTTCGTGATCCAACCGATCCAAGCACCGAACGTGCGGCACCTCCGCGTTCAGCACATGTTCCGCTTGATGATGTCCCACGAACTCTTGATCCATTTGAGCATCGCAGGAGAGTTTCGTCAGCACGACAGTATGGTGACGATGACGATGAAGTTACCGGCACAGGGCTTCGCCTAAGCACTGCAACGATATGACCGAGGTGTGTAAATGTGGAGGGGCGCACCGCACACGGCTTGAAAATCAACTTGTGTGTCTATGGGGTGCCCCCTCCCCACGTATATAAAGGAGGGAGGGAGGAGGAGGTGGCCAAGGAGGGGGCGCGCCAAGAGGGGGAGTTCTACTCCCACTAGGAGTAGGACTCCTCCTTTTCCTAGTAGGAGTAGGAGAGGGGGAAGGAAGGGATAGGAGGAGAAGGAAAGGAGGGGGCGCCGCCCCTCCCCCCTAGTCCAATTCGGACTAGGCTTGGGGGGCGCGGCCCAGCCCTAGCCATCCCTCTCTCTCTTCCCTAAAGCCCATTAAGGCCCATATACCTCCCGGGGGGTTCCGGTAACCTCCCGGTACTCCGGTAATTATCTGGTGACTCCCAGAACACTTCCGCTATCCGAATACAACCTTCCAATTTATCAATCTTTATATCTCGACCATTTCGGGACTGCTCGTCATGTCCGTGATCACATACGGGACTTCCTGACTACCTTGGGTACATCAAAACATATAAACTCATAATATTGATCGTCAACGAACGTTAAGCGTGCGGACCCTATGGGTTCGAGAACTATGTAGACATGACTGAGACTCATCTCTGCTCAATAACCAATATGGGAACCTGGATGTTCATATTGGCTCCCACATATTCTACGAAGATCTTTATCGGTCAAACCGCATAACAATATATGTTGTTCCTTTTGTCAGCGGTATGTTACTTGCCCGATATTCGATCGTCAGTATCGTCATACCTAGTTCAATCTCGTCATCGGCAAGTCTCTTTACTCGTTCCATAATACATCATCTCGTGACCAACTCATTAGTCGTTTGCTTGCAAGGCTCATTATGATGTGTATTACCGAGAGGGCCCAGAGATACCTCTTCGACACTTGGAGTGACAAATACTATTCTCGATCTATGCCAACACCACAAACACCTTCGGAGACACCTGTAGAGCATCTTTATAATCACCCAGTTGCGTTGTGACGTTTGATAGCACACAAGGTGTTCCTCCAGTATTCGGGAGTTGCATAATCTCGTAGTCATAGGAACATGTATAAGTCATGAAGAAAGCAATGGCAGAAAAACTAAACGATCAAGTTGCTAAGCTAACGGATGGGCCTTTTCCATCACATCATTCTCCTAATTATGTGATCTTGTTGATCAAATGAAAACTCATGTCTATGGTTAGGAAACATAACCATCTTTGATTAACGAGCTAGTCTAGTAGAGGCATACTAGGGACACTCTGTTTCGTCTATGTATCCACACATGTATTAAGTTTCCGGTTAATACAATTCTAGCATGAATAAAAGAAATTTATCATGATATATAAGGAAATATAAATAACAACTTTATTATTGCCTCTAGGCCATATTTCCTCCAGTTCTTTGTGTTGGATTGGGTATTATGGATCAGAAATTGTTTGATGCATATCGTATAATTAACTCAACGATACTCGCGGTGACATTGGAGTATATAGGTGACATTAGAGTTGGTTGATGTGTATCGTATGGTGTTATTTTAGAAAGAACTCTTGATATATTGATCGGAAAGGATAACTTGATGTTATGTTAGTACGAATTCTTGGTTGATCGATCCGAAAGAATAACTTTGAGGTGGTTTCGTACCCTACAAACAATTTATTCTTATATTCTCCGCTAGATAGGAACTTTGGAGTGATTCTTTCTCGGACATTGAGGGATGGTTATGTGATCCAATTATATTAGCATTGTTGAGAGATTGCCTTAGCGGAACTACGGACCCTAGGCATTATTCTCAAGCATTGCAATACCGTTTGTGCTCACTTTTGTCACTTGCTACCTTGCTGTTTTTTTTTCTTACTATTACAAAAATCAATATCTACTATCCATATTACACTTGTATCACCATCTCTTCACCGAATTAGTGCACCTATACAATTTAACATTGTATTTGGTGTGTTGGGGACACAAGAGACTCTTTGTTATTTGGTTGCAGGTTTTTTTGAGAGAGACCATCTTCATCCTACGCCTCCCACGGATTGATAAATCTTAGGTCATCCACTTGAGGGAAATTTGCTACTGTTCTACAAAACTCTGCACTTGGAGGCCCAACGCGAGTCTACAAGAATAAAGTTGCGTAGTAGACATCAAGCTCTTTTCTGGCGCCGTTGTCGGGAAGGTGAGTGCATGAAGGTATATCTTAAGATCTTGCAATCGAATCTTTTAGTTTCTTGTTTTATCACTAGTTCTGTTTTCTAAAAGAAAACTAAAAAAATGGAATTAAGGTTGCATCATATTGTTCATCTTTATAATGTATTTCGTGAAAATGATGGAAAGGAAAATTGTGCTCAATTGTTAGAAGAAAAATGATACAAAATGTTTGTCATAGAATCCATGAATAACGAGCATGCTTGCAATTTTGTTAGTGTGAATTCTACGAGGATCCAAAATGCTAATGATTATTGTACTAGTGATGGCAAAAATGTTTCTTATAAGCATGTCAATTTTTTGGTGTGGATAGACTTTGTGTAGACATGCCTCATAGAGATGATATATTTTGCAAGAAGCTTAAACATGATGAAACCAATCGATGGCTCATATTGATAGATAAGTTTGCTACAAATTATGTTGTCTTCATCCTATTACTTGTGAGCTTTGCAATAAAGTCGGTCACCTTAATTTCCAATTCATGGTTTTTGATGATCGAATCATGTCCTAATATTGCAATAATTTGATCACCATTGAACTTTATAATGAACTTTGTTTATATTTGGGATGTGAAGAATTAACACATAAGAATAGTTGGTTTGAAGCATTCATACTCACGGACCATGCTGGAACTAGCATGAAATAAATATATATGTTTTGTGTGGTAAATTACAATGAAAATGCTTATATTGCCAACTATCAAAAGATGGGAAAACCAAAAGAATATAAAACGAATGCTTAACAGAAGTGTAAAGAATTCCACTTTCTCTCCTATTGTCTCCCATGATGTAATAGGTGACGAGGAGGAGCTCCCTATTCAACCAATCTCATCAAGAATAAGCTTGATTATTAAACCCACACATGATGTGGTGAAGAAGAAGAAAAGAGGAAATAATAGAGGTAAAAAGGTATCTTTACCAAATAATGTTGCTCCTATTATTGTTGTGCCTCATGAAAATGAATCAAAATATTGTGGAAGATGATGCACTTGATGATGATATTGCTTCTTTGTCTTCTGGCACAATTTCCGAGAGCACTCTGGATGATGATTTTGTTATGCCTATTGCTTGTCGTGATGATTATGATTTTGAAGATAATGATACTTCTTATAATCTTGGAAATCTTTTTGGCGGCAACTTGGGAAATTATGATGATAGCAATTGTTATACCGTTGGTGCTATTCACACTATTAATGATGAGAGTGCTTATGCTTATGATATGCCAAGCCACAAGCTTGGGGATGCTATGTTTGATGAGAATGACATGTTTGAGAATTTATTTGCTGCAATTAATGTTTGTCGCAAGCTTGGGGATGTTATACTTAATGAGGATGATCTTTTTAGTCCCATTACTTTGAATAATCAAATTTGTTATGATGATTGCATCCCTCCTATCTATGATGAGAACAAACTTGCTACTTATGATGATTATTGTGATGATACTTATGTTATAAAAAGTAGTGATAATTATTGTCAAAATTTTGAATATCCTTTTACTGAACATTACTCTATTAATTTGGAAATGATTTATAGTATTCAAGTTTCATATGATGCTCCCACTATTATTCATCAGAATAAATTTGCTTATGTAGAGAGGAATAAAATTTCTATGCTTGTGGATCATGAAAGGAATGCTTTGTGTGATGGTTATAATGATGAATCCCTTTATGATGCTACTGAAATTATTATGAGAGGCGAACTTATGATTCATGATGGTGTCGTTACGTTTCAATTCTTTACTTCTATGTAAGCATCATTGAAATCGTCATGCCTAGCTAAGGGCATAAAATGATAGCGCTCATTGGGAGGCAACCTAACTTGTATCTTTTTGCTTTTTGGTTTTCTTGTTGTTCTCAACGAAATATCCAATAATACCTCTGGTTTGATGTGTTTGGTGGTTTAAATAAATGTTTGGGCCAAGCTAAGCCTTTGGAATGGTTTGGATAGTTGATTTGATTGTGTTGGAAATTCAGAAACTTTTGCCTTCGGAGTTAGAATTTCTGACGATTACTGGAGCGTGATAAACTATTCAATTTTTTGGCATTATCAATATACAAATGTTCCACGTTATCCTAATTTTTAAGAATTTTTAGAGCTACAGAAGTATGGTCAAAATTCGCATCTTTACTGTCGGATTTCGGGTTTCGCAAACCCTAGAGAGGTTCGAACTCTAGGGTGTGCACGAAGAACACTCTCTCCCTAGTGCACTCGCCGTACGATTCCATGGCCTAGCTCGACAAACTCGAAGAAAAAGGGACACAGAGGATTATACTAGTTCGGGCCACCTTGCAGTGTAATTCCCTACTCCAGTGTGTGTGGTGGATTGCCTTGTATGGGTGAGGATAAACTAGTACAAGACATGAACAACCTCCGAAGGAGAGGTGTTCTTGGGCTCGGATGAGCTTAAGGTGTGTGTGTGGGTGGAATGGATCTGATCCCTTCTAAGGTTGGATCAGCTCAAGATGAGATCAGATCAAGACCCCCCTCTCTATGGTAGTGGCTAGGTCCTATTTATAGTGGCCTTGGTCCTCATCCCAAATATCGGCGGGAAGGGATCCCACAACGGCCAAATTTGAAGGGGAACAACTAGGACAAGCTATCCTGACAAAAGTGGTCTTCGCCTGCCAAAGGCTCTGGTGGTGACGCCATGCCGGGCTCCACGATGACCTCCATTCTGCAGCCATGACGGACCTTGGTCTTGTTGCACCGATATGGAAACCTCTGCCTAATACCTCGGGACTCCACACCTGCACTAGCCCTATTAGCACCAAAGAAAAAACGGGTACAGTGCGCCTGCTGGTGCCCGCCTGGCCTTGGACATCATGGCTCATGTCACGTGAACCTCGCGAGGTGCACCTCGCTTAGATATCTCCGCTCCTTGGGAGCAAGTCTAGAGAGACTGCCCCCAGGGAGGTCTTGCTGGCACCCGCCTCGCGAGGCTTGGCCCCTCGCGAGGGTCTTGAATTGCGGTTGCTGAAGTTGGGCCGTACCAGGCTGCTGATGGAGCCACATCATGGGACGCAGGCAGGCAAGTCTGGGTACCCCCGTTCCCAGGACGCCGACAGTAGCCCCCGGGCCCAAGGCGGCTTCGAGGCGAAGCCTAAGGGGCAAGGGCGAAGCGCCACGGGCCCCAAACGCCTGCGGCCTTGGTCGACGCATGGTGACTTGATTGGACGTGGGCGTCTCCACTTCCCCATGCTGCCTCGGCAACTGCTTGACTTGACGAGATCCTACTGCATGCACTGAAAAACCATCATTACACGAGATCGTGGAGGCCGGCGGTTGGCCTCCTCCTGGCTATAAATGGAGAGGGGGTGAAGCCCCCATTGCTCATCTCCTTCTTATGGTCGCCTCCTCTTCTTATTCCTCCTTGTCGCGCCAGCTTACCTTGACACCCATGGCGCCGATAAGGAGATTCTCTGCTGCTGAAAAAGGAAAGACTCCCTGTGAGGAGCGGGAACCACTTCCGCCGTAGAAGAGGTTCATACGCCCCTGTGGCGCTGACGAGAGGCGAGAGGTGTCGAGGCCTTGGTGCGAGCGGCCTCCTCCTGGCTTCTCGCTGCCCTTGTACGCCCAGGGGTAAGGGGGTTGCGCCCCACGCCGCTTGCGTCGTGGTCATTGCCGTCCTACTGGAGCTGCTAGGGCTGCCGGCCCCCGTAGTCACGCTGAGGGCTCCTCACGCGAGTTCGTGGTGTGGACAGCGATGCCACTGTCTTCTTGGATCCGGCTCCCGAGGTTCTTCGCCGAGCTGATGCCAGCGAGGGGGCCAGCCAAGCTGTGGCTGCAGCACGCCAGGTGCTGCAGCCAAGCTTCGAAACCGGAGGTTGAGGTCGTCCCCCCGGCTGGTGTCTTCATGACTCGAGGATGGGGCGAAATCGCCCACGTGTGCTATCCTGATGGAGCCTCTGTCGTCCACTTCGGGTTTGATGGTGCCTCCACATTGTTCTTCAAGGTCTTCGACGGGGAAGGACGTCGCCAGGAGTGCTGCCCCGGCGGGAGCCGCCTGGGTGGCATAGCGATGAGCGTCGTACCTGCTCTCGGCCCTGTTGACAGCTCTCCCACCAGCAGCGATGGCCCCTGGGAATCCAGCAGCTCTCCTGAGCCTAACGAGTCCCTGGAGACGAGCGAAGACATCTACACGCCGCCAAGCTCGCGCCGCGCTCGGAGCGCGGTAGCTGCACTAGCTCGTCGTCGATGGTGACCCGAGCGGGGTTGGAGACGGCCTCTCGTGGCCCACTGTTGATGATGGCGTCAGTGGTGGTAGCCGTAAATAGGGTCTCCTGGAATCACCTCCTTTTTCTCCCTGTGAGGAATCAAAGCGAACCCCATGGGGCTATGTAAAGAACATGTAATGCTTTTGCTCTGATGCCTATTATTCTTGCTATAAACTGTGTTTGTGGGTCTTGCTTCGACAGTGTCCCTCCTTTTTATCCTTTTAGTAGCTTTATGCTCTACGTCGGCAGGTCCTAGTCCCAAGGCAAGCTTCAGCCATTGCTGGTATGCCAGGTCGTGAAGCCATGGTCAAGGCCAGGAGGTGAGCGGCCCAGGGTCCGGTAAGAGATCCTGAGGCGCGATGCTCAAGAGGTCCCCCTTGGCGTGCAAGCAGCTTTCGGAGGGTAAAAAGGGAGGCGGCATTGCCAGAGCAGGACTACGGAAATCAAACTTGTCCAACGATGGCATCGTGCCGGTTGGATGTGTGACTTATCTTGACGGGCCCGAGGTGATTCTCCATGCGGTGCGCCTGATATGCCCATGCGGCAGTGCGGCAGAGCTTTCACAATTTCCTTCCCGCTTGCTTTAGAGTTCTGTATCGACAGAGCCCGGCCCCGCGCATACCTCAGCCGCCGCTGGCTCATCTGGATCGCTAGGACGAGACCAGGGGGTGAGGGGCTACATGACCAGTTAGGATCCTGAGTCGCAATGCTCAGGAGTCCCCCTTGACGTGAGAACAACCCTTGGGAAGGAAATGCTAGACTAGGCCTTGGTGTTCTGCGTCGGCAGGGCCCGACCCCGCGCATACCTCAGCCGCCGCTGGCTCATCCAGATGACCAGGATGAGGCCAGGGAGTGAGGGGCTACGTGGCCAGTTAGGCCCCTGAGACGCGATGCTCAGGGGTCCCCCTTGATGTACGAACAGACCTTAGCGCTCCTAGCCGACCTTCCCTTCTGCCGCTCTTCTAGGTGCTCTACGTCCTTGGGTCCCGATCCTCGAGCGGAGCTCAGCCGCCGCTGGTATGACAGGTCGTGGTGCCATGGTCAAGGCCAGGGGGCGAGGGCTAGAGAGTCAGTAGGATCCCCTGAGATGTGATGCTCAGAAGCCCCCCCTTTAACACCCAAGCAAATTACATGAGAAGCAGAAACCGGCAAGGCCACGTGTCACTGGGCTCCTAAGATTCCTGCGAGTTAGTCTGGTGAAACATCACAACCTACAATCACGCCTACCGCTGGACCACTGATCTTTCCGCGGGAAGACGAAGGCACCGAGGACCTGGCGAGGTGACGTGTGATACGTCTCCAACGTATCTATAATTTTTGATTGTTACATGCTATTATATTATCCTTCTAGGATGTTTAGTAGGCTTTAGTATACACTTTTTTTATGATTTTTGGGACTAACCTATTAACCCAGAGCCCAGTGCCAGTTTCTGTTTTATTCCTTGTTTTTGAGTATCGCAGAAAAAGAATACCAAATAGAGCCCAATTGACCTAAAACTCAACGGAGGTTGTTTTTGGACCAGAAGAAGCCCAATGAGTACCGGCGATGGACCAGGGGAGTCCCGGACTGCCCACGAGGGTGGGGGCGCGCCCACCCCCCTGGGCGCGCCCCCCTATCTCATGGACGCCTCAAGGACCTGAACGAAATATGCCCTAGAGGCAATAATAAAGTTGTTATTTATATTTCCTTATATCATGATAAATGTTTATTATTCATGCTAGAATTGTATTAACCGGAAACTTAGTACATGTATGAATACATAGACAAAACAGAGTGTCCCTAGTATGCCTCTACTAGACTAGCTCATTGATCAAAGATGGTTATGTTTCCTAACCATAGACATGAGTTGTCATTTGATCAACGGGATCACATCATTAGGAGAATGATGTGATGGACAAGACCCATCCGTTAGCTTAGCACTACGATCATTTAGTTTTACTGCTATTGCTTTCTTCATGACTTATACATGTTCCTATGACTATGAGATTATACAACTCCCGAATACTGTAGGAACACCTTGTGTGCTATCAAACGTCACAACATAACTGGGTGATCATAAAGATGCTCTACAGGTGTCAGTGTTCGTGGTGTTGGCATAGATCAAGACTAGAATTTGTCACTCCGAGTGTCGGAGAGGTATCTCTGGGCCCTCTCGGTAATGCACATCATAATAAGCCTTGCAAGCAAAAGACTAATGAGTTAGTCACGAGATGATGTATTACGGAACGAGTAAAGAGACTTGCCGGTAACGAGATTGAACTAGGTATAAAGATACCGACGATCGAATCTCGGGCAAGTAACATACCAATGACAAAAGGAACAACGTATGTTGTTATGCGGTTTGACCGATAAAGATCTTCGTAGAATATGTAGGAGCCAGTATGAGCATCCAGGTTCCGCTATTGGTTATTGACCGGAGATGAGTCTCGGTCATGTCTACATAGTTCTCGAACCCGTAGGATTCGCACGCTTAACGTTTGATGACGATCGGTATTATGAGTTTATGAGTTTTGATGTACCGAAGGAGTTTGGAGTCCCGGATGAGAACGGGGACATTACGAGGAGTCTCGAAATGGTCGAGACGTAAAGATCGATATATTGGACGACTATATTCGGACATCGGAAAGGTTCCGAGTGATTCGGGTATTTTTCGGAGTATATGTGCCTTATTGGGCCATACGGAAATAGAGGAGAAAGGCCAAAAGGAAGGAGGCGCGCGCCCCCCCTCTGGTCCGAATTGGACAAGGGGTGCAGCCCCCTTTTCCTTCTCCCTCTCCACCTCTTTCCTTCTCTCCTACTCCGGAAAGGAAAGGGGAATCCTACTAGGACTTGGGAGTCCTAGTAGGACTCTCCACACTCATGCCCGTGTCGTGAGGTATAAGACTTCTGACAGTACTTTGCCAACAAGATGGAGGAGAATAGCTCAACCAGTGAGCATGTGCTCAGATTGTATGGGTACTACAATTACTTGAATCAAGTGGGAGTTAATCTTCCAGATAAGATAGTAATTGACAGAGTTCTCTAGTCACTATCACCAACTTAGTAGAACTTCGTGATGAACTATAATATGCAAGGGATGACGAAAGGAATTCCCGAGCTCTTCGCGATGCTGAAGTCGGCGAAGGTAGAAATCATGAAAAAGCATCAAGTGTTGATGGTTAACAAGACCACTTGTTTCAAGTAAAGGGCAAAGGGATAGAAGGGGAACTTCAAGAAGAATGACAAGCAAGTTGTCACTCCCGTGAAGAAACCCAAAGCTAAAACTCAAGCCTGAAACTAAGTGCTTCTACTACAAAGGAAATGGTCACTGGAAGTGGAACTGCTCTAAATACTTGGCGGATAAGAAGGATGGCAAAGTGAACAAAGGTATATTTTGATATACAGATTATTGATGTGTACTTTACTAGTGTTCATAGCAACCCGTGGGTATTTGATACCGGTTCAGTTGCTGAAACTAGTAACTCGAAACGAGAATTGCAGAATGAACAGAGACTAGTTAAAGCTGAAGTGACGATGTGTGTTGGAAGTGGTTCCAAGATTGATATGATCATCATCGCACACTCCCTATACTTTCGGAATTAGTGTAAAACCTAAATAAATGTTATTTGGCATTTGCGTTGAGCATGAATATGATTTGATCATATTTGTTGCAATACGGTTATTCATTTAAAGTCATAGAATAATTGTTATTCTGTTTACATGAATAAAACCTTCGATGGTCATACACCCAATGAAAATAGTTTGTTGGATCTCGATCGTGGTGATACACATATTCATAGTATTGAAGCCAAAAGATGCAAGGTTAATAATGATAGTGCAACTTATTTGTGGCACTACCGTTTAGGTCATAATGGTGTAAAGCGCATGAAGAAACTCCATAGTGATGGACTTTTGGAATCACTTGATTATGAATCACTTGGTGCTTGCGAACCATGCCTCATGGGCAAGATGACTAAAACTCCGTTCTCCGGAACAATAGAGCGAGCAACAGATTTGTTGGAGATCATACATACAGATGTATGTGGACCAATGAGTGTTGAAGCTCGCGGCGGGTATCGTTATTTTCTGACCTTCACTGATGATTTGAGAAGATATGAGTATATCTACTTAATGAAGCACAAGTCTGAAACATTTGAAAAGTTCAAAGAATTTCAGAGTGAAGTGGAGAATCATCGTAACAAGAAAATAAGAGTTTCTACGATATGATCGTAGAGGTAAAATATTTGAGTTAGCGAGTTTGGCCTTCAGTAAAAACAATGTGAAATAGTTTCACTACTCACGCCACCTAGAACACCACAGTGTAATGGTGTGTCTGAACGTCATAACCGTACTTTATTAGATATGGTGCGATCAATGATGTCTCTTACCGATCTACCACTATCGCTTTTGGGGTTATGCATTAGAGACAACTACATTCACGTTAAATAGGGCACCATCTAAATCCGTGGAGATGACACCGTATGAACTATGGTTTGACAAGAAACCTAAGCTGTCATTTCTTTAAGTTTGGGACTGCGATGCTTATGTGAAAAAGTTTCAACATGATAAGCTCGAACCCAAATCAGAGAAGTAAATCTTCATAGGATACCCAAAAGAAACTGTTGGGTACACCTTCTATCACAGATCTGAAGGCAAGGTCTTTGTTGCTAAGAGTGGATCCTTTCTAGAGAAGGAGTTTCTCTCGAAAGAAGTGAGTGGGAGGAAAGTAGAACTTGATGAGGTAATTGTACCTTCTCTCGAATTGGAAAGTGGAACATCACAGAAACTAGTTCCAGTGATTTCTACACCAATTAGTGAGGAAGCTAATGATGATGATCATGAAACTTCAGATCAAGTTTCTGCTGAACTTCGTAGATCAACCAGAATTCGTTCCGCATCAGAGTGGTACGGCAACCCGGTTCTGGAAGTCATGTTACTGGACCATGATGAACCTACGAACTATGAGGAAGCGATGATGAGCCCAGATTCCGCAAAATGGCTTGAGGCCATGAAATCTGAGATGGGATCCATGTATGAGAACAAAGTGTGGACTTTGGTTGACTTGCCCGATGATCGGCAAGCCATCGAAAATAAATGGATCTTCAAGAGGAAGACTGACGCTGATGGTAATGTTACTGTTTACAAAGCTCGACTTGTTGCGAAAGTTTTTCAACAAATTCAAGGAGTTGACTACGATGAGACTTTCTCACCCGTAGCGATGCTTAAGTCTGTCCGAATCATGTTAGCAATTGCCGCATTTTATGAAATCTGGCAAATGGATAACAAAACTGCATTCTTTAATGGATTTATTAAAGAATACTTGTATATGATGCAACCAGAAGGTTTTGTCAATCCTAAAGGTGCAGACAAAATGTGCAACTCTAGCGATCCATCTATGGACTGGTGCAAGCATCTCGGAGTTGGAATATACGCTTTGATAAGTTGATCAAAGCATATAGATTTATACAGACTTGTGGTGAAGCCTGTATTTACAAGAAGTGAGTGGGAGCACTACAACCTTTCTGATAAGTATATGTGAATGACATATTGTCGATCGGAAATGATGTAGAATTTTCTGGAAAGCATAAAGGAGTGTTTGGTGAAGCTGCTTACATATTGGGCATCAAGATCTATAGAGATAGATCAAGACGCTTGATAAGACTTTTGATGAGTACATACCTTGATAAGATTTTGAAGTAGTTCAAATTGGATCAGTCAAAGAAGGAGTTCTTGCCTGACTTGTAAGTTGTGAAGTTGAGTAAGACTCAAAGCCAGACCACGGCAGAAAAATATAGAGAGAATGAAAGTCATTCCCTATGCCTCAGCCATAGGTTCTATAAAGTATGCCATGTTGTGTACCAAACATGTTGTGCACCTTGCCATGAGTTTGTCAAGGGGGTACAATAGTGATCCAGGAGTAGATCACTGTACAGCCGTCAAAATTATCCTTAGTAACTGACTAAGGAAATGTTTCTCGATTATGGAGGTGATAAAGAGTTCGTCGTAAAGGGTTACGCCGATGCAAGCTTTGACACTAAATCCAGATGACTCTAAGTATCAATCTAGATGCGTATTGAAAGTGGGAGGAATTAGCTAGAGTAGCTCCATGCAGAGCATTGTAGACATAGAAATTTGCGAAATACATACTGATCTGAATGTGACAGACCCGTTGACTAAACTTCTCTCACAAGCAAAACATGATCACACCTTATTACTCTTGGGTATTAATCACATAGCGATGTGAACTAGATTATTGACTCTAGTAAACCCTTTGGGTGTTGGTCACATGACGATGTGAACTATGGGTGTTATTCACATAACGATGTGAACTATCGGTATTAAATCACATGGCGATGTGACCTAGATTATTAACTCTAGTGCAAGTGGGAGACTGAAGGAAATATGCCCTAGAGGCAATAATAAAGTTGTTATTTATATTTCCTTATATCATGATAAATGTTTATTATTCATGCTAGAATTGTATTAACCGGAAACTTAGTACAGGTGTGAATACATAGACAAAACAAAGTGTCCCTAGTATGCCTCCACTAGACTAGCTCATTGATCACAGATGGTTATGGTTCCTAAACATAGACATGAGTTGTCATTTGATCAACGGGATCACATCATTAGGAGAATGATGTGATGGACAAGACCCATCCGTTAGCTTAGCACTATGATCGTTTAGTTTTACTGCTATTGCTTTCTTCATGACTTATACATGTTCCTATGACAATGAGATTATGCAACTCCCGAATACTGTAGGAACACCTTGTGTGCTATCAAACGTCACAACATAACTGGGTGATCATAAAGATGCTCTATAGGTGTCTCCGAAAGTGTTCGTGGTGTTGGCATAGATCAAGACTAGGATTTGTCACTCCGAGTGTCGGAGAGGTATCTCTGGGCCCTCTCGGTAATGCACATCATACTAAGCCTTGAAAGCAAAAGACTAATGAGTTAGTCACGAGATGATGTATTACGGAACGAGTAAAGAGACTTGCCGGTAACGAGATTGAACTAGGTATAGAGATACCGCCGATCGAATCTCGGGCAAGTAACATACCAATGACAGAAGGAACAACGTATGTTGTTATGTGGTTTGACCGATAAAGATCTTCGTAGAATATGTAGGAGCCAATATGAGCATCCAGGTTCCGCTATTGGTTATTGACCGGAGATGAGTCTCGATCATGTCTACATAGTTCTCGAACCCGTAGGGTCCGCACGCTTAACGTTTGATGACGATCAGTATTATGAGTTTATGAGTTTTGATGTACCGAAGGAGTTCGGAGTCCCGGATGAGACCGGGGACATGACGAGGAGTCTCGAAATGGTCGAGACGTAAAGATCGATATATCGGACGACTATATTCGAACATCGGAAAGGTTTCGAGTGATTCGGGTATTTTTCGGAGTATATGGGCCTTATTGGGCCATACGGGAATAGAGGAGAAAGGCCAAAAGGAAGGAGGCGCGCGCCCCCCCTCTGGTCCGAATTGGACAAGGGTGCAGCCCCCTTTTCCTTTGCCCTCTACACCTCTTTCCTTCTCTCCTACTCTTGAAAGGAAAGGGTAATCCTACTAGGACTTGGGAGTCCTAGTAGGACTCCCCACACTTGGTGCGCCCCCTCTAGGGCCGACCTCTCCCTTGCTCCTTTATATACGGGGGCAGGGGGCACCCTAGGACACACAAGTTGAATTGTTTTAGCCGTGTGCGGTGCCCCTCTCCACAGAAACACACCTCGGTCATACCGTTGCAGTGCTTAGGCGAATCCCTGCACCGGTAGATACATCATATCTGTCACCATGCCGTCGTGCTGGCGAAACTCTCCCGTGAAGCTCAAGTGGATCAAGAGCTCGTGGGACGTCATCAAGCTGAACGTGTGCTGAACGCGGAAGTGCCGTACGTTCGGTGCTTGATCGGTTGGATCGCGAAGAAGTTTGACTACATCACCCGCGTCACTTGACGCTTCCGCTCCCGGTCTACGAGGGTACGTAGACACACTCTCCCCTCGTTGCTATGCATCTAGTAGATAGATCTTGCGTGATCGTAGGAAAATTTTGAAAATACTACGTTCCCCAACAGGACCCCCCTTACTTGTTCCCGACTCCAACACCTCTTATATATACAGAAACCTCCAGAAAATAACCTAGATCAGGAGTTCCGCCGCCAAAAGCCTCTGTTGCCACCGAAAACCAATCTAGACCCGTTTCGGCACCCTGCTGGAGGGGGGAATCCCTCTCCGGTGGCCATCTTCATCATCCCGGCGCTCTCCGTGATGAGGGTGGAGTAGTTCACCCGCGGGGCTGAGGGTACGTACCAGTAGCTATGTGTTTGATCTCTCTCTCTCGCTCTCTCTCTCTCTCTCTCTCTCTCTCTCGTGTTCTTGAGATGGCACGATCTTGATGTATCACAAGCTTTGCTATTATAGTTGGATCTTATGATGTTTCTCCCCCTCTACTTTCTTGTAATGGATGGAGTTTTCCCTTTGAAGTTATCTTATCGGATTGAGTCTTTAAGGATTTGAGAACACTTGATGTATGTCTTGCATGTGCTTATCTATGGTGACAATGGGATATCATGTGATCTACTTGATGTATGTTTTGGTGATCAACTTGCTGGTTCCGTGACCTTGGGAATCTATGCATAGGGGTTGGCATGCGTTTTCGTCTTGACTCTCCGGTAGAAACTTTGGGGCACTCTTTGAAGTTCTTTGTATTGGTTGAGTAGATGAATCTGAGATTGTGTGATGCATATCGTATAATCATGCCCACGGATACTTGAGGTGACAATGGAGTATCTAGGTGACATTATGTTTTGATTGATTTGCGTCTTAAGGTGTTATTCTAGTACGAACTCTAGGATAGATCGAACGAAAAGAATAGCTTTGTGTTATTTTACTACGGACTCTTGAATAGATAGATGAGAAAGAATAACTTTGAGGTGGTTTCGTACCCTACAATAATCTCTTTTTAATATCTTTCGTGAAAATGATGGGAAGAAAAATTGTGCTCAAGTAGTAGAAGAAGAATGCATTAAAATGTTTGGCACTAAATCTTTGAATGATGAGCATGATTGCAATGTTGTTAGTATGAACTCTTTGAATATCCATAGTAGTAATGATGATTGCACTAGTCATGATGAAAATATCTCATATAAGCATGTCAATTTTTGTGGAGTGCATAGAATTTTCAAGTATATACCAAATAGGGAAGATAGATTTTGCAAGAGGCATGTGTATTTAGAAACTAAATGGTTGCAAGAAAGGCTGGATGTTTGTGTTGAGAATTTAAATTTTTGTTAGCCGTACTTGTGAACTTTGCAATGAGCGTGGTCATTTAAAACTCCAATGCAAATTGTTTCATGATCGAATCGTGTCCAAAAATTGTGATGACTTGATTTCCCTCGCACATCATAATGAACTTAGTTTTCTTGTGGGTTATGAAGAAATCAAACGTATAACTAAGAATCATCCTGAATTTGTCCTTGATAAAGTTCTTGATTTTGATCTAGAGGAAATTTATATGTATTGTGCGGTGAATTGCATTGAAAATCCTTATATTGCCAATTACATAAAGACACGAAAACAAATAGAAGATGAAGAGAATACTAATATAAGGGAAGAGATTTCCCAATACCCTCCTATTCTTTCTTATGATGAATCAGGTAACGAGATAAAGTTCTTGATTTTGATCTAGAGGAAATTTATATGTATTGTGCGGTGAATTGCATTGAAAATCCTTATATTGCCAATTACATAAAGACACGAAAAAAAATAGAAGATGAAGAGAATACTAATATAAGGGAAGAGATTTCCCAATATCCTCCTATTCTTTCTTATGATGAATCAGGTAACGAGGAGGAGCCATCTATTCAACCAATCTCATTAATAAGGAGCTCCAAAAAGAGGATTAAACCCACACATGATGCGAAGAAGAAAAAAGAAAAGATGGAGAAGCAAAGGTAAAAAAGTATCCCTTCAAATGATGTTGCTCCTATTCCTCATTGTGATGATGATAATTGCTATACTGCCGGTGCTATCCATAGTATTAATGATGAGAGTGATTATGCTTATGATATGATATGGCCCAAGCTTGGGGATGATATGTTTGATGAGAATGACATGTTTGATAATTTATTTGCTGCAATTAATGTTTGTCCCAAGCTTGGGGATGCTACATTTGATGAAGATGATATTTTTAGCCTCCCAAGTTTTGATATGCAATTATATTATGATGATGGCATGCCTCCTATTTATGATGATTATTGTGATGACACTTATGCTATAAAAAATAGTGATAATTATATTTACAAAACTTGTCATGATTATGATTACCCTTTTTCTGAACATTACTTTTTTAATGAGGAAACAATTTATAGTATTCGAGTTTCTTATGATACTCTCACTATTCCGAATGAGAAGAATTTTGCTTATGTGGAGAGTAGTAAATTTTCTATGCTAGTAGATCATGAAAAGAATGCTTTATGTGATGGTTATATATTCGAATTCATTCATGAGGCCACTGAAAATTATTGTGAGGGAGGAACATATGCTTGTAGGAAGTGCAATAATATCAAGTTTCCTCTCTATGTGTTGAAAATCTTGAAGCTATGCTTGTTTTGATTTCCTATGCCAGTTGATTCTTGTTCCAATAAGTTGTTTTCTCACAAAATCCCTATGCATAGTAAGTGGGTTAGACTTAAATGTGCTAGTTATATTCTTCATGATGCTCCCGTTATGTTTCAATTCTTATCTTTTATGCGAGCATCATTGAAATCATCATGCCTAGCTAAAAGGCATTAAAGAAAAGCGCTTGTTAGGAGACAACCCAATATTTACCCCTACTGTTTTTGTGTGTTCACATGATTAAGCTACTGTAGAAATCATGTTTTAGAACTTTTGTTTCAATAAAGTGCCAAGTAGAACCGTTGGGAAGACTTGGGTGGAAGTCTTTGTGATCTTGTTGTAAAAAACGGAAACTTCGCGCTCACAAGATTAGCTGCCATTTTTTTACCGGAGAGTGCTTTTAGGTTGATTCTTTTTTCAGATGATTAATAGACATATTCGTCACGTCCTCCAATTTATTTCAGAATTTTTAGAGTTACATAATTATTCTAAGGTTACAGATTGCTATAGACTCTTCTGTTTTTGACAGATTCTGTTTTCTATGTGTCGTTTGCTTATTTTGATGAATCTATGAGTAGTATCAGAGGGTATGAACCATAGAGAAGTTGGAATACAGTAGATATTACACCAATATGAATTTAGAATGAGTTCACAACAGTACCTAAGTGGTGGTTTTATTTTCTTATACTAACTGAGCTCACGAGATTTTCTGTTAAGTTTTGTGTTGTGAAGTTTCAAGTTTTGGGTAAAGATTTGATGGACTATTGAATAAGGAGTGGCAAGAGCCTAAGTTGGGGATGTACAAGGCACCCCAAGGTAATATTCAAGGACAACCAAGATCCTAAGCTTGGGGATGCCCCGGGAAGGCATCCCCTCTGTCATCTTCGTTTATCGGTAACTTTACTTGATGCTATATTTTTATTCACCACATGATACGTGTTTTGCTTGGTGCGTCAATCTATTTTATTTTGTTTTGCTTGCTGTTTGAATAATATCCCAAGATCTGAAATTATTAAATGTTAGAGAGTCTTCACATAGTTACATAATTATTCAACTACTCATTGATCTTCACTTATATCTTTTGGAGTACTTTGTCGTTTGTTCTAGTGCTTCACTTATATCTTTTTAGAGCACGGCGGTGGTTTTATTTTGAAGAACTAGATGAACTCTCATGATTCACTTATATTATTTTTAGAGTCTTTTAGAAAATCATGGTAGTTTTCTTTGGTTATAAAACTAGTCCTAATATGATGGGCATCCAAGAGGGATATAATAAAAACTTTCATATAAAGTGCATTGAATAGTATGAGAAGTTTGATGCTTGATGCTCATTTTGAAATATGAGGATGGTGATATTAGAGTCATGCTAGTAGAGTAGTTGTGAATTTGAGAAATACTCGTGTTGAAGTTTGCAAGTCACGTAGCATGCACGTATGGTAACCGTTGTGTGACAAATTTGAAGCATGAGGTATCTCTTTGATTGTCATCCTTTGTGTGGAGGTCGGGATCGCGCGATGGTTAACTCCTACCAACCCTTCCCCTAGGAGCATTCGTGTAGTACTTTGTTTTGATGACTTGTAGATTTTTGCAATAAGTATGTGAGTTCTTTATGACTAATGTTGAGTCCATGGATTATACGCATTCTCACCCTTCCACCATTGCTAGCCTCTCTTGTACCGTGCAACTTTCGTCGGTACCATACACCCACCGTATACCTTCCTCAAAACAGCCACCATACCTACCTATTATGGAATTTCCATAGCCATTCTGAGATATATTGCCATGCAACTTTCCATCGTTCTGTTTATTATGAGACTGTGACGCCCGAAGACCGACGTCCCAGAAGATTCCAGAAGATTCCAGATGTTCCGGGATCCCCCGTGTGTTTCCTTTGTGCTGTGTTATTTATTTTTGCATTGCATGATGTCATCATGCCTTCATGTCATATTTTTTTGCATCTCAACCTAAATAAATTGTGTGGACCTTCGGTCCATTTAAATCGAGGGAAGTGTGACTTCTCTTCAAAACATACTAGATCATTGGTGGCGCGTGTTGCTGCGCCAATTCATTTTTACACTATAGTATTTGGGATGCAATGTCCAGTTTAAACTCAACTGCATCATCAAATAGTTCTCTACAAATTATTTTCTGCTCGGTTCAATGTTTAATGGATGTTCAGAATTCAAGATAGTGCACCAGTGAACTACTACTTAACAATTAAGTAGAACAATTCTAGAAATTAAATGGTCACTCATGTCTATGCAATCATCGATACAAGCATAAAATATTTCTGAAGTTGTATACACAGTCTATCGTTAGTGAACTTTCTCAAGGCGTACAACGCTTGTCTTCAGTAGTGCAATATATGAACCTAAACAAACAAAAGACACACCATGTAGCTAAAAGAGCATACACACAAGACTACAAGAGGATGAATTCATCTTACCATGCGGGCACACAACCAAGTGGAGGGCAGGAGCGCGCCAGAGAACCGATTTATAGACCAGTGACCAGAGCGGAGGGGCATCAAGGTGATCCAGTAGTATAGATGACGCAACTGCTGATCCAGAAACCAACAGTAACTGAGTCAAAGGTTGAAAGAATACAAATCTCACGCATCTTTATCCAAGTGAGACAGAAAATACATCTTCTTTTCATTTCCTCAGAGCAAGTGACTATGATTTTTATTGTTCTTCTTCTCACAAAAGACTCATTTTTGTGTCCAAATTCTTCGGGAAGAAATGTTGACAAGGGGCTTCGCCTGGCACTACAAAACATGCAACAAACGTCCTGAATTTTCTCTAGTATGCTATTTCAGTTCAATCCATTTTTCATACGCCAAAACAGAATCAACATAGCACCTTCAAGATCATTCTTACAAGCTAAATCATAATGCCGGCTCGATATTAATCAGTGGTCAAACTCCAAGGCAACCCTTCTAGTTTCACTGTTACATACACCCACGGATAATATTTTCCATTATATTAACCACCTCCTCATACACAGTTGACAATCTAATGAACTTTGCATAGGTGCGAGCAAGCATAAATGGCTAAATCTACCATTTAATGGCGCATCCAGCAATGAACTACAACAATGAAGTTCTGGTAGTTGGACAGGAATGAATTGCAAACTAACTACTTCTAAAAAAACGCAAGATCATTCATACTGCCCCCGCAACATCAAAAAGGGGGAGCGTGTTATCTCGGCACAAATCTCTTAGTCCTGCCCACTTTGAGATTTTCTTCCCTGTTGACTACTCTGACCATGTAGGCAAGCTCGCCCGGCCTCAGACCGTCAAGGCTTCCTCCTCAAGTATCTTTGTTTCCGTACTCTCACCAGATGCCGATGGTGCCTCGCCACTACGTATGCTAGCAAATAGTAAGTGCCTAATTAAATCTACTCCCTCTGTATCGTAATATTTGTCTTTCTAGCAGCTCAATTTGAACTGCTAGAAAGACAAATATTTGAGCTGCTAGAAAAACAAATATTATGGTACAGTGGGAGTACACGTTTACAACAATGAGCTGTTATTCTACCTAGTCTGTACTCTGCTAATTGCAAATTTGCAATCAATCACATACTCCTCCGGATATGTATTTGCTGAACCATAGTTGCACTATCAATTTATTGAATTGAATATTTTGATTCCTAACATACCTGTGTGCCCGTCGTGGAGCTCTTGAATCCATCCTCCCTACGGACTGTGCCAAAGCTTATGGCGAAACCCCGTGTCTGTTCTGCAACCGCTGCCTCCACCAAACGAATCTGACAGTCGAAGCTTTCCGCACGGGGTTGATTCCAACTGCAGTTTGTGCCATCCAACTGTAGCTAACTGCAGTATGTGATCACCATATTTTCAGATCATTACACTTTACAAATCCATATTGCAAACAGGTAATTGCAAAAGGCCTAGATTATCGAAGGAAACAACATGACCAACCATGTAATTGCAAAAATCTACCATGGGGCCAGAAAGTTGACTATGGGGCACCGAAATCAGATCAAGGCAAGACCTGGCACTCCTGTCTCCTCGAGGGGCTTGTCCTGCTGCGCCTGCAAGTGGTCAGGCAATCATGCATTCTTGGCGCTGAAGAACACCATGACCGCCGTCGGGTTCGTCTCTTCCTCGCAGGCCGGTCGCCTGGGCCGGATGGATCGACCTCCGTCCGATTGTCCCGCATCTTACACCTAGGGTGGATCCCCTCGAGCGCCGGATCCCTCAAGCGGCTCGCGTCGACTGGATCCACTTGACCGCCGGCTCCCTTGCGTGCATCCCATCGGCTTCATTCCCTCCCGCTCCGGATATAGCGCGACGACAATTGGGATGGTGAGTGCGGCGGCTGAGGGAAGAACGCATTGGAACTGGATGGACGCACACGGGTCGCTCCTCTACATCCCCTCGTCGGCTTTTTTTTTGACAAAGATCCCCTCGTAGGCTGGAATGGGCTGTTGGGCGGGCGATGGCACTGTTAACCACAGGGCTTCCTTTCGGCTTTCGGAGCAGCTGCTCATAGGACTGCTAGGCCAGGTGAAGGAGAGATGGCTTTAAACACGAGATCCGACGGCCAAAAACGGCTAGATCATGAAAACGGACGGCCAAAAACTCAAATCGCTGTGGGAGCTCGGTTTAGGTGCAGTTATACTGTCCTTAATAAAAGCCTCTCAATATTTATGGAGCTATATCATAATTATTCCATTCGTTGGAATTAACCCAACACACTTGCATATTAATTCCCCATGTCTATTTCACTTCGAGCTTCTCCTTCCAAACCTTGCCAATAATTCTTTTCCCGTTTTTCGAGGTCCTTCCAAAAACCCTCCAACCATTTTATTTATATTCCTCACATTTTTGTGAGTCCAGGGAATTTTACCCTATGCCCTAAGGCTTTTCCTAACTCCTCTTTTCTTTCTTTTCCTCTAGTGTTTTTTCTGTTTTATTTGGAAAACCGCTTGGTATCTATCAGCAGCAGTTTGTTAAAAAACCAGAGAAGGCAGAAGAGGGCCCAGCCGCAGCCAGGCCCATCTCCTTCCAGCCTCCCTCTCCTCCCACTCTAGCCGCCGGCCCATCTGGCCAATTCCCTCGCGGCCCATCTATTTTTCCCCGAACCCTAGCCGCAGCTCTCCCGACCGCATCGCTTTCCCCCTCGTTCCCTCAGTGCGCCGCAGCGTTCCCAACTCCCTTCTCCATCGCCTGAACCCCCCTCCTCTCGCCCGACCCCGCTCACTCCTCCCTCGATCTAAATCGCATCGCGCCCGATCCCCAAGGCCAGCGCCTCGCCTCGCCATGGGAGCCGCCCCGCAGCGCGTGCCTTCCCCTCGAGCGCCCCTCCGTCGTCAAGCCACCCCAGCGCCGCGGCCAGGAGCCCCGCCTCCTCCGTCCTCCAGCTCGCCAGGCGCAGCCATCGAGCTCCGGCCGTGGCCTTCCTCTGGCCGGCCAGGAGCCAGCGCCTCTAGCTCCCCGCTCCCTCCTCGTGGCCGCAAGCCGCGCCCCTTCCTCCAGGCCCGCGGCCTCCTCCCTCCGCCGTCCCGTCCAGCAAGCCCGACGCGCCCTCCAGGCCTCCCCTCGGCCTCCCTCATCGTCTGCGCCAAGGAGGAGGCCAACGCCCCCGCCGCATCTCCTTCGGCCAGGAGATGTGCCTCTCCAGCCAGGCCTCTGCCTCGTCGCCGACCGCAGCCTTTTTTTTCCTTTTTTGTTGTTTTGTTGCTGTTATTGTTATCTCAAGTAACCATGTAACAGCAAGCATATCTTCTTTTGGACCCGAACAACTACCGTCTCGGAGACGCACCGTGTACCACTACTTTCGTCTACCGTCGCCCGAACGACTACCGTCGCCGAGACCGCTAGTACATCTACGAACTCGACGCCGGAACGACTACTTCCTCTCCGAACGTGAACGCCTTCTTCCTCTACGTCTCGAACCGCCCCGAAACGCACACTTCAAAGGTATAAAGAGACGACCCCGTGGATGACCTGTGGAATGCTTGTTGTGATTGTATGAGATGTTACCCTTGTGTGCATCATGCCCGTTCCATCTTTTGTCGTGCTCCTCGGTTGCCTCGTCGCCGACTCGTGGGAACCCGGTGACGGGATCACCCCACCTTCCATCTTGTTTCGCTCTCTCGCCATCTTTCCTTTTGCACCGGACTCTCAACGAGTTACCGGAACCGATATGTTGCCGTGGCATCATTTTCGGATCGTTGCCGTGGCACCCTTTCTTTCCACCACGGTGACGATGCTTCATATCATCTTCTTGTTAACCTTTTAATAAAATTGCATAAACTTGATCATGTCATCCGCATCATGTTAACAACATTAATATGTGTGAATTGTTGTTGCTTTATAATTACTAAACATGCTCATGGGGATTTTCCGGAATTGTTGTTGTTATTTTCCGGCCTCATTTAAAATGCCTAAATAGGTAGTTTACTTATGCTTCACCTCTTGCCATGTTAACAAACATTTAATCTTGTCTTGTAATTAAATGAGAGTCAACTAAATAATTAAATGTGGTGTTTCGTCAATATGCAACTCGTTGCATATTGAGCTCCACTTAACTTGTAGTGTTGTTTGTGCACTTTGCCATGCCATGCATTTTTAAACCGGACATGCATCATACTTGGATGTGCATCGTATGCCATGTTTATGCTTGTGTGTTTACCGTGTTGTTTGCTTCTTTCCGGTTTGCTTCTCTTGATAGCTTCGGTTTCGTTCCGGAGTTGTGAGGATTCTCTCGTCTATGTTGCTCCGTCTACTTCATGGATCCGTTCTTCTTCCTTGCGGAATTCCAGGCAAGATGACCGAACCCGGATAACATTACTATCTTTGCCTATTGCTAGTAGTCTCGCTCTATAGTTTTGCCTCGATGCCCATGTTTTCCTGTCAGCCTCCTATTGTAACCATGATCCCGTCTAACCACCCTACCCATGCAAACCATTGATTGGCTATACGTAGGCTTGCTTAGCCCCTCTTATAGCATTGTTAGTTGTAGGTGAAGATTGAAGATGCTTGCTTCATGTTGAAGTTTTGTTGGGTTATATCACACTATAATAATTACTAAATGAAATCATCTATATATTGGCAAGAGTGGAAGGCTAAGCCTTTTGCTTGGTGTTTTGTTCCACTCATGCCGTTAGGAACCGTATAAACCGGTGTTATGTTCCTTGATTATGCGTTCCTAACACGGTTGGGGTATATGGGACCCCCTTGATAAACCGCTAAGTGCTAAGTCTTTTCCAGCAAGTCCCAACATTTGGTACTATTCGCCTAATAACTAATAAAACTTGCATAGGGTCTTGCAAACCCTCTTTTATTTTAATTCAACAACCACGGGCCAATGCTCCACATGAGTGTTGGTCCGAAACGGGGAGCCTGCGGGGCCACCACGAGGAAACTCGAGGTTTGGTAAAAACCCGTAGCTTCGCCCATCCGGTCGTGTCCTGAGACTAGATACGCGCGGCTACCTATCAGGGTGTCGACACGCCGGGAGGATTTGCTGGATTAGCCTTACCTTATTTCGGAGTATCTTGAGCACGGGATTCCGAGAATACTTGGGTCTTCCCACTTTGGAGTTGCGACTCCGCGGATCGTGGGCTTGTAATGGGTCAAGTTGGAACACCCCTGCAGGGTTATGAACTTTCTAAAGCCGTGCCCGCGGTTATGTGGCAGATGGGAGCTTGTTAATATCCGGTTGTAGATAACTTGACACAATGTTCCAATACACTACCAGCGTGTGTATCGTGACTGTCAATTTCCGAACGGGGATTCGGGAGTTGAACACGGTGGGGTTATGTTTGACGTGCTTTAGCTAGGATCACTTCGTGATCATCTCTCGACCGATGCACCTTCTCTTCTCGCTCTCGTATACGTAAGCTAGTGCTAGTTGCTGCTGCAGACTCTTGTTGTTCCTTCACCTCTTGTTCTTTCTTCAGCCTTGTCCTCACCCAAGGCTTAAATAGTCGTGTTACCTGGGAACGGGATTGCTGAGTCCTCTGTGGCTCACAGTTACTTCACCACACCAGATGCAGGTTCAGCCGAGTTTGATGCAGGAGCTGGATCAGAACTCCACCGGGAGCTCGATGAAGAGTTTGGCCGTATGCTTCTGATGTTTCGATGATCAGTAGTGGTTTCTACTAGGATTCGATCTAGGCCCGTGGCTTTATGTTGTTTTGGTATCTTTCTTTTCGATCTTCGCCCATAGTCGGGTTGTGATGTTTTGAATGATGTTTTGCTCATGTGCTGTATTGTGTGAAGTGGCGAGTGTAAGCCAACTATCTCCTTTTGCAATTTAATCCCTCTTTTACATGAGTTGTGCAAAGATACCAAACATGAGATCATTCTAGGATGGGCTTATACCTTTAAGTCGTGCCTCGACACGTAGGAGGTATAGTCCCATCCTGGGCATTACAGAGATGCTCCACTATTGTCATATTGCCTAGCATAATCATGTAGTTGACATCGTATTTGTGGCAAGGCCACCATGCATAATTTTTCATACATGTCACTCCTAATTCATTGCACATCCCAATACACTACCGGAGGCATTCACATAGAGTCATATTTCGTTCTAGCATTGAGTTGTAATTCTTGAGTTGTAAGTAAATAAAAGTGTGATGGTCTTCATTATTAGAGCATTGTCCCAGTGAGGAAAGGATGATGGAGACTATGATTCCCCCACAAGTAGGGATGAGACTCCGAACGAAGAAAAAGGAAAATGTCCAAAAAAAAGATGAGAGAAAAAGAGAGAAGGGACAATGCTACTATCCCTTTTCCACACTTGTGCTTCAAAGTAGCACCATGATCTTCATGATAGAGAGTCTCTTGTTTTGTCACTTTCATATACTAGTGGGAATTTTCATTATAGAACTTGGCTTGTATATTCCAACGATGGGCTTCCTCAAATGCCCTAGGTCTTCGTGAGCAAGCAAGTTGGATGCACACCCACTTAGTTTCTTTTGTTGAGATTTCATACATTTATAGCTCTAGTGCATCCGTTGCATGGCAATCCCTACTCACTCACATTGATATCTATTAATGGGCATCTCCATAGCCCATTAATATGCCTAGTTGATGTGAGACCATCTTCCTCTTTTGTCTTCTCCACAAACACCACTCTATTCCACCTATAGTGCTATATCCATGGCTCGCGCTCATGTATTGCGTGAAAGTTGAAAATGTTTGAATTTTTTTAAGTATGAAACAATTGCTTGGCTGAAACCGGAGTTGTGCATGATTTGAGTATTTTGTGTGACGAAGATCGAGCATAGCCAAACAATATGTTTTTGTAGGGATGAACTTTCTTTGGCCATGTTATTTTGAGAAGACATAATTGCTTTGTTAGTATTGTTGAAGTATTATTATTCTTATGTGAATATTAAACTTTTGTCTTGAATCTTTCGGATCTGAACATTCATGCCATAATAAAGAAACTTATATTGAGAATTATGTTGGGTAGCATTCCACATCAAAAATTCTGTTTTTATCATTTACCTACTCGAGGACGAGCAGGAATTAAGCTTGGGGATGCTTGATACGTCTCCCATGTATCTATAATTTTTGATTGTTCCATGTTATTATATTATCCTTCTAGGATGTTTAGTGGGATTTAATATACACTTTTATATGATTTTTGGGACTAACCTATTAACCCAGAGCCCAGTGCCAGTTTCTGTTTTTTCCTTGTTTTTGAGTATCGAAGAAAAGGAATACCAAACGGAGCCCAATTGACCTGAAACTCAACGGAGGATGTTTTTGGACCAGAAGAAGCCCAAGGAGTACCGGAGATGGACCAGGGGAGTCCGGGGCTGCCCACGAGGGTGGTGGGCGCGCCCCTATCTTGTGGCCGCCTTGGGGACCCCCCATTACTTGTTCCCGACTCCAACACCTCTTATATATTCAGAAACCTAAAGAAAATAACCTAGATCTGGAGTTCCGCCGCCGAAAGCCTCTGTTGCCACCGAAAACCAATCTAGACCCGTTCCGGCACCCTGCCGGAGGGGGGAATCCCTCTCCGATGGCCATCTTCATCATCCCGGTGCTCTCCATGATGAGGGAGGAGTAGTTCACCCTCGGGGATGAGGGTATGCACCAGTAGCTTTTTTATCTCTCTCTCTCTCTCTCTCTCTCTCTCTCTCTCTCTCTCTCTCTCGTGTTCTTGAGATGGCACAATCTTGATGTCTCGCGAGCTTTGCTATTATAGTTGGATCTTATGATGTTTCTCCCCCTCTACTTTCTTGTAATGGATTGAGTTTTCCCTTTGAAGTTATCTTATCGGATTGAGTCTTTAAGGATTTGAGAACACTTGATGTATGTCTTGCATGTGCTTATCTATGGTGACAATGGGATATCACGCGATCTACTTGATGTATGTTTAGGTGATCAACTTGCGGGTTCCGTGACCTTGGGAATCTATGCATAGGGGTTGGCACACGTTTTCGTCTTGACTCTTCGGTAGAAACTTTGGGGCACTATTTGAAGTTCTTTGTGTTGGTTGAATAGATGAATCTGAGATTGTGTGATGCATATCGTATAATCATGCCCACGGATACTTGAGGTAACAATGGAGTATCTAGGTGACATTAGGGTTTTGGTTGATTTGTGTCTTAAGGTGTTATTCTAGTACGAACTCTAGGATAGATCGAACGAAAAGAATAGCTTCGTGTTATTTTACTACGGACTCTTGAATAGATCGATCAGAAAGAATAACTTTGAGGTGGTTTCGTACCCTACAATAATCTCTTCATTTGTTCTCCGCTATTAGTAACTTTGGAGTGACTCCTTGTTGCATGTTGTGGGATAGTTATATGATCCAGTTATGTTATTGTTGTTGAGAGAACTTGCACTAGTGAAAGTATGAACCCTAGGCCTTGTTTCCTAGCATTGCAATACTGTTTACGCTCACTTTTATCATTAGTTACATTGCTATTTTTATATTTTCAGATTACAAAAACCGATATCTACCATCCATATTGCACTTGTACCACCATCTCTTCGCCGAGACTCTTTGTTATTTGGTTGCAGGGTTGTTTGAGAGAGATCATCTTCATCCTACGCCTCCCACGGATTGATAAACCTTAGGTCATCCACTTGAGGGAAGTTTGCTGCTGTCCTACAAACCTCTGCACTTGGAGGCCCAACAACGTCTACAAGAAGAAGGTTGCGTAGTAGACATCAACGTGCGCGAGGTGGGCCGCGAGTCAGAGCTCGATCTCTCAGATTTTGCCAGCGTTGCAGGGATTGACCTGAGCACAAGCGTCTTGCCAATGTGTGTAGCCCCCGTTGCGGGATGAGAAAAAGTCCATTCGGCAGCGAGGGAGGTCAAAATAGGTGGTGAGTGAGCAGGTGATGATCATAAGGTAATCAATAAGAGGAAACGGGCTAATCCAGGTGACGTAAAATGCGATACATGCCACAGGGACGGACCCGTGCGGCCTGGGGATGACGCAGCCCGAGGGGTGCCCCCACAGAGTAAGCTAAAGATGCAAAAAGGATACATGTCATAGGGGGCAAGTCCGTGCGACTTGGGGATGATGCAGCCTGAGGGGCGCCCCCAACTGAAAAAACTGAAATAAAGTCATGTGGCATCGATGCTGGAGTGATGTTGATGTAGCTGAAAATGCTCGCTGCAGATGTCGCTCCTCACGAGTAGCCTGACTCCGGGGCCTCGCGAGTTCGTGAAGAACCGACTCCATTTCTGCCAGGATCTCCTGATGCATGGCCTCACGAGCCGCTAGGACTTCCCGCATGTGGCGCTGGTGCAGGGCCGCCTGGTTCGGCAAGCCAAAGGGCATGCGAACGTAGCTTTGAGGAGGGCCCTCGCACCAGCCCACCTGCGATGGCCAGTAGAGTTCCTGAGACACGATCCTATTGAGTCCTTGGAGTTGATGCAGAGGCGTAGCCCGTAGCCCGAGCCTGGGACAACAGTTGCATTCTGCAGTGCAGGGCGGAGCTCGCCCCGCATCGCCCTTGGTACCTGCAAGTCTTCGATGGTCTGGTTGATGAACTCCCGAGCGGTTGGAGCCTCACGCCTTGTGCTCTCCTGGGGGAAATGTACAGTGAAGCATGCCTCCACATGGTGCACGAGCACCTCCCTCGAGACATTGGCTAGGTCGGAGGACCCCCAGATGACAGCCCCCGAGCCTAGCCTGAGGGGGGCATCGGGCGTGCCTTCCTATGCGAGGCAGGGTGGCGCCCAGTCCATGGGCGCAGATCCTGAGGCACGGCCGCCGGGTGCTGCATCTTCATGTGGATCCAGGGCGAGCAGCTACTTCTTCTTCTTCGGGATAGCTTCAGGGTGGTAGATGGTGTCTTCGTTGTCCTAGTCTTCGACTGCCGCAGCCTGGTAATCGCGCTCGAGGGAGCACACTGCGTCCTTTTTTCGCAGGCGACGGTGATGATGTCGCAGCTCCCTGCCATCTTGAGGACGTTGTAGCCATGGTGAGTCACTACTATGAACTTCGCTAGGGTTGGGTACCCGAGAATGGCGTTGTATGGGAGACGGATGTGAGCAACATCAAAGTTGATGAGCTCGGTGTGGTAGTTGTCACTGGTGCCGAAGGTAACGGGGAGCTAGATCTATCCGATTGGGGTGGTGGAGCCATCGGTCACTCCTGAGAAAGGCCTGGTGGGTTGCAGCTGGTCATACGGCACTTGGAGACGGTCAAATGTGTCGACGAAAAGAACGTTGAGCCCTGCACCGCCATCGATGAGGGTCTTGGTGACTTGGACTTTGCTGATGACGGGCGAGCAGAGCATTGGGAGAGCGCCGGCGGTCACCAGGTACTTGAGCTGGTCAGCGAAGCAGAAGATGATGACACACTTGGACCACTTGGCTCCTCGCATAGATATCTCCGCTCCTCGGGAGCCAGCCTAGAGAGACTACCCCCAGGGAGGTCTTGCTATCGCCCGCCTCACGAGGCTTGGCCCCTCGCGAGGGTCTTGAGTTGCGGTTGCTGAAGTTGGACCATACCATGCCGCTGATGGAGCCACGTCATGGGCCCCAGGCAAGCAAGTCTGGGTACCCCCGTTCCCAGGACGCCGACATTTATGGACTCTTCTGTTTTTGTCAAATTCTGTTTTTGTTGTGTTATGTGCTTGTTTTGATGATTCTATGGTTTCCTTTGATGATTTTTTGCCATAGAAAAGTTAGAATATAGTAGATATAATACAATTACAAAATAAGAATTGGTTTGCTACAATACTTAGAGTAAATATTAGTTTTGTTATCTAACGGATCTCACGAAGTTTTGTTGAGTTTTGTGTGATAGAAGTTTTCAAGTTTGGGTGAGGTCGTGATGGATGAAGGAATAAGGAGTAGCAAAAGGCTAAGCTTGGGGATGCCCGAGGCACCGCAAGATAATATTCAAGAAGTCTCAAGAAACTAAGCTTGGGGATGCGCCCGAGTGGCATCCCCTCTTTCTTCTAACGACCATCGGTATTTTACTTGAAACTATATTTTTATTCTTCACATATTATGAGTTTTGCTGGGAGCGTCTTGTATGATATGAATCTTTTCTTGTTTTTCTTTTTAATTTTAAATAAGTATCCTTGCTGTACACACCTATTTGAGAGAACCAAATTATGTTATTCTTGCTCCTATGCTTCACTTAATTTTTTTAGACCCTTGGAATTGCTCAAGTGCTTCACTTATATCTTTTTGAGCATGGTGTGATTTGTTATCTTTGAAGAAATTCTATCTTGCTCCAATTAGATTAATTTGAGAGAAAGAAATATGAAGCCCTTGTTCTTCACTTATATTTGTTTGAGCTTATCAAAAGCAACATATGAAACTAGTTCCAAAGTGATAGATATCAAAGGAGGATATAATAAAAACTTTCATGAAGATCATTGGACAAAATAAACTTTATTATTTGTAATAGTTCTGAGATATGATGATAGTGATATGTGAGCCATGTCACTAAGTAATTATGTTTTATTAATAATATTGATGTTAAGGTTTTTGATTCCCTATGCAAGCACGAAAGTCAATAGTCATGCAATGAAATTACATCCTAATTGTGTTGCATAATTCGGTGTTAGTTATGTTTAATGTTCTCTTATGATCGTTTTCGTTCCTTGGCTGGTCGCTTCTCAACCTATTGCTAGCCTCCACCTTGTACTAGGTATAAATACTACTTGTGCATCCAATTCCTAAAACCCAAGTAATGCCAAATGAGTCCACCAATCCACCATTACCTACCTATATGTGGTATTTCCTTGTCATTCTAAGCAAATTTGTATGTGCCAACTCTACATTCAAAATAAATTTCTCTTTTGTGTGCCCGTACCGCTCATGAACCGGCAAAGGGTGGCTAATATTTTTCATGCTAGATGTGTTATTCTCAAGATGAGTGTTTATTCACTTGTCATTGCACGAGTGTATGGCGGTAATAGGGATTCCCAGTCCCAAAATGAAAAGGAAAAAAATTACTTTATGTTGTAAAATAGTAAATTCCTTGGAAAGTATTAGTATGGAGGGGAACCGTGGATACGGCTAGCCATGGCTTATGAAAGTTTGGTGGAAAAAGGAATAAACATTATTTTATGTTTGGGAAAGTGTTGGGAACTCTAAGTCGTTCTCGTTGACAGGGAAAGCATGCCACCCAAAATAATTTTATCTCTCAATTTAAGCTTTGAGCTCTGGCGCCTCTACAAATCCCTACTTCCCTCTGTGAAGGGCCTATCTTCTACTTTATGCAATTTATATTCTTATTTCGAGTCTCCAACTTCTCTTATAAAGCACCAACTAGGGAACTATTATCAAACTTGAGCATTGGATGTAGTTAATATTTGGATGTGATGCATGAATGGATCAATGGTTGAGCACGGTGGGCTAGGGATAACTTGCTTTAGTATTGATATTTTGAAAGACATGATTGTTTGTTGATATGCTTGAGTATTTAAGTCCTCATGTCAAAACTAGACTATTGTTTTGAACCATATAAAAGTCCAATTGTCCATGCTATAAAGAAAAGAATATGTGATGAACATGATAGGCAACATTCCACATCAAAATTCTGTTTTTATCATTTACCTACTCGAGGACGAGCATGAATTAAGTTTGGGGATGCTGATATGTCTCCAGTGTATCTATAATTTTCTATTGTTCCATGCAGCTATATTATCATTCTTCGATGTTTTACAATCATTTTACATTCATTTTATATCATTTTTTGGGACTAACCTATTGACATAGTGCCAAGTGTTAGTTGTTGTTTTATGCTTGTTTTTTTACATCGTAGAATATCAATATCAAACGGAGTCCAAATGTAGCGAAATATATTGTGGAAATTTTTTGGACCAGAAGACACCAAATGGGCGAGAGAAGCACCTGGGGGTGCCACGAGGGGGGCACAACCAACTAGGGTGCGCCTGGGGCCCCAGGAGCGCCCAGGTGGGTTGTGCCCACCTCGGTGGCCTCCCGCACCGCCTCTTCAGTCTATAAATGCCCAAATATTCCAAAAATCCTAGGGGAGTTGACGAAATTTTGTTCCAGCTGCTGCCAGTTCTAGAACCACGAGATCTCGTCTAGAGCCCTTTTCCGGCACTCCGCCGGAGGGGGAAATCATCACCGGTGGCCATCTTCATTATCTTGGTGGCCACCATGATCAAGAGGGAGTAGTCCACCCTCGGGGCTGAGGGTTTGTACCATTAGCTATGTGTTTAATCTCTCTCTCATGTTCTTGAGATGCACAATCTTGGTGTATCGGAGGCTTTGTTAATATAGTCGGATCATGTGGTGTTTTCCCCTCTCTATCTTGTTGTGATGAATTGAGTTTTCCCTTTGAGATATCTTTGGATTGAATACTTTTATGGAGTTAAGAACACATGATGCATGCCTTACTATGAATTCCTGTGATGACAATAGGGTATCATATTGATTCACTTGATATGTGTTTTGGCACTCAACTTGTGGATTCCCGGAGTGACATTGGGGTAATCTATGCATAGGGGTTGATGCACGTTCTTGTTTTTGTTTCTCCGGTAGAAATCTTGGGGCACTCTTTGAGGTTCTTTGTGTTGGATTGAGTATTATGAATCTGAAATTATTTGATGCATATCGTATAATTAACTCACGGATACTCGCGATGACATTGGCGTATCTAGGTGACATTAGAGTTGGTTGATGTGTATCATATGGTGTTATTTTAGTACAAACTCTTGATAGATCAATCGGAAAGCATAACTTGATGTTATGTTAGTACGAACTCTTGATAGATCAATCAAAAAGAATAACGTTGAGGTGGTTTTGTACCCTAAGACAATTTCTTCTTATGTTCTCCGCTAAATAGGAACTTTGGAGCGATTCTTCATCGCACGTTGAGGGATGGTTATGTGCTCCAATTATATTAGCATTGTTGAGAGATTGCACTAGAGAAAGTACGGACCCTAGGCCTCATTCTCAAGCATCGCAATACCATTTGTGCTCACTTTTGTCACTTGCTACCTTGCTGTTCTTTATTGTAACTATTACAAAAATCAATATCTAATATCCATATTACACTTGTATTACCATCTCTTCGCTGAATTAGTGCACCTATACAATTTACCATTATATTTGGTGTGTTCGGGACATACGAGACTCTTTTTTATTTGGTTGTATGGTTGTTTGAGAGAGAGCATCTTCATCCTACGCCTCCCACAGATTGATAAACCTTAGGTCATCCACTTGAGGGAAAATTGCTACTATCAAACAAAACTCTGCGCTTGGAGGCCCAACATGAGTCTACAATAATAAAGTTGCATAGTAGACAGCAGATGGTGTCTGGCCCAACACGAGTCTACAAGAATAAAGCATCACCGAGCTATTAGACATGGTACGCAAATTTTGCGCCATGGAGAATACATGGAGAGTGCAACAGATGAACATAGATCAACATCCCGTTGTGCACCACGGAGGGCCTCGCTTTAAATGAGCTTACACAAATCGGTCGCCCGAGTGTGAGCCTAATGAAAGGAAAACCAGGCCCAGATCGGTGTTAGACAAACTGTTGGGTAAGCCGTGCCTGATACGTCCATTTTGCATCATGCTTGTATGTTGATATATATTGCACCTTGGGCTGTTATTACATGTTATGTCACAATACTTATGCCTTTTCTCTCCTATTTTACAAGGTTTACATGAAGAGGGAGAATGCCGGAAGCTGGAATTCTGGGCTGGAAAAGGAGCAAACATTGGAAACCTATTCTGCACAACTCAAAAAGCTGCGAAACTCCACGAGACACCATTTAAGAAAATATAAAAAATATCTGGCGAAAGAGATTCACCAAGGGGGCCACCACCTGTCCACGAGGGTGAGGGGCGCCCCCCGTCTTGGCGCGGCCCCTGCCTCGTGGGCCAGCCGATGACCCCCCGATGCCCATCTTCTCCTATATGAGGTGTTTTGACCTGGAAAAAATCATAACCAGGCTTTCGGGACTAGACGCCGCCATCTCGAGGCGGAACCTTGGCGGAACCAATCTAGGGCTCCGGCGGAGCTGTTCTGTTGGGGATACTTCCCTCCGGGAGGGGGAAATCGTCACCGCTGTCATCACCAACAACTCTCACATCTTGGGGAGGGTTATCTTCATCAACATCTTCACCAGCACCATCTCCTCTCAAACCCTAGTTCATCTCTTGTATCCAATCTTTGTACCCAAACCTCAGATTGGTACCTGTGGGTTGCTAGTAGTGTTGATTACTCCTTGTAGTTGATGCTAGTTGGTTTATTTGGTGGAAGATCATATGTTCTGATCCATTATGCATATTAATACCCCTCTGATCATGAACAATATTATGTCTTGTGAGTAGTTACTTTTGTTCCTGAGGACATGGGAGAAGTCTTGCTATAAGTAGTCATGTGAATTTGGTATTCGTTCGATATTTTGATGAGATGTATGTCGTCTCTCCTCTAGTGGTGTCATGTGAACGTCTACTACATGACACTTCACCATTATTTGGGCCTAGAGGAAGGCATTGGGAAGTAATAAGTAGATGATGGGTTGCTAGAGTGACAGAATCTTAAACCCTAGTTTATGCGTTGCTTCGTAAGGGGCTGATTTGGATCCACTTGTTTCATGCTATGGTTAGGTTAACCTTAATACTTTATTTGTAGTTGCGGATGCTTGCATTAGAGGTTAATCATAAGTGGGAGGCTTTTCCAAGTAAGGACAGCACCCAAGCACCGGTCCACCCACATACCAAATTATCAAAGTACCGAACGCGAATCAGATGATTCTGATGAAAACTAACTTGACGATAATTCCCATGTGTCCTCGGGGGCATTTTCCTTCATATAAGAGTTTTTCCAGGCTTGTCCTTTGCTACAAAAAGGATTGGGCCAACTTGTTGCACCTTATTTACTTTAACCTTTTGTCATTTGCTACCAATTACCTTATCACAAAACTATCTGTTACCGATAATTTCAGTGCTTGCAGAAAATACCTTACTGAAAACTGCCTATCATTTCCTTCTGCTCCTCGTTGGGTTCGACACTCTTACTTATTGAAAGGACTACGATAGATCCCCTACACTTGTGGGTCATCAAGACTCTTTTCTGGTGTCGTTGCCGGGGAGTGAAGTGCCTTTGGTAAGTGGAATTTGGTAAGGAAACATTTATATAGTGTGCTGAAATTTATTGTCACTTTTTACTATGGCTCATCATCCTTTGAGGGGCTTGTTCGGGGTATCTTCACCCTGACTAGAAGAGCAAAGAGTTGCTCCTCAACATACTGCACCTACTGAAAATGTTTGCTTTGAAATTCCTTCGGGTATGAAAGAGAAACTGATAGATAATCCTTTTACAGGAGACGGAACACTACATCCCGATTTACACCTAATCTATGTGGATGAAGTTTGTGGATTATTTAAGCTTGCAGGTATGCCCGAGGATGTTATCAAGAAGAAGTTCTTCCCTTTATCTTTGAAGGGATACGCATTGACATGGTTTAGGCTATGCGATGATATTGGATCATGGAACTATAATCGGCTGAAGTTGGAATTTCATCAGAAGTTCTACCATATGCATCAGGTTCATCATGATCGTAATTATATATATAATTTTTGGCCTCGCGAAGGAGAAAGCATCGCTCAAGCTTGGGGGGAGGCTTAAGTCAATGTTATATTCATGCCCCAATCATGAGCTCTCAAGAAAAATGATCATTCAAAATTTTTATGCTCGGCTTTCTCTCAATAATCGCACCATGCTCGATAATTGTGTCCCTAAGAAGGGAGGTATGACTGTTGTTCCTAATGATAAAGATGAATTGATCCCACAAAGAATTGTTACATGTTATAGGATGGTAATTGATTTCCGCAAATTAAATAAAGCTACTAAGAAAGATCATTACCCTTTGCCTTTTATTGATCAAATGCTAGAAAGGTTATCCAAACATCCTCATTTTTGCTTTCTAGATGGCTATTCTGGTTTCTCACAAATACCTGTGTCAAAAGGAGATCAAGAAAAGACCACTTTTACTTGCCCTTTCGGTACCTTTGCTTATAGACATATGCCTTTTGGTTAATGTAATGGACCTGCTACCTTTCAAAGATGCATGATGGCTATATTCTCTGATTTTTGTGAAAAGATTGTTGAGGTTTTCATGGATGATTTTTTCGTTTACGGAACTTCTTTTGATGATTGCTTGAGCAACGTTGATCGAGTTTTGCAGAGATGCGAAGACACTAATCTTGTATTGAATTGGGAGAAGTGCCACTTTATGGTTAATGAAGGCATTGTCTTGGGACATAAAATTTCTGAAAGAGGTATTGAAGTTGACAAAGCTAAAGTTGATGCTATTGAAAAGATGCCATGTCCCAAGGACATCAAAGGTATACGAAGTTTCCTTGGTCATGCCGGATTTTATAGGAGGTTCATTAAGGACTTCTCCAAAATCTCCAGGCCTCTGACTAATCTCTTACAAAAAGATGTTCCTTTTGTCTTTGATGATGATTGCTCAGAAGCATTTGAGATACTTAAGAAAACATTGATCTCTGCACCTATTGTCCAGCCTCCTGACTAGAATTTACCCTTTGATATTATGTGCGATGCTAGTGATTATGATGTAGGTGCTGTTCTAGGTCAAAGAGTTGATAAGAAATTGAATGTTATCCAATATGCTAGTAAAACTCTAGACAGTGCCCAGAGAAATTATGCTATTACTGAGAAGGAATTTTTAGTAGTTGTATTTGCATGTGATAATTTTAGGCCTTATATTGTTGATTCTAAAGTAACTATTCACACCGATCATTGTCGGGGGAAACTGTCCGCCACGAACACCTATGGGACCGGAGCCCCTTTGTCTCTGCGGTACGAGGGCGGAGGGAGCACGAAGAGCAGATCGTAGCGAGCACGCGGGCAGTTTTACCCAGGTTCGGGCCGCGGTAGACGCGTAAAACCCTACTCCTGCTTAGTTGTGTATTGAGTTGGAGCGCTCGGGAGCTTGAAGAAGCAGCTACACCGAGCGTAAGAGTGATCTAGGTTCCGAACCCGCCTCCACGTTGTGCATGGGCCTCCTTTTATAGTGCAAGGGGTCTCCGACAGGTGTCGACGTAGGAGAAAAGGGGTAAAAACGTAAAAGAGGTGGTAGTTGTAACAGTGCGGGAACAGTGAAGCTACAGTGCAGAACAGTGGTCTATACCTACTTTGACAGTGGGGGACAAGGGCATTTAATGCCCGTCGCCGTCGACCCCAAAAGCTCCCGCCCTAGCGTCTCCGTCTGCCACGGCGATGGATCCACCACCGTGGAGTGCCACCGCGTCCCCCAGGCTGCACAGCCATCCGCCACGCGTCCCTGGATAGGCCCCAGGGCGACGCGTGGGCCGATGAGCTGGAGCGCGGGCACACAGCGCGGCCTTCCCGGCAAGTACCTTGCCGGGGCCTTGATCTTGCCGGGCCCTGGAGCTTGCCGGGCTCTGAAGCTCGTCGCTCCCCGGGCCCTCGCCGGGTCTTCTATGATGAAATCTTCTAGTCTCCCTGGCAAGCTCCTCTTGCCAGGGCCTTGTGTGAACGATGTAATCTTGAGCCTGGCACGGCCTTCCCGGCAAGCTCCTCTTGCCGGGGTCTCAGTCTTCTTTCCTGTATACTTTGTTTTTGAATGGTTTGATAGGGAGCAGGAAGGTCTCCGGTGAGCACACGGTAAAACCCTGCCGCGGGAAGCTGCAAACGCCCGTGCACAAGTTGGGGTACTGAGGTACCCCTACCTTAGTACACCGACAGGAGCCCCCGGGCCTGGGCCACACACGGTGCCGAGCGCTGTTGGGCCAGGCCCAAAACAGTGCACGGGCACACGCGGCCCGCGGCGCGCCGAATCCACTTCCGTATCCGCCGCATCCCCCTGTAACGGCACGCGTCGATTGCGGCGTCGTGGGATGGGACGTGCCCACGATCTCTTAATGGAAAGGGCGAAACGCCCCCCCACTTCCCCATAAAAGCAGAGGAAGCAGGAGCGATTCCCCTCCTTGCGCTTTCATTGCATCGTCTCCTTCCTCGAGAGATCCCTCTTGCGCTCCGCTTCCACACCTCCGCCGCCGCCGTCTTCATCTCCGGCGTCGCTGAGTTCTTCGTCCCTCTTCTTCCGCCGCGTCCGCCATGACCCCGAAGACCGACAAGGCGAAGGCGGAGAAGACCAAGAGGGAGAAGTCGGAGCAAGCGGCGAAGCTCGCCGCGTATCGGAAGCAGCATCTCGTCTTCCCGCCGAGGCTCGGCGCGCGGGAACTCTGGAACAAGTACTACTTGTTCTGGGCCAAGGAAACCAAGGCGCACCCCCGCACGTGAGCATACCCGGCCGCCGCCAAGGACAACTACCCCGGCGGGTACTACTTCTTCGCAGCTTTCTTTCACTGCGGTCTTTGCCCTCCTTTCTCAAATTTCTTCTGCGATGTCATGCACACCTACGGCCTCCACCTTCTTGACTTCACCCCCAACGCCATCCTCACCATGGCGGTTTTCGCACACATGTGCGAGAACTTCATAGGGATACAGCCCAACGTAGCGATGTTTAGGCGCTTTTTCACTCCTAGAGCAGAGGCCGACGCCCCCCTCTCCGGAGGAATTTCTTGGGTCTTCCGTCTGAACAAGAAGGGGTCCTACTTGCCGGGGGAGCTCCGCGGCAAGTGGGAGGAATGGCGCGCGGAGTGGTGCTGGGTCGTCGAAGACCAGCCGCAAGCTTTCACCGCGCCGCGCACAACGCCCATCGTGCGCGGCAGGGCCTCGAGCGAGCTAGACTCGGACGACATCAAGCTCGACATCGCCCTCGTCCGGATTCTTCGTCTTCGGGTGGCACAGCTGTCCGTTGCAGAGGTAGGCGCAGACTTCCTCCGCCGCCGCATCGCCCCTCTCCAAGACAGGAAAAGGCCGGCCTGGGAGTACGGCGGCCCGGCGGATATAATGAGGCTGTGCCCCGGGCTAAACTTCAACTTCACGACGCTGGAGCTGAAGGGGATGGTCCGGGAACTCTTCAAGTACGACCCGGCACACCCTGAGTGGTTCCGAGCTCCCCGGGGAGTGGTGCCGCTCTGCATCAGCACAGTCCGGGATCGTCTCCTCGCCATGATGCCCGCATGCGATTCGCACGGCGTGGACCGCACGTGGATTGCGCCCAAGCCCATCGACGTCCTCAACTTCTACGACAACCTCGTGGAGGTGGCGAAGAACAAGAATGACATCAAGGAGCACACGCGGGACACCACCGACCAGGAGATTGCCTATATGGCTTCCCGGGCTGAAGAGGCCGCTGCAGCCGCAGCGGCAGGAGATTTCGGGTATACGCCTGACGAGGCGGAGGCTGCGGACGCGTCCTGCCAGGCGGAGGAGGCGGAGATCCGCAGATTGCTGCAACTCCCTCCCGACGCACTCGCCGGGGTCCCCTCTCTGAGGCACTCCGGGATCCACGGAATCGTGGCCGAGGCCGCGGCAATGGAGGGTGCCGCCGGAGGGAACAGAGGCGCCGCGAGGAGCGGAGGCGCCGGAGGGAGCGGAGGCGCCAAGGGAAAAGAGGCCGCAGCGCAGGGCGCTGGGCCCAGTGAGCCGGCCGGGGAAGAGGAGGAGGAGGAGGCCGAGGACTCCGGCGGATCTACGGAGCTCTACGCCGACGACCTCTCCTCGTCGGAGAGCTCCCCGCCCCCGGCAAGCCCAAGGCAGTCTCCACCGAAGCGTCTCCGCAAGACGGCGACGGGGGAGAGGGCGCAGGCGCCCCGGCAACAACCAGCTCGCCGGGCAGCCCCCGGGGGAGCCAAGCCGCGCCAAGGGCGACCGGCGCACCGGCCACAGCAGAGGAGGCCCGCGCGCGGGCCACGACGGAGGCGCCTCGCAGGCCGGCGCCGAGCCGACAGGGGTCTTCTCGGAGCGGAGCAACGGCTCCGCCCGCTCCTCGGGCGCCGGCTACCACTGGGGCTGGGTCTTCGCAGCCCCCAGCCCCAGGGACCACCAAGCGCGCGAGGGAATCTTCGTCTTCCGCTCCTCGTGCCGACGCGCCCCAGGTGGAGTACGACTTCTCCGCCTTGAGCGAGGACGACGAGGAGGATCAGGAGTAAGGATCCAAGACCTTACACCTTCTCGAGTTTTGTCTTGATTATTGTTGATGCTGACTTTGTCCATTGCTTTGATTTCAGGACCTTGGTTCAGCGCGCGGCGAAGAAGGCCAAGGCGCCTGTGGTCGAGGTCGCGGAAGACTCGGCCGCCGCGGCAACAGGGGACGTGCCGGAGCCAAGCCTGCCGGACCCGAGCGCTGCTCCGAGGAGCAGCCCCCAGCGCAGCCCCCGGCGCAGCCCCCAGCGTAAGTCTGGGGTCCATCCTTCCGCTTGTCGGGAGGCGCTTAGGGATTTTGTCTTCTTTCAATATCTTGATGTTTCTTGTCTTCTCTTGTGCAGAGGTGGAGCCGCGTCCGCGGGAGCGCCCGGAGGCTGCCCCCGAGGAGCCGCAGGCCCCGCCGTCCCCGCCAAGGCCAAACTCTCCGGCAAGGGAGAGTGCTCCGCCAAGGGCGAGTACTCCGCCAAGGCAGAGTACCCCGCCAAGGGCGAGCAGCCCGGCGAGGGCGGCCACTCCGCCAAGGCCGAGCTCCCCGGCGAGGGAGCCCGCCGCTGAGGACGTCCGCCAAGGTATGTCTTGTAGTCTATCTTCTTGGCTTCGTCTCTTTTTGGATATTTGCTTGAACTTGAACTTGAACTTCTTTTTCTTCTTTTTCTTTTTAGATCTTCCTCCTCCTGAGCCCATGGAGACGGAGGTCATCAACCTCGAGGAGGAGGGCGCGCAGGGCGGCGGCGGTGACGTCCCCGCCACCGAGGAGATGGCTGAGGCCGCCGAACCGGCTGCGCCAAAGGCCGCTCCGGCTGTGGACGCAGCGGCCGGGGAGGGGGACGGCGACCGCACCGCCGACCCGGAGGCGGCGGGAGCATCAAGTGCTGCGCCGGCCACCGACCCCTCCGCCGGCAAGGAGCAGGGCTACTACCTTGAGGCCCCCAACGGCGTCTTCATCCAGATGCCTTGGGGGTCTTCGTCGCGAGCTCCCGCGGAGGGCGAGGCGTTTGACAGGGAAGTCCTCGCCTCCGCGGGTCTGAAGATCGTCGAGGCGCCCGGCGGGAGTGAAGGGCCCGAAGAGGAGAAGCTGCTCCACCAGCTCCTGGCCCTTTACCGGGCCAGGCAGGCGAAGCTCGCTTCCCGGGAAGCCCTTGCTGCCAAGGCCGCCGCAGAGATGGAGAAGCGCGCGGCGGAGCTCAGCGCTGCCAACCAGGCGGCCCTCCGCGAGGTGGCGGAGGAGCGCGAGCGTCTCGCCGGCGAGTACCAAGAATGGGTGCTGGAGAAGGCCGAAGCTGAGGAACGGCAGCGGCTCGCCGGGGTGGAGCTGTCCCGGTGAGAAGGAGAACTCGCCCAGCGGAAGGTCCAACTCGACTCCCATGAGGAGGACCTTACCGCTCGGGAGGAGGCCCTTGGCGGGGAACTGAAGGAGGCGAAAGCCGCCGCGGTTGCCGCGGAAAACGCCAAGAAGGAGCTCGCCGCCAAGGTCGCACAGCTGGAGAAGTCACTGAAGGTGAGCGCGGAGAAGGTTGCCGCGCTCATCACAGAGCGCGAGAAGGACGCCCACACCAATTCAGATCTCCAGGTGCGTCTTTCTAAGAGGGGCGACGAGTTGAAGGCCGCCAATGACTCCATCAAGGATTTGGAGTTGAAGGTCACTACTCTGAAGGATTCACTCGACGCTGCCCGGGCTCGGGAGACCAAGCTGAAGGAGGAGCTCCGCAAGGAGCAGACCTTGGTGGACAGCGTCAACAAAGCGTCCGAGCTCTTCCGCCATACCATTGAGGTATGGACCGAAGACCTGGTATCTTCTGCGTCCAACATCGACCAGGAGCTGCTGGCGCTGAAAGTTGAACATCTCATCTACTCCCCGGATCCGGATCTCCCGCACAGCGCCAAGCTCAGCCTCTTCTTCAGAGGGATCACGCCGGCCCTTGCAGGTCTCCGGAACCGAATCCCCGCGCAGCTGGCCGAGGAGTCGCGCCTGCTCTGCGCGGGAACTCTGGAGCGGGTGCTGACGAAGATCGTGTACCGCAATCCGGGGATCAATCTCACCAACGTTCTTCGCAGCTTGCCGGCTGATGCGAACACGGAGGCCCTGAAGGAGCAGGTCGCCCACATCATTGCCAAGGTGGCCAAGATCTCCAGGAAGGAGGGCGACCGCGTAGATTAGGCCTCCATTATCTTTATTTCTTTTTGCTGCTGCACATTATGTTATGAACTCATTAGTCCATTGCGACAAGTTATCCTTTGTAAGATATTTATCTCATTTTGATCAATCAGTGCAATGTTATCTTCCTTGTCTTAATCTTTGACTTTGTATGTTTTTCACCCTACGCTCCCGGGGAGCTTGCCGGCAAGGGACCTTTGCCGCGAGCGCTGAGTGCTGGACTCTGAGCAGCCTGCTGGCCAAGGTCTTATCGGCAAGCAACCTCGCCGCGGCTAGTCGCAACGCACTTAGCTTGCTGAGCGTACTCGGAAACGAAGCAAGGGCGCGACACTTGTCGCAGCTCACTTGAATCGTTGAGTGAACTCGGAAACAAGATAAGGGTGCGGCAAGCTACGGGTAGGTTCCTCCGCGCACAGGTTTTCCATACAAAGTGTGATTGTTCAAGGAAGACAACTAAAATTTAAAATTTGAACTGGTCAAATTCTAACAACTTAGCTTTCATATATTGCTTGCTTTCCGGTAAGGCTTCTCTTTCTTGAACAGCACTTGGTTCCTCCTCCACCTCCTTCCCCCCCGGCAAACTTGTGCGCGAGGAACGTTCCTTCTGTTTAAGAGGCAAAGGAAAAGAAGAGGGAAACAGGTACATGGCCTTTCGGCGTGCTAATGCTTACCGGATACTTGTGTGTTGCACCAAATGCCAAACAAAACATGCAAATAGCAAAGAAAAGCATGCAAAAGGCAATCGGTGCGAAAAACACAAAGATTTTACTGATGCACGGGGTCTGCGCCCGGCTTTGTACAAAGGGTTACATGCAACAGCGGCAAAGCTTGTACAAAAGGTGGTTGCCGGAGCGGATCACGGCAACCGCGCCTTAGGGGTGAAACTTGCGAAGATGCTCTATGTTCCAGGAGTTGCTCACCGGTAAGCCTTCTTCGGTCTCGAGGCGGACAGCGCCGGGCCTCGTAACTTGTCTCACCCGATAAGGGCCTTCCCACTTCAGCGTCAACTTGTTGGAATTCTTGGCGGACTGAACACGCCGAAGAACAAGGTCGCCTTCCTCGAGACTCCTGGCCTTGACCTTGCGGCTATGGTAGCGACGCAAGGCTTGCTGGTATCGAGCAGCTCGTACAGCAGCCTGGAGACGTCCCTCCTCGAGGAGCAACGCGTCATCTTGCCGCAGTTGCTCTTGCTCGAGCTCATCATAAGCGAGCACTCGAGGAGATCCGTATACGAGTTCCGTGGGGAGAACTGCCTCTGCTCCATAGACTAGAGCAAAGGGTGTCTGTCCGGTGGCTCGACTCGGTGTCGTTCTGATTGACCAAAGAGCCGCCGGTAGCTCCTCTATCCAATTTCTTCCGCACTTGCGCAGCCTGTCAAAGGTCCTTGTCTTGAGTCCGCGCAGCACTTCAGCATTTGCCCTCTCCGCTTGACCATTGCTCTTCGGGTGAGCAACAGAAGCGAAACAGACCTTGGCGCCAAGGTCTTGGACGTACTGCATGAAGGTGCGACTAGTAAATTGCGTACCGTTGTCGGTGATCATCCGGTTCGGGATCCCGAAACGGCAAACAATTGACCTGAAGAACCTAACTGCTGACTGTGCTGTCACCTTTCTCACCGGCTCCACTTCTGGCCACTTTGTGAACTTGTCGATTGCAACGTACAAGTACTCAAAGCCCCCGACGGCTCGGGGGAAGGGGCCGAGGATATCGAGCCCCCAGACCGAGAAGGGCCAGGACAAAGGGATTGTTTGGAGAGCTTGAGCTGGCTGATGAATCTGCTTTGCATGGAACTGGCACGCTTCACACTTGGTTACTAGTGCAGTTGCATCTTGGAGGGCTCCTTGCCAAAAGAACCCTTGCCGGAAAGCTTTCGCGGCAAGCGCTCTTGCGCCAATGTGATGGCCGCATATGCCTCCGTGTATTTCCGCCAACAGCTTCTGTCCATCTTCTCTGGAGATGCACTTCAACCTGACACCATGGAGTCTTCTTCTGTACAGCTCGTTATCCACGAACTGGTACATACTTGACTGCCTGGTTATCTTCTCTATCTCTTGAGGGTCGTCGGGAAGTTCCCCAGTTTGAAGAAAACGGACGATCTGCTGCGCCCATGCCGGAGCCTGAGGCTCGACGGCAAGGACTAAAGGCTCGAGGGCCGCTGCGGGAACCTCCGCTTCTACGGCAAGGACCTCTGGTTCTGCCGGAGCTGATGGTCCCCCGGCAAGCTCGCCGGGGCGAGGCTTGTCGGGAACACTTGCTTCAACTGTACATACCCGAGGATCTGCAGGAGCAAACTGTTCCTCAGCGTTGTGGTTGTTGATCTTGGGGACCTTGGCGGCGGTTTCAGGAAGGTCCGCCGGCAAGTAGTCACCGGAGACCAACTTTCTCTTCTTGGACTGCCCAATTGATGGTGTAACGGATGGTTGAGTCAGCTTGAGCAGGAAGGTCCCTGGTTCCACAGGTAACTTCATCGCAGCACACTTTGAAAGGCCATCTGCAATTTCATTTTGAGCTCTCGGGACGTGCTCTATCTGCAGACCTTCAAAGTGCTCTTCAAGCTTTCTCACTTCATCGACATAAGCTTCCATCAAAGGGCTTTGATAGCTCTTGTTAACTTGCCGGACCACCAACTGAGAATCGCCCCGCACAATCAGCTTCCTGATCCCAAGTTCGGCCGCAATCCTGAGGCCGGCAAGCAAGCCTTCATATTCAGCAGTGTTGTTTGTCGCTTGCTCCCTGGGAAAGTGCATCTGGATAACGTATTTGAGGTGCTCTCCGGTGGGCGCGATGAGTACCACGCCAGCACCGGCGCCTTGCAGCGAGAAGGCACCATCAAAATACATTACCTATTCACTTGTCGCTTCTTGTACGGGAGTACTTGTTTCTTGAACTTCTTCATCGGGCGTTGGGGTCCACTCAGCTATGAATTCTGCCAAGGCTCGGCTCTGTATAGTTGAAGTACTTTCAAACTTGAGTCCGAAGCTCGACAGTTCCAGCGCCCACTCAACGATCCTGCCTGTTGCTTCTGGGTTGTGCAATATCCTCTTCAGCGGAAAGCGAGTGACCAGTGTTATCTCATGGGCTTGGAAGTAATGGCGCAGCTTTCTCGAGGCCATGAGGAGGCCGAAAAGCAACTTTTGCACACCAGAGTACCTTGATCTAGCCCCCTGGAGAAGGGAACTTACAAAATACACTGGGCGCTGCACCATCTTCTTCCGCACCTCACCTTGTTCCTGCGCAGAGTTATCCTTGTCGGGGCCAGAGCTTGCCGGAGCAGCCCCCTGCTTGTCGCTGGATTCGCTCGCCGGTGGTGCTTGCTCCTCGTCGGACTCCCTCTCCGCTACTAACGCAGCACTAACCACTTGGTTGGTTGCCGCTAGGTATAGCAACAAATTTTCCTGTGGTCTAGGTGCGACAAGTATTGGAGTGGAGGACAGGTACCGTTTCAAATCCTGCAGCGCAGCCTCCGCTTCCGGAGTCCACTTCATGGGACCTGCCTTCTTCAAGATTTTGAAGAAAGGTAGGGCGCGTTCTGCAGACTTCGAAATGAACCTACTGAGGGCAGCCACACAACCTGCAAGCCTTCTGACATCCTTGACGCGCTTTGGGGCTTCTATCTGCTCAATGGCTTTAATCTTGTCGGGGTTGGCTTCAATCCCCCTCTGCGATACAAAGAACCCGAGAAGCTTGCCGGAGGGGACTCCAAAGACGCACTTCTCGGGGTTCAACTTGAGCTGAATCCTGCGCAGGTTTTGAAATGTCTCTTCTAAATCTTGGATCAGGGTATCCTTGCTCTTACTCTTCACCACGATGTCATCCATGTAAGCTTCTACATTTCTGTGGATCTGTGGCTCAAAAGCAGTGTATACTACCCTTGCAAAGGTTGAGCCTGCATTCTTCAATCCAAATGGCATGCGAATGAAGCAATAAGTGCCACATGGAGTGATAAATGCAGTCTTCTCTTCATCTTCCTTGGCCATGAAAATCTGATGATAGCCTGAGTATGCATCAAGAAAACAGAGTAGCTCACATCCGGCAGTAGAGTCAACGATCTGGTCAATGCGCGGCAAAGGGAATGGATCCTTGGGACATGCTTTATTCACATCGGTGAAGTCTATACACAGTCTCCATTTCCCATTGGCCTTGCGCACGACGACTGGGTTTGCCAACCACGTCGGATGGATCACACCTCTAACTAGGCCTGCTGCCTCTAGCTTCTTGATTTCTTCGTTGATGAATTCTTGGCGCTCCACGGCTTGCTTCCTCACTTTCTGCTTGATGGGCCGCGCATGAGGACAGACAGCAAGCTTGTGGTCAATTACCTTCCTGGGAACACCGGGGATGTCAGATGGTTGCCAGGCAAACACATCGACATTCGCCCGCAGGAAGGCAACGAGCGCGCTTTCCTATTTGCTGTCAAGGGCGGCACTGATGGTGAAGGTACCACCAGTGCCGTCCTCCTTGGCGGACACTTTCTTGGTTGCCGGAGGAGCAGCCATTCCTTTCTTACTCTTGCCGGTGGAGCTCGATGGAACGTCCTCGACGGCAGCGCAGCACTCCGAAGAGGTGCGGTTGCCGGAGTGGGTCCCAGAGCACTTGCCGGACTTGGTCTTCGTCTTCTTCCCCCCTGGAGCTTCAGCGGCAAGAGTATCCTTCTCGGCCGCAGCTGTCGCGTCCCGGTAGATCTTGTCGGCGCAGACAAGCGCATCCTTCTTGTCGCCGTGGACAGTGATGACGCTTATCGGCCCCGGCATCTTGAGTACGTTGTAGGCATAATGGGAAGCTGCCATGAACTTGGCGAGGGCAGGACGGCCGAGTATTCCATTGTAGGGCAATGGAATATCGGCAACGTCGAAAGTGATGCGCTCAGTTCTGAAGTTGAGCTCCCCGCCAAAGGTCACCGGCAGAGTGATCTTTCCCTTGGGCTTGCTCCTTCCCGGGTTGATTCCTTGGAAAGAATCGGTTTCTTCGAGCTCGCCATCTAGAATCTGGAGTTTCTTGATCACAGCAGAGGAGATCAAGTTCAGCCCGGCCCCGCCGTCAACCAACATTTTGGTGACCTTGAGGTTGCGGATGGTGGGAGAGACCAGCATCGGCAAGCACCCGACCGCAGTGGTGCGGTCAGGGTGATCCTCAAGATCAAAAACGATGGGCGTGCTGGACCATTTGAGGAGCCTGCGCGACTCCACGGGCGGCTCCGCTGCGTTTACCTCACGCACCCACTGCTTTAGTTGGCGGTGGGAGGTGTGCAGGGAGGCGCCGCCGTCGACGCACAGGACCTCCGTGGCCTTCTGGAACTCCTGCTCGCTGTTCTCCTCGTCCTCCATGTCTTCGTCGTCGTCCTCTTCGTCCTTGTCGCGGCCCCGGGGAGGTCGATCTCCTTGCCGCTGCTTGGCCTTGCCGCGGCGTCCTCCCCGGCCGTTGAACGGCCGCTTCTTGCTTGTCTCTTCCCCGCCACCTTGGGCCTTCTCCTTGTCGCGCCTCTCGTACTCAGCTTTCTGCTGCTCGACGAGATATTCGACGCGCTTGCAGTTGGAGAGATCGTGACCCTTGGTGCGGTGGATCTTACAGTATTGCTTGTCAGAGCTGCCCGGCTTGTCGGCCGCCGCTACAGGGGCGGGCTCCTTGCCGGAGCCGCCAGCCTGCGTTTGCTTGGCGGGGGCCTCCTTGCCGGACTTCTCGACGGCAAGCACCTCTTTCTTGCCCTTCCTTCTGTTATTCCGCCGCCGGCTCTTCTTTGCCGGGGCGGCGTCGTCGCTGTCGCTTCCTCCTGCGCCAGCATCCTCCCCGGGGAGTCTCCTCCCCTCCTCCGCGCGTGCGCACTTGTCAGCAAGAGCGTAAAGCTCGCTGACGTCCCGAATCTTGGTCATCGCCATTTCTTCACGCATGCGGCGGTTACGCACGTTCTGGTGGAACGCGCTGATAACCGCGGCAGGGTGGACATCAGGGATGTTGTGTTGCACACGGCTGAAGCGTTGGATGTACTTGCGCAGGGTTTCGCCTTCCTTCTGGGCCAGAATGTGGAGATCGCTCTCCTGGCCGTGGGGTTTGTGGCCGCCGGTGAAGGCGCCAACAAACTGGTGGCAAAGGTCGGCCCAAGAAGAGATGGAACCTTCCGGCAAGTGCATGAGCCACGAACGGACGTTCGGCTTTAGCACGAGCGGGAAGTAATTAGCCAAGATCTTCTCGTCGCGCCCCCCGGCAGCTTGCACTGCGATGGTGTAGACGCTGAGGAATTCCGAGGGGTGCGTCTTGCCGTCGTACTTCTCCGGTACGTCGGGCTTAAAATTCTTCATGCTGGGCCACTGGACGCGCCGCAGCTCGCGGGTGAACGCAGGGCAGCCTGCCGCGTACGGCAAGTCGCCAGGCTCACCGGGCGCGTGCGCGTCGACAGCGTTCCCAGCTCTCTGGTCCGATTGTCGCCGAGCTTCTCGGCGGCGCTCGATTCTTGTCCGAGCGTCTTCTTGTTGCCGGTCGTCGAGGACCTGGCGCTGGTCCCGACGGGCCCGCGGGTCCGACGAGGCTGTGGAGCCGTCGTCGGCGTTGTTCCGGCGGGGCGGCGTCTTCTGCTTCTGCGGCGGGGAGTGCACGCTTGTCGCACCCCCGGCGGTCTTGTCGCCGTCGGCCTTCGTCTTCTCAGCTTGCCGCGGCCGCGAGGCCGACGGCTGCTGTGGAGAATCGTTGTTGGCGAAGGCGATCAGGCTCTGGATGGTGGCCCTCCAGTCTTCGGCCTTGTCTGCCGCTGGAGGGAAGTCGAGGAGCAGTTGCGCTCTTGCGAGCGCTTCTGCCGGAGTGGAGGGGAACGCGGGCGAGCGGTGCGAGGAGCGGGATACGCTCGGACTTCTAACAGCGTTAGAAGGAGCGGGGTCCCGCGCCGGCGCCTTCGCTTTGCTTGTGCCCGGACGAGGGTCCGGGGCGTCCCGCGAGCCTCCGGTTTGGCCTTGCCCCAGCAAACGGATGCCACCTCCTGTGACATGGCGCTGCTGGGTCGTCGTGTGCTGAGAGGGACGCGGTGCGTCCACGGAGACCGAGGTTCGGTCGTCCGTCCTATTCTTGGATCTGGTGGCGCCGTGAGTGTCCTCGCCGGCGACCACCCTTCCGACGGCGTCTCCCCCGCCCACCGTTGGCTCTGGTGGCGGCGGGTGAGACGCAGACGGGCCTCCGACCTCCGAAGCCTTCTTCTTCGGGGCCATGGAGTTGTTGCTGGTGAAGTTGACGAATTCGGAGAGGTTGATGAAGAATGCGCCCGCGCGAACGCCGGATCAGGTTCGCACAACCTCGACGCCCCCTACCTGGCGCGCCAAAGATGTCGGGGGAAACTGTCCGCCACGAACACCTATGGGACCGGAGCCCCTTTGTCTCTGTGGTACGAGGGCGGAGGGAGCACGAAGAGCAGATCGTAGCGAGCACGCGGGCAGTTTTACCCAGGTTCGGGCCGCGGTAGACGCGTAAAACCCTACTCCTGCTTAGTTGTGTATTGAGTTGGAGCGCTCGGGAGCTTGAAGAAGCAGCTACACCGAGCGTAAGAGTGATCTAGGTTCCGAACCCGCCTCCACGTTGTGCATGGGCCTCCTTTTATAGTGCAAGGGGTCTCCGACAGGTGTCGACGTAGGAGAAAAGGGGTAAAAACGTAAAAGAGGTGGTAGTTGTAACAGTGCGGGAACAGTGAAGCTACAGTGCAGAACAGTGGTCTATACCTACTTTGACAGTGGGGGACAAGGGCATTTAATGCCCGTCGCCGTCGACCCCAAAAGCTCCCGCCCTAGCGTCTCCGTCTGCCACGGCGATGGATCCACCACCGTGGAGTGCCACCGCGTCCCCCAGGCTGCACAGCCATCCGCCACGCGTCCCTGGATAGGCCCCAGGGCGACGCGTGGGCCGATGAGCTGGAGCGCGGGCACACAGCGCGGCCTTCCCGGCAAGTACCTTGCCGGGGCCTTGATCTTGCCGGGCCCGGGAGCTTGCCGGGCTCTGAAGCTTGTCGCTCCCCGAGCCCTCGCCGGGTCTTCTATGATGAAATCTTCTAGTCTCCCTGGCAAGCTCCTCTTGCCAGGGCCTTGTGTGAACGATGTAATCTTGAGCCTGGCATGGCCTTCCCGGCAAGCTCCTCTTGCCGGGGTCTCGGTCTTCTTTCCTGTATACTTTGTTTTTGAATGGTTTGATAGGGAGCAGGAAGGTCTCCGGCGAGCACACGGTAAAACCCTGCCACGGGAAGCTGCAAACGCCCGTGCACAAGTTGGGGTACTGAGGTACCCCTACCTTAGTACACCGACAATCATGCTACTATCAAATACCTTATGGAAAAGAAAGATGCTAAACCTAGACTTATTAGATGGGTTCTCTTGCTGCAAGAATTTGATTAGCATATTATTGATAGAAACGGAGCTGAGAACCCCGTTGCAGACAACTTGTCTAGGCTAGAGAATATTCTTGATGACCCACAACCTATTGATGACAGCTCTCCTGATGAACAATTAGCTGTCATAAATACTTCTTGTACTGCTCCATGGTATGATGATTATGCTAATTACATTGTTGCTAAGTTTATACCTCCTAGCTTCACATACCGGCAAAAGAAAAAGTTCTTCTATGATCTGAGACATTACTTCTGGGATGACCCACATCTTTATAAAGAAGGAGTAGATGGTATTATTAGACATTGTATACCTGAGCATGAACAGGAACATATCCTACGCAAGTTCCACTCCGAAGCTTATGGAGGACACCATGCTGGAGATAGAACTGCACATAAGGTATTGCAATCTGGTTTCTATTGGCCTGCTCTCTTCAAGGATGCTCATAAGTTTGTTTTATCTTGTGATGAATGTGATATGGAAGTAATAAAAGTGACGGACTGCATAATAAAGGTCCCTATCACAAGTGCCAATATAAAGTGACGTTCTTTTGCGCTAAGACTTTGTGCATCCAACCACAAAAGCACATGACAACCTCTGCTTCCCTCTGCGAAGGGCCTATCTATTACTCTTGCCATATAAGAGTCAAGGTGAAAATCACCTTTCCTTTTTACATTTTATCCTTTGGCAAGCACATTGTGTTGGAAAGATCCTGACATATATACCCACTTGGATGTAAGTTATCATGGTCTATTACTGTTGACATTACCCTTGAGGTAAAAGGTTGGGAGGCAATACATAAGCCCAACCTTTCTCTGTGTCCGATTAAAACTCCATACCCATAAGTATTGCGTGAGTGTGAGCAATTTTGAAAGACTATATGATAGTTGAGTATGTGAGCTTGCTGAAAAGCTCTTACATTGACTCTTTCCGATGTTATGATAAATTGCAATTGCTTCAATGAGTGTGATCATAGTTTGTTGGTTTCCAACGAAGTTTCTGATTCATACTTGACATTGTGAATGAATTGTTACTTTAGCATAAGAATCATATGACAATATATATGTGTTGTTGTTATAAGAGTGATCATGATGCCCTCATATCCGTATTTTATTTTTATCGATACCTCTATCTCTAAACATGTGGACATATTTTTTGATATCGGCTTTCGCTTGAGGACAAGCGAGGTCTGAGCTTGGGGGAGTTCATATGTCCATTTTGCGTCATGCTTTTATGTAGATATTTATTGCACTATGGGCTGTTATTACACGTTATGTCACAATAATTATGCCTTTTCTCTCTTATTTTACAAGGTTTACATGAAGAGGGAGAATGTCGGCAGCTGGAATTTTGGGCTGGAAAATGAGCAAACATTGGAAACCTATTATGCACAACTCAAAAAGATCTGCAACTCCACGAGACACCGTTTCAGAAAATATAAATAATATTTGGCGAAAGAGATTCACCAGGGGGGTACTACCTGTCCACGAGGGTGGGGGGCACCCCCCCCCTCTGGGCGCGCCCCATGCCTCGTGGGCCGCCCGATGACCCCCCAATTACCGTCTTCTCCTATATGAGGTGTTTTGACCTGGAAAAAATCATAAGGAGGCTTTCGGGACTAGACGCTGCTGTCTCGAGACGGAACCTTGGGAAATCGCCACCGCTGTCATCACCAACAACTCTCCCATCTTGGGGAGGGTTATCTTCATCAACATCTTCACCAGCACCATCTCCTCTCAAACCCTAGTTCATCTTTTGTATCCAATCTTTGTACCCAAACCGCAGATTGGTACCTGTGGGTTGCTAGTAGTGTTGATTACTCCTTGTAGTTGATGCTAGTTGGTTTATTTGGTGGAAGATCATATGTTCAGATCCATTATGCATATTAATACCCCTCTGATCATGAACAATATTATGTCTTGTGAGTAGTTACTTTTGTTCCAGAGGACATGGGAGAAGTCTTGCTATAAGTAGTCATGTGAATTTGGTATTCGTTGGATATTTTGATGAGATGTATGTTGTCTCTGCTCTAGTGGTGTCATGTGAACGTCGACTACATGACACTTCACCATTATTTGGGCCTAGAGGAAGGCATTGGAAAGTAATAAATAGATGATGGGCTGCTAGAGTGATAGAAGCCTAAACCCTAGTTTATGCGTTGCTTCGTAAGGGGCTGATTTGGATCCACTTGTTTCATGCTATGGTTAGGTTTACCTTAATACTTCTTTTGTAGTTATAGTCAAAAAAATACCTCTTTTGTAGTTGAAGATGCTTGCATTAGAGGTTAATCATAAGTGGAAGGCTTGTCCAAGTAAGGACAACACCCAAGCACCGGCCCACCCACATACCAAATTATCAAAGTACCAAACGCGAATCAGATGATCGTGATGAAAACTAGCTTGACGATAATTCCCATGTGTCCTCGGGAGCGTTTTCCTTCATATAAGAGTTCGCCAGGCTTGTCCTTTGCTACAAAAAGGATTGGGCCATCTTGCTGCACCTTATTTACTTTTACCTTTTGTCACTTGCTACCAATTACCTTATCACAAAACTATCTGTTACCAATAATTTCATTGCTTGCAGAAAATACCTTACTGAAAACTGCCTATCATTTCCTTCTGCTCCTCGTTGGGTTCGACACTCTTACTTATTGAAAGGACTGCGATAGATCCCCTACACTTGTGGGTCATCAATGCCCAATACACTCTGTGTTGCTAGATGCAAACCCAACTCATAGACTTCGAGCCTCGTGGGTGGTAAGACAAATTGCCAAATATGGCGTGCCAATCTCGGGCCTTACACCTCCAGACAAACAGCCCTCGCCCACACCACAGGACTATAATGTCTTTACATTATACAAGATGTTCGTTTCAAACAATAGAAGGAAAAAGGCTCTTCGAGAGCTTAGCCATATATATTAGGTGATGGTCGCACATCATTGGGCAACCACACCTATCACCTTTAACGAGAAAGATGAGCCAAGCCCACGCAACAACCACGCACCGGCTGCGCTAGTCCTCGACCCCATTGTCGACTGATTTCGGCTAACTAAAGTGCTGATGGATGGAGGCAGTGGCCTCATCCTCATTTATGAGGACCCTCTAGACAAGATCCAATTCAACAGGTTCTGCATCGAACGCAGTCATACCACGTTCTGAGGTATAATACCCGGAAGGGAAGCACACTGTTCGGGACGCGTGACACTGGATGTTGTGTTCGGCACACCCGATAACTACAGATCCAAACCATTGCTATTTCACATTGTGCCTATCCGTAGCACATACCATGCCTTTCTAGGACGTGAGGCATTCTCCAGATTTCACGCCATACCACACTACGGGTATATGAAACTCAAGACACAAGCGCCCAATGGGGTGATCTCTCTTCAAAGCAACCCAAGCAAAGCCTCGCGAGCCAAAAATAAAATGGCATCACTCACCCTAGAGGCACTATCTGAAGCCCTCGGGGTTGAAGAGTTGATAGTGCTACGGACTGCAATCGACAGGGATGGTGTGGTTTTCAGCAAAAGACAAAGCCCACTTCATTTAAGCCACCAGACGAAATAGTCAAATTTAAAGTGCACCCAACAGACCCCAATAAAACGGCATCCATACAAGCATAGCTGGACCCCGCAGTCGACGAGGTGCTAAGGACATTCCTACATGAAAAATGGGAAATATTCGCCTGGCACCTATCATATATGCCAGGAATACCACAAAGACTAGCAGAGCACAACCTCAACATTTGAAAGGCTTCAAGCAAGTGAAACAAACCCTACGCCGATGTTCTAAACCCAAACGGCATACCATGGGCGAAGAGCTTGCAAAATTGCTAGAAGTCAGTTTCATCCGTGAGATCAAGCACCCCGAGTGGTTGGCAAATCTGGTTATGGTACCCAAAAAGGATAAGTCATGGCGGCTCTGTGTCGACTTCAAAGACCTCAACAAAGCTTGCCCCAAGGATCCATTCCCTCTACCAAGGAAAGACCAGATCATCGATGCCATCACCGGACATGACTCGTTATGCTTCCTCGACGCATACTCCGGATACCATTAAATCAAGAAAAAAACCGCATTCATCACCCCCTACGTCCCCTTCTTCTTCAACACCATGTCGTTCGGACTAAAAAACACAGGAGCCACATACATGTGCCTGATTCAAACATGCCTCGATAAACAAATTGGAAAAACAGTCGAAGCATACGTGGATGATGTGGTTGTCAAAACCAAAAACATTGACCAACTGATAGACGATCTATGTCAAACCTTCGACAACCTGCGGGCCTGCGACATACGGCTCAACCCGGAGAAATGTGTCTTCGGAGTACCTGTCGGAAAGCTACTCGGATTCATAGTTTCCCATAGAGGAATTGAAGCCAATCCGTCCAGAATTAGAGCGTTATCTCAGCTCGCAATACCAACGAAGCTTAAGCATGTCCAGAAGGTGGCAGGATGCGTGGCCGCCTTGAGCCGCTTCATATCCCGCCTCGGAGAAAAGGCATTACCACTCTACAAGCTGCTCAAAAAGACCAAGAACTTCGAATGGACAAATGAAGCAACCATGGCAATCGAAGAGATTAAGACACTCCTTGCATGGTAATCCTATCCTGGCCGCACCCGCCATTGGCGAACCCATGCTACTATATATATCAGCCGCCAATCAGGTAGTCAACACGACACTCGTCGTAGAATGGGAATCCGAGGGCCACAAGCTCCAAGTCCCAAAACTGGTCTACTATGTGTTCGAGGTGCTTAAGCCATGCAAATCACGATACCCGCACTATCAAAGGATAGCCTACACAGTCTTCATGGCATCTTGAAAGCTATGTCATTACTTTCAAGAATATTCAGTCACAGTAGCGTCAGAAGTCCCCTTGAATGATATTATCAATAACAGGGACGCTACAGGCCACATCGCCAAATGGGACATTGAGCTCCTCCCCTTTGAGATAACATACAATTCGTGCTGAGCCATCAAATCTCAGGTGTTGGCCGAATTCTTATCTGAATGGACCGAGGCCGAATTACCCTGGTAGTACTCCACATACTCGCACTGGACAATGTACTTCGACGGCTCACAGATGTTGGCGGACTGGGGGCTGGGGTCATCCTCATCACCCCCACAGGTGACACTGTTCAGTATGTCCTCCAAATAATGTATACAGACTCGAACAACGTAGCCGAATATGAAGCACTACTACAAGGTCTTCGCATGGCCACATCAATGGGAATACAACGCCTCGAGGTAAGGGGAGACTCAAATCTAGCGATCTCTCTAGTAAACGGCGAATTCGATGCCAAAGACCCTAAGATGGCGGCATATAGAAATGTGGTCCTCCAGATATCTGCTCGATTTGAGGGCCTAGAATTCTACCATGTCGCTAGAGATAGCAATCAAGCAGCCGACGTCCTTGCTCGCATGGGCGCCAAGCGCGACCGAGTTCCTAAAAAAACCTTCCTCGAACGGCTCTTTAAGTCCTCAGTGGTATGGCAAGACGGCGTCTCCAGTGCACCACCCAACGAACCCGCTCACAATGCCTCGCCCGAAAATGAACAAGACGATCAGGTCATCGACGGCTCCGCACTCGAGGAAACACCTTCCGCACACGAGGTAATGGTCGTAATCCCACCCCGAACATAGCCATTGCTAGCCTACCTCACATAACATCAGCTTTCGGAGGACCAAACTGAAGCTCGACACATAGTTTGCTTCTCGAAAGCATACAAGGTCCATGAAGGTGAACTCTATAAAAAGAGTACTACTACCACTTGAGCATGCGTTGGTTTTCCCTTGAAGAGGACAGGGTGATGCAGCAAAGTAGCGTAAGTATTTCCCTCAGTTTTTGAGAACCAAGGTATCAATCCAGTAGGAGACTACACGCAAGTCGCCTAGTACCTGCACAAACAATCAAGAACCTTGGAACCAACGCGATAAAGGGGTTGTCAATCCCTTCACGGCCACTTGCAAAAGTGAGATCTGATAATGATAATAAGATAACTATTTTTGGTATTTGTGTTGCATAGATTGGAAAATAAAGATTGCAAAATAAATAGTAAACTAGAATTGTAGATCGGAAACTTATATGATGTAAAGTAGACCCAGGGGCCATAGGTTTCACTAGTGGCTTCTCTCGTGATAGCATAAATTACGGTGGGTGAACAAATTACTACCGAGCAATTGATAGAAAAGCGCATAATTATGAGAATATCTAGGCATGATCATGAACATAGGCATCACGTCCGTGTCAAGTAGACCAAAACGATTCTGCATCTACTACTATTACTCCACACATCGACTGGTATCCAGCATGCATCTAGAGTATTAAGTTCATAAGAACATAGTAACGCCTTAAGCAAGATGACATGATATAGAGGGATAAACTCAAGCAATATGATATAAACCCCATCTTTTTATCCTCGATGGCAACAATACAATACGTGCCTTGCTACCCCTGCTGTCACTAGGAAAGGACACTGCAAGATTGAACCCAAAGCTAAGCACTTCTCCCATTGCGAGAAAGATCAATCTAGCAGGCAAAACCAAATTGACAATTCGAAGAGACTTGCAAAGATATTAAATCATGCATATAAGAATTCAGAGAAGAACCAAATATTGTTCATAGATAATCTTGATCATAAACACACAATTCATCGGATCTCGACAAACACACCGCAAAAAGAATTACATCGAATAGATCTCCAAGAACATCGAGGAGAACTTTGTATTGAGAACCAAAGAGAGAGAAGAAGTCATCTAGCGAATAGCTATGGACCCGAAGGTCTGTGGTAAACTACTCACGCATCGTCGGAGAGGCTATGGTGTTGATGTAGAAGTCCTCCGTGGTCGAATCCCCCTCCGGGGGAGCGCCGGAAAAGGCCCCAAGATAGGATCTCACTGGTACAGAATGTTGCGGCAGTGGAAAAGTGGTTTTGTTGCCCTCCCTGATGTTTCTAGGGTACAAGGGTACATATAGGCGGAAGAAGTATGTCGGTGGAGCTACGAGGGGCCCACGAGGGTGGGGGCACGCCTACCCCCTGGGCGCGCCCTCCTGCCTCGTGGCCGCCTCGTGGTGTTCCAGACTTCAACTCCAAGTCTTCTGGTTTGCTTTCGGTCCAAGAAAGATCCTCCCGAAGGTTTCGTTCCGTTTGGACTCCATTATGTATTCCTTTTCTACAAAACACTGAAATAGGCAAAAAAAAATAGGAATTGGCACTGGGCCTTCGGTTATTAGGTTAGTCCCAAAAATAATATAAAAGAGCATATTAAAGCCCATTAAACATCCAAAAAGATAATATAATAGCATGGAAAAATCAAAAATTATAGATACGTTGGAGAAGTATCAGCATCCCTGATGGCTTCTCGCCCCTCGTTGGTTACCCCAAGTGGAAGGTTTGAGATGCAGTGTAGCGGTAGTTTTCCCTTGGCAAAGATACCAAGGATCGAATTCCCCTGAGTGTAACGCCCGGGTAATCAAGCTACAGTAATCTCCTGCTAATGATGCTAGGCAATCACTTTTACTGTTGCTAATCCTTGCTTGATCCAAAACATAATTCAGTTCAAATTCATATTCATTTTTAAAAGTCCAAATATCCGTGTTTCTCGAACATGCAAAATAAAATGTTCAAAGTGAGGCAAATATTCCATAGCCAGTTATGGTGCTGACCCAACTTTTTATAAAAGTATTTAAATGCCCTTAAATGAATAAAATAGGGGTCAAAGCAATAATTTAAATCACTTTCAAAGTTATAAAAATTCTAAGGCCTTTCAACTGCTTCTCAAGCTTCTGGAGGCAGTGCTAAATATTTCATTATAAATATTGAGGCGGGTTACTCTTTTTTTTTACAAAAGTCCTTTTGGAGAAAATAGAAATGCAAAATATAAGCTAGAAACAAATAAAGCAGAAAATAAAAGAAACAGAAGAAAAGGCCTAAAGTTACGGTGCCACTAGGCCTTAGATGCCCAGAGGCCCGGCCCAGCCGCACTTCCCCTGTCTTCCACCTTGCTACAGGGAGGCACGGGATCGTGGCGGCCATCCGATGGCGCCTCAATCTCGTGGCGGCCATCCCCGGCCCCCCTTGTTGGTTAAGACCATCGCTGCGACCCCATCGACGCCCTGCGAACCCTAGCCCCCAGATCCCTTTTCCCCCTCTCACTCTGCTACACGCTTGAACCCGACACCGTCGCCGCCATGTCGTCCTCGTCGTCACCGCGGCTTCCGGCTGCCCCATGCTGCACCACCATATCTAGTAGCTCCGTGTGGAGTTCTTCGTCATCGTAGCCATTGGATCGAGGACGAGGAGCCACATCGGTGTCGCCCGCGTCATCTTCCTCAACCTCGGGACAACGGACGCCTTCGTTGAACCCATCGCCGTCAAGCCCTTCCCGGCCTCCCCGAGCGCGCCATCTGCCCCGTGGTGAGCATCCCTTCCGGTCCCCTCGTTTTATCCATTTGAATAGGCGCCGTAGAACCGCCCCCCCCCCACTGGAGCCGCCATGGATGGACCTCGCCGTGGCCGCACCTGCGCTCCGGCGTGCACTTGCAGCCGCTCGCGGTTGCCTACTGCCTGCTGCTGAACACCGCCGCCTCACCGTCCCTCGCGGTCGCCTGCTGCACTTCAACCCGCGCCGCTGCACGCACGCGCAGGACCCACGCTCCGCCTCCGCCGCCGCTGGCCTGCCGCGTGCGGCACAACCGCCTGGCCGCCCCTGTACGCACCATCGCCCGTGCCCCGCTCGTCCACAACCACTCACCGCCGCGCTTAGTTGCTGCTGCCGTGTAGCCCGCCGCCTTCGCCTTCCCCGTTTGGCCGCCCCGGCGCCGTGCCGCGGCTGCTGCCCGGCGGGCCGCGCGCGGTACTCGCATGCCGCGCCCGTTCGGGGCGACGCCCGCCCCTCCCCTGCTGCTCGCTTCGCCGGCAGCCGCTGCGCTCCGCCGGCCCCAGCGCGCCCTGGCGCCACTCCGCCCCGCCACCGGCCTCCTCGCGCCGCCGTCTACCGCCGAGGCTAGCGCCAGCCAGCGCGGCCGCGCCCTCCTGGGGCGGGTACGCCCGCCCCCGCCCCGTTAACACGCCCGCCCCGCTGGCTTGGGCCACTGCCAACGGGCCCCAGCGCCCAGCCCCCTTAAAAAAAAGAGAGGTTTCAGAATTTTTTTTAAATATATAAAATTAATATTAATTAATTAATTAATTAGGTAACTAATTAAATTAATTAACCCGACTTAATTAGTCTGCTGAACTAAGTTAGCCTATTTAAAAATGTTAGTTAATCTGTACCTATGACAGACGGGTCCCATCTGTCAGTTTTTCCAGTCAACTGTCAGTTGACCTGATGACGTCATGGTGATGTCATGCTGACGTCACCGTTTACTGTTCTGGATAATGATCGTTTTAAATAATTAAATAAATCCATAAAATGCCTAAAACTTTGAAAATTCATATAAAATAAATCGTAACTCGGATGAAAATGTTTTATATATGAAAATCGCTCAGAACGACGAGACGAATCCGAATACGCGGTCCGTTCATCCGCCACACGTCCCTAGCATAGTGAACCGGTGAATTTCCCCCTCCGTTTCATCTGTCCGAAAACACAAAACACCGGGGATACTTTTCTGAATGTTATCCCCCTTCGCCGGTACCGTGTACCACCGCGTTAGAGCACCCTAGCACCGCGTGTTAACTTGCCGTGCTTCTTTATTGCAACTGTTTGCTTTATAATTACTGTTTCTTCCCCCTCTTCTCTCCGGTAGACCCCAGTACCGAAGATGCCCCGGTGATCGACTACGGTGTCGACGACCCCTCCTTCTTGCCAGAGCAACCAGGCAAGCCAACCCCTTTGATCATTCCGATATCGCCCATTCTCTTCTCTCTTATGCTTGCATTAGAACTGCTACTCCTTTTTGTATGATCCTATTCTGATGCATAGCCTGTTGTTGATATTGCTTTCATACCTTACATGTTTATACTAAACTGCTTAGTATAGGCTGGTTAGAGATCCACCAGTGACCCCTACCTTGTCCCGACTGCCCCGCTGGATTATCAGAAGACCCGATCAACGGGATCAAAGACCAGGACCCAGCACCGCACATCACTTTCCCCTTAGTTGCTCGACACTACTGGGTTACTATCGAGTGTCGAGGGTGAGACCTCATCAGCACTTCTGATGTTAACCTTGTAGGTTAGTTCATCGGTTGTGGTCATCGAGGGTGATTCCTCTTTCTCCACTCCCGATAACGACACTGTCATGCAACTCCTCAAGAGTGGACCTCGATGGTGACTCCTCTTTCGTTCACCTTGATGATAAACATCAGGTGGAATTCCATCGAGGGTGATTTCCTCAGGTTTTTCCTTTGGTGTCAGACACATAGTTACTATGGTTACTATGACTTTACACTGAACCTGGTTACTAAAGACGGGTCGACCCTGAGGGGTACCCGCGCAAGCTTAATTGCGAGTGATGTGTAGTCGGGTTGACCTGGAAGGTGCCCGCGAGATAAATACGAGGCGTGGCCGGGCACTCGCCCTTGCCGCAAGTTCTCGAGACGGGGCGATGGGGTCACATCATTCGTGAGTCTCTGCTCGTTACCGCGCGTTCCCAAGACACTAAACGGTTTGGATATTTGATCCAAGGGGCCTCTAGCCTGACAGCGCTAACCATCACGTGGGCATAGTATGGGCGTTCTGCGTCGTATGCATCAGCCGAAGCTTAACTGACGTCATTGCGACTGAGCGGCGCGCGCCGGGTTGGACTGGTTAGGCTCGTACCTTTTTAAAGGGGGTTGCTAGGTCTGCTCACCGGCCGCCCACGCAACGTGTAGGAGTTCCCGGGGCGATTGGCCCATGACCCCTGGGGGCATAGGGTTTAGTCCGGCGTGCATGACCTCTCTATTAAGCCTAGGTCGGGTTGCGGCGTATTGTTTGGCCGAGGGCGGGCATGACCTGATGGTGTGTCCGGCCGGAGTTAAGCAAGCGTTTTGGGTAAGTTGGTGCACCCCTGCAGGGAAGAAAACATCTATCGATAGCCTGTCCTACGGTAACGGACACTTGGAGTTGTATCCCGATCGCTACAACTAGAACTGGATGCTGAGGCATTGTTTGGATATGTTGCTCCGGGAGTCGAGAAAGGATCCCGGAGCGTTGGAACAACAACATAAATATGACTTATGATATACTACTCTACTTCCCCTCTTGCTGCAAGACGGTGGTTTCCAGAAGATGCTAGTCTTCGATAGGGCTAGCTTCTCCCCCTCTTATTCTGGCATTCTGCAGCTTAGTCCACAGATACTACCCTTTTCATTGATACCAATGCATATGTAGTGTAGATCCTTGCTTGCGAGTACTTTGGATGAGTACTCACGGTTGATTTGCTCCCCCTTTTTCCCCTTCTTTCTTCTTGCTGGCTGATGCAACCAGATGGTGGAGTCCAGGAGCCAGACGCCACACTTGACGACTGCTACTACCCCGACGGAGCCTACTACTACGTGGAGACAGCTTACAACCAGGAGTAGATAGGAGGTCCCAGGCAGGAGGCCTTGCCTTTTCGATCATTGATGCTTTTGTGCTAGCCTTCTTAAGGCAAACTTGTTTAACTTATGTCTGTACTCAGATATTGTTGCTTCCGCTGACTCCTGTGTTTTCGAGCTTATGTATTCGAGCCCTCGAGGCCCCTGGCTTGTAATATAAAGCTTGTATTATTTTATTTGTGTCTAGAGTTGTGTTGTGATATCTTTCAGTGAGTCCCTGATCTTGGTCGTACACATTTGCGTGCATGATTAGTGTACGGTCAAATCGGGGGCGTCACAAGTTGGTATCAGAGCCGACTGCCTGTAGGAACCCCCTTTCCAACTCCTTGGCCGAAGTCGAGTCTAGTCTTTGAAAAACCGTTTTACTAACATGGTTGTGTGGCTTACGGGCCCACGTCGCCAATTGGGTGGTATTAGGATCTTTTATTCCTCGTCCTTACTCTGGGATTCTGATCTCTCTTCTATTCGGGTTAAATGATTTTGCTAAAATCTAACTTTAGGTTCTCGTAAATACTTTCTCCCGGAGAGCCCTTCATTCAAGATGATTGCCTACTGCAACAGAAGATTCCAAAGATACTCTACGATGTTCTCTCGAGACCCTTGTGCCCTTCACCATTGCAATTCCATATTACCGATAGATCCGTAAAGACAGCTGCATACACTTGTCGTCCATACCTTCGTTTCAATCGATCTTGTTATTACAAGATACCCTGAAATACTTTGGATTATCCGAGAATCCTTTGTGCCTGCTACCTTGCAGCTCCTTTTCCGCATAAATACCTGTATGAATAATTCCTCACACTTACCGGGGGTTCATTCATCCCCAGTTGTTCATTCGTTTCACAAATGTCTACGAAACGCTATTCAATCTTCCAAAATCCTTAGCAACCTATTGCTCAGGAAAGTTTTACCTGCTTGCATTATGGTTAATTCCATATGTATATCAATATTCATTAAAATCCTTTGTGATTGACTTCCTGATCTTATTGATTCAATATGTTACAATTACTCGCAATCATCAGTCAAACTAGAATTCGTTCTTCCAGCTCAGACGTCATTCCGAATATGAGCTGGATCTCGACCAATCAAATTGCCATCGATGGTACCCCTAAGTCATTTCAACGTAACCATCCTTAATCAGTGCGTTTGCTTCTAACCCCTTGATTTGGAAATCATAATTCCTTCGCATTTGAGCTTTGAATTAGTCAGTTGTTTCTATGCTCCAATTCCTTTGCATTGTTTCTTTCTCTGGTTGTGTGCCGATGCTCACATCAGCTCCATTATGGACTGTTCGATCCTTTGTTGAATTATTATTTGACATTGTCCTTCATATTCCATAGCTTTGCGAGTCTTTCCTCGGATACATAATGCCTTTGGTAAATTGTATCATTTGCTTTGTCAACCATGCTCTACTATCGAGCTTGTGATAAATACTCCTAAAAATTTGTGGTATATGTTCCTAAGATACCTTGATGGGTTCAACCTATACACCGTAAAGCCGTGTGAATCCGAAAGATTTCACGGGTCATACTCATCTGGTATTTCACCAGGTTAAACTTTCAACACTAATGCCATTTTCGAAACAAGTGAATGAAAGGTTATACATTGAGGAAGAGGGAGTCAACCTTGAACCTTGTGTTCATGCCCATGGACACGTTGTAGATCTTATCATTAGAGCTTCTCTAAATTAAATTTTCCCCTCGATATAAGTTCATCTTATATTTGGGATCTGGCCTTTTGCAATTGTGGTTCCGACCATGCTCTCCTTTAAATACCACTTCTCGGACAAGTTAAACCACTTGTCCTCTGCATGGTCAATGCACCTGTCCAACCTCTATTATGATCTACCTTCGAGTATTGCCTCGTGGTATCTCGATAATGTCACAGAATCATATTACTTCTTATGAGTTCTTCTTCAAGTATTATTTCTCACCGATTCCAATTTCCCCCGGGTTATGAGTTATTAGATACTCAAGGACACCGATAAGTGAAACAATTCCGCTCTTCCAATTCAATAACTCTAAGTAATTTTCATTGCTTACGAGTTTAATAATCGTTCAAGTCATTCCTAGCCTGATCGGCTATATCATTATCGTGCATCTTTTTAACTGTGCTACCTGGTCCTTCTTCACGGAGCACAATTTCGGCAATGAGCTAAGCTTACGCCGATCTTCCTCGGCATATCATTTCGCCTCGAACAACTAGCTTGATTTCAAGTTTGTATTGTACTAGTGGTTTCAATAACCTTTCGCTCCATCATTCATTTGACTTTATGTCATCGTCGATCGTTTAAATCTTAATGAAATCTCTCGACAAATGTGTCGTGATGATCCTCAACAATGATTTGCCTTCTTCCGAGTTGTAAATCGAATTCATGATGGGAAATACCATCCTTTCCCCTCAATGAATTGTTGTTGAGCCCGTCGGCCACATCCTCATCTTTTCCTTGCTGAAAATGTAAGACTTATTCTATGAGTTGTTCCTGATGGATCCTCTATGTATTCAAAGTCTGATCTTTACCCAATGACCATGTCAGTGCTATCTCGAAGCATGTCCGTGGTACTCCGCTTTTCAACAAGAACATTTGAGCCCAATGCTAAATGTTTCTTGCTCAGTTATCCAAACACTGAGTATGGTTACATATCATGATTCTTATAAACCCTTTTATCCAAATGGTCATGTCTTTGATCTCCTGTCACGCATATCATGCCCTGCTTGTCGCTGGGAAGGATATACTCCCATTACTTGTCTTTAAACACATTTTCCTTTCCGTTGGTTTGTTTAAACCTTTCTTGTATTGTACATATAATCTAAGCAGTAAAAATCTTCTGCTTAGGTAAACACCTGGTGTACAATGATGTCGGTAAGACCCTGTTACTATTGTTGATAACATTCCGGTAACCACCGATGGATGAGAACTTTTCCTATTGGTCCGCCTCGTTCGACGAGCAGGAAAATGGTTCTCTTCACCCCTCGCCCTTGGTACCGATGTTGTTGTTAACATAACTGACTTGCTATCCTGTGACATACCTTGCTTACGAGATCGTGCAAGACGTCACCGACCTTCCTACTTTATCCCATATGGTGGGCCCATAACCCATAGTTCCACATGATCGAAACCTGACTCTCCTATACATCCCTGTTTTCCAAAGTTGATCATCGTACTTGGCTTCGTAAGTAAATCACGAGCCACATTCCTAGTATTCTATTTTGGCATTAGACGCAATACTTATTTCCATTGCTCTGAACCCATTGCAACCTCTGTTTCAGGCAACGAACGATTGCTTACCTGGTTGAAGCTTCTAATTGCACTCATTACTTTGCTCTCGATGGCTTTCTTGAATTTCAACTCGAGAGATGCATCTATGCCACGTTCACTGACATAGTCCCCGGGAACCTATCTTGTGTTGAGCTCAGTCCTTCCCGAGTCCTTCTATCCTGACTCTACCTCCTAAATCTTGGGACGAGATTTCTTGTAGTGGAGGAGATTTGTAACGCCCGGGTAATCAAGCTACAGTAATCTCCTGCTAATGATGCTAGGCAATCACTTTTACTGTTGCTAATCCTTGCTTGATCCAAAACATAATTCAGTTCAAATTCAAATTCATTTTTAAAAGTACAAATATCTGTGTTTCTCGAACATGCAAAATAAAATGTTCAAAGTGAGGCAAATATTCCATAGCCAGTTATGGTGCTGACCCAACTTTTTATAAAAGTATTTAAATGCCCTTAAATGAATAAAACAGGGGTCAAAGCAATAATTTAAATCACTTTCAAAGTTATAAAAATTCTAAGGCCTTTCAACTGCTTCTCAAGCTTCTGGAGGCAGTGCTAAATATTTCATTATAAATATTGAGGCGGGTTCCTCTTTTTTTTTACAAAAGTCCTTTTGGAGCAAATAGAAATGCAAAATATAGGCTAGAAACAAATAAAGCAGAAAATAAAAGAAACAGAAGAAAAGGCCAAAAGTTACGGTGCCACTAGGCCTTAGATGCCCAGAGGCCCGGCCCAGCCGCACTTCCCCTGTCTTCCACCTTGCTACAGGGAGGCACGGGATCGTGGCGGCCATCCGATGGCGCCTCAATCTCGTGGCGGCCATCTCCGGCCCCCCTTGTTGGTTAAGAGCATCGCCGCGACCCCATCGACGCCCTGCGAACCCTAGCCCCGAGATCCCTTTTCCCCCTCTCACTCTGCTACACGCTTGAACCCGACACCGTCGCCGCCATGTCGTCCTCGTCGTCACCGCGGCCTCCGGCTGCCCCATGCTACACCACCATATCTAGTAGCTCCGTGTGGAGTTCTTCGTCATCGTAGGCATTGGATCGAGGACGAGGAGCCACATCGGTGTCGCCCGCGTCATCTTCCTCAACCTCGGGACAACAGACGCCTTCGTTGAACCCATCGCCGTCAAGCCCTTCCCGGCCTCCCCGAGCGCACCATCTGCCCCGTGGTAAGCATCCCTCCCGCTCCCCTCGTTTTATCCATTTGCATAGGCGCCGTAGAACCCCCCCCCCCACTGGAGCCGCCATGAATGGACCTCGCCGTGGCCGCACCTGCGCTCCGACGTGCACTTGCAGCCGCTCGCGGTTGCCTACTACCTGCTGCTGAACACCGCCGCCTCACCGTCCCTCGCGGTCGCCTGCTGCACTTCAACCCGCGCCGCTGCACGCACGCGCAGGACCCACGCTCCGCCTCCGCCGCCGCTCGGCTGCCGCGTGCGGCACAACCGCTTGGCCGCCCCTGTATGCACCGTCGCCCGCGCCCCGCTCTTCCACAACCACTCACCGCCGCGCTCAGCTGCTGCTGTCGTGTAGCCCGCCGCCTCCGCCTTCCCCGTTTGGCCGCCCCGCGGCTCGCCCGCCCCGGCGCCCTGCCGCGGCTGCTGCCTGGCGGGCCGCGCGCGGTACTCGCACGCCGCGCCCGTTCGGGGCGACGCCCGCCCCTCCCCTGCTGCTCGCTTCGCCGGCAGCCGCCGTGCTCCGCCGGCCCCAGCGCGCCCTGGGGCCACTCCGCCCCGCCACCGGCCTCCTCGCGCCGCCGTCTACCGCCGAGGCTGGCGCCAGCCAGCGCAGCCGCGCCCTCCTGGGGCGGGTTCGCCCGCCCGGCTGGCTTGGGCCACTGCTAGCGGGCCCCAGCGCCCAGCCCCCTTAAAAAAAAGAGGTTTCAGATTTTTTTTAAAATATATAAAATTAATATTAATAATTAATTAATTAATTAGGCAACTAATTAACTTAATTAACCCGACTTAATTAGTCTGCTGAACTAAGTTAGCCTATTTAAAAATGTTAGTTAATCTGTACCTATGACAGACGGGTCCCACCTGTCAGTTTTTCCAGTCAACTGTCAGTTGACCTGATGACGTCATGGTGATGTCATGCTGACGTCACCGTTTACTGTTCTGGATAATGATCGTTTTAAATAATTAAATAAATCCAGAAAATGCCTAAAACTTTGAAAATTCATATAAAATAAACTGTAACTCAGATGAAAATGTTTTATATATGAAAATCGCTCAAAACGACGAGACGAATCCGAATACGCGGTCCGTTCATCCACCACACGTCCCTAGCATAGTGAACCGGTGACTTTCCCCCTCCGTTTCATCTGTCCGAAAACACAAAACACCGGGGATACTTTTCCGAATGTTATCCCCCTTCGCCGGTACCGTGTACCACCGCGTTAGAGCACCCTAGCACCGCGTGTTAACTTGCCGTGCTTCTTTATTGCAACTGTTTGCTTTATAATTACTGTTTCTTCCCCCTCTTCTCTCCGGTAGACCCCAGTACCGAAGATGCCCCGGTGATCGACTACGGTGTCGACGACCCCTCCTTCTTGCCAGAGCAACCAGGCAAGCCAACCCCTTTGATCATTCGATATCGCCCATTCTCTTATCTCTTATGCTTGCATTAGAACTGCTACTTCTTTTTGTATGATCCTATTCTGATGCATAGCCTGTTGTTGATATTGCTTTCATACCTTACATGTTTATACTAAACTGCTTAGTATAGGCTGGTTAGAGATCCACCAGTGACCCCCTACCTTGTCCCGACTGCCCCGCTGGATTATCAGAAGACCCAATCAACGGGATCGAAGACCAGGACCCGGCACCGCACATCACTTTCCCCTTAGTTGCTCGACACTACTGGGTTACTATCGAGTGCCGAGGGTGAGACCTCATCAGCACTTCTGATGTTAACCTTGTAGGTTAGTTCATCGGTTGTGGTCATCGAGGGTGATTCCTCTTTCTCCACTCCCGATAACGACACTGTCATGCAACTCCTCAAGAGTGGACCTCGAGGGTGACTCCTCTTTCGTTCACCTTGACGATAAACATCAGGTGGAATTCCATCGAGGGTGATTTCCTCAGGTTTTTCCTTTGGTGTCAGACACACAGTTACTATGGTTACTATGACTTTACATTGAACCTGGTTACTAAAGACGGGTCGACCCTGAGGGGTACCCGCGCGAGCTTAATTGCGAGTGATGTGTAGTCGGGTTGACCTGGAAGGTGCCCGCGAGATAAATACGAGGCGTGGCCGGGCACTCACCCTTGCCACAAGTTCTCGAGACGGGGCGATGGGGTCACATCTTTCGTGAGTCTCTGCTCGTTACCGCGCGTTCCCAAGACACTAAACGGTTTGGATATTTGATCCAAGGGGCCTCTGGCCTGATAGCGCTAACCATCACGTGGGCATAGTATGGGCGTTCTGCGTCGTATGCATCAGCCGAAGCTTAACTGACGTCATTGCGACTGAGCGGCGCGCGCCGGGTTGGACTGGTTAGGCTCGTACCTTTTTAAAGGTGGTTGCTAGGTCTGCTCACCGGCCGCCCACGCAACATGCAGGAGTTCCCGGGGTGATTGGCCCATGACCCCTGGGGGCATAGTGTTTAGTCCGGCGTGCATGACCTCTCTATTAAGCCTAGGTCGGGTTATGGCGTATTGTTTGGCCGAGGGCGGGCATGACCTGATGGTGTGTCCGGCCGGAGTTAAGCAAGCGTGTTGGGTAAGTTGGTGCACCCCTGCAGGGAAGAAAACATCTATCGATAGCCTGTCCTACGGTAACAGACACTTGGAGTTGTATCCCGGTCGCTACAACTAGAACTGGATGCTGAGGCATTGTTTGGATATGGTGCTCCGGGAGTCGAGAAAGGATCCCGGAGTGTTGGAACAACAACATAAATATGACTTATGATATACTACTCTACTTCCCCCTCTTGCTGCAAGACGGTGGTTTCCAGAAGATGCTAGTCTTCGATAGGGCTAGCCTCTCCCCCTCTTATTCTGGCATTCTGCAGCTTAGTCCACAGATACTACCCATTTCATTGATACCAATGCATATGTAGTGTAGATCCTTGCTTGCGAGTACTTTGGATGAGTACTCACGGTTGCTTTGCTCCCCCCTTTTCCCCTTCTTTCTTCTTGCTGGTTGATGCAACCAGATGGTGGAGTCCAGGAGCCAGACGCCACACTTGACGACTGCTACTACCCCGACGGAGCCTACTACTACGTGGAGACAGCTGACGACCAGGAGTAGATAGGAGGTCCCAGGCAGGAGGCCTTGCCTTTTCGATCATTGATGCTTTTGTGCTAGCCTTCTTAAGGCAAACTTGTTTAACTTATGTCTGTACTTAGATATTGTTGCTTCCGCTGACTCTTGTGTTTTCGAGCTTATGTATTTGAGCCCTCGAGGCCCCTGGCTTGTAATATAAAGCTTGTATTATTTTATTTGTCTCTAGAGTTGTGTTGTGATATCTTTCAGTGAGTCCCTGATCTTGGTCGTACACATTTGCGTGCATGATTAGTGTACGGTCAAATCGGGGGCGTCACACTGAGACTCCAAGGTTCAACAAGAAGGTGTCAACTGCTAACGGCGCCAGATATTTAGCAATCGACTAGACCTGCACACATATACAAATAACTTTGCTCCCAACGAGTACAGAGAGGTTGTCAATCCCTCCGGCCTTGTCGTTTACAAAGGATCAAACGCAAGAGATAATAGTGATACGTATTGCTGCAACTAGTAAGTAAAACAGAAAGTAAATAGCGGATGTGATCAGTGATGGTAATATGGACCGGGGTCCCATGATGTTCACAAGTGATGTCTCTCTCCCAAAAGACGATAAAACAGCTATGTGAGGTAAACGAATTACAGCTGGGCAATTGACAGGATTATGTGCGCAAACCAATGCTAACTATGTTGCAAGAAAGGTAGAGGTTCAAAGCATGGGCGGTACGCCAAGGCAAGTAGACCGAAATCCATCTGCATCTACTACTAATCATCCACCTTGAGATATCTATCCAGAACATCTCGCTGGTATTAAGTTGCGAGTCCCACCCATAGTGTAAACTCAAAGCAACAGACAACTGCATTAAAAGAACTTTGCGTAAAGTAAACAATCCTTGCACCCGCGGGTACAAGCACCGTTGTTTTCCCCCTTGTGGCAACAGCACATCCCCTAGACTCATGTTTCTATCACTCAAGCTAGTCATCGAGGGGCATGAACCCACAATCAAGCATAACGTTCCCTCTTGGAGTCAGTACCTACTACTCGGCCAAAGCAATAAATAGCAACGGAGAACATGCAAGAATTACTCAAGGACATAAATATAAAAGAGGTAAATCAAATATATTACTCAAACACAATCTGAACATAATCTCATAATCCATCGGATCCCAGCAAACTCATCATAGCAACAGCATAAGGATTACATATGTGCCTCGATTATGTAGGGCAGCTCACGAGGTCTAATTAGTGAAGGACAAAGAGGGGAGGAGAACATCACATAGCTACTGGTCATGGACCCATGGTCCAAGGGAGACTACTCACAACTCATCCGGGAGGCGTCCATGGTGGTGGAGAGGCTCCCGGTGGTGATCCTCCCCTCCGGCAGGGTGCCGGGAAGAGTTCTCCTGGTGCTCCCGATCTTGGAAGTGTGGCGGCGGCGGAACAGAGATGAGATCGCGAAAAAGGGTTCCATCCTCGAGGGTTTCGGGACGCGGTGTAAATATATGCCAAAGGGGGCATCAGAGGGGGCCTGGGGGGCCCAGGCGCCCTGGCGGCGCGGCCTAGGGGGGGCGCCCCGTGGCCGCCTGGAGGCCTGGTGGCCCCCCTCCAGCCCTACTTTGGCCGTATGGAAGCTTCCGGAATGCTGATTTTTTATATATTTTTCCCGGAATTTTTCTCGCAGTTTACGTAATGGGAAAACCTGAAATACAAAAACAGCATAAAACAGAAACTGGCACTGGGGTGCACTGAGTTAATAGGTTAGTCCAAATATGATCAAAAGTGTATGGAAGTATATAAATATCATAGCAGTATCACACAAAAGAGGCATGGAGCAAGCAGAAATTATAGATACGTTTTGGACGTATCAACATCCCCAAGCTTAATTCCTGCTCGTCCTCGAGTAGGTAAATGATAACAAGCATAATTTCTGTGGTGACATGCTATTAACCATATAAGGACTTTTCATAGTCACGTGACAAAAGCTTACTGAGACAATGAATCTGTAGTAATTAAGTTGCCTCATGAGAAAATCACAAAGAACTGAAAGTTTTACAATATGATACTGAAATACTCAAAATATTTGCAATGAGCATGGTGTGCAAATATGATAAAGTGGTATCTCGCTTGCCCCCTTTAGTAAAGCAAAACATAAATGCAGGGGCACCTCCAAGGTTTAAGTGACGACTAGATACAATGATTTCAGAATAAACGATATCATAATCATGCAAAAGACAATGCTACTTTGGGACAATGCACATTACACACAGAATGACAATCATGCTCTCAATAGTTCATGCTTTAAAGAAGGTGGAGACTCTCAAACCGTGGCTTTTGTTGGCAAAGTTGAAAACCCGTGGTCGGAAACAAAAACAAAACATGTACGAGAGCTCTTGGTTTTAAAAACAGAAGTAATAATTATTTTTTAGAGATGCATATTTCGTCAACGAATGCTAGTAGATAACTCAATTACTTCTCGAGCTGGACAAGTTTCGAGGAACGGCTCCCGCATGAGGATGATCACATCCTCTTAATCTCCTTTGTTTACCACTACCAAAGTTTTCTGATTTCTCATGAACAAAGCGTGAAGGAGGGTTTGTTTGTTGTATATATTTTTTAATGAGCCGGGCGCACTCTATGCCAGTTCCTTCTCGTATTATGGGTTTGCACATTAGACATGCAATCCCGGGGTGAAGCTTGTCCAACTTAAAAAGATCATGAATTAACTACTACTTCCTCATGAACTAAAACAGAGGCACAAAATAGAAATGCTTTTTTTTGAATAATTTCGAGATGGTACATGAAAGTCTTCGTTAGGAATGGTAGGTAAATACCATGTATAGGAAGGTATGGTGGACTCATATGGCATAACTGGTTTAAAGGATTTTGGATGCACAAGCAGTCAGTCCGCTTAGTACAGGTGGAGGTTAGCAAAAGACTGGGAGCGACCAACTAAGAGAGCAATGACGGTCATAATCATGCAGAGCGACAAAGCAACATTGAATCAGGCATGGAAGTTATATCGCTACTCAGAAATTAAAGATCATCAAGGCTTGACAGACTTTCTTTACAGTCTTAAATATGCGTGAGCATACGCCACGTCAATCAAAATAAATTCTTGAAGGAAGATATCACTAAACCATACCACATCATAGGCAAACAAATCATGTTGGTACTCCAATAACACATTGGGAACCCCCCCAGCTATTTGAGACTAACCATAAGAAAACATGAACTACTAAGCACCATTATGCACGTAGCATTTTTATCATGGACATATCAACCAGTGCAACAGAAGCCAACTCTCTTAATAAGATAAGCATGATAACTAAAGAGAGTTCCAGCGACCAACTAAACAAAAGCTCTTTAAGAAGATAAGCATGAAAACTGAGAGCTAAGCATGATAGTAGCTATTGAAAGACAAAGAACACACACAGCAAGGATAGACATGAAAATTCTATGTTACGTTCTAGGTTGAAGTGGAGCGTGTTTCTCTCCCACACAAAGAAAGCTGAGTTCCAACTCGTTATGAACAGCAAGCAAAGCTAAACAAAAGGAAACTAAAAGCAAGACGCTCCAAGCATAGCACATAACACATGAAGTGATAAAAATATAGTGGAACGAAAGACGAACTGATAATGTTGATGGAGAAGGGGATGCACGGGGGCATCCCCAAGCTTAGACGCTTGAGTCTTCTTGAATATTTCTTGGGGGTTCATGGGGGCATCCCCAAGCTTGAGCGTTTGACACTCCTGAATCTTTTTATCATCTTCCCTCGCACACTTGAAAACTCCCTTCATACATAACTCATAATAATCTGATTAGCAAGGTTAGTACCCATAATAAAATAATTGTTCCTTGCTGGAAATAAGGATATTCTTGAAGGTCTACTGTTTCTCAAGATTGCCAAAAGGTTTTTGCAAAGAAAAAGCAAGCTCAAGGTTTGCAAAATGAAGAAAAGGCAAAACAGGACAGAATCTGTGAAAAACAGACCAGCAGGTAGTAAATGATTTTTTCGGGGCACTTCTGCAACTCAAATCAAAAAACTCAGAACACATGCCCGAAAGCCAATTGTATAGAGAACGCTGTCGAAAAATTCAGACCAAAAAGATGATCTGGTGATTTTATACGAATTTTTCTGTCCAAGGACATAATCTGTTTCCTGGACAGCACGTCACAACTTTTGAACTTCCTTGCAATCAGAGGCTAAACTTGGCACAAAGCTGAGAAATAAAGATACAATGATGTTGCTACAGTAGTAACAAACGTCAAGACCACTAAAACTGAAAGAACAAACTGAAAGCAAAGATAACAAGGGTTGTCTCCCTAGAGCTCTTTCTTTATAGCCATAAAGATAGGCTTAAGACTTTAATGATGCTCTCGTAGGAATAAGAGTTGAAGAACAAAAGAGAGCATCAAGAAGCAAATACCAAACACATTTAAGCCTAACATGCTTCCTATGCATAGGAATATTGCAATACAATAATTCATTGAAGCACAAAGCAATAAGCATAGGAAGACAAAACAAGTGCAGCTTCAAAACCTTCAACATAAAGAGAGGGAACTTGATATTATTGAAACATCTATAAGCATATGTTCCCTTCTCATAATAATTTTTAGTGGGATCACGAATAAACTCAACAATATAAGCATCACATAAAGCATTGTTACCATGATCCACATGCAAAAAGGTATCATTACTCTTCATATAAGCAAAATCTTTCTTATTAGGAATAGTGAGAGTAAAGCAATCATAACCATCATGGTAATCATTGTATTTAGGAGGCATATCATAATCATAATAAATTTTATCCTCAATAGTAGGTGGACTGAAAACATCATATTCATCAATGTAATCATCACATATAGGAAGCAAAGTATCATCAAAGTAAATTTTCTCTTCAAAAGTTGGGGGACTAAAAATATCATGTTCATCAAATGTGTCATCCCCAAGCTTAGAGCTTTCCATGTCATTAGCAATATTGATATTCAAAGAAAGCATACTAATAAGCTCACCATCATCATGATTGTTATGCAAGTAATAAAGTTCCATAGGTTTTTTAATTTTCTCTTCAAACACATCATGTCCCAAAGCAAGGTAGAGCTTATAAAGCTCTCTCATATTTTTGTTGTTTTCCATTAAGCAAAACTAGTGAAAAGACATAAAGAAAACTGAAAGGTAAACTAACAAGACTAAAAAGCAAAGATAAAAGATAGCGTGCAACTCCCCTATCTTGAAGAGTGGAGTCCCCGGCAACGGCGCCAGAAAACTTTGCTTGATGGCTTCTCGCCCCTCGTTGGTTACCCAAAGTGGAAGGTTTGAGATGCAGTGTAGTGGTAGTTTTCCCTTGGCAAAGATACCAAGGATCGAATTCCCCTGAGACTCCAAGGTTCAACAAGAAGGTGTCAACTGCTAACGGCGCGAGATATTTAGCAATCGACTGGACCTGCACACAGATACAAATAACTTTGCTCCCAACGAGTACAGAAAGGTTGTCAATCCCTCCAGCCTTGTCATTTACAAAGGATCAAACGCAAGAGATAATAGTGATAGGTATTGCTGCAACTAGTAAGTAAAACAGAAAGTAAATAGCGGATGTGATCAGTGATGGTAATATGGACCGAGGTCCCATGATGTTCACTAGTGATGTCTCTCTCCCAAAAGACGATAAAACAGCTATGTGAGGTAAACGAATTACAGCTGGGCAATTGACAGGATTATGTGCGCAAACCAATGCTAACTATGTTGCAAGAAAGGTAGAGGTTCAAAGCATGGGCGGTACGCCAAGGCAAGTAGACCGAAATCCATCTGCATCTACTACTAATCATCCACCTTGAGATATCTATCCAGAACATCTCGCTGGTATTAAGTTGCGAGTCCCACCCATAGTGTAAACTCAAAGCAACAGACAACTGCATTAAAAGAACTTTGCGTAAAGTAAACAATCCTTGCACCCACGGGTACAAGCACCGTTGTTTTCCCCCTTGTGGAAACATCACATCCCCTAGACTCATGTTTCTGTCACTCAAGCTAGTCATCGAGGGGCATGAACCCACAATCAAGCATAACGTTCCCTCTTGGAGTCACTACCTACTACTCGGCCAAAGCAATAAATAGCAACGGAGAACATGCAAGAATTACTCAAGGACATAAATATAAAAGAGGTAAATCAAATATATTACTCAAACACAATCTGAACATAATCTCATAATCCATCGGATCCTAGCAAACTCATCATAGCAACAGCATAAGGATTACATATGTGCCTCGATCATGTAGGGCAGCTCACGAGGTCTAATTAGTGAAGGACAAAGAGGGGAGGAGAACATCACATAGCTACTGGTCATGGACCCATGGTCCCAGGGAGACTACTCACAACTCATCCGGGAGGCGTCCATGGTGGTGGAGAGGCTCCCGGTGGTGATCCTCCCCTCCTGCAGGGTGCCGGGAAGAGTTCTCCTGGTGCTCCCGATCTTGGAAGCGCGGCGGCGGCGGAACAGAGATGAGATCGCGAAAAAGGGTTCCGTCCTCGAGGGTTTCGGGACGCGGTGTAAATATATGCCAAAGGGGGGCATCAGAGGGGGCCTGGGGGGCCCAGGCGCCCTGGCGGCGCGACCTAGGGGGGGCGCGCCCCCTGGCCGCCTGGAGGCCTGGTGGCTCCCCTCCAGCCCTACTTTGGCCGTATGGAAGCTTCCGGAATGCTGATTTTTTATATATTTTTCCCGGAATTTTTCTGCCAGTTTACGTGATGGGAAAACCTGAAATACAAAAACAGCAGAAAACAGAAACTGGCACTGGGGTGCACTGAGTTAATAGGTTAGTCCAAATATGATCAAAAGTGTAAGGAAGTGTATAAATATCATAGCAATATCACACAAAAGAGGCATGGAGCAAGCAGAAATTATAGATACGTTTTGGACGTATCAATCCCCAAGCTTAATTCCTGCTCGTCCTCGAGTAGGTAAATGCTAAAAACAGATTTTTTTTGATGTGGAATGCTACCTAACATAATTGTCAATGTAATTTTCTTTATTATAGCATGAATGTTCAGATCCGAAAGAGTCAAGAGAAAAGTTTAATATTGACATAAACATAATAATACTTCAAGCATACTAACAATGTAAACATGTCTTCTCCAAATAACATGGTCAAAGAAAGTTATCCCTACAAAATCATATAGTCTGGCTATGCTCTATCTTCATCACACAAATTATTTAAATCATGCGCAACCCTGGTTTTAGCCAAGAAATTGTTTCATACTTTAGTATTATCAAACCTTTTCAACTTTCACGCAATACATAAGCGTGAGCAATGGACATAGCACTATAGGTGTAATAGAGTGGTGGTTGTGGAGAAGACAAAAAGGAGGAAGATAGTCTCACATCAACTAGGCGTATCAATGGGTTATGGAGATGCCCATCAATAGATATCAATGTGAGTGAGTAGGGATTGTCATGCAATGGATGCACTAGAGTTATAAATGCACGAAAGCTCAACTAAAGAAACTAAGTGGGTGTGCATCCAACTCGCTTGCTCACGAAGACCTAGGGCATTTTGAGGAAGCCCATCATTGGAATATACAAGACAAGTTCCATAATGAAAATTCCCACTAGTATATGAAAGTGACAAAGCAAGAGACTCTCTATCATGAAGATCATGGTTCTACTTTGAAGCACAAGTGTGGAAAAAGGATAGTAGCATTGCCCCTTCTCCCTTTTTCTCTCATTTTTTATTTTTACTTTGGGCCCTTTCTTTTCCTTTTCTCTTTTTTTATGGCCTCTTTTTTTCTTTTTCTTTTTATTTTTCGTCCGGAGTCTCATCCCGACTTTTAGGGGAATCATAGTCTCCATCATGCTTTCCTCACTGGGACAATGCTCTAATAATGAAGATCATCACACTTTTATTTACTTACAACTCAAGAATTATAACTCGATGCTTAGAACAAAATATGACTCTATGTGAAAGCCTCCGGCGGTGTATCGGGATGTGCAATGAATCAAGAGTGATATGTATGAAAAATTATGAAGGGTGGCTTTGCCACAAATACGATGTCAACTACATGATCATGCAAGGCAATATGACAATGATGGAGCGTGTCATAAAAAATGGAACGGTGGAAAGTTGCATGGAAATATATCTCGGAATGGCTATGGAAATTCCATAATAGGTAGGTATGGTGGCTATTTTGAGGAAGGTGTATGGTGGGTGTATGGTACCGGCGAAAGTTGCGCGATACTAGAGAGGCTAGCAATGGTGGAAGGGTGAGAGTGTGTATAATCCATGGACTCAACATTAGTCATAAAGAACTCATATACTTATTGCAAAAATCTACAAGTTATCAAAATCAAGCACTACACACATGCTCCTAGGGGAAGGGTTGGTAGGAGTTAACCATCGCGCGATCCCGACCTCCACACAAAGGAAGACATTCAATAAATAAATCAGGCTCCAACTTCATCACATAACGGTTCACCATACGTGCATGCTACGGGAATCACAAACTTTAACACAAGTATTCCTCAAATTCACAATTACTCTACTAGCATGACTCTAATATCACCATCCTCATATCTCAAAACAATCATCAAGCATCCAACTTCTCATAGTATTCAATGCACTCTATATGGAAGTTTTTATTATACCCATCTTGGATGCCTATCATATTAGGACTAATTTTATAGCCAAAGAAAATTACTATGCTGTTCTAATGGACTCTCAAAATAATATAAGTGAAGCATGATAGATCAATAATTTCTATAAAATAAAACTACCACCATGCTCTAAAAAGATATAAGTGAAGCACTAGAGAAAAATTATCTAGCTCAAAAGATATAAGTGAAGCACATAGAGTATTTTTATAAATTCCGATTCATGTGTGTCTATCCCAAAAGGTGTGTACAGCAAGGATGATTGTGGTAAACTTAAAAGAAAAGAATCAAATTATAAAAGACTCTCCAAGCAAAACACATATCATGTGGTGAATAAAAATATAGTTTCAAGTAAAGTTACCGATAGACGAAGACGAAAGAGGGGATGCCTTCCCGGGGCATCCCCAAGCTTAGGCTTTTGGTTGTCCTTGAATTTTACCTTGGGGTGCCTTGGGAATCCCCAAGCTTAGGCTCTTGCCACTCTTTATTCCATAGTCCATCAAATCCTTACCCAAAAACTTGAAAACTTCACAACACAAATCTTAACAGAAAATCTCGTGAGCTCCGTTAGTATAAGAAAACAAACCACCACTTTAAGGTACTATATTGAAATCATTATTTATTTATATTGGTGTTAAACCTACTGCATTCCAACTTCTATATGGTTCATACCCCCCGATACTACTCATAGATTCATCAAAATAAGCAAACAACACACAAAAACAGAATATGTCAAAAACTGAACAATCTGTAGCAATCTGTAACTTTCGAATACTTGTGTAACTCTAAAAATTCTGAAATAAATTGGTGGACGTGAGGAATTTGTCTATTAATCATGTGCAAAAAAATCAACCTAAAAGCACTCTCCACTAAACAATGGCAGCTACTCTCGTGAGCACAAAAGTTTCTGTTTTTTACAACAAGATCGCAAAGACTTCACCCAAGTCTTCCCAAAGGTTCTACCTGGCACAAACACTAATTAAAACACAATCATAGCAGTAGCATGATGAATTATTTATTACTAAAAAGAAGCAAAAAGCAAATAAAATAAAATTGGATTGCCTCCCAACAAGCGCCATCGTTTAACGCCCCTAGCTAGGCATAAAAACAAGAATAGATCTATGTATTATCATCTTTGGTATGCAATTCATAAGTGCCTCTCATAATAGATTCATAAGGCAATTTAATTTTCTTTCTAGGAAAGTGTTCCATGCCTTTCCTTAACGGAAATTGGAATATAATATTTCCTTCTTTCATGTCAATAATTGCACCAATCATTCTAAGGAAAGGTGTACCAAGAATAATAGGATATGTAAGATTGTAATTAATCTATGTCAAGAACGATGAATCTACGGGCACATAATTCCTATTTGCAACAATAAGAACATCATTAATCCTTCCCATAGGTTTCTTAATGGTGGAATCCACAAGATGCAAATTTAAGGAAAAATCATCAAATTCACGAAAACCTAACACATCACACAAAGTTTTTGGAAACATGGAAACACTAGCGCCCAAATCACATAAAGCATAGCATTCATGATCTTTAATATTAATTTTAATAGTAGGTTCCCGCTCATCATAAAGTTTTCTAGGGATAGAAACTTCTAATTCAAGCTTTTCTTCATAAGATTGCATTAAAGCATCAACCATATGTTTAGTAAAAGATTTTAACACGAATTGCAACAAGGAAATACAATATATAAAGGAGAAATTATCATAATTAAATTCCTTGAAATCCAAAATAGTGGGCTTATTGCTATGTAAAGGTATGACCTCTTCAATCCCACTTTCATAAATTTTAGCATCAAGATCTAAAAACACCGAATCATTGGGACGCCTTTTAACTAGAGTTGACTCATCTCCAGTCCCATATTTATCAAGATTCATATTGGAAAACAAAGATTTAATGGGAGACACATCAATCACTTCTAGATCTTCATCATTATTATCATGAAAACAAGAAGACCACGCTTTCACAAAGCAATCTTTTTTAGCACGCATCCTAGCGGTTCTTTCTTTGCACTCATCAATGGAAATTCGCATGGCTTTGAGAGACTCATTGATGTCCTGCTTAGGTGGGATAGATCTAAGTTTCAAAGAATCAATGTCAAGAGCAATTCTATCCACGTTCCTAGCCAAATCATCAATTTTAAGCAATTTTTCTTCAATCACAGCATTGAAACTTTTTTGTGAAATCATAAATTCCTTAACACTATTCTCAAAATCAGAGGGCATCTTATTATAATTTCCATAGGAATTGGTGTAGGAATTTCCATAATTATTGGAGTAATTACTAGTAAAAGGCCTAGGATTAAATTTTCCTCTATAAGCATTGTTACCAAAATTATTCCTACCAATAAAATTCACGTCCATAGATTCATTAGTATTATCAATCAAAGTGGATAAGGGTATATCATTAGGATAAACATTAGCACCCTTGCTAGCAAACACTTTTGTAAATTCATCCATCTTTCCAGTCAAAACATTAATTTCTTCAATTGCATGCACTTTTTTACTAGTGGAAGATCTCTCGGTGTGCCATTGAGAATAGTTAACCATTATATTATCTAGGAGTTTAGTAGCTTCTCCTAAAGTGATTTCCATAAAAGTACCTCCCGCGGCAGAATCTAAAAGATTTCTAGAAGCAAAGTTCAATCCGGCATAAAAAATTTGTATAATCATCCATAGATTCAAACCATGCGTGGGACAATTTCTTATCATAAGTTTCATCCTCTTCCAAGATTGTGCTACATGCTCATGATCAAGTTGTTTGAAATTTATAATATCGTTCCTAAGGGAGATGATCTTAGCGGGAGGAAAATACTTGGCAATAAAACAATCTTTGCACTTATTCATGAATCAAAAATATTTTTAGGCAAAGAAGAAAACCAAGTTTTGACCCGATCTCGTAGTGAGAAAGGGAATAGTTTTAATTTAAAAAGATCATTATCTACATATCTCTTCTTTTGCATATCGCATAAATCAACAAAATTATTCAGATGAGATGCGGCATCTTCACTAGGAAGGCCAAAAAATTGATCTTTCATGACTAGATTCAATAAAGTAGCATTGATTTCACAAGATTCCGCATTAGTAGTGGGAGCAATCGGAGTGCACATAAAGTCATTATTATTGGTGTTGGAAATGTCACATAATTTGCTATTTTCTTGAGCCATCGTGACAAACAAACAATCCAACACACAAGCACACAAGAAGCAAGCGAACGGAAAAGAGGTGAACGAAAAAAGGGCAAATAAAACGGCAAAGGTGAAGTGGGGGAGGGGAAATGAGAGGCAAATGGCAAATAATGTAATGCGAGGGAGAAGAGTTTGTGATGGGTACTTGGTATGTCTTGACTTGAGCGTAGATCTCCCCGGCAATAGCGCCAAAAATCGGCAAGTTGACGGGAGATCAAATCTTGACATGACTTGGCGTAAATCTCCCCGATAACGGTGACAAAAATCCTTCTTGCTACCTCTTGAGCATGCGTTGGTTTTCCCTTGAAGAGGAAAGGCTGATGCAGCAAAGTAGCATAAGTATTTCCCTCAGTTTTTGAGAACCAAGGTATCAATCCAGTAGGAGACTACACGCAAGTCGCCTAGTACCTACACAAACAATCAAGAACCTTGCAACCAACGCGATAAAGGGGTTGTCAATCCATTCACGGCCACTTGCAAAAGTGAGATCTGATAATGATATTAAGATAAGTATTTTTGGTATTTTTGTTGTATAGATTGGAAAATAAAGATTGCAAAATAAATAGTAAACTAGATTTTTTGATCGGAAACTCATGTGATGTAAAGTAGACCCGAGGGCCATAGGTTTCACTAGTGGCTTCTCTCATGATAACATAAATTACGGTGGGTGAAAAAATTAGTGCCGAGCAATTGATAGAAAAGCGCATAGTTATGAGAATATCTAGGCATGATCATGAACATAGGCATCACGTCTGTGTCAAGTAGACTGAAACGATTCTGCATCTACTACTATTACTCCACACATCGACTGCTATCCAGCATGCATCTAGAGTATTAAGTTCATAAGAACGGAGTAACGCCTTAAGCAAGATGACATGATGTAGAGGGATAAACTCAAGCAATATGATATAAACCCCATCTTTTTATCCTCGATGGCAACAATACAATATGTGCATTGCTGCCCTTGTTGTCTCTGGGAAAGGACACCGCAAGATTGAACCCAAAGCTAAGCACTTCTCCCATTGCAAGAAAGATCAATCTAGTAGGCCAAACCAAAATGATAATTCAAAGAAACTTGCAAAGGTGTTAAATCATGCATATAAGAATTCAGAGAAGAACCAAATATTGTTCATAGATAATCTTGATCATAAACCCACAATTCATTGGATCTCGACAAACACACCGCAAAAAGAATTACATCGAATAGATCTCCAAGAATGTCGAGGAGAACTTTGTATTGAGAACCAAAGAGAGAGAAGAAGCCATCTAGCTAATAACTATGGACCCAAAGGTCTATGGTCAACTACTCATGCATCATCGGAGAGGCTATGGTGTTGATGTAGAAGCCCTCCGTGATCGAACCCCCCTCCGGCGGAGCGCCGGAAAAGGCCCCAAGATGGGATCTCACAGGTACAGAAGGTTGCGGCAGTGGAAAAGTGGTTTTGTTGCCCTCCCTAATGTTTCTAGGGTACAAGGGTATATATAGGCGGAATAAGTACGTCGGTGGAGCTACGAGGGGCCCATGAGGGTGGGGGCACGCCTACCCCCTCGGCACGCCCTCTTGCCTCGTGGCCGCCTTGTGGTGTTCCAGACTTCAACTCCAAGTCTTTTGGTTCGCTTTCGGTCCAAGAAAGATCCTCCCGAAGGTTTCGTTCCGTTTGGACTCCAATTGGTATCCTTTTTTGCAAAACACTGAAATAGACAAAAAAACAGGAATTGACACTGGGCCTCCGATTAATAGGTTAGTCCCAAAAATAATATAAAAGAGCATATTAAAGCCCATTAAACATCCAAAAAAGATAATATAATAGCATGGAACAATCAAAAATTATAGATACGTTGGAGACGTACCAAGTACCACAGGAGTTTTACAAAGGTGCATCTCTGACTAGGAGGGGAAACAACTTTTGGTAGAGATACACGCGGGCATGGGCAGACACCACGCGGCAGCTCGGGCTCTGGTCAGCAAAGCTTTCCAAGCAGGTTTTTTCTAGCCTACCGCCAAGAGGATGACTGGACTCTAGTCCAACACTACGTCGGATGCCATCTGCTCGCAAATCAAAGCCACATGCCCCCCACAGTTCTCCGGACGATACCGGTCACGTGGCCTTTTGCCGTCTGGGGCCTCAACATGGTCGGGCCACTCAAAGGGGGGACAAAATAAGTACCTATTGGTCATGGTCGACAAATTCACCAGGTAGATCAAAGAGAGAGCCGTCACTTCAGCAAAATCCGGACATGTCGTCGACTTCTTATCCGATGTTGTACACTGTTATGGTGTCCCCCACAACATAATTACTGATAATGGTACCAACTTCACCGCCCAGGAAGTTAAAGATTAGTGTGGTAAAATGGGCACTAAGCTTGCCTACGCTTCGGTGTACCACCCACAGACCAACGGGCAAGTCGAACAGGCCAATGGACTCATTATGAGGGGCACTAAGCCTCGTCTAGTTCGATCCCTTGAACAATCAGACTTCAATTGGGTCGAGGAACTCGATTCCGTACTATGGGGGCTGCGAACCACCCCTAGTGGGTCAACCGGATACACACCATTTTCATGGTATACGGTGAGGAAGCATCTCTTCCATAAGGACATTATCCACGACACGCCTAGAGTGCGCATGTACGAAGAAAAGGAAGCCGAGCTTGATCGGCGGGACAATATGGATGCTCTGGAAGAAGATCAAGATATAGCTCGGGCTCGGTCCATGTTCTATCAACAGCAAGCACGACGCTACCACAACCGCGGAGTCCGGGCAAAGACATACAATGTGGGATACCTTGTCCTCCGACTCCTCGAAAAACATAAGACCAAACTATCACCTAAGTGGGTGGGACCGTACATCATCCATGAAGTACTTGTAGGAGGAGCGTATCGTCTTCGCCGCCCATCTTAAAATGCCTCGAGCCGAACCCGTGGAACGCAGCAAGGCTATGGCGTTTTTACGCCTGAGTACGACATCAGTTTTTGCCTTTTCTTTCTTTCATTTTACCTTTTCTCTCTTTTGTCGTGGGACTAGTTCAGCTAAATCAAACCATACCAGACCCATATTATATACACCATTAAATGTAATACCCAGCTTTTCTTGGGGGCTCTCTCAGATGAGCCACATATATGCATAAATCGCATTAATTATGATTGCATCCTTCTCATACATGTTAAGCCAACATATGCACTGTTTGACTTAAGATCTTTGCCAAGCCGGGTTGCCTGGCTCCTGTGACTACCCCTACGTTTCCAATTGTTCGGCAAGGGAGTAAAGGGAGCAGCTTTGTGATTTTTTTGATCGGGTCACCCGGGACCGTACCTCAGACGGGAGAAGCCAAAAGCTAGCGTTCTTACATAATACAATAAGTCGGCCTAAGGGAAGTGATTATAGCCTCGAGTTTACTACCAAGGTTCTTTTCTAAAGCCATTAGTGAGCGTTGATCTTACGAGTCCGGACTATAATCTTACTCGATGAAAGGAACCCTTGGAGGAAAAAAATCGTCGGAAGATGTTTCTTATGTTAAACAGTGATATAACATTGCTCTCCGCATAGGTTTAGTCTGTTTAAACCAGAAGGCCGGATTGCCTGGTTCCTGAATTATTGCCTCGTTTCCTATGGCACACAATATGGAACACTCCCCGTTCTCTGATCGGAGAGGCAGAAGCCGATGGCCGATCACAAAAACATTCTTTCAAAACCAACAATAAGAGCGCAGATGGAGCAAGGTCCGCGTAAAGTACATAGATACATAGAGTTGACAACACTACTCATTTTCAACATTGTCTATCAATTGTTCTAAAGCACAATCCTTTTGCAAATAGCGAGCGGCTTGCATCACTTCCTCATACAACAAGCTTAATGGTATCTCTTGACCATCAGGGCCCACGGGACCAACCCGGGCCATATGCACCGGGTCTAGCTTGGTGAATCGGGTCTTTACCATAGCCCATGCTTTGCGTGATCCTTCTCGACAGGCCGAGATCTTCCGTAACTCAAACCTTCATCGAGCCCCTTTAAAACAATCGGCTAATTTGGCCATGTTGTCTGGTGGCGCATCCGACGGACATAATGCCTTCGCCATGCTCTTCAGGGATTTTCGGGCCTTTTCGTAGGACTTTGACAGTTCATTTAGAAGGTCCCATTCATAAGTGCTCACTCCTTCCTTAGGCTATCCAGTCAGGAGTCCTAACAAGCAGGTGTCACCCATCGTCACTAAAACATCAATGAGATCTGGCAACGGCATGGTATGGTTAGCACTTACCGAATATGCCACCTTCCAGCTTCCGGTTTTCCTCTATGGCTTGGGCCAGCTGAGCTCTCAAGCTCTTGATCTCCTCGACTTGCCGTTGATTTTCTGCCTTTAGCTTATTTTTCTCGTCCCGACATCGCGTCAGCACTCGTTTACCAGCCTCCAGCTCCCTCTGCAACTCGCTTACATTTTCTGCGGCTGTACGGAGAATACAGTGCTAATGCTGGGCATACAACATATACTTAGAATAACATTATTTCCTACTCACTGGACAATTCGCTACTGGCTTTTCGAGCCGCATCCAGGTCGGCCTTGGCTTCGACCAATTGTGTTCGACTCACTTCAAGGTCCTCGGATAGTTTTTTGTTCTGATCCCTTGTGGCCTACAAAAATAATATCATTATACACCCTTAACTCGGCCATCTCGCCCGAATTAAAGCATGTAGGCTAGTTGGTTAGGGAACACGATGTGCTTTCAAGCAATGCATACCTGCACCTTGGCGGCAAATAGACCAGCAATCACATCCAGACCTGTACGGGATGCCCCAAGGTACGCGTGCACCGAACTAAAAGCATTGAAATATTGTTCGGCAAAAGCGTCATGATGTAAAGTCTCCCTCCGGCGACGATGGTTCATTACGCTCTCGACTTTGGAATTAGTGACCGAAACATCGTCGGAGTCCGTCGGGGGTACACCAGTCGCCGCATGTTCGGAGGATGCCCGGGCTTGTGCCGAAGACTTGGGACCGGAATTGCGGTTTGGCGCAGCCAGGCGATCCTCGGATTGGCGTAGATGCATGCACCTTCTGCAAAATCGGGCAAGCTTTAATAAAAGGAGTGCCAGTGGCAACCCTCACCGCAATTCTGAAATACATTACCTCTTGACCGAAGAGGCACGTGCCTCCTCTTTGGTGGAGGCTTTCCGCTTTGACCCTTCATCAAAGGTCTGAGCCGGCATGGTATGTGCTCCTCTTGAGGCACTCTTACGTGTAGTGCAGCGACCCTTGGGAATAGAAGTCAGCACGTGGAGAGTAGCGCGGGATGAACATCCTGTTCGGGAGGTGTTCTTCTTTTTACTTACTGTGGAAGAGGGTAGAACACTGGGGTGATCGGCCGCTAAGACCACTTTGCAGCCATCAAGGCCCTCCAGATAGGACATCCCGTCTTAGAATTCGATGGACGTCTCAGGATCGTCATGATACCCCGGATCACCGTCACAAGAGTGATTCTCTGGTTGAGGAGGAGGACAACTAATGGACGCAACATGACGCCTCCAACCCTGTTCAAACAGCGATCAGCAAAAACTTGGTGCGATCTATGAGGATCAAAGTAATGTATTGTGGCTTACCCAGTTCGCCGGATTGTATCCGGAGCACCCTTCTCAGATACTCATGCGAGCAAACTCTGCTTCGTCCCCCTTGAAGAGATCAGCCAGTATTTTGGCCAGGGCTGCCTGGTTGGCTGGTCCCTGCCGCTGGTCACGTGTCACGTCGTTGGTCCCATTATAGCACCATAGAGGATGAACATGCTGTTGTAGGATTTTTTACTCATCGAAGGATGGCAATGACCATGACTTCAATCATGGTCAGCTTGCTACTAGTTAGCAGCTTGATCTTGGCCGACAGAGAGCGCACCTCTTCGTTGTCCGGTTGGGAACTGCCTCTAGGCCACCAGTTGTACCGCTTTATAGGCGGATCATTGGAATATTCGGGTAACCCTTTCTGAATTGGATCGGTGAGGGGAACATCCTCGAAATAGAACCATTCTGAAGCCCACCTTTCAGGATCTTTCCGTGGGGTCTCGATCGGATACCCTGTCCTAGCTAGTCGCCACACTTCGGCGCCGCCCACTTTAAATATAGATCCATCCCAGAGGCGAGGGACAAGATAAAAATACTTCCCCCATAGGTCAAAGTGGGGCTGGCAACTCAGAATTATCTCGCACAAGGCTACGAAGCCGAAAATGTGCAAAATCGACCCCGGGGTGAGGTTGTGGAGCTGAATCCCATAGAACTCTAGCAGACCCCATAGAAAGGGGTGAATAGGAAAACCCAAACCTCTTACAAGGAAGGGCACGAGACATACCCTCTCCTCCATGCTTGGGGTGGCGGAGTCCTTGGCAAGGGCACGGACATCAATGGAGATGAGACCGACGCGGACTCAGACCAGATCACCTGGGGGAAGGAAGCGTTGCGTCTGCAAGCGACTCAGCTGGATATGCAAGAACGAATAGCTCAACCAATCGCCTGGGAGTGGTCCATGAGGGCGTGAGGAAGAACCTGGGATGTCAGCCATGGCCTTGGGGAATTTTTTTGGTGTCATGCTTGGCAAAAGGGAAGATAATTGTTCTCAGCACCCCTGGATTTATAAATAGACATCTTGTCATGAAGACAAAATGGCAGGTGCATTGAAGGATGCAATTGGGCAGCACGCCTTGGAAAGGTGTACAAAGGCCATGTCCTGAGGGACATCATTAAAACTCTGATGGTCCCACCTCGATCTCGAGGCGTCTCCGGACCTTGCAATCTTGAGACTGTCTGGACACGAGGGAACTGGAGCGGGTTCAGGATATTGTTCGGCGACAGTAACCCGGCTTAAGTCAAGATAAAAGAACTCATCTCGCAAGCCGATTCCCGGCATTGGAGGCAAGTTCGTGGGCTACTCAGGGAGTCATGGAATAAGGGGTCCTCGAGGCGATGACTCATTGCACATGGGCCGGACTGGTGGAGTCGTACTATGACAGGAAATCTATGAAGCCATGGTGTGCCCTCCAAGTCACAAAGGTGTGGGATCTCTTTTATCGTTATTGTAATCTATCCTCGGTAACCCTAACCCTATCGGTGTCTATATAAACCGAGGGTTCTAGTCATTTGAGAGAGAGATATCTTCATCCCCCGTAGCCTAGGGTTAGCTTATATTGATCTCATGGTAGATCTACTCTATAAACCACGAAATACAATCAATACAATTAAGCAAGACGTAGGGTTTTATCTCTTCAAGAGGGCCCGAACCTGGGTAAACACTGTGTTCGTCGTCCCTTGTTAACCATCGATCCTAGATCCACAGCTCGGGACCCCCTACCCCAAGGACTGCCGGTTTTGACACCAACACCGGGTACTCTTGTTTCTTGGTAAAGATTTTAATGTTTATGAGAATATGATGATGCCTAAATTGGATACATTTGTCTTTCTTACAAATGAAGGGCCTCGCTTGGACAAGAAGGATGAACATTGGAGCAAGATCAAGCATGGAGATGAGGGCATGCACAAGGGGAACAACCACAGAGTTTCAAGTGGTGATTTTAGGACTCTGAAGCCACCATAATGAGCACATGAAGGCTTGGACAAAATATACAAGATGCGACTTCATAAATTTCGTCCAGAGGCTATTATAGGTGTTGTGTCACCTTATTGTTGGGCCAGGCCCATGTAATTTCGAAATACTTTAGTATAGGCTGTTTTTTGAGTCCGTGTGTGTGTGTGGAAACAGAGTTAGGGTTGGTTTAGGACACCTCCTCCAAGGGGTCAGGAAATCCCCCTACTCCTCCATATATACAGCCCTTAGGGCATCATTCAGACTTTGGTTTTTGTTGAGATTAAAGTTCGCCATAGCTGCAACTTCGTGTGTGTACAACGACCAGAGAAAGGCGTCACAGAACCCCACCTTGATCAATAAAGCTTTCCTCTTATATTTGCAATATCTAGATTGCAATCTCAGTTTCGTGCTTGTTCTTCATTTGCTTGCAGGGAATTGACCCTCGAGGTCAGGTTGATCATGCCCTGGCATGGTCAATCACCTCTCGGAGTTGGTTTAGCGATTCCTAAGGCGTGACGTCTTCACACGTTCGTAGTCTGATCATCAAAGTCTACTCCTCCGAAAGAATAATCAACATCTCATCGAAAGACGGGACACCTTTACCTCTATCAAGTGGTATCAGATTTCCAGGTTGCTCGGTGAGATTTTACAGTTTTTCGTAGTTTAGATCGAGTCTGTTCTTCATACCTACAGTCCACGAAAAATCCAAAAAAAGGTTAGTTCATCATATCTGAACCAGTCTGATCTATTACATAATCTTGTATCTGTTTTGCTTTGTTGAATTTGCGGTTGCATCGTCGTGTCGAGTTGCTGATCTTATGGTCTAGTCCTTTAGAGTTTCGAGTTCTGTTCACCAGTTATCACGCTGCCGCCACACCATCTTCATCCCTACCATATACCACCACCACGCCAGATACATCACAGATGTCATATTCCACCACAATTCCGCCACCAATCCGAGTCCACCTCCATTGTAGATTCGCTAGTAGTCCGTGTTCCACCACCCCGACATATATCCGCCACCAGTCCGAGTTCCACCAGATTCATCTCCGCCACTAGTCCTAGTCTAAGTCCACTAATTACTGCTTTGTTTTTTATTTCCAAATCACACGATACTACGAGTTGTGACCGAGTCAGACTCCCCAACTTCTGTGATACTCGCAGAAGAAAAATAGTTCCAAACAAAAAAATTCGGAAAAAAATTATGGCTAGGTAGTTTTTAGACCATTTGTTGACTTTTTCAAAAAACAATTGTTGCGGAGGGAAAAAAGAGGGAAAAAGTGCAAATAAGTGAAAAACAAGAGATTCAGAGTGTGCTCCTCCCTTGTTTACGTGCAGTGTCGTGATTTTGTTAGTATTCCAGGCTCGCGCTCTAGTATGGTCTAGTCTAGGACCAGCACAGTACCGTCGATGCGCGTTTATTCAACTTTGCATCTCTTAATTGATTATTACTGACATTTTTGCTACCATATCATAAGCCTTCCCAGCTCCACATACATCTACATCGTGCTTTTGACACCACCTGGCAATCACTTTGTCCAAGCTTTGAGAGTTTTGACTACAACGGTTCCCGGTCACCACCTGTTGCTGGGTAAGAACTAGTAAGAATTTGAGATTTGCTTGACGGATTTGTGAAATCCCACCACCACCACTTTCTAGTAGTTTCTAGGATCATATTCTTGTGTGTTTCTATTGTTGCTAACCATGGCAGGACCACAAGCCAATGAAATTAACTGGGAGAACATGATGAAGAAGGGGCTTCATGATAAATTTTAGCAAATGTTGGGTCAATAGGTGGAAGACGTGATGGCCAGCTTTGGAATGGCACTGGAGAGGATTGGTGACATTGAGAAGACAATTGACACCAAGTTGGATGCCAAGTTCGATGAAGTACTCGCGCATCTACCACAACCACTAGCCGCCTCTGTTGCACCATTGCAACAACATCAACAACCCCCCCCCCCCACCTCGCGATCCAGCAGGATGAGTGATGTTGCTTGAAACTACGTCAGTATTTCCCCAAAGAGGAAGGGATGAGGCAGCACAGCTACGCTAGGTATTTCCCTGAGTGATGAGACCAAGGTTATTGAACCAGTAGGAGAACCACGCAACACTATGTAAACGGTACCTGCACACTAAGAACAAATACTTGCAACCATAGGTGTTAAAGGGGTTGCCAATCCCTTTCGGGTAACGGTTCCAGAAATTGACAAGTTGACGGGATAAAATATTAGTAGATTGAAAGATGCGAATAAAAGCAAATAAAATGCAACAAGGTATTTTTATGTTTTTGATAATATAGATATGAAAATAAAAGCTACAAATAAAGGAAAAAGCAAATAGAAATATATATCTGAAAGTATATGATAGGAAAATAGACCCGTGGGTCGTAGATTTCACAAGTGGCTTCTCTCGAAAAATAGCAACTATGGGTGGACAAATTACTATTGGGTAACTGATAGAAAAGCAAATAATTATGACGATATCCAAGACAATGCTCATGTATATAGACATCACGACCAAGATTGGTAGACCGACTCCTGCCTGCATCTACTACTATTACTCCACACATCGACCGCTATCCAACATGCATCTAGTGTATGAATTTCATGGAAAACAGAGTAATGCAATAAGAACGATGACATGATGTAGAAAAGATCTATTCATGTGGGAATAGACCCCATCTTTTTATCCTTAATAGCAATGATATATCCGTGCCTTGCTTCCCCTTCTGTCACTGGGAAAGGACACCACAAGATCGAACCCCTTACAAAGCACCTCTTCGCATTGCAATATAAATAGATCAAGTTGGCCAAACAAAACCCAAATATCGGATAAGAAATACGAGGCTATAATAATCAAGAATGGATATTGAATTAAGGAAAATCTTATCCTCAACTCACAATTCAACGGATCTCAACAAACACACCGCAAAAAGTCATTACATCAAATAGGTCTCCAAGAGACCATTGTATTGAGATACAAAGAGAAAAGAAGCCATCTAGCTACTGCCTATGGACCCATAGGTCTGTGGTAAACTACTCACGCATCCTTGGAGAGGCACCAATGAGGATGATGAACCCCTCCGTGATCGTGCAAAGGGCTCTAGATTGGATCTCGTGGTTCTAGAACTTTCGGCGGCTGGAATAAAAATTTCGTCGACTCCCCTAGGGTTTCTGGAATATTGGGGGTATTTATGGAGTGAAGAGGCGGTGCGGGAGGCTACCGAGGTGGGCACAACCCACCTGGGCGCGCCAGGGGGCCCAGGCGTGCCCTGGTAGGTTGTGCTCCCCTCGGAGCCCCTTCTGGTACTTCTTCAGCCCATCATGTGTCTTCTGGCCTAGAAAAAATCTCCAAAAAGGTTCGCTACATTTGCATTTTGTTTGGTATTGATTTTGTGTGATGTAAAAAACAAGCAAAAAACAACAACTGGCACTGGGCACTATGTCAATAGGGTAGTCCCAAAAAATTATATAAAATGATTGTAAAACATCCAAGAATGATGATATAACAGCATGGAACAATAAAAAAATTATAGATCCATCGGAGACGTATTAGCATCCCTAAGCTTCATTCATGCTCGTCCTTGAGTAGGTAAATGCTAAAAACATATTTTTTATGTGGAATGTTGTCTATCATGTTCCTCACAAATTCTTTTCTTTTGTAGCATGGACATTTGGACTTTTATATGATTCGAAGCAATAGTCTATTTTTGACATGAATACTTTAATACTCAAGCATACCAACAAACAATCATGTCTTTCAAAATATCAAAACTAAAGAAAGTTATCCCTAGCCCATCATGCTCAATCATTGATCCATTCATGCAACACATCCAAATATTAAATACATCCAATGCTCAAGTGTGATAATAGTGTTTCGTAGTTGGTGCTTTTTAAGAGAAGATGGAGACTCAAATAAAAATAAAAATTGCATAAAGTAAAAGATAGGCCCTTCGCGGATGGAAGTAGGGATTTGTGTAGGTGCCAGATCTCAAAGCTTAAAAATTGAGTGATAAATTTTTTTGGGAGGCATAGTTTTCCCGTCAACGAAAACGACTAAGAGTTCCCAACACTTTCCATGCTAGATATATCATAGGCGGTTCCCAAACAGAAAACAAAGTTTATTCCTTTTTCCAGCATTCTTTCACAATCCATGGCTTATCCGTATTCACGGGTGCCCTCCATACCAACATTTTCCAAGGAATTTATTATTTGACAACATAATATAAATTTCTCTTTGCGGGTAGGCGAGCCCGACCAGGTCGAGGACGCACCAAGACAAGTCTCAAGACGTCCCCGACAGGCTTGCTGGGGATGCCAAGGGCGGGTCATCCCGCCAATGCACCACCGCTCCACCGCACAGCGACTCGGGTCACTTATCGGTGCGGTGTCGAGCCCTCAGATGATTAAGTGGCATCCACCTAGCATGTGGATGCCACCCAAAAAGTGTTTCACATCCAAATGACACTCGTCCAGCGTGTCAGGCAGACAGGGCAAGAAATAGATAAAGAAGCGTGGCAAGGCTTGCCGGGTTACTCCACGACGTGACACTAAGCGGTGCATTTAATGCACCCTATCCTGTATGCAGAGTTTGGTATGATAGCACTGTTAAGCCAACCAATAGTGATCATGTCGCGACTGTGGATTCCCTTGAACTATAAAAGGAGGACCGAGGCAAGCATAAAAAGTATTGAGAACCTTGTACACTCATACGCGCGTAGCTGCTCTCCCCGAGGCCACCTTGCTAGGCTTGAGCACTACGTGCTCCTCGCACTCCCTCGTCCAATCCACCAAAGCAAGAGTAGGGTTTTATGCTTCGCAGCGGCCGGAACCTCGGTAAAATCCACCGTGTCACCATTGTCGTGCTGCCTCTATGGACTCTGCTCTTTGTCCAATGTGCCCTTCCCCCTCACCGAACCACAAAGGGGCCAATGGCCCCATAGGTGATCCTACAAGTGGTATCAGAGCTTTGGTCTCTGTTAGCCTTGATTTCCATAGCTTTGGTTATCATAGCTTTGGTTTCACAACCTAGGAGAGTATGGCGTCTAGTGATGGTGATAGAGGTGAAGGTGTCCTAACGTTTCGATGAGATAGCAATCATTTTCTGTGGGAGTCAACTTTGATGATCCGACTATGTACGTGTGAGGCATCGCACCTTAGCAATCGCTAAACCAACATCTGAGGGTTAGTGACCATGCCAGAGCACGATCAACCTGACCATGAGGGTCTATTTCCTGCGAGCAAATGAAGAACAAGCAAGAAACTGAGATTGCAATCTAGATATTGCGAGTATAAGAGGAAAACTTTATTGATGAACGTGGGGTTCTGTGATGTCTTGGTTCGGTTGTTGAACACAAACGGAGTACGTGAAGTTGCAGCTATGGCGTAATTTTAATCTAAACAAAATCCAAGTCTAAACTGTGCCCTAAGGGTTGTATTTATAGGGGAAAAAGACAGGAATGTCGTCCACCCTTGGCAAGGTGGGACTAAAACACCTCCTGAGTCATTTCCCCTACAATACGGACTCTAAAAACAACCTAATAAGAGGTATTTTGAAATTACATGGGCCTGGCCCAAAAATAAGGTGGTGATGCACCTATAATAAGCCATGGACGAATTTTACAAACGAGCAAATTGTATATTTCATCCATCTTCTTGTATGTCATCGTGGTGGCTTCAAAGTGTGAAAATCGTCTTCTATGCCATCCGTTCTTCATCCCTTCACGTGTGCCTTCATCTCCATGCTTGAGCATGCTCCAATGTTCATCCTTCTTGTCCATTCTAGGCCCTTCAAATGTAATCAACATAAATGTATCCAAGTTAAGCAGCATCACATTCTCATGGACATTAGAAACATTACCTAGAAACGAAAGTACCTGATAATTTAATGGGCGTGCGTGAGCTCTAGTAATTAGTTCAATAGATATAGTAGCAGGGGTTGTGGGTATAACTGTGGTAGCCATGTCCTCATCATCCTCCCCTTCTTGAAAATAAAACCATCATTGGCATTGTTTAATCTGAAATGTGGCTAACAAAAGAGACAAGGTGTACATGCTGTATATGTACATGTCATCCATTTTTACAAATCTCAGTTGTGGCACATGTGACATAGTTATACAAGAGTGCCCTTCAAAAGCCGTGAAATATAATGCCAATATATTATCACAAGAAGTCAAAGGCATGAAAAGATTGCAACTCGGTTTACACATGTAAGTGAAGCTCTTAATCATAACAAAAGATTGGCAATGCTCATCATTAAACCATCCCAACCTTGATGAACCATCACCAAGATTACAGGTCATATCAAAATGATTAAACACTGGCACAATGATTTTCAAATATATTTGATCCAAATCTAATTTATTCGCTGATTCACATGGTTATTTCGCATCAATAGTTAATTCAATGGGTTCACTCAAAACTGTTTGATCACATGTCGAAGTTTCATGGACATAGTCCCTAAAATAGGTGGTGTGGTCAAAGTAGTGGGTAGCTCATCAGATGGTGCATTTGAATTGACAAGGCCTTCATCATACTCATGTGGAGGTGGAAGATTAGTACCTTTGTCATTACCTCTTCTGGTCAACTCACGTGATGTAGGCACTCTAGATGGCGACGTGTCACATGGTGGAGGTGATGTAGTGCTCACAAGAACATATGTTGTTGTCAAACAGATATGTTGTTGTCATAGGAGGCGCAGTGGTGCAAGGAACAACCATCGAAACTCTTAGAATTTGCATCGTCTGCTTGTTTGTCTTCTGGGCAACACGTCTTGTTATCTCATGTTCAGCTTTGCAAGCAAGACGAAACAAACGGTCCATAGGATAACACTTTTCATGATTTTGTATCTCCTGAATGTCATGGTTTAATCCTCCCCAAAATCTATACATAAAATCTTCTTCACTTATTTCTAAAGAGGAATGCAACAAGGTAGTTCGTAAATCATCATAATATTTTGTTACAGTTTCAGTACCTTGTTTTAAGTGTTGCAACTTTTTAATCATGTCACGAGTATAATAAGCAGGGACCGAATGTATGTCGCATGGCAAGTTTCAAATCATCCCAAGTAGCAGGTATAAAATCTAGGTGTAAGCGACAATATTCGCTCCACCAAATTGAAGCTTAACCAGTGAATGAACCAACCATGAAATTAACTTTTTTTACGTTCAGCAAAATTATGGGAAGCAAATATATTATTTATGTTGAACTTGCAATCAATATATAAAGCAGGTATAAAATAGCCATTAAATGGTGGTATAGAAACATTAATCTTATCAAGTGCACTTAGATGGTGGCACGTCTCATGACGGTTGTGGTCTTTGCATAGGTGGTGGCACGTCTCCCGCGATCGACAAAGCCCATGAATTAACTCTGGGTCCTGTCATGATTTGTAGATGCAAGAAACAAAATCCAAAAATAATGTTTCTATGAACTACTGGGGTGTGGTGGAAAAATACTCACAGTATAACAAATATCGAAGTCTTACATGTTCTTATCATGCAGCAGGTGGTGACGGCAACCAACTATGTCAAATAATTCCATAAGTTAGGTAAAGCGATTGCCTGGTTAATGTATGTATGCACAGTGTAGAAATATGTGAAGCTGGGTTGGCTTTATATATGTGAAAAAATGCTACAACCACGGTAATTAATGCAAGCTGAAAATTCGCTCAAAATCGTCGAATATTGATTCTAGGCTAGACCGTGCTAGAGACGCGAGCCTAAGACACAAATGAATTCACGCAGTCGTAACAACCAGACAAATGAGCAAGTGTGCAAACACCTAGTGAAACCGCATTCAGTATTTGTATTGGATAGGAAAAAAGTGGATATGTGCATGCGTAGTACAGCTCTTGTAAATAGTCAACAAGTCTTAAAATCCGCACTTCCCTTTTACTGTTTCTTTCTCCATAAAATAGTATTTTGAGGCAACTCTCCAAAAATAATAGTGCAAGAATGTGTACGTGGATGTGTACAAAAATGTGGGCCCTCTCAGCACTTTGTTCAGTCAAATCAAACAACCACTAAATCAAGCCAATGTACACGAGTCAACTGTTATTTAATTTTGCATGCAAAGCAAGTTAGACTTCACGTTCACTTCTCTTCCTTAAAACTAGTAGAATGCTTGTGCGTTGCTATGGACTATAATACATTTCAATGAATCAAATAAGTGACTAAAGTCATCGTCAAACCTCATTTCTCCCTCGTACGTCTAGACATGTTCAGACATCAAATGTGTAGCAGAAATTCAACCGTCCGGACAGTTCAAACTCCCAAAATCCAGCCCATATTGTGGGGGGGTGATTGTCTAGACAATCTGCCATGTTATCTACAACACGCGGTCCAAACAAAAAAAACCGACCCCTTGAGGCACCCTTCTGTTTTCCTGTCGAACCCTCCCCTTCCCACTCGGTTTCCCGTCGTAGTAGGACATTTCACGCTGGAGCCCTCTCCTTTAAAACCGGATGACGTCCACCTCGCCACGCACTCCGCCTTGATCCCCTCCCCCTAGTTTCGTGTCGATCCAGCACAACCATCATAAAGAAGGTGTGCGCTACCCATGGCGCGCCCGCGAGCTAAGAAGACATATCCAATGTCTTCTGATCTGTTGCCACGCTGTAACATACTGCATTACCACAAAGAAAAATTAGGACGTCTGTTGTTGGGCATGCAAGTGATATGCCATTGTGTCAATTATTAACAAATGTCACAAGCAAAGAATTTATTTATCCTTCTATCCAAACCAAATAAATTGTATGACTTGATGAAAAATATAACCCTCGCTCATGCAATTTGCTGCATCATCTATGATGAAATTCAATTTGCCACATTTTCTAAAGTAGGGAATGTATTCCGCTCGGACAGTTGTAATTAAATAGACCAACCCCACCCCCCATCTCGCTCACTCTCAACCCTCACTCTTATCACAAAATCCACTAAATCGTGTTCTAAGTGAGCCAGTGATCGATGACACCATGGTAGGCCAGCAACAAGGGACAAGGGTGAGAACCACCTTTAGATGTTATTCACCATAGTCATATAGCATTTTTTCTACATAAAAGGGTAATGGTACCTCAACATGCACTCAATTTTTTTTCTGCAAATCACAATAAAAAGTATTTGATGACAAGCAAATAAATACTATTATTTGTTGTTTTCTTTTATATTTTAGTAAGCAACAAAAATAAGTACATGGGTCGTCCCCATCGAATGCTTCAAAAAATTAGGCAGTAGCAAGAAAAATAAACAAAAGTTCTGACTGGGTTAGCAATTCATCCAAGTGTGTTTACATGGACCATCATAATGCAAGACAAATAAACTTAACATAAAAAACAACAATGATTGAAGATATTACATACATGATAAAAAAAAGTATGACTCGAGTTTAGTGTGACTCGAAGACCACTTTCCCGAGCAACAACTTCAGCTTTGTTTTCACATGATCTCTTTATAGCGTAGGTCAAGGTACTTGGTTCTCAACAAACATACAATTTGAATTAGACATCATCAATGCATGTAAAAAGGTAATGTGAGAAAGCTATTCCATTTTTCCAAACAAATAAGGGTCAGCAGTTGTGTTGGTAGAAGCTGTGCTGCTAGAACCCCTCTTGCAGCTAGCATGAATAGCTAAGAATGACATGTACATCAAATAGCGTTTATAAATTACCTTTGTAACATGGTGTCTCTCTATTTTGTCGAGCTATGTGGTGTGGCATTTTAGATAACGCAATTTAGAAAATATAAAAATTATCAAAACCTGGATTTAATCTTGTTATTCATATTACAATTGTACTTAAAACTTAGGCATTTTGAAAAATTGTATGATATATTTTAGACTAATGCTTGGTGGTTGTGCTTGGTAGGTGTACTTAGTACTTATCAATCTTGTTAGTAACACTAACAATGCTTACAAGCACAATTATTTTCTATAGAATGCTTACAAGCACAATAATGTTTACATGTTAGTCACACTAAGAATGCTTTGAAGGATGCCGGACAATTGAGCAGCAAAATCATTTCGTAAAATAGAAGGAAAATCAAGAATTAGTCGATTAAGGTTAGCAAAAAGAACATATACCTTTGAAACAAATTTGAAATTACCTTTTTCTTTTTCTAAATGAATTACTGTGGAGGTTCATCAAAAGTATGAATTCAAAATCAATCTATAGCCAAGTAACTGCACCAACACCGAGAGATGCTGCAAAAGAAATTAACAAATAATTTGGATGCTAAAATTTTCCTGTAGAACATGGCATGCAAAAACAATCGACTGAGTTATATGATAACCATCAGCTGTAAATTTGTTCCAATCCCACATATCATGATAACAAGTGAGGCAACTTGTTCACTGTAAGGAATCCAAAACATCAATCAAACTATTTCCTCAGAGACTGTAATACATATAAATAAATAAATTAGATTGGGAATGCCAACCTGAATACCATCATAGTACACATGTAAGAAATCAAACTCGTTTTGAGTGTTGACCACGAGGGGTTCGTGTGTGTGGGATGATGGATGGAGGGGCGACAGATAGATCACAGATAACATAACAACAGGGATCACACCTTGCTTCCTCAACTTGTATATTTATCATCATACTTAGCAGAAGCACATTTTTTACATGTTAGCCTGAGTTTTTGTTGGATTTATTTATCTGGATAACTTGATTGGAAAGACCTAGAATATTTCATCTAACAACATGTTTATATAGAGGTCAATACAATTTTGAATAAATGGCAGATGACTGACACGAATTGTAAAATTGTGTTGTCAACTGAAACTTTGGACAAAAGAAGATAAAGGAATGAAGACATGGAAGAGAATCCATTTACTGAAACACAAAACAACAAATCAGATATAAAATAAACATGTTTGTCCTATCACCTATTATATAGGACCATGTGTGTGTTCACTTGAACTGAAAATTAATTTGTACATTGTTCTTTTTTAATGAACAACAATACCAGATATATTTTGTGTAACAATAAAAAGTGTAGGGAATAAGACGTTACCTTAACATGCTATAAAGCAATCTCGCCTGAGTCATTTCCTCTCTCCTCTAGCCATGATGACACGTTGACAACACAACACCATGATTGGTATAGTCGACTTCTACCAACTTACCTGAAGATGCCCATCTTGTGGGAGTCCGGTTATTATCTTACCTTGCTTAGGGAGGGTACTTTGTGGCTTTTAGACACATACAGGTTGTCCAATAGAAGCCTTCATGAATTGAGCTGGGCCTGCTGCTGCTTGACCCCGCACTCGCTGCCAAAGGTCAGACCATAAACGAGGCGACGAGAAATCTATTCTTCATTCTCACCTTGATATGTATGCACCTGTTGTACTACATCTTTGGCTTCATCTTTTTGGTCTTTGTAGCGCTTATCATAACATGCTCCATGGAACAATTCAAGTGGTGCTACTTTATTTAGCTGTGCGGCATGGAGACTATATGTGGCTGTGGAGGTTCTCGTCGATTGTAATGTCCAGGATGGGACTATACCTCCTACGTGTCGAGGCACGACTTAAAGGTATAAGCCTATTCTGGAATGATCTCAAGTTCGGTATCTTTGCACATCTCATGTAAAAATAGGAATGAAAAGGAAAAAAGATAGTTGGCTTACACTCGCCACGTCACACAATTCATTACATAGCCAAACATCATTCAAATAACATCACAACCCGTCTACGGGTGAAGATCCAAATGAAAGATACCAAACATACATAAAGCCACAGGTTCGAATCGCCCCTAGTAGAAACCACTACTGATCATCGGGATAGTGCGCATAGTATCGGCTGCGTTCCTCATCGTACTCCCAGTATAGCTCTGTGCCGTCACCTGAGTAGCTCACCATGGTACCTGCATCTGGTGTGGTGTAGAATCTGTGAGCCACAGAGGACTGAGCAATCCCGTTCCCGGGTAACAGAACTATCTAAGCCTTGGGTGTGGAACAAGGCTGAAGAAAGAATAAAAGGCTGCAGCTGCACTAGCACTAGCGTACGTGATAAGAGTGAGAAGAGAAGTCCCACGAGTGACAAGGTGATCACGAAGTGATCCTATCTAAGCACGACAAACATAACCCCACCGTATTCACTTCCCGAACCCCTTTTCGGAAAATGACCGTCACGGTACTCACGCTGATAGTGTGTTCTGAACATGGTGTCAAGTTTTATACAACCGGTTATTAAAAAATTCCCATCTGCCACATAACCGCGGGCACGGCTTTCGAAAGTTCAAACCCTGCAGGGGTGTTCCAACTTGGCCCATCACAAGCCCACGATCCGCGGAGTCGCAACTCCAAGGTGGGAAGGCCCGAGTATCCTCGGAATCCCGTGCTCAAGATACTCCGACTAAGTTAAGGCTAATCCAGCAAATCCTCCCGGCGTGCCGACACCCTGACAGTAGCCGCGCGTATCTAGTCTCAGGCCACGACCGGATGGGCGATTCTACAGGTTTCTACCAGCCCTTGAGTTTCCTCGAGGTGGCCCCACAGACTCCCCAGTTTGGACCAACACTCATGTGGAGCACTGGCCCGGGGTTGTTGATTAAGAAGAGGGTTAATTACTCCCTATGCAAGTTTTTAGTTGTTTAGGAAAATGGAATACCAATGTTGGGACTTGCTGGAAAAGACTTAGCGCTAAGCGGTTTATCGAGGGGGTCCCATAACCCCAACCGTGTGAGGAACGCATAATCAAGGAACATAACACCGGTTTATACGGTTCCTAGGGCGGCATGAGTGGAACAAAACACCGAGCAAGAGGCTCAGCCTTCCACCCATTACCAATATATAGATGATTTAGTTAAGAGTTTATATAGTGTGATATCCCAGCAAGCTTCAACATGAAGCAAGAATCTTCAAATCTTCTCCTGCAACTAGCAATGCTATAAGAGGGGCTGAGCGAAGCCTACGTAGCCAATCAAAGGTTTGCATAGGTTGGGTGGTTAGACAGATTCATGGTTACAATAGGAGGCTTACAGACAAACATGGGCATCGAGGCAATAAGCTAAAGAGCGAGACTTCTAGCAATAGGCAAAGATAGTAATGATATCTGGGTCAGGTCATCTTGCCTGTCGAGTCGTCGATGGGATCGTAAGAGGGCTCCTTGTTCTCAACCTCGGTAGTAACCTCGTTCTCGTACTCGGTCTCAGCTTCCGGCTCTACTCAACACAAGAACACACGAGGCACGAAATCAAACAAGGTGCAATGCGCAAACTACAGGATGCATGGCTGATGCACTAAGGAAGCACTGCAGGTGCACTTAGGATGCACAACCTGACAACATAGGAAGCACAGAGAAACAGCACAAGAAACATGACAATATGCTCAAGCAAGTAGGATGCAAGACAAGTCTATTTAGGAAGCAAAACATGGCAGGGTAGGAAGCACAGAGAAACAACACAAGAAACAGCAGGTTTAAATGAGGCCGGAAACTACTTAAGACAAATCCGATAAGCCCTCATGTGCATAGTTTGAAATTAGTCCAGATCTGATCAAACCTTAAGTTAAAGTTTATAAACAGCAAGTTAACATGCACCATGACAATCTATATGAAATTCTAGTCAAGTTTCATATAAAGTTTGTTTAAAACGGAGCTACGGTCTAGAAGATATGATCAAAACAAGATAAGCATGGCAACGGTGCAAAATGCACCCAAACATCAAGAAAACATACTCCAAACATGTTAACAAGATGATATTATGAATATACATGCAAAACCACACAAGTTTCATATAGGACTTTCTCAAATCGGAGCAACGGACTAAAAGATACACCCGAAACAAGAAACAATGCAAAGCTGAAATTAACAGCCACATAGCAACTTCGGAGCAAGAAATATATACTCTACAGCACTCAAACATGGTGACAAGAAGCATGGACATGAAGTATACATATCCTACAGCAAAAAACTCCATTGGAGAATCTCCATAGGAGGCATGGATCAATAGCAACAAGCTACAACATTTTGATCATGACAATAAAAACCTGACAGCAATATTTTATAGCAACTTGGGAGCAAGAATTAAATATGCTACAGCAACCCAAATGAGCATGTGAGGGCATGTATGGATAGACAACAACATATACAACATGGAATGATCAATGGCCACCCCAAAACTAACAAGGATTTGCCTAGGACAACAAGCAAAAATAGCATCAGGATATTACAGATTCCAGACTTAGTAAAATTTCACTAAGTGTTAAAACAGCAATATTATCATGGCATGTTTGTGAGCATGTTTAAGTCACCTCAAAACATATCATGGAAAGTGGTTTGCACCACAGCAAAGAACACATGATGGGGAATCTAAAACATATGAGCATGCCACATGGGGACAAACACATCAATAGCAACGAGCTCCTCAACTAGGCATCTCGTACCAAGTTACAAAACCTAACAGCCACATGCACTTTTGCAACAGAGATAAACATGGAAATATGAACTCTAACATGCACCCTATAGCAACCAACATGTAGAGCATCTCATGAAGAACATTTTGACATATCATTTGCTTCATTTGGATGAACATGCACCAAGTTATCACATCTCAAACATGGCATGAAAACAACTAATAGCAGCAGTTTATATCATGTAGCACCCTTGTCATGAAGATTAAGACATCAAGATGGACTCAAACATGCATGACACAATGGAACAAAACATAGTACACATCACCACGATCATTTTGACATATCATACACACAAATCGGACAAGCATAGTAAAAGTTATCATCATCACAAAAATGCATCAAACAATGAAAATAACTAAAAGACTTAGCCAAAAGAAAAGGTCAACCTCACTGGAGTCAACGCGGGTCGGGTTCGGGTCAAACGGGTCCGCGGGCGAAGCAGGTCAATGGGTCAACAGGCGCCGGGTCACGGGTCCGCGGGCGCGCTCGTTAGGGTTTCCGCGAATCGGGCGGTCGGGATCCGATCTGGATCGATCCCGTGCTCGACGAGGGCGGCCACCTCGATCGGGATCGGCGGCGGCTTGCTCCTCCGGCCGGCGACGGCGCCGGAGGACGACGGGCGGCGGCCGGCGGGGGCTGGGGCCGGCCGGATTCGGTGGGGAGGCGCGGCGGGGGCCCGGCGGCCGGTGGCGGAGCACTGCGGTGAGATCCGCGGGCGGTGGCGGACGGCGCGGCCGGCGCCGGCGAGCGCGACGGCCGGCGGCGGCCGGGAGCGGGGCGGCGGCGGAGATCCGCGGCGGCGGCGCGGCGTACGGGAGTCGAGGCGCGGAGGGCGGACGGGCCCGGAGGGCGGCGGCGGCGGGCCCTCCTCGGGCCTCGCGGGCCCGGACGGCGACGGGGATGCTGGATCTGTGCGGATGCGGATTTGTCCGGCCCGGGTCGGACACGTCCGCCCGGCGCGGATTTTGAGGCGGGGCTGGAGCTAGGAGGAGGCTAGGGTTTTGGTGGAAAATGGCAAGGGGAACATTTTTATAGGCACAAGGAGCTAGGAGACTCCAAATGGAGAGTGGTTTTCGGCCACACGATCACAATTCAACGATCGAGATGATGGGAAGGGTTGTGCTGGGTTGGCGGGCTGTTGTGGAGGGGGTCTTGGGCCTCAAAGAGGAGGTACTTTTAGCCCAGTAGGTTAACCGTTGGAGTACCAAACGAACTCCAAACGCAACGAAAATTGACAGGCGGGCTACACGTATCAAAACAACATCGCACGACAAGTCTCACACCATTCCGGAAACGTTACACAGCCAAACACGAAAGAAGGACTCGGGGATGCCACGGGCACGTGTGAGAGCGTCGGAACTCGAAACGGACAACGGGAAGAGACGAGTGGGACCGGATGCAAACGACAACACAAATGCAATGCAATGCACATGACAACATGACATGGATGAAATGCATACACGCACATGATAAAACGATGAAACCCGAAAAGAAGAAGAACCCGGAATGGAATTGATGAAGCCAAAGTTATATATTGCCATATAGGGAAAGTGTTACATCCGGGGCATTACAAACTCTCCTTTACTTCGAAAAGATCTCATCCCGAGATCTAGGACTGGAAGAAAGAAGGGTACTCGGAACGAAGGTGATCTTCTCGTTCCCACGTAGCTTCTCGGTCGGTATGGTGTGACCACTTGACTTTCAAGAACTTGATTGACTTGTTGCGGGTCTTGCGCTCGGTTTCTTCGAGAATAGCAACGGGATGCTCTCGGTAAGACAAGTCTTGTTGAAGATCAATCTCCTCAAACGGAATAGTGCGTTCAGGTGTCTTGAAGCACTTGCGGAGTTGAGACACGTGAAACACATCATGAACATTAGCGAAGTTGGAAGGGAGCTCAAGTTGATAGGCTAGATCGCCTCTTTTGCCAACGATCTTGAAAGGGCCCACGTATCTAGGAGCAAGCTTTCCTTTGATACCGAATCTTTGGGTGCCTTTCATAGGAGAAACACGGAGATAGACATGACCACCAATGTCGAAAGCCAAATCACGATGCTTGCCGTCATAGTAGCTCTTCTGACGCGACTGAGCGGCCTTGAGATTCTCACGTATGACTTTGCACATTTCTTCGGCTTCTGAGATCAATTCATTGCCAAGAAGTTGACGTTCACCAGTCTCGGACCAGTTGAGAGGAGTACGGCACTTTCTGCCATAGAGGATTTCAAACGGAGCTTTGCCGGCACTTGCTTGGAAACTGTTGTTGTAAGAGAACTCGGCAAACGGAAGGCAATCTTCCCACTTGATGCCAAAAGAGATGACACATGCCCTGAGCATGTCTTCTAGGATCTGATTCACTCTTTCGACTTGACCACTAGTCTGAGGGTGAAATGCAGTGCTGAAACGGATCTTAGTGCCCATGGCAGACTGAAAGGAGTCCCAGAACATAGATGTGAACACACTTCCACGGTCTGAGGAGATAACTTGAGGAATGCCATGTAAGGACACAATTCTGGAAGTGTACAACTCTGCCAGTTGAGCTGCATTGATGGATTCTTTGACTGGAAGGAAGTGAGCTACTTTGGTAAGCTTGTCAATCACCACAAAGATAGAATCATTCCCTTTCTTGGACTTGGGAAACCCAGTGACGAAATCCATTTCAATGTGGTCGAATTTCCACTCGGGAATAGGAAGAGGTTGGAGAAGACCGGCTGGACGTTGATGCTCTGCCTTCACTCTTCTGCAGACATCACATTCATTCACGAATTGGGCAATCTCCCTTTTCATGCGAGTCCACCAGTAAGATTGCTTGAGGTCTTGGTACATCTTGGAACTTCCAGGATGAATCGAGAGGAGGGAGCCATGTTCTTCGTTCATTATGAGCTTCCTGAGATCTCCCTTGGGAACCACAAGTCTGTCCTCAAAGAACAAGGTATCTCTCTCATCAACGCGATAGCACTTGTATTTGGGAGTACCCTTTGCAATACCATGTTTCACTTTCTGCACCATAGCATCACTGAGTTGGGCCTCACAGATGTGATCTTCCAAGGTAGGAGCAACTTGAAGATTTGCAAGAAAGCCTTGCGGAACAACTTGGAGGTTGAGCTTCCTGAATGCTTCAGAAAGCTCAGGCTGGAATGTCTTGATAAGGAGACTGTTGCAATATGCCTTTCTGCTCAAGGCATCTGCAATAGCATTTGCCTTGCCAGGTGTGTATTCGATGCTTGGATCATACTCTTGGATCATCTCAACCCAACGAGTCTGGCGAAGGTTCAGGTTCGGCTGTGTGAAGATGTACTTCAAGCTCTCGTGATTGGTGAAGATGTAGACTTTTCTGCCCAACAGAAGGTGTCTCCACGTAATCAGGGCGTGTACCACAGCTGCTAGCTCGAGATCATGTGTGGGGTAGTTCGTCTCACTTGGCTTCAATTGACGAGAGGTGTATGCCACAATTTTCTTGTCTTGCATTAGAACACCATCAAGTCCTTGAAGAGAAGCATCACAGAATACTTCGTAGGGCTTGGACTCATCTGGAGGGGTAAGAACTGGAGTAGAGATGAGCTTTTCTTTGAGAGTTTTGAATGCCACATCACAATCCGGAGACCAGTTGTACTTGACATTCTTCTGCAGCAAGTTGGACAGAGGCTTGGCAATCTTGGAGAAGTTCTCAACGAACCTTCTGCAATAGCTAGCAAGACCAAGGAAGCTTCGGAGTTGCTTGACGTTCTGAGGAAGTTCCCAGTTGACAATCGCTTCAACTTTCTCGGGGTTGACCGCAGTACCGTCAGCGGAGATGATATGGCCCAGATACAAGACCTTATCGAGCCAGAATTCGCACTTGAAGAACTTTGCATAGAACTTATGTTAACAGAGTCTGTCGAGAACCAGACGGAGGTGCTTTTCGTGATCCTCTTCATTCTTGGAGAATACCAAGATGTCATCCATATACACAAGCACAAATTCGTTGGTGTAGGGGTTGAAAATGTACTGCATCATTCTCAAGAAGGTGGGTGGAGCATTGGCGAGGCCAAAAGACATGACTGTATATTCATAGGAGTCGTAGCTTGTTCTGAAGGCAGTCTTGTGGATATCTTCTTCAGGAATGCGGATCTGGTGATAACCCATTCAGAGATCGAGCTTTGAGAACACTTTTGCTCCTTTGAGCTGCTCGAACAATTCATTTTTGTTGGGGAGCGGATACTTGTTCTCTATTGTCTTCTTGTTCAATGGCCGGTAATCAACGCAAAGGCGCTCCGTGCCATCCTTCTTCTTGACAAATAAGACACCACAGCCCCAAGGAGACGTGCTAGGCCTGATCAGACCCATACGCTCTTGTTCATCAAGTTGTTTCTTCAACTCCTTCAACTCTTCATGGGAGAGCTTGTACGGACGCCGGCATGCAGGCTCAGTACCAGGCTCGAGTTCAATGACGAATTCAACTTGACGATGCGGAGGCATGCCTGGAAGCTCTTCAGGGAAAACGTCTTCGTATTCATTAACCACCGGAATTTGAGAGATGGCATTAATCTCGCCCTTGTCATTGAGAGAGAATAGCTTGATTGTGTTATCCCGAGAGGCGAAGATAATCATGTCTTCGTTAGGATGAGTAAGCTTGACTTCCTTGTTTGCACAATCAATGTGAGCATCATGCTGAGAAAGCCAATCCATCCCGAGAATAAGATCAATGTCGGAGTTGCCGAGAACAACCGGTTTAGCCAGAAAGCGGTAATCACCCATGCGAATAGATACATCCGGAGCATACACACTAGAAGTCATTATCCTGCCCGGAGAAACAACTTGCAACTTCTTGGGTAGATCTTTGGTGATAACATTGTGCTTGGATGCAAATGGATATGACATGAAAGAACATGATTGTAAGGGCATATTTCTCCCTAAGTAGTTTTGGTGATTGATGACAATGCATTTGCGGACTAATCGTGTGCTTTAATGTCAGGCCCAAGATGCGATTCTAACCCGATCACGTGACACTTATGTGATTGGGGCACAACCGCATTTCGGGCGCTTAGCAAGATGGATATCATTACATCGTACCAATACATACATACATGGGGGATACAACAATACATACAAGTCACAAGAATACAACATCATCAATACAAGGCAACCGACTACAGATGCAAACAATGAAGAGAACACGACATCCATCTGCTATCCCAGGCTGCCGACCCAGAACCTAACCCAAGACTAAAGAAGAAGAACTCCAACGAAAGAACAACGCTCTCACGTCAAGACATCGGAAACCTGCATCTGCAACTGTTGTTGTAGTATCTGTGAGCAACGAGGACTCAGCAATCCCATAACCATGGGTAACAAGACTATCAAAGCTTAATAGGTAGGAAGCGGTAAAGTGGTGAGGTTGCAGCAGCGGCTAAGCATAAATATGGTGGCTAACTTACGAGTACCGGAACAGGATGAGCATCTACGCAAACGGTCGCAAACTAGTAGTGATCGCCAAAGATCCTAAACTACCTACGAGTGAAACATAACCCCACCGTGTTCTCTTCTCAAAGTGAAAAGAGACAGTCACGGTTACTCACACAGTTGTGTGTTTTACTTCGGATCCTCTGTCAAGTTTTCTACAACCGGACATTAACAAATTCCAATCTTCCACATAACCGCGGGCACGGCTTTCGAAAGATCATAACCCTGCAGGGGTGTCCCAACTTAGCCCATCACAAGCTCTCACGATTAGCTGAAGTGATAAATATAATATCATCACCCCTTATCTTAGGGAAATCCGATCAGGCTCGGCATCCCGGTGCACAAGACATTTCGACAATGGTAAAACAAGTCCAGCAAGACCTCCCGGCGTGCCGACACCCTGATAGTAGCCGCGCGTATCTCGTCTCAGGCCACGACCGGATGAGCAGTACGTACAGCAACCGAAGACCCCAGATAACTGGGTGGCGCCGCAAGTGGCTCTAGTTTGGGACCAACACCATCAGCACTGGCCCCCCCTGTTATGTAGAATTGAGAACCCGGGGACATGACCCCCTATGCAATTAATTAATTAATTAAATTGTTATATGAGCAAATTAAAACCAAAGTTGGGCCTTGCTGGAGGAGTTTTATTCAAAGTCGAACTGTCAAGGGGTCCCCATATACCCATCGTGTAAGGAACGCAAAATCAAGGAACATAATGCCGGTTTATCGGTGCCTAAGGTGGCATGAGTGGAACAAAACACTGAGCAAAAGGCCAAGCCTTCCACCCATGCCCAGTATATAGGTGTGTTATTATATATATATATATAACATACTGTGATATTCCAACAACAAGTTCCCTCCTGGAACGAACTTCATCTTCACCTGCAACTAACAACGCTAGCAAGCGGGTAACATAGCCAAACAATGGTTTTGCTAGGAAGGTGTCAAAGGTTAGAGGTTTCATGGCAACAAGGAGAGGCTGACAATAATGATGGGTAGCACGACATGTAACGATAGCATCGAGACACTAAGCATGGCAATGATAGTAAAGGTATCCAAGGGTATGGTCATCTTGCCTGAGATCCCGCAAGGAAGAAGAACGGTTCTGTGAAGAAGACGGAGAAGAAGCCTTGAAGAAGAACCACGGGTAGACGATCGAATCCTCATGAATGCAACGGAACAAGCACTAATGAGAAGAAGCAAGCAATACGGTAAACAAACCACTCAAGAACATAACAATATGCTCAACCAAGTATGATGCAAAACAAGTCTACTTATGATGCACAGAAAGTTTACACAGGAAGCAAAACACGGCAAGGTAGGAAGCACAGCAAAAAAGCACAAGTTTATATATGATGCAATACATGGCAAGGTATGATGCATGACAAGACTAAACAGGAAGCATAACATGGCAAGGTAGGAAGCACAGAAAACAACACAGGAAACATGGCAATGTGCTTAAGCAAGTATGATGGAAACAAGTCTATATAGGAAGCACAACAAGTCTATACAGGAAGCATTACATGGCAAGATAGGAAGCACAGAAAACAACACAAGTTTATATGATGCAATACATGGCAAGGTATGATGCATGACAAGTCTATACAGGAAGCACAGCAAGTCTATACAGGAAGCATAACATGGCAAGGTAGGAAGCATAGAAAAACAACACAAGTTTATATGATGCAATACATGGCAAGATATGATGCATGACAAATCCAAACAGGAAGCACAACAAGTCTATACAGGAAGCATAACAAGTCTATACAGGAAGCATAACATGGCCACGGTGCAAGATGCACCCAAACATCAACCAAACTCACTCCAAACATGAAAACAAGATGATATTATGATTCTACATGCAAAATCACTCAAGTTTCATATAAAGAACACCCCAAACGGAGCATGGGCTAAAAGATACACATGAAACAAGAATAACAACAAGCTGAAATTAACAGCCACATAGCAACTTTGGAGCATGATAAATATAAGCTACAACACTCAAACATGGTGATAAGAAGCATGAACATGAAGTAGACATATCCTACAGCAAACAACTCCATTGGAGCATCCCCATAGGAGGCATGGATCAATAGCAACAAGCTACAACATTTTGATCATGACACTAAAAACCTGACAGCAATATTTTATAGCAACTTGGGAGCAAGAGTTAAATATGCTACAGCAAGCCAAAAGAGCAAGTGAAGACAAGAATGCATAGACAACAACATATACAACAAGGAATGATCAATGGCCACCCCAAAACTATCATGGATTTGCCTAGAACGACAAGCAAACATAGCATCCGGATATTACAGATTTCAGACTTAGTGAAATTTCACTAAGTGTTAAAACAGAAATATTATCATGGCATGTTTGTGAGCAAGTTTAAGTCACCTCAAAGCATAACATGGCAAGTGGTTTGCACCACAGCAAAGTACACATGATGGGGAGTTCAAAACATATAAGCATGCAACATGGGGACAACCACATCAATAGCAACGAGCTCCTCGACTAGGCATCTCGTAACGAGTTACAAAACCTAACAGCCACATGCACTTTTGCAACATAGATAAACATGGCAATATGAACTCAAACAAGCATGCTATAGCAACCAACATGTAGAGCATCTCATGATGAACATTTTGACATATCATTTGCATCATTTGGATAAACATGCACCAAGTTATCACATCTCAAACATGGCATGAAAACAACTAATAGCAGCAGATTATAACAAGTAGCACTCTTCTCATGAAGATTAAGACATCTAGATGGACTCAAACATGCATGACACAATGGAACCAAACATAGTACATGTCACCACGATCATTTTGACATATCTGACACACAAAACGGACATGCACAGTAAAAGATATCCTCATCACAAATATGCATCAGACACTGAAAAATCTAACACTTAGCAGAAAAACACGAAGTGAACCTGCGGGTCAACGGGGCGGATCTGGATCGGGTTGCGGGCGCCGGTGCGGGTCGGGTTGCGGCGCTGCGGGTCGGATCGGGCTTCCAGGTCAACGGATCCACGCCCGGTCGGCCCGTTAGGTCTTCCACGCCCGATCTGGCGATCTGGATCGGGGCGGGGTCAACGGGCGCCCTCGATCTGGCTTCGACGGCGGGAGGAGCGCGGCGGGAAGGGGTGCGGCTCGGCGGCGAGGTGGCTCTGGCCGGAGGGTCCGGCGGCGGCGAGGTGGGACGAGGGGCCGGGGCGGCGCGGCGAGGGGCGCGGAGGAGAGGCCCGGCGGCGAGGGAGGCCGGCGGCGAGGTGCGAGCTGCGGCCGGAGAAGGTGGCCGGCGGCGACGCTCCGGTCGGCGGCGGCGGCTGGAGCTTGAAGACGAAGGCGGCGGGGTCGGGGACTCAGCCCAGATCGGCGGAGGAGCGGGCCGGCGCTAGGCCCCTCGGGCCCGCGCGGTGGGAGATGGAAGCACGGTGCGGCGAGGTGGAAGCACGGTGCGGCGAGGGTGGAAGCACCGAGCGGCGGCGGTGGAAACACGGTGCGGCGGCGGTGGAAACACTAGGGTTTTGGACGCAAAAATTGGTGGGGGTGGACGTTTATATAGGCACAGGGAGCTAGGGTAGTCCAAATGAGGAGAGGTTTTCGGCCACGAGATCACAATTGAACGGCCTAGATGATGGGAAGGGTTTTGAGATGGGTTGGTGGGCTGTTGGAGGGGGGTCTTGGGCCTCAAGGAGGAGGTACTTTTAGCCCACGAAGATAACTGTTGGAGTATCAAACGAACTCCAAACGCGACAAGACTTGACACGCGGGTTACACGTACCAAAACAACATCGCACGACAAGTCTCACGCCAAACCGGAAACGTTACACGGCCCAACACAAAAGAAGGACTCGGGGATGCCACGGGCACGTGTGAGAGCGTCGGAACTCGAAACGGAAAACGGGAAGAAACGAGGGAACTCGGGCGGATGCAAGTTTGAAAACATGCTGATGCAACACACATGATGACATGGCATGATGCAACACGCAAGCAGAATGACATGGCACTGACAACGAATAACTGGCTAACACCTGGCGCACCGGTCTCGGGGTGACACATTTAAGGTCCTACAGATTTATCTCACCTAGGCACAAGACGATTGCTTACCCCTCGTATTCGATGGAAGACGGTGTTTCCTTTTTGCTCCCTGTCGGTGGCTTTGAGTAATAGGAAAGCCGTACTATTAAGAGGGGGTCCGTTTCGGAAAGGTTAGGGTGGAATCAACACGTACACATCTTACTCTCACACCACCTTTCCCTTGCTTCTCTGGAGTTCCAACCATTTATTATCGTATATGCAAACCATGACTTCTTAACTAAAACATCTGCCTGGCAAGCGGTAGTACCGCTCCATAAGCGGTAGTACCGCACAGCCACACGGTAGTACCGCCTGAAGACACGGTAGTACCGCACCAGCGGTAGTACCGCGGCTCCAGAACGGTAGTACCGTGTATCTGGCCTGGCACTGTACTAAGTGTGGAAGTAGGTGCGGAAGTAATTTTTTACTTCCGCATCCTATGCGGTAGTACCGCTTGTTCCAAGCGGTAGTACCGCGTCGTGTTTTGCTACTACCGTATTTCTACGGATGTAGCCACGGATGTAATTTATTTCATCCGTGGCTGTCATCTTCTCGCTAGTTTTTTCCTAGCGGTAGTACCGCTCTCAGAGCGGTAGTAAGTGCGGTACTACCGCTCTCTGCGGGCACAAAACGTGCATAACGGTTGGATTAGCTCTTCCACTATATATAGGGGGTCTTCTTCTCCAAGAAGACTCACCTCTTCCCCCACATACTCCATTGTTGCTCCAAAGCTCCATTTCCACCCGATCTCTCTCCCTAGCCAATCAAACTTGTTGATTTGCTCGGGATTGCTTGAGAAGGCATCGATCTACACTTCCACCAAGAGATATTTGATTCCCCCCACTAATCCCTTGCGGATCTTGTTACTCTTGGGTGTTTGAGCACCCTAGACGGTTGAGGTCACCTCGAAGCCATATTCCATTGTGGTGAAGCTTCGTGGTTTTGTTGGGAGCCTCCATGTTGTGGAGATAGCCCCAACCTTGTTTGTAAAGGTTCGGTTGCCGCCTTCAAGGCACCACTAGTGGAATCACGGCACCTTGCATCGTGTGAGGGCGTGAGGAGAATACGGTGGCCCTAGTGGCTTCCTGGGGAGCATTGTGCCTCCACACCGCTCCAACTGAGACGTACTTCCCCTCAATGGGAAGGAACTTCGGCAAAACATCCTCGTCTCCACCGGTTCCTCTTGTGGTTATTTCTTACCTTTACTTGTGCAAGCATTACTTGTTTAACTCCTATAGCTTGCTTGGGTTGTTGTTATCCTTCTTTCCTTTAGTTGTCATCTTAGTAGAATATCTAGACAACTTACTTTGATGCTTAATTTAAAGTGGTTAAGAAAAGCTAAAAATTGTTAGTTGCCTATTCACCCCCCCCCTCTAGTCAACCATATCGATCCTTTCAATTGGTATCAGAACCTCGTCTCTTTTTAAGGACTTTACCGTCCAAAGAGTATGGGTGACAACATAGTCGAGACGGAGGACCATTCCGGTGGAACTCCGTCCTTGCCTACGTCAGATGGGGGAGCCTCGGTCACTCGTGAGGAGTTCAATGTGGCTTTGACCACATTGAAAGAGTCACTAGAGAGCGAGGTCAAAGGCATGTTTAAAGATTTGCTTGAGGGGCTTAAAGTATCCACCTCACCATTAGAAGTGGCTCGTCCCGCTACTAACGTGTCTGAGGCTAATCCCGACAAGGGAGAAGCTAGTAGTGAACAAGCCCCTGTTACTAAAAATGGGAGTGGGATCTTTGCCCACTCCGCTCCTCCTACTCACTATGGAGGACCCGTTCCCACACCGCATTTAAATTCCATTGGGCCTCCTCCCAAGTTTATCAAAAATTCTGATTTTGCTACTTGGGTGTTTCGTTTCAAACGTCATATAAATCATTGTTCTACTAATCTTTGGAGAATCATTGAGTCAGGTTTTTATCCGCATGATCCCGACAACATGACTCCAAGAGAAACTGCAGATCATCAATTCAACGAGTCCGCTCTTTGCATTCTTCAAGATTCCATCCCTCCTGAAGACATTGCACACCTTCGACCCTTTACTGTGGCCAAGGAAGCTTGGGAGCATGTTGGCACGATGTACAAGGGAAGCACCAATATTCGACGCTCCAACTATGAAGTTGTGCAAGATGAAGCTGATGAGTTTGCTATGATCGAAGAAGAAGATCCACGTGAACTTTATCGAAGATTAACTATCCTTGCGGTCTCTCTTCGAGATCATGGTAGTAAGGATACGGATGACAATTGGATCAAGCGCAAGTTCCTCAAGGCCATGATGCCCTACCATAAGGCCATGTCCTCTGTCATTCGTCAGAGACCGGACTTCCACCACTTATCCTCAAATGAAGTGTTGGATGAGTTTGTTGCCATGAGGATCTTGGATGTGACCGCCGACAATGCGGTCTTAAGAGCTCAACGATCAAAGAAGCCTAATCTTGCCCTGAAGGCCAAGGCTTGTATGGAAGAAGAGGAGGTGGAATATGATGATGAGTGTAGCCCCGAGGACACCAAATATGCTTATCATGAGCACATGGCTCTTGCTTCAAGGCAATTGTGGGGCCAAAAGAACACAAGACCCAACTTCAACAGGAACAACTCTAGTGGGAACAAGGGCAAGCAACGAGTGAGGACATGCTTCAACTGTGGAAATGTATGTTGGAAATATGCCCTAGAGGCAATAATAAAAGTATTATTATTATATTTCCTTGTTCATGATAATTGTCTGTTATTCATGCTTGAATTGTATTGTATGGAAACAGCGATACATGTGTGAATATATAGACCACAATGTGTCCCTGGTAAGCCTCTAGTTACCAGCTCGTTGACCAACAGATGGTCACGGTTTCCTGACCATGGACATAGGATGTCAGTGATAACGGGATCACATCAATAGGAGAATGATGTGATAGACAAGACCCAATCCTGAGCTTGGCACGAGATCGTATAGTTCGTAATGCATAAGCTTTCCGGTGTCAAGTATTTATTCCTTAGACCATGAGGTTTGCAACTCCCGGATGCCGTAGGAATACTTTGGGTGTGCCAAACGTCACAACGTAACTGGGTGGCTATAAAGGTATGCAACGGGTATCTCCGAAAGTGTCTGTTGAGTTGGTACGAACCGAGACTGGGATATTGTCACTCCGTATGACGGAGAGGTACCTCTGGGCCCTCTCGGTAAGACATCATCATAATGAGCTCAAGGTGACTAAGGAGTTAGTCACGGGATGATGGATTATGGAACGAGTAAAGAGACTTGCCATGACGAGATTGAACAAGGTATCGGGTATACCGACGATCGAATCTCGGGCAAGTACCGTACCGATAGACAAAGGGAATAATATACGGGATTGAGTGAATCTTTGACACAGTGGTTCATCCGATGATATCATCGAGGAACACGTGGGAACCAACATGGGTATCCAGATCCCGCTGTTGGTTATTGACTGGAGAGTCGTCTCGGTCATGTCTGCGTGTCTCCCGAACCCGTAGGGTCTACACACTTAAGGTTTGGTGACGCTAGGGTTGTAGAGATACATGCACATGGAAACCCGAATGTTGTTCGGAGTCCCGGATGAGATCCCGGACGTCACGAGGAGTTCCGGAATGGTCCGGAGGTAAAGAATAATATATAGGAAGTCCAGTTTCGGCCATCGGGTGAACTCCGGGAGTCACCGGGAGTGTCCCGGAACCACCGGAGGGGTCCCGGGGGTCCACCGGGTGGGGCCACCCATCCCGGTGGGTCCCCTAGACCGCATGGGGAAGGGGGCCAGCCCCTGGTGGGCTGGCGCACCCATATGGGCCCCCCTCCATGCGCCTAGGGTTGAAACCCTAGGGGGAGGGGGCGCCCCCTATGCCTTGGGGGGCAAGTTTCCCCCCTTGCCCCCCTGGAGATCTGATCTCCCAGGGCCGGCGCCCCCCTGGCCCCTATATATAGTGGGGGGAGAGGGCAGCCGCACCCCAAGCCTCTGGCGCCTCTCCCCCCCTCCCGTCACACTTCCTCCTCCTTACGCAGGGCGCCGGCGAAGCCCTGCAGGATTTCCTGTTGCATCCACCACCACGCCGTCGTGCTGATGGATCTCCGACAACCTCTCCTTCGACCTTGCTGGATCAAGAAGGAGGAGACGTCGCTGTACCGTACGTGTGTTGAATGCGGAGGTGCCGTCCGTTCGGCGCTGGGATCATCGGTGACGAGGAACGCGAAGAGTACGACTACTTCATCCACGTTCCTACGAACGCTTCCGCACGCGATCTACAAAGGGTATGTAGATGCACTCCATTATGCTCGTTGCTAGATGGCTCCTTAGATTGATCTTGGTGAAGCGTAGGAAAAATTTTGAATTCTGCTATGTTCCCCAACAGTGGTATCAGAGCTAGGTTTTTGCGTGGCATCTTGCACGAGTAGAACACAAACTAGTTGTGGGGGTTGAGTTTGCTTAATTTTCTTGCCGTTACTAGTCCAAACTTGATTCGGCGGCATTGTGGGATGAAGCGGCCCGGACCGACCTTACACGTACGCTTACGTGAGACTGGTTCCACCCACAGACATGCACTAGGTGCATAAGGTGGCTGGCGGGTGTATGTCCCTCCCACTTTAGTCGGATCGGATTCGATGAACAGGGTCCTTATGAAGGGTAAATAGAAATTGACAAATCACGTTGTGGTTTTGGCGTAGGTAAGAAACGTTCTTGCTAGAAAACCTATAGAAGTGTGACGCCCGAAGACCGACGTCCCAGAAGATTCCAGATGTTCCGGGTCTTCCGTGTGTTTCATTTGTGCTTGTGTTATTTATTTTTGCATTGCATCTTGTCATCATGACATCATGTCTTTAATCTTTGCATCTCAACTTAAATAAATTGTGTGGACCTTCGGTCCATTTAAATCGAGGGAAGTGTGACTTCTCTTTATAAAATATCCTCCTAATATTATGGAGCTATTACAATTAAAATATTCCATTTGTTTGGAATTAACCCAACACACTTGCAAATATTCTCCATGCCTTTTCTACTTCAAGTTTCACCGTCAAACCTTCCCTATATTTCTTTTCCCGTTTATCGAGCTCCACCAAAAATCTTCAACATTTTTGGACACTTCAATAATCAAGTCTTAGTTCAAACTCTTTTGAATTAAATTCAAATATGTTTGAATTATATCTCGATCTTGCCATTTCTATTTTTCTCGGACCGCGCTCATTTTTATGAGCCCGAGAAAATTACCCTCACGTGTAAATTCTTTCCGTAGATGCCTTTTTCTTTTCTCTCTCTTTTTAGTTCTCTGTTTTTTTTTTCTTTAATTCGAGAGAGGGGCAAGAGGCCCAACCGCCGGCCTCCCTAAGGCCCGAGGCCAGCCTCCCTCTCCCCCATCGCAACCCTAGCCGGCCCGCTCCTCGATCCCCTCTCTCTTCTCCCGCACCCCGCCGCCAGCATCCCCCTCGCTCTCCCTCGCAGCCGAACCCCATCGATCTCTCACTCTCTCCCTCGAGCGCTCCCTCTGATCCTCCCCCCGCTCATCTCCGACGCCAGGAGCTCGAGCCCCAGCGCCCGATCCTCTCTCGCCTGCTCCCTTTCCTCCCGAGCCCGTCTGGCCTCTCCTCTCCTCGCCCTGGCTCGCCCGCACCCAGAGGCCACGCCATGGCGCCAGCGTGCTCCCTCCTCCGCCTCGCTTTCGCCAAGGCCGCAGCCCGGCGCGCCCCGTCCTCCAGCCGCGGGCTGGCCTCTGCTCCGCGCCCCACCGCATCACCAGGGCCGGCCAGGAGCGCGCCGTCCACCGCCAAGGCCCAGTGCCTCGTCCTCTCTCCCTCTCCCTCGCGTGGACGCGCCCCTCCAGCGCCGGTTGCCCGGCCTTGTCCAGTGCGTCGCCCGCCACCTCGCCGAGGGGAGGAGCCCCCTCGAGCAGCCCCGCGGCCACGAGAAGCTCCCTGCGCGCCCCAGGCCCCTGCCTCGTCATCCTCGCCTCGCCTCTGGCCTCGTCGTCCCCGTGCTACCGCCTTTGTTTGCTCTTTTGTGTTGCTGCGTTTGGAACCTCAAGACCGGCAAGTTCAACTACGACTCGAGTCCGAGATCGGCAAGACCGCTACGACCGAACGACTACCCGATGCGTCAAGTTCCTCTCTGATGCCCAAGTTCGACTACACATGGCGATGCGTCAAGTTCCACTACACCAACATGAGTACCACGACGCCCGGAGCCATCGGAACCGTCAAGTACATCTACATAACGAATAACGATGGCAGCCCGAACGCCAAGTTCCACTACCGTCGCGAGAACGAGACCCCCCAAGTACCACGACACCGACCCCGAACATCTACGGAGTTGTACCACTACTTCCATGATGAGTCCAACTACCGCCGCGTGAACGGCTACATAACGTGTACCTCTACGGAACGACTAATTCCCTCTATGACCGACTCGCGAGAACGTCTACTTCCACTACTTCCCTCAACGATCTTGATCCTCCTCGAAACAAACGTTTCGAAGGTATAACCCTGAGACGATGACCCGTGGACGTATGTTTGTGGTTGTAGGAGATGAAGTACTTGTTTGCGCCGTGCCCATTGTGCCCCTCTTTTGTCAAGTTCCTCGGTTGCCTCGTCGCCGACTCGTGGGAACCCGGTGACGGGATCACCCCACCTTTTCATCTTGTTCGACTCGCTCACGCCACCTTTCTTTTGCACCGGTCTCTCGACGAGTTACCGGAACCGAGATGTTGCCGTTGCATCATTTTCGGATTCGTCGCCGTGGCCCCTTTCTTTCCACCACGGGGACAAATGCTTCATATCCCTTATCTTAACCTTTAATTAATAAATTGCATAAACTTGATCATGTCATCCGCATCATGTTAACAACATTAAAATGTGTGAATTGTTGTTTGCAAAAAATTGCTAAACATGCACATGGGGATTTTCTAGAATTGTTGTTGTTATTTTCCGGCCTCATTTGATTTGCCTAGATAGGTAGTTTACTTTTGATTCACCTCTTGCTATGTTAAAAACATTTAATCTTGTCTTGTAAATAAACGAGAGTCAACTAAATAAATAACATGTGGTGTTTCGTCAATATGCAACTCGTTGCATATTGAGCTCCACTTAACTTGTAGTTTTGTTTGTGCACATTGCCATGCCATGCATAATTAAACCGGACATGCATCATACTTGGATGTGCATCGTATTCCATGTTTATGCTTGTGTGTTTACCGTGTTGCTTGTTTCTTTCCGGTTTGCTTCCCTCGTTAGCTTCGGGTTCGTTCCGGAGTTGTGAGGTTCTGTTCGACTACTTCATGGACCCGTTCTTCTTCCTTGCGGAATCCTAGGCAAGATGATCATACCCTTGGATACCTTTACTACCATTGCCATGCTTAGTTGTCTCGATGCTATCGTTACATGTCGCGCTACCCATCTTTTATGTCAGCCTCTCCTTGTTGCCATGAAACCTCTAACCTTGAAACCTTCCTAGCAAAACCATTGTTTGGCTATGTTACCCGCTTGCTCAGCCCATCTTATAGCGTTGTTAGTTGCAGGTGAAGATGAAGATCCTTCCAGAAGGGAACTTGTTGTTGGAATATCACAATATCTATTATTATTATTAACACACCTATATACTGGGCATGGGTGGAAGGCTTGGCCTTTTGCTCGGTGTTTTGTTCCACTCATGCCACCTTAGGCGCCGATAAACCGGCATTATATTCCTTGATTTTTGCGTTCCTTACACGATGGGTATATGGGGACCCCTTGACACTTCGACTTTGAATAAAACTCCTCCAGCAAGGCCCAACATTGGTTTTAATTTGCCTCATAATAACAACTTAATTAATTAATTAAATTTGCATAGGGGGTCGCGCTCTCGGGATTCTTTCTACATAGCAGGGGGGCCAGTGCTGATGGTGTTGGTCCCAAACGGGGAGTATGCGGGGCCACCACGGGGAAACTCGAGGTTTGGTTTTACTCGTATAATCGCCCATCCGGTCGTGGCCTGAGACGAGATACGCGCGGCTACTATCAGGGTGTCGGCACGCCGGGAGGTCTTGCTGGACTTGTTTTACCATTGTCGAAATGTCTTGTGCACCGGGATGCCGAGCCTGATCGGATTTTCCCTAAGATAAGGGGTGATGATATTATATTTATCACTTCAGCTAATCGGGAGAGCTTGTGATGGGCTAAGTTGGGACACCCCTGCAGGGTTATAATCTTTCGAAAGCCGTGCCCGCGGTTATGTGGCAGATTGGAATTTGTTAATGTCCGGTTGTAGAAAACTTGACAGAGGATCCAAAGTACAACACACAACTGTGTGAGTAACCATGACTGTCTCTTTTCACTTTGAGAAGAGAACACGGTGGGGTTATGTTTGACTCGTAGGTAGTTCAGGATGTTTAACGATCACTACTAGTTTGCGACCGTTTGCGTAGATGATCATCTTTTTCTTGTACTCGTAAGTTACCCATGGTTATGGGATTACTGAGTCCTCGTGGCTCACAGATACTACAACACCAGATGCAGGTTTAGCCGAGAATGATGCAAGAGCTGGTTCAAATACTTCACTGGGAGCTCGATGAAGAGAGTGGCCGTATGCTTGTGACATTTTCGACGATCAGTAGTGGTTTCTACTAGGGGCGATTCGGACCTGTGGCTTTATGTTGCTTTGGTATCTTTTCTTTTGGATCTTCGCCCGTAGTCGGGTTGTGATGTTTTGAATGATGATTTGCTTATGTAATGTATTGTGTGATGTGGCGAGTGTAAGCCAACTATCTCTTTTGCAATTTCATCCCTCTTTTACATGAGTCGTGCAAAGATACCAAACTTGAGATCATTCCAGAATGGGCTTATACCTTTAAGTCGTGCCTCGACACGTAGGAGGTATAGTCCCATCCTAGGCATTACAAGTTGGTATTCAGAGCCTTCTCCGACCTAGAAGCCCCCACTGATTGATCGAATCGTTGACGGTTGAGTCTAGGCACACACTTTAAAAGGTTTTGAGTCTTATATATATATCGGCGAGTAGGATTTCTTTTGCTCCTCATCTCTTTCACTCTGGTGAGGACTCCAGACGATTACTTTTATCTCTCCTACTGTCAAAAATAAACCAATTTTTTTTTGGATCACGCGAGTATTGTTTGGATTGTTCCGATGTCTTTGTGACGAGAACATTGTTCTCGATGCCTCCTGTCATTTAGGGGTTGTGGGCTTGTGGCAGTGTCCCGGGGAGTTGAGCTCCGAGGTGCTGTCGTCACAAATATATCGCATCAGTTCTAGAATACTTAAGACGGCCGACATCGAAAACTCTCCTATGCGGTTAGTGGCAAGATAACCCCGACATCACCCAGTACTGGGGAGGTAGTTCGGGAGTATTGCCATAGCTTGTATAGTAGATGCGTTTCGAAGGTCCGAGGTAAACGGTTTCCGGAAATAACTGGTTATGTGTTGAAGGATGGATACAGCTGGATGTAGGATTAGAGTTGAGTGCGCGGTGCTTCCCCTGTATCCCCAACACCTGATTGCATAACTGGAAACTTTCGGAAATTAATAGGTGGGTTCATCCAGTAGTTCGTAGGCATTCTTCCAACGAATGCATGATATGGAGTTTGGGGTTCTACATTGAGTGAAGTAGTTTTATGGGCGTTGTTCCGATCGGGAGTTGCATCTTAAAGGGTCCTTGGCTATGCTGATCCGGGGATTGCAAAACCCTTTTGTAACACATTCCATGAGCTTTCAGCACGAACATGTGGGACGAAGCTTCTATCTTGTATTTGTTCTATCTGCTCGTTGTTGCTTTTATTTACCTTTTGTTCTCCCAAGTGGCTTCTCGACAAGTTGATGTACCTGCGGAATTCATTCGTTCAATTCTCCGTTCGAATGATATTGTGAAGATTATGTTGCAACATATCTATCCTTTGTTTTGATTTGATTCTGGTAATCGAGTTGCTTCGATGTCAAATGTTGATTCCATACCTTTCCTAATCGGTGTTCTCATATTTCTATGAGAGTGTTAATTCTTCTTGACCATTGAGTTTTTCATGTTAATCCTTTTCAACCGGTGTGCCTTCTCTTCAAATTATTCCATACGGACGCCGTTGAGAAATCTGACGATTTGTCTGTTTCATTCATTCAAGTTGTCTTTGTTTTCCCCGCCCTCCCACCCTTCTTCTTCTCGGAGCCAGAAATTCTAAAATGAAATATCCATTTTATTAATGTGATGTTTCTTCATTCTTTTCGTTCAATTTCATTATCCGGTGATTTCTCAGGATGATGCTCAAGAGCTTCAAGTTCATCATTCTCCGTTCTCGTTTCTTCTCCGGTGGAATAAATTCAAGCTTCGGTCATGATCATATCTCTTCCTTTTGTTTCACATGTTTTCCCATGTTGAAATTTATTATCCGAAGGCTCTCTTATTCATTCTACTCTCCTATCCTTATCCGGTGTGTACAAGGTATCTCAGAAGATTCGTGTTTCCATTCTTAATCCGTTCAGCTATTTTGAGGATTCTCATCTTACTCAAGCCATTTAATTCAACCGGTGCAATATATCTTAAGCAATCTTTTCCAACGGTGATTTCTTTAGTGGGCCCTAACCCACAGGTCTTTTTCCAGGATCTTACCTGACTATTCTTTTTTCGGAGAATTCTTTCCAAAGCGTGACATAAGAATGATTCCCATCAGTCACATGCCTTCTCCAAGATCGCTTTCAAATTCTTTTCATCATTGGTTCAACCTTTTAATTCTTCATTACGGAGTGCCATACAATTCATGGTGGTGTATCTCGTCGTCATTCTCAATATTTGAAGATCGGAGAAGAGTTCCTCTTAAACCTTGGCCCGTTCTCTCAAGATTCATGGTTCTAGCTTCATGCCATCCTCATTATTGTTCTGATTGTGGGGAATTCTTTTATAACCATCCGAAGCATTTCATGAATTCTTCCCATTGTGATCCTCCGAAGGCCATCATTTCAGAATACTTCTTCGTTCTCAGTTTTCAACTTCGCCCTCCAACTATTCTTCATTGATGCCTCTTCGTTCGTCTCCATATTCTTACGGTGGTTCATTCAAGTTACTCTTCCTTGTTATCGTATTATTTCACTCATTATTTTCATAATCCTACCGGTGGTTCGTTGAAGATTTACCCAAGTTTGTGCGCGATCTATCTTAATTCTTTCCAACGAGAATAAGTAGTATGCCAAATCCTTTGGTTGTCATCAATTTAAATTGGTGAAGGATATGCATGACATAATTTGTATTCTTATTCCTTCAAGGTGATTTAATCCCTTCCTTCGGAGCTTGTTCATCATATCATATTCTCGGTTCTAAGTTGTTCATCTTGTTTTCCGGAGCTCCAAGTTATTTCAATTATCATTTCAAAGCTCCATCTAATTCACCGCAGGCCTTGAATCTTATTCTTTTCATCTTTCACTTCTCATGCTTTCATTACCGGAGTTCTTCATGGTGGTTCATCATCATTTAATTCATCCTCGAAGTCTTCATCAAGATTCTTGTTGGAGCTCAAGCATTCTTCATCATGCATTCCAATTGCAATTCTTGCTCCCTTATCTATTGAGGTGGTGTTATGTCATTCTTGATAATTTTCCTCCATGTTTCATGATTCACAAGTTATCAAGAATGAGATATTTAAAACCATCATTTTCCTTGTTCAGGAGATTTTTTCAACCCTTCAATTATTCGTTGGAGTTATCTTGGGTTATAATTCACATAAAAGCTTTCCCTAAGGATTGTTGCTATTATAGTGCTTATAAATGACCCAAGTTCTTCATTTATCCTTCTGGTGAAATAAGTTTATCGTCTCCTTGTTGATATCAATCCAAGCAATTCGTTTCTGTTAGTGGCTGGTTGCCACCTCATAATTTTGAGATGTTTTCCATAAGCCCACATGAAGCTTATTCGTTTTCGTTGTTGAATTCCAACAACTCTGTTCAACCCATCTTGGTAAAGATGCTCTTTCAAATTCAATTTTGGGAGAAGTTGTCATTTTCTTCTCCGTTCTTTCTTTCCAACGATCTAGCATATATTCTTGCATTTCGGAGGTATTGTGATATTGCCCCCTCTGTCCCATAATCTCGTTTTGTCAAGATCATGTTCTTTTCCTTGTTTATCTATTTAACTGGAGTGTTGTGCCCAACGTTCGAGTTCCGTCATCTATCTAGCGTTTCCTCTCTTTTCAACCGGAGTGCTGTCTGAATCCTTCTTACCCCTTGTGCCATCCTTTCAATTGTTTCGGAGGCAATATGTTGTTGATTTCATCAAGTATCATCTCATCTCCTCAAGTTCATGTTAATTCCTTCCATTTTCAGTCGGAGTGCTGTCCAAATTATGTCATTCTTATTCCTTGGCTATACCATTGCAGTTTCATATTCTTTTGGTTCGTAAGCTCTTGTTTCATGTCTTTCAACCTTTTAGGTTCTCATAATGCTCCTTGTTACTCTTTCTAACGGAGTGTTTTCAACTTCGTTCATCTTCGTTTTATTCCTTCTTTCAAGATTGTTCAACCTCTCAGGTTCTTTGGTTTCACTCGTTTGTCGAAGAAGCAACTTTGTTTTACCTCTTCCTCTTCCGTTTTTACCCGGTGCTATCTCTAGGATCTCGGGTTGAGATCCTCTGTTAGTGTGGGAGAGTTGTGACGCCCGAAGACCGACGTCCCAAAAGATTCCAGATGTTCCGGGTCTTCCGTGTGTTTCATTTGTGCTTGTGTTATTTATTTTTGCATTTCATCTTGTCATCATGCCATCATGTCTTTAATCTTTGCATCTCAACTTAAATAAATTGTGTGGACCTTCGGTCCATTTAAATCGAGGGAAGTGTGACTTCTCTTTATAACATATCCTCCTAATATTATGGAGCTATTATAATTAAAATATTCCATTTGTTTGGAATTAACCCAACACACTTGCAAATATTCTCCATGCCTTTTATACTTCAAGTTTCACCGTCAAACCTTCCCTATATTTCTTTTCCCGTTTATCGAGCTCCACCAAAAATCTTCAACATTTTTGGACACTTCAATAATCAAGTCTTAGTTCAAACTCTTTTGAATTAAATTCAAATATGTTTGAATTATATCTCGATCTTGCCATTTCTATTTTTCTCGGACTGCGCTCATTTTTATGAGCCCGAGAAAATTACCCTCACGTGTAAATTCTTTCCGTAGATGCCTTTTTCTTTTCTCTCTCTTTTTAGTTCTCTGTTTTTTTTCTTTAATTCGAGAGAGGGGCAAGAGGCCCAACCGCCGGCCTCCCTAAGTCCCGAGGCCAGCCTCCCTCTCCCCCATCGCAACCCTAGCTGGCCCGCTCCTCGATCCCCTCTCTCTTCTCCCGCACCCCACCGCCAGCATCCCCCTCGCTCTCCCTCGCAGCCGAACCCCATCGATCTCTCGCTCTCTCCCTCGAGCGCTCCCTCTGATCCTCCCCCCGCTCATCTCCGACGCCAGGAGCCCGAGCCCCAGCGCCCGATCCTCTCTCGCCTGCTCCCTTTCCTCCCGAGCCCGTCTGGCCTCTCCTCTCCTCGCCCTGGCTCGCCCGCACCCAGAGGCCACGCCATGGCGCCAGCGTGCTCCCTCCTCCGCCTCGCTTTCGCCAAGGCCGCAGCCCGGCGCACCCCGTCCTCCAGCCGCGGGCTGGCCTCTGCTCCGCGCCCTGCCGCATCACCAGGGCCGGCTAGGAGCGCGCCGTCCACCGCCAAGGCCCAGCGCCTCGTCCTCTCTCCCTCTCCCTCGCGTGGACGCGCCCCTCCAGCGCCGGTTGCCCGGCCTCGTCCAGTGCGCCGCCCGCCACCTCGCCGAGGGGAGGAGCCCCCTCGAGCAGCCTCGCGGCCACGAGCAGCTCCCTGCGTGCCCCAGGCCCCTGCCTCGTCATCCTCGTCTCGCCTCTGGCCTCGTCGCCCCCGTGCTGCCGCCTTTGTTTGCTCTTTTGTGTTGCTGCGCTTGGAACCTCAAGACCGGCAAGTTCAACTACGACTCGAGACCGAGACCGGCAAGACCGCTATGACCGAACGACTACCCGATGCGTCAAGTTCCTCTCCGATGCCCAAGTTCGACTACACATGGCGATGCGTCAAGTTCCACTACACCAACATGAGTACCACGACGCTCGGAGCCATCTGAACTGTTAAGTACATCTACATGACGAATAACGATGGCAGCCAGAACGCCAAGTTCCACTACCGTCGCGAGAACGAGACCCCCCAAGTACCACGACACCGACCCCGAACATCTACGGAGTTGTACCACTACTTCCACGACGAGTCCAACTACCGCCGCGTGAACGGCTACATAACGTGTACCTCTACGGAACCACTACTTCCCTCTACGACCGACTCGCGAGAACGTCTACTTCCACTACTTCCCTCGACGATCTTGATCCTCCTCGAAACGAACGCTTCGAAGGTATAACCCCGAGACGATGACCCGTGGACGTATGCTTGTGGTTGTAGGAGATGAAGTACTTGTTTGCGCCGTGCCCGTTGTGCCCCTCTTTTGTCATGCTCCTCGGTTGCCTCGTCGCCGACTCGTGGGAACCCGGTGACGGGATCACCCCACCTTTTCATCTTGTTTGACTCGCTCACGCCACCTTTCTTTTGCACCAGTCTCTCGACGAGTTACCGGAACCGTGATGTTGCTGTTGCATCATTTTCGGATTTGTCGCCGTGGCCCCTTTCTTTCTACCACGGGGACAAATGCTTCATATCCCTTATGTTAACCTTTAATTAATAAATTGCATAAACTTGATCATGTCATCCGCATCATGTTAACAACATTAAAATGTGTGAATTGTTGTTTGCAAAAAATTGCTAAACATGCACATGGGGATTTTCCGGAATTGTTGTTGTTATTTTCCGACATCATTTGATTTGCCTAGATAGGTAGTTTACTTTTGATTCACCTCTTGCTATGTTAAAAACATTTAATCTTGTCTTGTAAATAAACGAGAGTCAACTAAATAAATAACATGTGGTGTTTCGTCAATATGCAACTCGTTGCATATTGAGCTCCACTTAACTTGTAGTTTTGTTTGTGCACATTGCCATGCCATGCATAATTAAACCGGGCATGCATTATACTTGGATGTGCATCGTATGCCATGTTTATGCTTGTGTGTTTACCGTGTTGCTTGTTTCTTTCCGGTTTGCTTCCCTCGTTAGCTTCGGGTTCGTTCCGGAGTTGTGAGGTTCTGTTCGACTACTTCATGGACCCGTTCTTCTTCCTTGCGGAATCCCATGCAAGATGATCATACCCTTGGATACCTTTACTGCCATTGCCATGCTTAGTTGGCTCGATGCTATCGTTACATGTCGCGCTACCCATCTTTTATGTCAGCCTCTCCTTGTTGCCATGAAACCTCTAACCTTGAAACCTTCCTAGCAAAACCATTGTTTGGCTATGTTACCCGGTTGCTCAGCCCCTCTTATAGCGTTGTTAGTTGCAGGTGAAGATGAAGATCTTTCCAGAAGGGAACTTGTTGTTGGAATATCACAATATCTATTATTATTATTAACACACCTATATACTGGGCATGGGTGGAAGGCTTGGCCTTTTGCTCGGTGTTTTGTTCCACTCATGCCACCTTAAGCGCCGATAAACCGGCATTATGTTCCTTGATTTTTGCGTTCCTTACACGATGGGTATATGGGGACCCCTTGACACTTCGACTTTGAATAAAACTCCTCCAGCAAGGCCCAACATTGGTTTTAATTTGCCTCATAATAACAACTTAATTAATTAATTAAATTTGCATAGGGGGTCGCGCCCTCGGGATTCTTTTCTACATAGCAGGGGGCCAATGCTGATGGTGTTGGTCCCAAACGGGGAGTATGCGGGGCCACCACGGGGAAACTCGAGGTTTGGTTTTACTCGTATAATCGCCCATCCGGTCGTGGCCTGAGACGAGATACGCGCGGCTACTATCAGGGTGTCGGCACGCCGGGAGGTCTTGCTGGACTTGTTTTACCACTGTCGAAATGTCTTGTGCACCGGGATGCTGAGCCTGATCGGATTTTCCCTAAGATAAGGGGTGATGATATTATATTTATCACTTCAGCTAATCGTGAGAGCTTGTGATGGGCTAAGTTGGGACACCCCTGCAGGGTTATAATCTTTCGAAAGCCGTGCCCGCGGTTATGTGGCAGATTGGAATTTGTTAATGTCCGGTTGTAGAAAACTTGACAGAGGATCCGAAGTAAAACACACAACTGTGTGAGTAACCGTGACTGTCTCTTTTCACTTTGAGAAGAGAACACGGTGGGGTTATGTTTGACTCGTAGGTAGTTCAGGATCTTTAGCGATCACTACTAGTTTGCGACCGTTTGCGTAGATGCTCATCTTATTCTTGTACTCGTAAGTTAGCCACCATATTGCTTAGCCGCTGCTGCAACCTCACCACTTTACCTCTTCCTACCCATAAAGCTTTGCTAGTCTTGTTACCCATGGTTATGGGATTGCTGAGTCCTCGTGGCTCACAGATACTACAACACTAGATGCAGGTTCAACCGAGAATGATGCAGGAGCTGGTTCAAATACTTCACTGGGAACTCGATGAAGAGAGTGGCAGTATGCTTGTGATGTTTTCGACGATCAGTAGTGGTTTCTACTAGGGGCGATTCAGACCTGTGGCTTTATGTTGCTTTGGTATCTTTTCTTTTGGATCTTCGCCCGTAGTCGGGTTGTGATGTTTTGAATGATGATTTGCTTATGTAATGTATTATGTGACGTGGCGAGTGTAAGCCAACTATCTCTTTTGCAATTTCATCCCTCTTTTACATGAGTCGTGCAAAGATACCAAACTTGAGATCATTCCAGAATGGGCTTATACCTTTAAGTCGTGCCTCGACACGTAGGAGGTATAGTCCCATCCTGGGCATTACAAGAAGCCACGTAAAAACTTGCAACAACAATTAGAGGTCGTCTAACTTGTTCTTGCAGCATGTGCTAGGTGATGTGGTATGGCCAAGAAGATGTGATGAATGATAATGTGATGTATGAGATTGATCATGTTCTTGTGATAGGAAATCACGACTTGCATGTCGATGATAATGACAACCGGCAGGAGCCATAGGAGTTCTCTTAATTATTGTATGACCTGCGTGTCACTGAATAACGCCATGCAATTACTTTACTTTATTGCTAAACGTTAGCCATAGTAGTAGAAGTAATAGTTGGTGTGACGACTTCATGAATACACGATGATGGAGATCATGATGATGGAGATCATGGTGTCGAGCCGGTGACAAAGATGATCATGGTGCCCCAAAGATGGAGATTGAAGGAGCAAGATGATATTGGCCATATCATGTCACTTTAATTGATTGCATGTGATGTTTATCATGTTTATGCATCTTGTTTACTTAGACCGACGGTAGTAAATAAGATGATCTCTCACTAAAATTTCAAGAATTGTGTTCCCCCTAACTGTGCATCGTTGCTAAGGATCGTTGTTCCGAAGCACCACGTGATGATCGGGTGTGATAGGTTCTAACGTTCGCATACAACAGGTGTAAGCCAAATTTACACAAGCAATACACTTAGGGTTCACTTGACGAGCCTAGCATGTACAGACATGGCCTCGGAACACGGAAGACCGAAAGGTCGAACATGAGTCGTATAGAAGATACGATCAACATGAAAGATGTCCACCGTTGATGACTAGTCCGTCTCACGTGATGATCGGACACGGGCTAGTCGATTCGGATCATGTATCACTTAGAAGACTGGAGAGATGTCAATCTGAGTGGGAGTTCATTGAAATTTGATTAAGATGAACTTAATTATCATGAACTTAGTCTAAATTCTTTACAATATGTCTTGTAGATCAAATGGCCCACGCTCATGTCACCCTCAACTTCAACGCGTTCCTAGAGAAATCCAAGCTGAAAGACGATGGTAGCAACTACACGGACTGGGTCCGTAACCTGAGGATCATCCTCATAGCTGCCAAGAAAACTTATGTCCTAGAAGCACCGCTAGGTGACGCTCCCGCCCCGGCAAACCAAGATGTTATGAACGCTTGGCAGTCGCGTTGTGATGATTACTCCCTGGTTCAGTGCGGCATGCTCTACAGCTTAGAATTGGGGCTCCAAAAGCGTTTTGAGCACCACGGGGCATATGAGATGTTCCAAGAGCTGAAAATGGTTTTCCAGGCTCATGCCCGAGTTGAGAGATATGATGTCTCCAACGCATTCTACAGCTGTAAGATGGAGGAAAAAAGTTCTGTCAGTGAGCACATCCTCAAGATTTCTGGGTTGCACAACCGCTTGTCTCAGTTGGGAATGAATCTCCCGGACGAAGCGGTCGTTGACAGAATCCTCCAGTCGCTCCCACCTAGCTACAAGAGCTTCGTGTTGAACTTCAATATGCAGGGGATGGAGAAGTCCATTCCCGAGGTGTATTCAATGCTGAAATCAGCGGAGGTGGAGATCAAGAAAGAGCATCAAGTGTTGATGGTCAATAAAATCACTAAGTTCAAGAAGGGCAAGGGTAAGAAGAACTTCAAGAAGGACGGCAAGGGAGTTGCCGCGCCCGATAAGCCAGTTGCCGGGAAGAAGCCAAAGTATGGACCCAAGCCTGAGACTGAGTGCTTTTATTGCAAGGGAACGGGTCACTGGAAGCGGAACTGCCCCAAGTACTTAGCGGACAAGAAGGCCGGCAACGTCAAAGGTATATGTGATATACATGTTATTGATGTGTACCTTACCAGAGCTCGTAGTAGCTCCTGGGTATTTGATACCGGTGCAGTTGCTCATATTTGTAACTCTAAGCAGGAGTTGTGGAATAAGCGGAGACTGGCGAAGGACGAGGTGACGATGCGCGTCGGGAATGGTTCCAAGGTCGATGTGATCGCCGTCGGCACGCTGCCTCTACATCTACCCTCGGGATTAGTGTTAAACCTTAATAATTGTAATTTAGTACCAGCTTTGAGCATGAACATTGTATCTTGATCTCGTTTGATGCGAGATGGCTACTCATTTAAATCCGAGAATAATGGTTGTTCTATTTATTTGAGAGATATGTTTTATGGTCATGCCCCGCTGGTCAATGGTTTATTTTTGATGAATCTCGATCGTGATGATACACATGTTCATAGTGTGAATGCCAAAAGATGCAAAGTTGACAATGATAGTCCCACATACTTGTGGCATTGCCACCTTGGTCATATTGGTGTCAAACGTATGAAGAAGCTTCATGCTGATGGACTTCTGGAGTCTCTTGATTATGAATCATTTGACACGTGCGAACCATGCCTCTTGGGAAAGATGACCAAGACTCCGTTCTCCGGAACAATGGAGCGAGCAACCAACTTATTGGAAATCATACATACCGATGTGTGCTGTCCAATGAGTGTTGAGGCTCGCGGAGGCTATCGTTATGTTCTCACCCTCACAGATGACTTGAGTAGATATGGGTATATCTACTTGATGAAGTATGTAGGATCGAAAGTATGTCTAGAGGGGGGTGATTAGACTACATGTAAATATAAAAATTCTGCATTTTGATCATGAACAGTTTTTGGCAGATTCACAATTATGATAAAGACAAGCATCACCCTACACATGCAATTCTAGAGTATAAGCACGGAAAGTAAATTGCACATGTAGTAAATAGAGGTGGAGAAGATCAAACGCAATTTGGAGACGCAATGATTTTTCCCGTGGTTCTGATAGGTAGTGCTATCGTACATCCACGTTGATGGAGACTACAACCCACGGAGGGTAACGGTTGTGCGAGTCCACGGAGGGCTCCACCCACGAAGGGTCCACGAAGAAGCAACCTTGTCTATTCCATCATGGCCTACGCCCACGGAGGGCTAGCCTTACTCGGGGTAGATCTTCACGAAGTAGGCGATCTCCTTGCCCTTACAAACTTCTTGGTTCAACTCCACATCTCGATGACGGAGGCTCCCAAGCGACACCTAACCAATCTAGGAGGCACCACCCTCCAAAAAGTAATAGATGTTGTAGATGATGATGAACTCCTTGCTCTTGTGCTTCAAATGATAATCTCCCCAACACTCAACTCTCCTCACTGATTTGGCTGTGGTGGAAGAAAGGATTGAGTGGAAAGCAAGTTGGGAAGGTTAGAAATCAAGTTTCATATGGTAGGAATGGAGCAACTTGATCTCAACACAAGGGTAGGTAGTTCTCTTCTCAGAAAGTGTAAGGTAGGAGTGGTAGTTCTTTCTGATGGCTCTCTCCATGAATGAAGAGGGGGTGGAGGGGTATATATAGCCTCCACACAAAATCCAACCGTTACACACATAATTGAGCAATCTCGGTGAGACCGAAGTGGAAACTCGGTCAGACCGAAAGTTCAAATATAGTGAACGTTGGGGTTTTCGGTGGGACCGAAAATACCATCTCGGTTTGTCCGATTTGAGTCAAAGACAGGAACTAGCCAGTTTCGGTGAGACCGAAATTATCAACTCGGATATTCCGAAATGATGTCAAATGGTTACAGAAGGTTGGCAGCCCGCGTTTCGGTGAGACCGAACTCAAACTCGGATTGACCAATTTTTCTAGGGTTTGGCTTATGGCTGAGGTGGTTCATCTCGGTGGGACTGAGTTTGGAAAATCGGTTTGTCCGAGATTACTTATGAGTGTGTATAGTAGTGAAAGTTGCTGATAGTTGAAGGAGATATATCACTAAGCACTTGAGCAACCAGATCATCAACACAACCTCATCCCCTTTTAATAGTATTGGCTTTTCCTATGGACTCAATGTGATCTTGGATCACTAAACCAAAAATGGAGTCTTGAGCTTTTGCCAATGCTTGCCGTAGCATTTTGAGGGGTCCACTTCTTCAGACATTGCCATACCCATATCACTGAACTTCTCTGAAATGATTCTCAAGTAACTATTAGTTCAATGATATATATGTTGTTATTAATTGCCAAAACCACCCGGGGATTAGTTGCACTTTCAATCTCCCCCTTTTTGGTAATTGATGACAACATATAGATCAAAGCTTCGACAAGGGATATAATCAATGAATAATATCGTCGCTTTGAGAAGTATGTGATAAGCAAGAGCTCCCCCTAAATTTGTGCATTATTTAAAATTTGCGTTTGAATGCAAATGCACAATCAATTAGGGTCATGGGTCACTCTTCCATGTCACATACATCTTGGTGGAGCGCACAAAATGATAAGAATGAAAAGCATGCACCCATTCACCAAGACAAGAGTAAATAATCATACAAGATAGGAATGGCATATGATAAGCATTAAGCACACATTAAAGCATAGTATGACTAAGCACTCATTAAGGTAGCATCAACCGTAGTATCAAGCACACTGAAAGTTTCAAGAACCAAAAGAACCAAATGTATCTCAAAGAAAACCGGCAAAAGAACGAAAGAGCACTCTCTCTCTCTCTCGAAGCCCTATGATCTATACAATTTCTCCCCCTTTGGCAACAAGTTACCAAAAAGTTCGAAAAAGCATAGAGCTAAACGTCACTGTGGGCTCTGCTGGCGGCTCCTGTCTGGGTAGATGTCGGAGTAGATATGACGGCATCGGCGAAGACTTCAGCTGATGTCTGCACTAGAGGAGTGGTTACTGGAGCTGTGGCTGGAGTGACTGCTGGAGCTGTAGGAGGTGCTGAAGTGGTAGCCCTGGAGTCAGTCAGTGGGATAGCAGCTGATCGGGATCCTCTGGGAACCTGAGCAGTCTGGCGATGAGAGTCCTGGACTAGGTCATCCTGCATGAGCTCTGCCCTGTCCTGCCTAGCTTCCTCCATGTCTGCCTCAAGCTTGTTGACGGTCACCTGAAGTTCAGTCAGCTTCACGTCCAGAGCGTGGATCTTGTCGTCAACAATCCTCTCTAGGCTCTCCTGAGATTGTTCAATGCTGGCCAGGCGTTGTTCAATCCTTTGAGTAGCTTCAAGAATCTGCTCTCCGAAGCTCTTTGGTTTAGCTGCTGCTGCTGCTGCCTCTTTATCAGCTTTGGCTTTCTTAGCAGCTTCAATCTTGGCTTGACCTTCAACTGAAGTTGGATCCTCTTCATCCATCACAACAACGTTATCTTCATGCTCTGGCTGCAGTGGTAAGTGCTTCCTATCCAACAAGAATTTGCCCGTGCCAAACTTGGCATTGATAAGCATCTGAATCTGCGGGGCAAATCCACACGACCTCTTCTGGTCAGCTGCAGTCCTCTTAATGGTCTCTACCATTAAGTCCATCACCTTGAAAGGTGCCTTCTCATCAAGTATGTGCAGCATGTTGATAGAATAGCCTCGGATCATGCGATGGTCTCCAGACTTGGGCATCAAGGTATGCCTCAGAATAGTGTTTGTGGTAGGTAGACCTGCCTGGAGATAGTACACTGAGCCAAGCTTCCACCCTTCCAAATCTGCTGCGGGGATCTCCTTGTACATGTTCTTCATGGAATCATGGTTCTTCTTAGAAATCCCATAGACATCAATGTCGTCCTCTCTTTGCACTGGAGCATTCAGAAGTTCTGCCCATTCTTCAACAGACGAAGAAAACCTTTGACCTTCAGTCATCCAGGTGATCTTCCCATCAGGATAGAAGTGGGATGTGGCGTAGAACTGCATAATCATCTCATCGTTCCAATCTGTCAGTTTCTGACCCACAAACTCATCAACTCCACATGCAGTGAAGATTTCATGCACATGGGGAAAGAAGTCTCGGTGCTCTTCACTTTCAATGTACTCCCAGTCAACGTATCTGGTATCTACAACAATAGGCTTCTTGTCCATCAGCACAGTCTCATAGAAGTCCTGCTGCTCTCGGGTGTGGAATCTGGGGTCCACAGCAGTCCTTCTCCTCACGGCATATGGATCAGACTGTCTCCATAGCCTGAGACCTCTATCCTTCCTTGCCTTCATATCCTCGGCTTGAGGATGAGCATCGTTGTGGAGCGGCAGTTTTGGACGGAGCTTCAGCAACACATGTTCTTCATCAGACTCAGACGGTGGCACATCACCTTTGTTCTTCTCAGAGGCTGGGATGTTCCTGGTTGTCCTCTTGGGCTTGGCAGAAGGCTTTGCTGGAGCTGCCTTAGCTTGAGCAGGCTTCTTGGGCTTAGAAGTGGCTTGAGCCCTAATTGCATCACCCATGAGTTTCTGCTTCTGAGGAGCAGGCTGGGGTGCTTCTTCTTCTTCTTCTTCGACTGCTGCATCAACATGAGGTTCAGCATACACTACCCTCTTCCTCTTGGAAGTTTTCTTCACTTTACTTGGAGCTGGCTCTTCCAAGTTCAGCTTCTTGGCAACAGCTGACTGCTTGACCTTGCTGGTGCCTTTCTTTGACTGATGCCCTTGGTGCTCTTTGGCAACAACCTTTCTCTTGGGCTTGGAGGTTACTTCCTCAGCAATGAAGTCAGAGTCCTCATCATCAGAATTTCTCTGCTTTCTGGTTCTGGTGGCTGCAGGAGGCAAGCCACTAGGTGTACTCCTCTCACCATCATCAATAGGACTACTAGCCTCAGGACTAGTATCTGCCTCAGGAATCTCTGCAAAAGGTGATTCTGACCTGTTCTGGCTGTCACTGGCATCTGACATGGCTGACAACCTGTGAATAGATAAGGTATAGGCAGAGTAGAAGAGTTATCACAAACTGCAGAGGTTTTTGCAAAAAAAATGAGTTCAAATCTTAGTTTTAAGTTTTCACAGAATGCATTTCGGTCAAACCGATTTTCAGTTTCGGTGAATCCGAAGTGTATAACAGAAACTTACACACCACTTTCGGTTGGACCGAAATGGGTTTTGGTCCTGCCGATAAACTAGGGTTTCACTAAAACTGAGCTTCGGTCACACCGATTTGCACGACTCGGTTAGACCGAAAGTGCAGTGCAATGGCCAGAGGCCAAATCGGTCACACCAAAAATTTAAATTCGGTTTCACCGAGATGTGTTCCGTGGAAACCTAAACCTAAGAATTTTGCTCGAAACTAGAACGATCTGATGGAAGGGAAGTTTTTCAATCGTGGCTAGATGCAGGGCAAACCAATCGTGCAATGAATCAGATGGGGAGCACGAGAGGGATCGAGACTCACCCTAACTTGGTGGAGTCCCTCTACGGTGGCAACGGCGCGGAGGAGAAAACCGTTGGCGGCGGCGGAGACCTGCGGCGAGGGCGCACAGGCGACGACGGCGACGATCCGGAGATCAGGGCGACGGCAGCAGGGGACTTGGGGGCGAAACGGTTTGAAGGAATAATCGCGCGCTGCCCTCAGTATTTATATCCCCTTGCTGTCGGTGGGACCGAGTTGAAAAACTCGGTGACACCGAAATGGATAACTGCTGTGCAGTTACGCATATCGGTCACGCCGAGATTTAGAACTCGGTTTCACCGAGATGAAACCTAGATCAGTCTAAGCGTTTCGGTTGGACCGAGATGGAGAAGTTGGTCTGACCGAAATTGACTTAGAAGGTTTTGGAAGTCAGCCTTAGACGGATCGGTGGCTCCGAGTGCTCCTCACTCGGAGGGTCCGAAAATGACTTGTTCAAAGTTTGTGATATAAGCATGAATAGAATTTGAGACAAGAAAGCATAGATAGCTAGGGGAGGTACTTAGGCATTCTTGTCCATCCATTTGGCCAGAAAAAATCAAAACAACCAAAACAACAAATGGATGTCCTCGAATGGATAAAATCATGCATTCAACATGCTCACACACTAAGATAGCAAATGAAATATGTGTCAAACATGCACAACCAAAACTCTAGCTACTAGCACACAATTTGTCGATGACTAGGTCATCTTTATATGAGTATTTTGACTTAGGAGCCAAATGAGAACATTTGATCATAGGTCATACTCATCGTTTAAGCACAAGTGGGGTTACCACTTTTACATAAAGCATTGATGTGTTCACATCATTTGGAGATGCTTTAGCTTAATTTTTTTAGAGCAAAGCTCCCCCTAGATGTGAGAACCCCTTTTAAAGGGTCAAACTAACCTTGGGTTGTCGTAGAAGACTTCATGTAGATGTTGAAGATGTGGATGCTCAATGTTGATGTAGATCATCAAGAGTTGGGAGCTATCCTTTGGATTAGGGCACTTTCAATACCTACATGGGTTAGTCCCACAAGGAACAAACAAGGATATCCATGGACATAGATTGAAGTTCACAATAGATGATGTCCATGAAAGCAATGATTACCTTGTCCCTTGACTTACCAACAAGAGGGTTTGTGACTCCATGAACTAGTGCATGATGTGGAAGTTGATTGCACAAGTTGCCAAAATGAATGTGAGTGAAGTATGTTGGCGGAGTCACCCTCAAGAACCTTCTAGTTCTTCTTCTTTGGGATCCACATCATCTTGATGGGAATCCTTGGGGTTGTAGTTGAGCTTGACGAAGTAGAACTTGACGTGTCCTTGGGAACCCACTTGACCATGGCTTGAGGTGCTTCAATGAATGCATCAATCTCCTCTTGAAGCTTGTCCTTGGCCTTTAGCTTGTGGTCTTGTGGTGGAAGGTCATTTTGAGTTTGTTCCACATTGGAAGAAGTAGGATCATACTTCTCCTTTTGAGAAACAAACTGTGGAGTAGGGTATTGACCTTCTTCCCACTCAACACCTTCGGCGTTGAACTTTCGCTCAAAACCAATCCCTTGATTCTTCCGGTGCCTTCCTTGTTTGCGAACAATTTCCTCAAAGTTCTTGCTTCCGGCAAGACTCTTGTAGACACCTTTCTCTATGATTTCCTTCAATAAGCTATTTTCTTGCTCAAGTGTAACTTGGCTTGAAACATTGTTAGTGGAATCAAGAGAACTACTAGAAGCAACAATATTAGATTTAACATGGTTATTGTTACTACTAGAGGAAGAATTTTTCTTATGCTTGTCATGCTTAGTCTTAATAGGTGGCAAGAAATTAGACAAGAGAAGTCGTTTGGCAAGATATGAAGAACTCTTCTTTCGAAGATCGTCATTGATCGCTTTTAGCAACTCATGTTCTTGCTCTAGAGTGAGCTTCTCGAAGCGTAGCTTCTCATGAGATCTTAGGAGCTCTCTATGATCTTCTTGAGTTGTTTCATGAGCTAACTTAAGAGTGTTTAGTTCTTTAGTTAGACGCTCAATCTCCTTCATAGCATTGTCATTCGACTCTTCTCGACTATAAAGACTACTAGCATTTTCATCGTTACTAAGCTCACTAGATTTATCATGCAATAGCTCATCTTCACCAAGCAAGTCATCCTCATCACTATCAAAGTCAATGAATTCAGGGTGTGTTACCTTGGGGCCTTTAGCCATGAAGCATCTTCCAATTCCCTCATTGGGTGAATCAAATAAGTCGTAGGAGTTGGAGTTGGAGGATACGAGAGCAAGACCGGCAACACCTTCATCTTGACTGTAGTCGGAGTCGGAGTGATAGCTTCCATCGGATTGATTGTTGGAGTCGGAGCCGGAGACCCATTCACCTACATGAGCTTGATGTCTTCTTCTTGTGTAGCTCCTTGATGACTTGTCTTTCCTCTCCGAATCCTTGCTTCTCCGAGAGGGTCTTCGTTCATAACGATCATCTCTACTCCTTCTCTCTTTGTGAGGTGACTCATCTCTTGATCTTCTTCTTGGAGATTCTTCTCTTCTCTTGTGGGGAGCCGTACACTCATTTGAGGAGTGTCCGGGTCTTCCACAATTGTAGCAGTTTCGATCACGACTAGAAGATCTCTTTTCATCATATGATCTAGACTTTGAGCTTCTCTCTTTGCCTCTATTCTTGTAGAATTTGTTGAAGTTCTTAACCATTAGGCTTATCTCTTCATTGGAAATTATCTTGTCACTTGAGGTTGTGGGAGCTTCACTTGTAGCTTTGTAAGCACCACTTGACTTGTTGTGAAGCTCTTCCTTATCCTTAAGTGTCATCTCATGAGCAACAATTCTTCCAATGACTTCAGTTGGCTTGAGAGTCTTGTAGTTTGGCATCATTTGGATCAAAGTGCACACGGTGTCATATTTTCCATCCAAAGCTCTGAGAATCTTCTTAATGATGAATCGGTCGGTCATTTCTTCGCTTCCTAAGCCGGCAATCTCATTTGTGATGAGAGCAAGCCTAGAGTACATTTCAGCGACTCCTTCACCATCCTTCATCTTGAACTTGTCAAGTTGACCTTGAAGAATATCTAGCTTTGATTCCTTCACAGACTCGGTACCTTCGTGCATTTCAACCAAAGTATCCCAAATCTCTTTAGCATTCTCAAGACGACTGATTTTGTTGAACTCCTCGGGACACAAGGCATTGAAGAGAATGTCACAAGCTTGAGCATTGTTTTGCAACATCCGCAACTCTTCCGGTGTAGCTTCGCGATCCGGAACTTTTCCTTCCTCGAAGAATTCACCTTGCATACCAACACAAATAATGCCCCATGCGGCTGGGTTATGACCAAGAATATGCATTTTCATTTTATGTTTCCAACTAGCAAAATTTGTACCATCAAAGTAAGGACCTCTACGATAATTACCCTCACTAGACGCCATACTCTCCTAGGTTGTGAAACCAAGCTTATGGAGTCCAATGCAATGGAAACCAATACAATGGAGACCAAAGCTCTGATACCACTTGTAGGATCGAAAGTATGTCTAGAGGGGGGGTGATTAGACTACTTGTAAATATAAAAATTCTGCCTTTTGACAAAGAACAGTTTTTGGTAGATTCACAATTATGATCAAGTCAAGCATCACCCTACACATGCAATTCTAGAGTATAGGCAGCGGAAAGTAAATTGCACATGTAGTAAAGAGAGGTGGAGAAGAGCAAACGCAATTTGGAGACGCGGTGATTTTTCCCGTGGTTCCGATAGGTGGTGCTATCGTACATCCACGTTGATGGAGACTTCAACCCACGGAGGGTAACGGCTGCGCGAGTCCACGAAGGGCTCCACCCACGAAGGGTCCACGAAGAAGCAACCTTGTCTATTCCATCATGGCCTACGCCCACGGAGGGCTAGCCTTACTCGGGGTAGATCTTCACGAAGTAGGCGATCTCCTTGCCCTTACAAACTTCTTGGTTCAACTCCACATCTCGATGACGGAGGCTCCCAAGCGACACCTAACCAATCTAGGAGGCACCACCCTCCAAAAGGTAATAGATGTTGTAGATGATGATGAACTCCTTGCTCTTGTGCTTCAAATGATAATCTCCCCAACACTCAACTCTCCTCACTGATTTGGCTGTGGTGGAAGAAAGGATTGAGTGGAAAGCAACTTGGGAAGGTTAGAAATCAAGTTTCATATGGTAGGAATGGAGCAACTTGACCTCAACACAAGGGTAGGTAGTTCTCTTCTCAGAAAGTGTAAGGTAGGAGTGGTAGTTCTTTCTGATGGCTCTCTCCACGAATGAAGAGGGGGTGGAGGGGTATATATAGCCTCCACACAAAATCCAACCGTTACACACATAATTGAGCAATCTCGGTGAGACCGAAGTGGAAACTCGGTCAGACCGAAAGTTCAAATATAGTGAACGTTGGGGTTTTCGGTGGGACCGAAAATACCATCTCGGTTTGTCCGATTTGAGTCAAAGACAGGAACTTGCCAGTTTCGGTGAGACCGAAATTATCAACTCGGATATTCCGAAATGATGTCAAACGGTTACAGAAGGTTGGCAGCCCATGTTTCGGTGAGACCGAACTCAAACTCGGATTGACCGATTTTTCTAGGGTTTGGCTTATGGCTGAGGTGGTTCATCTCGGTGGGACTGAGTTTGGAAAATCGGTTTGTCCGAGATTACTTATGAGTGTGTATAGTAGTGAAAGTTGCTGATAGTTGAAGGAGATATATCACTAAGCACTTGAGCAACCAGATCATCAACACAACCTCATCCCCTTTTAATAGTATTGGCTTTTCCTATGGACTCAATGTGATCTTGGATCACTAAACCAAAAATGGAGTCTTGAGCTTTTGCCAATGCTTGCCTTAGCATTTTGAGGGGTCCACTTCTTCAGACATTGCCATACCCATATGACTGAACTTCTCTGAAATAATTCTCAAGTAACTATTAGTTCAATGATATATATGTTGTTATTAATTGCCAAAACCACCCGGGGATTAGTTGCACTTTCAAAGTACAAGTCTGAGACCTTTGAAAAGTTCAAGGAATTTCAGAATGAGGTTGAGAATCAACGTGACAGAAAAATAAAGTTCTTGCGATCGGATCGTGGGGGTGAATATTTAAGTCATGAATTTGGCACGCACCTAAGGAACTGTGGAATTGTTTCACAATTGACACCTCCTGGAACACCTCAGCGTAACGGTGTGTCCGAACGTCGAAATCGTACTCTGTTGGACATGGTGCGATCTATGATGTCTCTCACCGACTTACCGCTATCTTTTTGGGGTTATGCTTTAGAGACTTCCGCATTCACTTTAAATAGGGCTCCGACGAAATCCGTTGAGACGACACCGTATGAACTTTGGTTTGGCAAGAAACCTAAGTTGTCGTTTCTGAAAGTTTGGGGTTGCGATGCTTATGTCAAGAAACTTCAACCTGAAAAGCTCGAACCCAAATCGGAAAAATGTGTCTTCATAGGATACCCAAAGGAAACGATTGGGTACACCTTCTACCACAGATCCGAAGGCAAAGTCTTTGTTGCCAAGAATGGATCCTTTCTGGAGAAAGAGTTTCTCTTGAAAGAAGTGAGTGGGAGGAAAGTAGAACTTAATGAGGTGACAGTCACCCCTCCTGAGCCGGAAAGTAGCGCAACGCAGGAAATTGTTCCTGAGGTGCCTGCACCGACAAGGGAGGAAGTTGATGATGATGATCATGAAGAAACAGATCAAGTTACTACTGAACTTGGAAGGTCCACAAGGGCACGTTCCGCACCAGAGTGGTACGGCAACCCTGTCATGGAAATCATGTTGTTAGACAACGGTGAACCTTCGAACTATGAAGAAGCGATGGCGGGCCCAGATTCCAATAAATGGCTTGGAGCCATGAAATCCGAGATAGAATCCATGTATGAAAACAAAGTATGGACTTTGGTGGACTTGCCTAGTGAAAGGCACGCCATAGAAAATAAATGGATATTTAAGAAGAAGACAGACTCGGATGGTAATGTGACCATCTATAAGGTTCGGCTTGTCGCTAAGGGTTATCGACAAGTTCAAGGGATTGACTACGACGAGACTTTCTCTCCCGTAGCGATGCTAAAGTCCGTCTGAATCATGTGAGCAATTGCCGCATTCTATGATTATGAGATATGGCAAATGGACGTCAAAACGACATTCCTTAATGGCTTCCTCAAGGAAGAGCTGTATATGATGCAGCCGGAAGGTTTTGTTGATCCAGAAAATGCTAACAAGGTATGCAAGCTCCAGCGCTCGATCTACGGGCTGGTGCAAGCATCTCGGAGTTGGAATATTCGCTTTAATGATGTGATCAAAGCGTTTGGTTTTATACAGACTTGGGGAGAAGCCTATATCTACAAGAAAGTGAGTGGGAGCTCTGTAGCATTTCTCATATTATATGTGGATGACATATTGCTGATGGGAAATGATATAGAATTCTTGGAAAGTGTAAAGGCCTACTTGAATAAGAGTTTTTCAACGAAGGACCTTGGAGAAGCTGCTTACATATTAGGCATCAAAATCTATAGAGATAGATCAAGACGCCTCATTGGTCTTTCAAAAAGTACATACCTTGACAAGATATTGAAGAAGTTCAATATGGATCAGTCCAAGAAGGGGTTCTTGCCTGTTTTGCAAGGTATGAGATTGAGCAAGGCTCAGTCCCCGACCACGGCAGAAGATAGAGAAAAGATGAATGTCATTCCCTATGCATCGGCCATAGGTTCTATCATGTATGCCATGCTGTGTACCAGACCTGATGTGAACCTTGCCATAAGTTTGGTAGGGAGGTACCAAAGTGATCCCGGTATGGAACACTGGACAGCGGTCAAGAACATCCTAAAGTACCTGAAGAGGACTAAGGATATGTTTCTCGTTTATGGAGGTGACGAAGAGCTCGTCGTAAAGGGTTACGTCGATGCTAGCTTCGACACAGATCTGGATGACTCTAAGTCACAAAACGGATACGTGTATATTTTGAATGGTGGAGCAGTCAGCTGGTGCAGTTGCAAGCAGAGCGTCGTGGCGCATTCTACATGTGAAGCGGAGTACATAGCTGCTTGTGAAGCAGCGCAAGAAGGAGTCTGGATGAAGGAGTTCATCACCGACCTAGGAGTCATTCCAAGCGCGTCAAGCCTGATGACTCTCTTCTGTGAGAACACTGGAGCTATTGCCATTACCAAGGAGCCCAGGTTTCACAAGAAGACCAAGCACATCAAGCGCCGTTTCAACTCCATCCGGAATTATGTTCAAGATGGAGACATAGATATTTGTAAAGTGCATACGGATCTGAATGTTGCAGACCCGTTGACTAAACCTCTTCCACGGGCAAAACATGATCAACACCAGAACACTATGGGTGTTCGATTCATCACAATGTAACTAGATTATTGACTCTAGTGCAAGTGGGAGACTGTTGGAAATATGCCCTAGAGGCAATAATAAAAGTATTATTATTATATTTCCTTGTTCATGATAATTGTCTATTATTCATGCTTGAATTGTATTGTACGGAAACAGCGATACATGTGTGAATATATAGACCACAATGTGTCCCTGGTAAGCCTCTAGTTACCAGCTCGTTAACCAACAGATGGTAATGGTTTCCTGACCATGGACATAGGATGTCAGTGATAACGGGATCACATCATTAGGAGAATGATGTGACGGACAAGACCCAATCCTGAGCCTGGCACGAGATCGTATAGTTCGTAATGCATAAGCTTTCCGGTGTCAAGTATTTATTCCTTAGACCATGAGGTTGTGCAACTCCCGGATGCCGTAGGAATACTTTGGGTGTGCCAAACGTCACAACGTAACTGGGTGGCTATAAAGGTACGCAACGGGTATCTCCGAAAGTGTCTGTTGAGTTGGTACGAACCGAGACTGGGATATTGTCACTCCGTATGACGGAGAGGTACCTCTGGGCCCTCTCGGTAAGACATCATCATAATGACCTCAAGGTGACTAAGGATTTAGTCACGGGATGATGGATTACAGAACGAGTAAAGAGACTTGCCATGACGAGATTGAACAAGGTATCGGGTATTCCGACGATCGAATCTCGGGCAAGTACCGTACCGATAGACAAAGGGAATAATATACGGGATTGAGTGAATACTTGACACAGTGGTTCATCCGATGATATCATCGAGGAAGACGTGGGAACCAACATGGGTATCCAAATCCCGTTGTTGGTTATTGACCGGAGAGTCGTCTCGGTCATGTCTGCGTGTCTCCCGAACCCGTAGGGTCTACACACTTAAGGTTCGGTGACGCTAGGGTTGTAGAGATACATGCACATGGAAACCCGAATGTTGTTCGAAGTCCCGGATGAGATCCCGGACGTCACGAGGAGTTCCGGAATGGTCCGGAGGTAAAGAATGATATATAGGAAGTCCAGTTTCGGCCATCGGGTGAACTCCGGGGGTCACCGGGAGTGTCCCGGGACCACCGGAGGGGTCCCGGGGGTCCACCGGGTGGGGCCACCCATCCCGGTGGGTCCCCTAGGCCGCAAGGGGAAGGGGTCCAGCCCCTGGTGGGCTAGCGCACCCATATGGGCCCCCCTCCATGCGCCTAGGGTTGAAACCCTAGGGGGAGGGGGCGCCCCCTATGCCTTGGGGGGCAAGTTTCCCCCCTTGCCCCCCTGGAGATCTGATCTCCCAGGCCCGGCGCCCCCCTGGCCCCTATATATAGTGGGGGGAGAGGGCAGCCACACTCCAAGCCTCTGGCGCCTCTCCCCCCTCCCGTCACACTTCCTCCTCCTTACGCAGGGCGCCGGCGAAGCCCTGCAGGATTTCCTGTTGCATCCACCACCACGCCGTCGTGCTGCTGGATCTCCGACAACCTCTCCTCCGCCCTTGCTGGATCAAGAAGGAGGAGACGTCGATGTACCGTACGTGTGTTGAAGGCGGAGGTGCCGTTCGTTCGGCGCTGGGATCATCGGTGACGAGGAACGCGAAGAGTACGACTACTTCATCCACGTTCCTACGAACGCTTCCGCACGCGATCTACAAAGGGTATGTAGATGCACTCCATTATGCTCGTTGCTAGATGGCTCCTTCGATTGATCTTGGTGAAGCGTATGAAAATTTTTGAATTCCACTATGTTCCCCAACAATGTAAGCCACTTCGTTGCGGATTGCCCATATGAGAAGAGAGAAGACTTTGGAGGCAAGCTTATCCGGAAGGACAAGTCAAAGTCCTATCCTAACAAGAACAACTTCAACAAGAAGACTCCTCCGAAAGTGTTGGTGGCCCAAGAAGAATATGCTGAGGATGATGATAATGATGAAGATGATGAGACGGTCACTATGGCCGCAATTGCTATTGCTACTACTCCGCACACATCTCTCTTCGACTCGCCTAATGAGAACATCACCGCCAAGTGTCTCATGGCCAAGGCCACCAACAAGGTAACCCCTGACATCAATACCATCATCACTTCTCCCTGATTGATGAATTGTATTGATGAAAGTGAGGGAACTAAGGAGGGAGAGAATGAATTTGAGTTGTTCATGAAAAATCTCGAGGGCAAACCCAAGAAGCATTTTGTTGCTCTCTTGGAACAACTCGGTGAGGCCAACGACATGATCGAGGCTCACGAGGAAACCATTACGAAAATGGAAGGACATAGTCGAGACTATGCCGATGAGATATCAGATCTCTCTAACGCCCTAGAGGAAGAACGTGGTCTTCGTTTGGCTCTTGAGGAGTCACACAACGATGGTCGTGCTAAATTAAAGAAAGATCTTGATCATGTGTTAGTTGTCTCTCGTGTGCTTAATTCCGATAAGGCAAAACTTGTGGTTGACCATGCTAAACTCAAAGAGGAGTTTGACATACTTGACAAGGCTCACAAGGCCTTGAAAGGTATGCATGCTACTCTCAAGGAGTCTCATGATCAACTCCAAGTTTCGCTAACCAAGGAAAAGGCTATCTTTCCTCGCATGGTATTAATTGATAATGCAAATGCTACTAACCCGTGTTGCGAGCATGTGCATCTTGGTGAAGAGAATGCCGAGTTGAAGAAGCAACTTGAGAAAGGCCTTGTGACTTGTATACAAGGTGAGAAGAACCTCAACAACCTTTTGAGCAATCAAAAGGAGGTTGTGGCAAAGGAAGGAATTGGGTTTGTTCCTAAGCCCAAGAAGAAGAAGAATGACAAGACCAAGCAACCACCCCCTCTCCAACAATCTTTTGTGAAAGAAGGAGAGGGCACATCAAAGAAGAAGAAAATGGTGAACAGTGATGGTGTCAAGAAAAACTCCACCATACCATCAAACATGGCCGGTGACTTTAATCCTTCATATGTTTTATGTCGTGCTAGTGATGGTCATGTGTTTGCTAAATTTGTTGGTTCTTCTTATGAGTACATTGAATGGTACATTTGGGTTCCTAAGACCCTTGTTACTAACCTCAAAGGACCCATTACCAAATGGGTACCTAAAACCAAGCATTGATCTCTTGTAGGAGTTTGCTTCCGGTGGGGGATCATGGTTGCTCGATAGCGGAGCCACAAATCATATGACCGGAAGCAAAGACTTGGTGGTGGACGTGCATCTCGGTTCATCTATGGCCACCAACGTCGAATGGGGTGATGCTTCATCTTCTAAGGTATTGGGGCTTGGAAAAGTTGTTGTCTCTCATGATCTCACGATCGAGAAAGTCATGCTTGTTGAGTCCCTTGCATACAATTTACTTTCTGTTCGCCAACATGCACTCATGGGCTTTGCTACATTCTTTGATATTGATACCATGGCCCTCTTGTGGAGCAAGACTCTTAAATTAGCCTATGTTGGGCATGTCGAGAATGGCCTTTATGTGGTTAACTTCTCGAAGCAACCCACTAAGGTCACGACATGCCTAATGGCTAAAGTTGATGTGGGATGGCTTTGGCATCGCCGTTTGGCCCACGTCAATATGAGATCTTTGCAAAGTCTTCTCAAGGGGGACCATGTCCATGGACTAACAAATGTTAGATTTGCCAAAGATCGTGCTTGCAGGGCTTGCATTGAAGGAAAGTTACATGAGACGGCTCACCCTCCCACGACTATCATCTATTCAAAGAGACCCCTAGAGCTCCTCCACATGGACCTCTTTGGGCCTCCATCTTTTGATAGTCTTGGGGGTAGAAAGTATTGCTTGGTGATTGTGGATGATTACTCAAGATACACCTGGGTATACTTCTTCAAGAAGAAGAGTGAGACCCAACAAACTGTCACCAACTTTGCAAATGAAGCTCAACGACAACATGAAGCAAAGATTTTGATGATCAGAAGTGACAACGGCACCGAGTTCAAAAACTACACCTTGGATGAGTTTCTTAGTGATGAGGGGATGAAACATCAATATGCAGCCCCATATACCCCTCAACAAAATGGTGTAGCGTAGAGAAAGAACCAAACTCTGATGGATGCAGCAAGAACCATGATGGCTGAATTCAAATCTCCATACAACTTTTGGGCCGAAGCCATCAACACCGCTTGCCATGCATCAAATCGGCTGTATCTCCGCAAAGGCTTGAACAAAACTCCGTATGAGATCCTTACCGGTAACAAGCCCAATCTCAAGTACTTCCGGGTATTCGGGTGTAAGTGTTTCATTCTCAAGAAAGGTATTCGCTTGTCTAAATTTGAATCTAGAGCTCATGAGGGCATATTTGTTGGTTATGCTACAAACTCTCATGCTTACCGTGCCCTCAACAAGTCCAATGGACTCATTGAGGAGACGGGTAACGTAGAGTTTGATGAAAATAACGGCTCCCAAGTGGAGAAAAGTGGTACTTGTGATGTAGGTGATGAAATTCCTCCACAAGCCATAAGAAGAATGGGTGTTGGATACATCCTACCCATTGAGGAACCCCTTGTGGCTGAAGGAGAAGGACAATGTTCCACTCAAGTGGAACCATCGCCAACCCAAGCCCCACATGCTTCCGAAGAACAAAGTGAAGGCCCTCAACCTGACGAACAAGGCCAAGTGCAAGATCAATCACAAGATGGTGGAGAACCACCAACTGATGCACAAGGCCAAGTTCTGTCCTCCGAGCAAGATCATGATCAAGAGGAAGCTCAAGATCAAGATCTAGCTCCTGACGACGCTCATGATGATCAACTTGTTGGGGAACGTAGTATTTTAAAATTTTCCTACGATCACGCAAGATCTATCTACCAGATGCATAGCAACGAGGGGGAAGAGTGTGTCTACGTACCCTCGCAGACCGGAAACGGAAGCGTCAAGTGACGCGGTTGATGTAGTCGAACTTCTTCGCGATCCAACCGATCAAGCACCGAACGTACGGCACCTCCGCGTTCAGCACACGTTCAGCTTGATGACGTCCCACGAGCTCTTGATCCAGTTGAGCTTCACGGAAGAGTTTCGTCAGCACGACGGCGTGGTGACGGATATGATGTATCTACCGGCGTAGGGCTTCGCCTAAGCACTGCGACGGTATGACCGAGGTGTGTTTCTGTGGAGGGGGGCACCGCACACGGCTAGAACAATTCAACTTGTGTGTCTTTGGGTGCCCCCCTACCCCCGTATATAAAGGAGCAAGGGGAAGGCCGGCCGGCCCTCCTATGGTGCGGCTAGGGAGAAATCCTACTAGGAATAGGATTGCAATCCTATTCCTAGTAGGAGTCCACCAATGAAGGAAAGGGGGGGAAGGAAAGAGAGGGAGAGGGAGAGGGAAAGAGGGGCCGCGCCCCCCTCCCTTAGTCCTATTCGGACTCCTCCTAGGGAGGGGGCGCGCCACCTCCTGGCTGCTGCCCTCTCTCTCCCCTATGGCCCACCAGGGCCCATCATTCCCCCACGGGGTTCCGGTAATCCCCCGGCACTCCGGTAAATTCCAAAACTTTCCAGATCAGTTCCGGTGTCCGAATATAGTCGTCCAATATATCAATCTTTACGTCTCGGACATTCCGAGACTCCTCGTCATGTCCGTGATCTCATCCGGGAATCCGAACTACCTTCGATACATCAAAACTCATAAACTCGTAATACCGATCGTCATCAAACGTTAAGCGTGCGGACCCTACGGGTTCGAGAACTATGTAGACATGGCCGAGACTCATCTCCGGTCAATAACCAATAGCGGAACCTGGATGCTCATATTGGCTCCTACATATTCTACGAAGATCTTTATCGGTCAAACCGCATAACAACATATGTTGTTCCTTTTGTCATCGGTATGTTACTTGCCCGAGATTTGATCGTCGGTATCTCCATACCTAGTTCAATCTCGTTACCGGCAAGTCTCTTTACTCGTTCCGTAATACATCATCTCGTGACTAACTCATTAGTCTTTTGCTTGCAAGGCTTATTATGATGTGCATTACCGAGAGAGCCCAGAGATACCTCTCCGACACTCGGAGTGACAAATCCTAGTCTTGATCTATGCCAACACCACGAATACTTTCGGAGACACCTGTAGAGCATCTTTATGATCACCCAGTTACGTTGTGACGTTTGATAGCACACAAGGTGATCCTACGGTACTCGGGAGTTGCATAATCTCATAGTCATAGGAACATGTATAAGTCATGAAGAAAGCAATAGCAGTAAAACTAAACGCTCATAGAGCTAAGCTAACGGATGGGTCTTGTCCATCACATCATTCTCCTAATGACGTGATCCCGTTGATCAAATGACAACTCATTTCTATGGTTAGGAAACATAACCATCTTTGATCAATGAGCTAGTCTAGTAGAGGCATACTAGGGACACTCTGTTTTGTCTATGTATTCACACATGTACTAAGTTTCCGGTTAATACAATTCTAGCATGAATAATAAACATTTATCATGATATAAGGAAATATAAATAACAACTTTATTATTGCCTCTAGGGCATATTTCCTTCACAACTCAATGCTCCTCAGTTAACTCTTGAAGAGCAATTAGAGCGGCGTGCTGCAAAAGTTGCCTCCAGGCTTGCTTCCAACGAACATCACATCGAGAACATTCTAGGAAGCATAAAAAGGGGGGTAAGCACTCGTAGACAATTAGCAAACTATTGTGCTCATCAAGCTTTTGTCTCTTGTGTTGAACCTCAGAAGGTTTATGAGGCGCTCGAAGACCCTGATTGGCTTAATGCCATGCATGAAGAACTCCATAACTTCGAGCGCAACAAGGTGTGGCCTCTGGTGCCAAGACCAAAGGAGAACCATAATGTCATTGGAACCAAATGGATCTTTAAGAACAAGCAAGATGCTCATGGCATTGTCATCCGCAACAAGGCGCGTCTCGTGGCTCAAGGCTACTCCCAAGTTGAGGGTATCGACTACGGTGAAACCTTTGCCCCTGTTGCTCGTCTTGAATCCATTCGTTTGTTGCTTGCCTATGCTTCCCATCATAACTTTAAAGTGCAACAAATGGATGTGAAAAGTGCATTTCTTAATTGTCCTATTAATGAGTTGGTATATGTTAAACAACCCCTAGGGTTTGAGGATCCTAAGCTCCCCAATCACGTGTACCAACTCGATAAGGCACTCTATGGCCTTAAACAAGCCCCACGTGCGTGGTATGAGCATCTTACCGAGTTGTTACAAGATCGTGGGTTTGAAATTGGGAAAATCGACCCCACTCTTTTTACTAAGAAGGTCAAAGGGGAGTTGTTTGTATGCCAACTATATATTGATGATATTATCTTTGGTTCTCCTAACAAAGCTTCCAATGATGAGTTCGCCGCACTCATGACCACACATTTTGAGATGTCCATGATGGGAGAGTTGAAGTATTTCCTTGGGTTTGAGATCAAACAAAGAAGAGAAGGCATCTTCATCAAACAATCCAAGTACACTCAAGACATGCTCAAGAGGTTCAATCTAAGTGATGTCAAGCCGGCTACTACTCCAATGCCAACCAAATGCCAACTTGACATTGATCCCAATGGTAAAGCGGTGGATCAAAAGGTATATCGCTCTATGGTCGGATCCTTGCTTTACCTTTGTGCATCTAGACCGGATATTATGTTGAGTGTAGGAATTTGTGCATGGTTTCAAGCCTCACCTAAGGAGAGTCACTTTGTGGCTGTCAAGCGAATCTTTCGATATTTGGCTCATACCCCAAACTTTGGCTTATGGTACCCGAGAGGAGCAAACTTCAACCTTGTAGGTTTCTCTGATTCTGACTGGGCGGGAGACAAAGTGGATAGGAAGTCCACTTCGGGAGGGTGCCAATTTCTTGGTTGCTCTCTTGTTAGTTGGTCTTCCAAAAAGCAAAGTTGTGTGTCTCTCTCGTCCACCGAAGCAGAGTATGTGGCTGCTGGCAGTTGTTGTGCTCAACTATTATGGATGAGGCAAACTTTAAAGGATTACGGTGTCACTTGTGACAAAGTGCCTCTTTGGTGTGACAATGAAAGTGCCATCAAGATTTCTCTCAACCCGGTGCAACACTTCAAGACGAAGCATATAGAGATTCGGTATCACTTCATCCGGGATCACATAAGGCAAGGAGAGATCGAGCTTCACTACGTCAACACTCATAATAACCTTGCAGATATCTTCACGAAGCAATTGGATGAAGCAAGATTTCGCGAGTTAAGGCATGAGCTAAATATCATCGATTTGAGCAATGTGGCTTGAGTCTTTGCACACACTCCTCACTCACTATAGTTATCTTGTTTAGATGTAGGCATGGACATAGGGGGAGTACGGTTCTCTCAATGAACCTTTCCTCCCCCATTATGCATAAATTGATCATGTCTTTATCATTTGCCATACATAGTTGGTTTAAGTGCTTCAAGACGAGTATTGGTCATGGGCCCAAGGATAGTTCTTTGCGGTGCCATACCAACGAACTCAAACATAGGTGGCCTCGGCCACCGCCCTCCTCTGTGGAGTTGCGTTATTTGCCTCGCTTGTGCGTCCTTTTGTTTTTCCTCTTTTCTTTGCTAAAAGCCTCGTGTCGAAACGTGCTTGTTCTTGGAGAAGTGGTACTACCGTGCAAGGTTACGGTACTACCGCAAGTCCAGCATGGCAGTATTTATTTACTGCCGCTGGTAGAGCGGTACTACCGCTTGGCATGCGGTACTTCTGCCCAAGCGGTACTACCGCGATGACCGCAGTACTACCGCACATATTCGCACGGGTGGGGGTTATAAGCGGGCAGGGGAAGTTCCAACTCCCCCATACCCATTCACTCCTAACCCCCACGCCGTCCCTCTCTCTCCCTCTCAAGAACGCCGCCGGAGGACCTCGCCGGATCTCCTCTCTCGGCCACTCTCCTCGCATTCCGACCGGTGGGATCGCTCCCCACCTCGCCCTCTTGCCATGGATGAAGGTTTCTCCCCTTTTACCCTCTTCTTGTTGCCTTGTTGTTGTTTTAGGGTTAGGGGAGATGCTTAGTGTTCTTGCGTTCTTCGTGTTCTTATCCATGGAAGATTAGGATGTAGGAGAGTGGTCTTGCTCTAGAAATGCTAGTATGTATGTTGCTACCAAGTTACTATGATCAGCCGTAGTACCGTTGCTCGATCTACGCGGTCTTCTCCAGATCAGTTCTTTTCAGATCTGATCCGAGCGGTACTACCGCTGGAGAACCGCGGTACTACCGCCCGATCTGGTCCAGATCCATTCGTTAGATCTGTTCCAGGGTGGTACTACCGATGTCCTCCGCGGTACTACCGCTCCGGAGCGGAAGTAAAATTTTAGTACTGCATACCGAGCGGTACTACCGCAACCCCGACGCGGTACTACCGCTCTGTAAGCAGTACTAGTTTTTTACTTCCGTTTCTGATCACGGAAGTAAATTTTTACTACCGCAGAGTGTGCGGCACTACCGCGCCCATCAAGCGGTACTACTGCTCACTCAGCGGTACTAATTTTTTACTTCCGCATCAGTCAGGCAGTACTACCGCTTGTGTCATAGTACCTTCATAGCACGCACATATTCCCCTTTCTACTCGTTTCTTGTGCTTTTTGAGGCTTTTGCATTGATTCTCTTTGTGCTTTCGTCGTGTTCTTATGTTTGTGTTTTAGGTGGTGACTCCGGTTTCGATGCTCGTCGTACCAATCCCGTCCGCGACACCGGGTCCAAGCGTCTGCGCAACCCCAGTGATGTGCCAGAGGGCTCCAATCCCCAGCGCAAGTTCAAGACCGCCGCCAACAAGCAAAAGGAATCCTCGATGACTATGGAAGAAATGCCAGCTAATGAGTTCATGGCACGGAGGAAGCACAACCCTTATGGAGAACCCCGTGCTCAGTTTCATGGAGATGAGCTTTTCTGGACTAAGCAGCAGTATCGCATCTACACAGAGGTGCTCAAGAGCAAGACCAACCTGTACGTGGATGCTCACTGGGTGGACGTGGCCCACATGCGGAGGGACCCCAACCGGGCCTAATTTGTCGAGGCTCTGGATCTGGTCGAGCAATTTGGACTTGAGCACGTGATGACCTTTCAGCATGATTTTGATCCAGAGATCATTGCTCAGTTCTATGCGTCAGTCCACTTCCACACCAAGGATGATCGCCCAATGACTTGGATGACCAATGGTCACAAGATGACTTCATCTTGGAAGGATTTCATGGATCTTTTACAGATTCCTGACGAGGGACTCCACAACCCAGTTGGAGCTCGGCCTCATGCCAATGCAGAATCTGCCAACAAAGACAAGCTGCTACCATTCTATGTGGAGAAGACTCTTGCAAGTGGCAAGAAGACATGGGTGTTGAACCCATTTTTGGACATCATGTATCGGATCTTTCGCAACACTCTGTTTCCTCGCGTTGGAGACAAGGACAAGGTCCATGCTTACCTGGTTGACATGTTGCTGATGTGTGAAGCGGCTCGCACGGCGCAATCTCCACCACTTGACATATCCCATATCATGTGGTGTGAGCTCCGCTTTGCGATCTACACTCGCAAGGTACCCATCTATGCTCCATTCTTGTTTCTGCTGATATCCAAGACTTGGGAGAAGCTGTACCCTGATGAGGAGTTTGAGGCCAACTGTATCCGTCACGATCCCATTCGTCTTCGCATCAAGACTAGATGGGCCAACACTACCACTCGTGCGCAAGCTGCTGCGGCTCAGATGGGCACTGATGAGGAGCCTGTGGAGGAGGCTGATGAGGAAGGCCCTGGAAGATTTGCTCCTTCCTCCTCAGAGCCTTCTTGGGCTAAAAAGCTAAAGAAGAAGATGAAGGCACTTTTCTGCATGCAAGCTCAAGGTCAGTACAGGGCTCATGTCACTGACAAGAAGACTCGCGAGCGTGACAAGAAGCTCTTGGCGGTCTATGGAGAGGATGTGTCTAACGGGTCTGAGGACAACATCACCCCTGAGGCAGCTTGGATGGCCCGTCAGGGGTACAAGTGGTCAGAGTCTAACGAGGAGCATCAGGAGGAGCAGCAGGAGTCCGATGGCGAGTACGATGACTGAGTTCCTCCACCGGGGCTGCCACCCTTCTTTGTGTCCTCTTTTCCCTTTGTGGTGTCTCGATGCCAAAGGGGGAGAGAGTGATTTGCGTCTTGTGCCGTTTGTTTCTTTTCGTTGGTCGAACTCGGTTTATTTGCGTGCTTTTGTGTCGTGTGCGTGAGACTATCGTATGGTGTAAGACATATGCTTCTCTATCGTTAAACTCTTAGTTATGTCTTTATTTATATATTGTGAGCAGTTAGTTTACTTTCCCTTGTTTATGTGCTCAGTTTTATATAAGGAGTATATTATGTGTAGAATATAGGGGGAGCACTGAACCTAGTATGTGTGTTGTGCAGTCCAAAGCACACTCTTATGTAGGCACACATCCAGGGGGAGCTCACCTATATTCTAGTGTTTAGAATTGCAGACTCTCTTATTTTATCCCTGTGCAAATCCCGTATTGTCATCAATCCACCAAAAAGGGGGAGATTGTAAGGGCATATTTCTCCCTAAGTAGTTTTGGTGATTGATGACAATGCATTTGCGGACTAATCGTGTGCTTTAAGCTCCTACAGATTTATCTCACCTAGGCACAAAATGATTGCTTACCCCTCGTATTCGATGGAAGACGGTGTTTCCTTTTTGCTCCCTGTTGGTGGCTTTGAGTAATAGGAAAGCCGTACTATTAAGAGGGGGTCCGTTTCGGAAAGGTTAGGGTGGAATCAACACGTACACATCTTACTCTCACACCACCTTTCCCTTGCTTCTCTGGAGTTCCAACCGTTTATTATCGTATATGCAAACCATGACTTCTTAACTAAAACATCTGCCTGGCAAGCGGTAGTACCACTCCATAAGCGGTAGTACCGCACAGCCACACGGTAGTACCGCCTGAAGACACGGTAGTACCGCACCAGCGGTAGTACCGCGGCTCCAGAACGATAGTACCGTGTATCTGGCCCGGCACTGTACTAAGTGTGGAAGTAGGTGCGGAAGTAATTTTTTACTTCCGCATCCTATGCGGTAGTACCGCTTATTCCAAGCGGTAGTACCGCGTCGTGTTTTGCTACTACCGTATTTCTACGGATGTAGCCACAGATGTAATTTATTTCATCCGTGGTTGTAATCTTCTCGCTAGTTTTTGCCTAGCGGTAGTACCGCTCAGCAAGCGGTAGTACCGCAACTTACGTGCGGTACTACCGCTCTCTGCGGGCAGAAAACGTGCATAACGGTTGGATTAGCACTTCCACTATATATAGGGGGTCTTCTTCTCCAAGAAGACTCACCTCTTCCCCCACATACTCCATTGTTGCTCCAAAGCTCCATTTCCGCCCGATCTCTCTCCCTAGCCAATCAAACTTGTTGATTTGCTCGGGATTGCTTGAGAAGGCATCGATCTACACTTCCACCAAGAGATATTTGATTCCCCCCACTAATCCCTTGCGGATCTTGTTACTCTTGGGTGTTTGAGCACCCTAGACGGTTGAGGTCACCTCGAAGCCATATTCCATTGTGGTGAAGCTTCATGGTTTTGTTGGGAGCCTCCAAGTTGTGGAGATAGCCCCAACCTTGTTTGTAAAGGTTCGGTTGCCGCCTTCAAGGGCACCACTAGTGGAATCACGGCACCTTGCATCGTGTGAGGGCGTGAGGAGAATACGGTGGCCCTAGTGGCTTCTTGGGGAGCATTGTGCCTCCACACCACTCCAACGGAGACGTACTTCCCCTCAAAGGGAAGGAACTTCGGCAACACATCCTCATCTCCACCGGTTCCTCTTGTGGTTATTTCTTACCTTTACTTGTGCAAGCATTACTTGTTTAACTCCTATAGCTTGCTTGGGTTGTTGTTATCCTTCTTTCCTTTAGTTGTCATCTTAGTAGAATATCTAGACAACTTACTTTGACGCTTAATTTAAAGTGGTTAAGAAAAGCTAAAAATTGTTAGTTGCCTATTCACCCCCCCCCCCTCTAGTCAACCATATCGATCCTTTCAATGATGCACCCGAATCAAACAACACTTTTGCAGGAATAGAGTTAACTGGAAGGTTACCAAGTATCACATCTGAAGAATTCTCTGCTTGAGCTGCATTCATCAGATTCACTCTTGCTGCCTTTGGATTGTGCTTGACAATAGCAGTGCTGACAGGTGGAGGAGGTGGAAGGCGCCTTGGGTTGGGGCACTTGTTAGCATAATGACCCTTCTGAGTGCACTTGTTGCACACCGCTTCTGAGAGAGGACGGTGATAAGGAGCACTTGACTTGGAAGTTTGAAAATGATTCTTTGACTGGTTGCTTGGGTTGGGTGGGTGCGAGAAAGCACGGCCACCAGAGTTCTTGTTGTTGTTGTAGGGAGCTCGAATCACTGGAGGAGGTGGAAGCCAAAACTTATGTTGCTTTGCGACCACTTGAGAAGAAGAGGAGGAGTGAACAGCGTCTCTGATCCTCTTTTGGAAGCTTCCATCTTGAGCTGGGCTGCCTCTTGCTTAAGTGCCATGTTATAGAATTGATCAAACTCATCAGGCTCGAACAAGGTGAGAGCAAGTTGGAGTTCATCCTTCTGACCACCACGAAACTGGTAGATCTTGCTCATGGCATCTGGGATGTCTTGCTTGGCATAGCGGGCAAGGTTCTGGAACTTGACATTATAATTGTAGACAGACATTGAGCCTTGCTTCAGGTTGCGGAATTGCTCACGCATACCCTCAATGACACTTGTTGGAATGTGGTGAGAACGAAAGTCCTTGCAGAAGTCATCCCAGGAGATTACACGCCCTGCTTTGGAGTCTTTGTACTGCTGCCACCAATCAGCGGCTTGGTCTTTGAGTTGGAAGGCGGCAAACTTCACATAGTCCTCGGGCCTGACGTTACTGCACTCAAAATGCTTCTTGATATCTGATATCCAGTCTTCAGCATCTAGAGGGTCCACGCAGTAACTGAATGCCTTTGGTTGATTTGCCCAGAACTGGTTGAGCGTAGCAAAATGAGGTTGGTTGAAAAAATTGCCTTGGTTCCCATGAGCACCCTGATTTGCTTGATTTGCTTGAATGTACTGCATCATTTGCATAAGCATTTGGGTGTTCTGGTTCGTCGCTTGCATAATTGCTCTCCAGGCCTCAGACGGAGGAGGAGGTGAAGGAGGACGATCAGGAACCTCTTCACCCTCTGGGTTAGCGTTGGGAACCCTTTTAGGAGCCATCCTGAAAGAGATGACTACTATTAGCAATTGATTGAAAAAATATATAAGCTGAATCAACGGCTAGAAATTGCAACATAGTCTTCACAAGAATCATTCGAACAAGAGGAACGAATGAAATTCCCGGTTTAATAGTAACAACAATCTTCACGAGAAGCCACTTGGGGGACAAAAGTTAAATAAAACAACAAGGAACGGATAGAACAAATACAAGATAGAAGCTTCGTTCGACATATTCGTGCTGAAAGCTTATGGAACGTGTTACAAAATGGTTTTGCAATCCCCGGATCAGCATAGCCAAGGACCCTTTAAGATGCAACTCCCGATCGGAATAACGGCCATAAAACTAATTCACTCAATGTAGAACCCCGAACTCCATATCCTGCATTCGTTGGAAGAATGCCTATGAGCTACTAGAGGAACCCACCTATTAATTTCCGAAAGTTTCCAGTTATGCAATCAGGTGTTGGGGATACAGGGGAAGCATCGCGCACTCAACTCTAATCCTACATCCAGCTGTATCCATCCTTCAACACATAACCAGTTATTTCCGGAAACCGTCTACCTCGGACCTTCGAAACGCATCTACTATACAAGTTATGGCAATACTCCCGAACTACCTCCCCAGTACTGGGTGATGTCGGGGTTATCTTGCCACTAACCGCATAGGAGAGTTTTCGATGTCGGCCGTCTTAAGTATTCCAGAACTGCCGCGATATATTTGTGACGACAACACCTCGGAGCTCAACTCCTCGGGACACTGCCACAACCCCTAAATGACAGGAGGCATCGAGAACAATGTTCTCATCACAAAGACATCGGAACAATCCAAACAATACTCGCGAGATTCCTAAAACATTTGGTGAAATTTTGAGAGTAGAAGAGGCAAGAGTAATCGTCAGGAGTCCTCACCAGAGTGAAAAGAGATGAGGAGCAAAAGAAATCCTACTCTCCGATATATATAGGACTCAATACATTTTTAGTGTGTGCCTAGACTCAACCGTCAACGATTCGATCAATCAGTGGGGCTTCTAGGTCGGAGAAGGCTCTAATACCAACTTGTAATGCCCAGGATGGGACTATACCTCCTACGTGTCGAGGCACGACTTAAATGTATAAGCCCATTCTGGAATGACCTCAAGTTCGGTATCTTTGCACATCTCATGTAGAAATAGGGATGAAAAGGAAAAGAGATAGTTGGCTTACACTCGCCACGCAAATTCATTACATAGCCAAACATCATTCAAATAACATCACAACCCGTCTACGGGTGAAGATCCAAATGAAAGATACCAAACATACATAAAGCCACAGGTTCGAATCGCCCCTAGTAGAAACCACTACTGATCATCGGGATAGTGCACATAGTATCGGCTACGTTCCTCATCGTACTCCCAGTATAGCTCTGTGCCGTCACCTGAGTAGCTCACCATGGTACCTGCATCTGGTGTGGTGTAGAATCTGTGAGCCACGGAGGACTCAGCAATCCCGTTCCCGGGTAACAGAACTATCTAAGCCTTGGGTGTGGAACAAGGCTGAAGAAAGAATAAAAGGTTGCAGCTGCACTAGCACTAGCTTACGTGATAAGAGCGAGAAGAGAAGTGCCACGAGCGACAAGGTGATCACGAAGTGATCCTATCTAAGCACGACAAACATAACCCCACCGTGTTCACTTCCCAAACCCCTTTTCGGAAAATGACCGTCACGGTACTCACGCTGGTAGTGTGTTCTGAACATGGTGTCAAGTTTTCTACAACTGGATATTAACAAATTCCCATCTGCCACATAACCGCGGGCACGGCTTTCGAAAGTTCAAACCCTGCAGGGGTGTTCCAACTTGGCCCATTACAAGCCCACGATCCGTGGAGTCGCAACTCCAAGGTGGGAAGGCCCGAGTATCCTCAGAATCCCGTGCTCAAGATACTCCGACTAAGGTAAGGCTAATCTAGCAAATCCTCCCGGCGTGCCGACACCCTGACAGTAGCCGCGCGTATCTAGTCTCAGGCCACGACCGGATGGGCGATTCTACAGGTTTTTAACAGCCCTTGAGTTTCCTCGAGGTGGCCCCGCAGACTCCCCAGTTTGGACCAACACTCATGTGGAGCACTGGCCCGGGGTTGTTGATTAAGAAGAGGGTTAATTACTCCCTATGCAAGTTTTTAGTTGTTTAGGCAAATGGAGTATCAATGTTGGGACTTGCTGGAAAAGACTTAGCGCTAAGCGGTTTATTGAGGGGGTCCCATAACCCCAACCGTGTGAGGAACGCATAATCAAGGAACATAACACTGGTTTATACGGTTCCTAGGGCGGCATGAGTGGAACAAAACACCGAGCAAGAGGCTCAGCCTTCCACCCATTACCAATATATAGATGATTTAGTTAATAGTTTATATAGTGTGATATCCCAACAAGCTTTAACATGAAGCAAAAATCTTCAAATCTTCTCCTGCAACTAGCAATGCTATAAGAGGGGCTGAGCGAAGCCTACGTAGCCAATCAAAGGTTTGCATAGGTTGGGTGGTTAGACAGATTCATGGTTACAATAGGAGGCTGACAGACAAACATGGGCATCGAGGCAATAAGCTAAAGAGCGAGACTTCTAGCAATAGGCAAAGATAGTAATGATATCTGGGTCAGGTCATCTTGCATGTCGAGTCGTCGATGGGATCGTAAGAGGGCTCCTCGTTCTCAACCTCGGTAGTAACCTCGTTCTCGTACTCGGTCTCGGCTTCCGGCTCTACTCAACACAAGAACACACGAGGCACGCAATCAAACAAGGTGCAATGCGCAAACTACAGGATGCATGGCTGATGCACTAAGGAAGCACTGCAGGTGCACTTAGGATGCACAACCTGACAACATAGGAAGCACAGAGAAACAGCACAAGAAACATGACAATATGCTCAAGCAAGTAGGATGCAAGACAAGTCTATTTAGGAAGCAAAACATGGCAGGGTAGGAAGCACAGAGAAACAACAAAAGAAACAGCAGGTTTAAATGAGGTAAGCCCTCATGTGCATAGTTTGAAATTAGTCCAGATCTGATCAAACCTTAAGTTAAAGTTGATAAACATCAAGTTAACATGCACCATGACAATCTACACGAAATTCTAGTCAAGTTTCATATAAAGTTTGTTTAAAACGGAGCTACGGTCTAGAAGATATGATCAAAACAAGATAAGCATGGGAACGGTGCAAAATGCACCCAAACAACACGAAAACATACTCCAAACATGTTAACAAGATGATATTATGAATCTACATGCAAAACCACACAAGTTTCATATAGGACTTGCTCAAATCGGAGCAACGGACTAAAAGATACACCTGAAACAAGAAACAATGCAAAGCTGAAATTAACAGCCACATAGCAACTTCGGAGCAAGAAATATATACTCTACAGCACTCAAACATGGTGACAAGAAGCATGGACATGAAGTAGACATATCCTACAGCAAACAACTCCATTGGAGCATCTCCATAGGAGGCATGGATCAATAGCAACAAGCTACAACATTTTGATCATGACAATAAAAACCTGACAGCAATATTTTATAGCAACTTGAGAGCAAGAATTAAATATGCTACAGCAACCCAAATGAGCATGTGAGGGCATGGATGGATAGACAACAACATATACAACAAGGAATGATCAATGGCCACCCCAAAACTCACAAGGATTTGCCTAGGACAACAAGCAAACATAGCATCAGGATATTACAGATTCCAGACTTAGTAAAATTTCACTAAGTGTTAAAACATCAATATTATCATGACATGTTTGTGAGCATGTTTAAGTCACCACAAAATATATCATGGCAAGTGGTTTGCACCACAGCAAAGAACACATGATGGGGAATCTAAAACATATGAGCATGCCACATGGGGACAAACACATCAATAGCAACGAGCTCCTCAACTAGGCATCTCGTAACAAGTTACAAAACCTAACAGCCACATGCACTTTTGCAACAGAGATAAACATGGAAATATGAACTCTAACATGCACCCTATAGCAACCAACATGTAGAGCATCTCATGAAGAACATTTGGACATATCATTTGCTTCATTTGGATGAACATGCACCAAGTTATCACATCTCAAACATGGCATGAAAACAACTAATAGCAGCAGTTTATATCATGTAGCACCCTTGTCATGAAGATTAAGACATCTAGATGGACTCAAACATGCATGACACAATGGAACAAAACATAGTACACATCACCACGATCATTTTGACATATCATACGCACAAATCGGACAAGCACAGTAAAAGTTATCATCGTCACAAAAATGCATCAGACAATGAAAATAACTAAAAGACTTAGCCAAAAGACAAGGTCAACCTCACTGGAGTCAACGCGGGTCGGGTTCGGGTCAAACGGGTCCGCGGGCGAAGCGGGTCAACGGGTCAACAGGCGCCGGGTCGCGGGTCCGCGGGCGCGCCCGTTAGGGTTTCCGCGAATCGGGCGATCGGCATCCGATCTGGATCGATCCCGTGCTCGACGAGGGCGGCCACCTCGATCGAGATCGGCGGCAGCTTGCTCCTCCGGCCGGCGACGGCGCCGGAGGACGACGGGCGGCAGCTTGCTCCTCCGGCCGGCGACGGCACCGGAGGACGACGGGCGGCGGCCGGCGGGGGCTGGGGCCGGCCGGATTCGGTGGGGATGCGCGGCGGGGGCCCGGCGGCCGGTGGCGGAGCACTGCGGTGAGATCCGCGGGCGACGGCGGACGGCGCGGCCGGAGTCGGCGAGCGCGACGGCCGGCGGCGGCCAGAAGCGGGGCGGCGGCGGCGCGGCGTACGGGAGCCGAGGCGCGGAGGGCGGACGGGCCCGGAGGGCGCCGGCGGCGGGCCCTCCTCGGGCCTCGCGGGCCCGGACGGCGGTGGGGAAGCTGGATCTGTGCGGAGGCGGATTTGTCCGGCCCGGGTCGGATACGTCCGCCCGGCGCGGATTTCGAGGCGGGGCTGGAGCTAGGAGGAGGCTAGGGTTTTGGACGAAAATGGCAAGGGGGGCGTTTTTATAGGCACAAGGAGCTAGGAGACTCCAAATGGAGAGCGGTTTTCGGCCACGCGATCACAATTCAACGACCGAGATGATGGGAAGGGTTGTGCTGGGTTGGTGGGCTGTTGTGGAGGGGGTCTTGGGCCTCAAAGAGGAGGTACTTTTAACCAAGTAGGTTAACCGTTGGAGTACCAAACAAACTCCAAACGCGACGAAAATTGACAGGCGGGCTACACGTATCAAAACAACATCGCACGACAAGTCTCATGCCATTCCGGAAACGTTACACGGCCAAACATGAAAGAAGGACTCGGGGATGCCACGGGCACGTGTGAGAGCGTCGGAACTCGAAACGGACAACGGGAAGAGACGAGTGGGACCGGATGCGAACGACAACACAAATGCAATGCAATGCACATGACAACATGACATGGATGAAATGCACACACGCACATGACAAAACGACGAAACCCGAAAAGAAGAAGAACCCGGAATGGAATTGATGAAGCCAAAGTTATATATTGCCATATAGGGAAAGTGTTACATCCGGGGCATTACATCGATGCCGGAAACTACTTCTAGTTGAAGTTGCAGATCACGAAGTTGGTGTCGGGAAGAACAAGGCATCCTCTACTTCGGTAAATGCTGCTCGCTTTCTTCTCCTTCTTTGGGATCAATGGAACCATTGGCTTTTGCACATGATTGTGGTTCACGAGGATGATTTACTTGTCTGTAAAGACGGATTAGATTGTAGAGCACACCAAATATACAAAGCATAGAATATATTCTCTAATGAGTCATGACCAAGAGGGTAATAAATTCATAGTACTGAACATGTTCTCTTCGGGTTAATATCAGATTCCTATATGGATCACTATTGCACCTTGGTGTCAAGTGGTAGAAGTAGCAACGATATACAAGACGATGTGCTAGGAGTATTGGGGATGATGGCAATGGCTAGCCTAGCGGGGCTGGTTGATGCACTGAAAGACAAGATACCCATAACATATGTAACTGCACCTCGGTCTCACTCTCATCCATGGCAAACACAACAAAGGACGTCACTGACGGCGGGACACGACGGTATGGCGGCTTCTTGTCAATGGCCGCGCCGGAGGACCTAATCGCCGGCGTGGTTCATGCATGGTCGGCACTCCCGATGGAATTCAACTTCGCGGCAAGCTAACTACTCCCTCCGTTCCTAAATATAAGTCTTTTTAGACATTTTAAATGGACTACAACATACGGATGTATGTATACATATTTTAGAGCGTAGATTCACTCATTTGGTTTCGTATGTAGTCATTTGTTGAAATCTCTATAAAGACTTATATTTGGGAACGGAGGGAGTACAAAATAAGAGGCAATGTTTTTATGTCGATTAATCGACGGAATTCAACCGTAACATCTTCAGTTTAATAAAATACTCTCTCCGGCGATGACATTTTGACGGTGACCGCCATGAACGAGGAGTCATCTTGGCGCGCACTCAATGTCGATGAGTTGATTTGGCCACCGGCAACGACGTCATGCCGTGCGACCGTCATAAACAAGGAGTTCTTCCATGCAGCGATGCCGGCAACGAGGTTCTCCGACGCAGGCACAAAAGAGAAGTCGCCACACGTGCATAGCATCGTGTAGCGCGGCTGCCCGTGATGAGATCTCATAATTTTTTTTCCTAGCAGCGATATGTTAGAGGCCATGATGTTCAGGGAGAGAATGCGGCAGTTTCTTAACCAGCATGTAGCACTTTATCGGTTTCCATGGATGGTAGTAGATAAAGTGCTACATGCAGGTTTTCAGGCAATAAATCTGATTGGGCGGGGGGCGTGTGGTTTTAAGAAGGTATATAAGGGATCGATTTCTGTCATTAAATAACTTAGGAATCAACGTATCAGATTAATTAGGCATGTACAATGGTTGCTAAGATAGTCTTATCTTAAGTTTTGCATGTAAATTAGAGATGACAAAAAAACAAGTCTACAATGGGTCATCTCTTAGCCTTATCTTCAATAATTAGTTATTCCTAAAAACATGGTGAGACAAATTGTGCTAAGCTATCATCTCTTGTCTTTGCTTAAATAAGCTAAGACAAGCCTTCTCTTATGATTTCTCTCTCCTCCACCTCATCATTTATCTTACGTGGCATCCTTAAGCTAGAACCATTGTACATGCCCTTAGAAATCTTCCATGCAATTAAGTATGCACACGTGCCTTGGTCCTCCCGGTACACCAACCCTATAATATGGGGATCTATTTCCTTGAAACAATTGGGTAAATTGATTGGAAAAAAAATCGGTGGGGCGGGCTGTTATCGTAGGGAGGGGTGGGGACTTCGTTCGATTGATGGGTGGGGGACGAACAAACGACGTATGAAGTTGCCCATTAGGAGTAGAGATCAGGCTGGTGTTTTGTAAGTAATCAGACTAATTATTGTTATGATTTCTGGATTTGATTTCTATCCCAGGTTGATGCTATGAGGGTGGGACGAACCAACGAAAGGGATGCGAACGATCGCTGACTCCTCCTTTAGAAGTAGAGAGAATAGAAGCTCAGTAAATGGGATTTTTTCCTTAAAGTCCATTTTTTGTTTCCTTATAACACGTTATTTGTTTCCTAAAGCAAATAGCATTGATGAGATAGATCAATTGATTGGGTAAGTTAGGAAAGTTAGATCTGTGACTTTTTATACGGTAGGAAAGTGTTTGTTCACAATGAAATAGTGGAGAAAAAATAAACCGATGAGTGATGGAAGGGAGATGAAAAAAACCCAGCAAAATAAATTGTGAATGCTATTCATCAACTCAGACATCAGGAGTAGAAATTGATAGACTAGATCAGATCGGCCCTCTCCCTTTCTATATACTTATGCTATAACAATTCATTTTTTTGTTGATGTTGTGTGGCTGATCCAAACTTTCCTATGAGCCACCAAAACTGATTCGCTTTCTCCTCCTCTTCTTTTTTTTCAGACAGAAAAAACGCCCAGCCTTGACCGAATATTTCTCTTTCCTTTTTATCTCCTACTATAGAACGTGAGGATCCACGTTGGATGCTCCGTTTTTAGACAAAACCTGCCAACAAAATCTGAATCTTGCAGGCTTGACTTTCCTACTAGTATTTCTTTTAGCCGTGGAGCTTCCAAACTCTTCCTTATCTCCACAAAACAGGGACTTGCCAAACAGAGCAGCACTTTCCAAGTACTACCAAGAAAAGGTGATCGCTCTTTCCTTGTAAACACAAACCGAAAAAGCACCCCTTTTTTTACTTTCCTTGTTTACCACGAAAAATCTTGGAATTATTAGAACAAATCAGTACTTGCCTTCTTTAATTTTTTTACTTCTTTCCAAACAAACAGCAGATCTTTCCTATTTCGTGATTGGCTTTTCTTATTCTCTCACGAGAACACTCCGAAAACATGAGTAGAAAACTGATGATGATTTTTTTAGATGTTGTATTGGCAACGACCAATAAAATAAATCTCTCTCTCTCTCTCTTCAATTATTTCTCTTTTTTCTTCTTCAATATGAAGCAAAACAGATCTGCACTTTTCTTTACTCTCTTCAAACACCAAACTTGCCACACAAGGACACGTCCCCAAGAACAACTAGTACTGAACTAGTTTGGTTTCTGCTCCTTTGTCTTTCTGCTATGTGATGTACAGAAGTGATGGCGGCAAAACAACTGATGGATGGCAGCGACGACGACAAAATATAATAGAGGCAAAAGATGACAACGAAGTGGATGATGGTGTGAGCGAACATGACGTGAACAAAACGTGTCTAGAAGTCGAAACTCTAAAAGACATGACCTAAAACCAGCAACTCGACATGATGATACAACCGATAATTGAACAATGCAAAAATGAAAAGAAAATTGCAAAGGCTCAGACTGGCTTGGACAAAGGATGAACATATCTAACTATTTTTGATGGCTTTTTCCTGGACAATAGATAAGTAAATAGATTGGAGGAATAAGTGGAAATTCTAACCGAGCAACCTAAAAACTGATACCACTTGATAGAGGCGAAGGTGTCCTAATGTTTCGACGAGATAGGGATCGTTTTATGTGGGAGTCAACTCTGACGATCCGACTACGAACGGGCGAGACGCCACACCTTAGCAATCACTAAACCAACTTCCAAGGGTTAGTGACCACGCCGGAGCACGATCAACCTGACCACGAGGGTCTATTTCCTAACGAAGAATAAGAAAGAAACTAAGATTGCAATTTGTATATTACGAATATAAGAGGAAATCTTTATTGATGAAAGTGGAGTTGTGTGATGTCTTGGTCTGATCATTGAACACAAACAAAGTGCACGAAGTGGCAGCTATGGCAAACTTTTAATATAAACAAAACCCAAGTCTAAACGGTGCCCTAAGGGATGTATTTATAGGGAAAAGAGAGGGAATTCCGTCCACCCATGGCAAGGTGATGCTGGACTAACCCGATCTAGGCCAATATTTCACGATTGGAGGTGATTCCCATGAAGAACACGAAGAACACGAGGGGTAAAACGCAAGGGAAACGAGAGGAAACACACATATTAACAAAAAACAATCACACATGTGCTCGATCTGAATGCACATAGAGATCGCAGGTCCAAATCCAACAAAGGACGGTACAAATGGTAGCCAGTTCATCTCCGTGAGGAGGCCTTGAATTCACGAGGAATCTTCCCGTGAGGGGTCTTGAATCCAAGGGTGGATCTTCTACATAGATGTCGCGGTCTCTCGGTGGAGTAGAACCACATGGATGAGCAAAGCTCTATCTCGAAAATGAACTAAACCAATGCTAACCCTAACTAGGAGGAGGAGGAGGTCTATATATAATGCTAGTGTAAGTTGGGGCGAAGGGGTACATGGGCTTTCGGCCCGGTTACACTACACGCAGTCAGGAGGGGCCAGATGTCCAGGCGTCAGGCCAGATGTGCGGGCGATCGAGGAGGGGCTGGATGTCCGGGGCTTGAGGGCCGGATGTCTGGACTAGCTTCGGTGACATTCTGTGATGGAGGCCGGATTTCCGGGTTGGGGCCGGATGTCCGGCCGCTCATGACTGGCCGGATGTCCGGGCCTTGTGCTAGATGTTTGCGCCCTGTAGTTCATCGGTTGCGATGTTGCTGCTGACACCTTCGTGGCCCGTATGTCCGGTGTTGGAGCCGGATGTCCGGGTGCTGGGAGTTGTCCTCGGTTCCTTTCTTCATTCCTCTTCATCTGTGTACTTGCGGACTTGTCCGCGACCCCGCGCATCTCTGATAGGGTTTTCTTGGTACCTAAGAACACATAGTGACTTTGCATGAGGTAGAAACCATGTCTCGCATGAATGGAAAGGGGAAGCATCTAGGAGCGGTTTCACCTTGTGTCCAATGGCGTATAGTCAAGGTCTCATCGTGCGTCCACTTGGGACTTGGGGAGTAGTTGTAGTGTACATGGGGATGACCCAAGGATGCTCCACATCATCTCCCGCCCTTGGGAAAGATCCGACCTTAGATTGAAAACCTCATCACCATGGAAACGGTTGTCATGGATGGACTTATATTTGGACGAAGTTGAAGACATGGCGCAGTCCAAGTACTCCAAGGTGTCTCCGAAGTGGTATATAATAAGCATGAGTTCGTATAATAAGCATGAGTTCGTCCGAAAAGATTGTACGTGGCAAGGCACAAGATCCTTATCCAAAAGATGTAGAATGACGTGTAAAGCATTCATGGTGTAATTGGCATGGTGTACAAAGCTACAAATTCTACCATTGTGCAAAATGATGTAATAGTGTGATGGTTTCTCAAGAGCATGAACATGGCAATGGAAGTTCAATATGACTATGCGATCATGCAATTGATGGTGGGAAATGTGATCATTATGTATGAATACGCCATCAAGAAAGATCACAACAAATTTGCTAAGAAAGTGCACAAGCTCATATACCATGGATGACATGGGAATACAAGATGCAACAAGGCAATCATAATGCCTGCCAATCCATGCATAAGGTGCAAATTTGTGGTGAGTATGATATGTCCATCAAGCATGACATGTGGACACACAATCAACAAATATGGAGGTGGTGGTGCAACGTGTCAAAGGATTGTTGATGTACCAATGCTCGATGTTGTGGCATGAGTATAGGTTAGGAGGTGCATCCAATAAGTCCGAGTGCTCCTCAACTTGAAGGTCCTTAGGGTTCATCTCCAATGTTGGTCCTCCATCCAATAGATGTATCATGTAGACAAGAAGAAGGAGACAACAATGAAAGAATGACCCATCCAATATGTGTAATTGGGGATGGCTCAAAGGGAATGTGTTCGCCTATATGAGTATGTAGAAAATGTTGGTGCCGAGTATCATGTAGGCCTTCTCATGATCAATATGGCTTGTGCTGGTACCGGCTTGTGAATCCTTCAAAACAAAATAACATGACAAACACTCGGAAAAACAAATTAGGTTAGCGGCAATGTAAAACATACCATTCGGGTGGTGAGATACCCAACAAGTGTTTCCATCATTCTTATCATAAGAAAGTACAAGGGGACATGGCATTGTATGTAAGAATATGATGCGATAACAACAAAATGCATTAGGCTCAAACAAACAAGCATGCTTGACAAGTAACATGTCCAAGCCTCCAAGATCAATAATCATGGCATGGGTGCACTCACTACAAGTGAATATGAGAGATGCAACTAAGGGAGAAAGTGACAATGAGCAAGATATATCATGTGATAGGCATGAAGAGGTATGTCATCAACCCAATGAAACGAGCAAGAATGGGTCATAGGTGATGCAACAAAGCAAGCAATCATAGCAATCAAGCGGTGGAGGCTAGTAGTGCGAAGATGCAACACACTATAAGGAATCATGGCAAGCATGTCATGCGTGCAAATAGTGGGCAACAATATTGCACACTATATATGACAATCAAGAAAGCAAGATATGAGCAAAGTCTCATCATTGTATTGGCAAGAGGTCCTATGTGGATAGCACTTGAGTGTCATGACTCTTCCAACAAAAGAATCAACAATAGCATGGGGCATGTATAGAACATGGCAATAGCTACTAGTATCTCCACGAAGCATGCAAATACACATAGGAGTAGCATAATGGTGAATCATTGGTAAATGCAAGCAAGGGTCACAATTGCATGGCAAAGTCATAGCAATAGGTGTATCATTCAAAGTGAACACGCTAAAATGGGCACAACATAATGAATGGTAAATAGCCCATAGCCGTGTGGGAGCCAAGTAGAATAGACATGCGCAGTCCTTGCATGAAAGGAATGGTGGTATGGACAATCCACGAGATCCCAAATTGTTGTTGCTCTCAATAGCCCATTTTGTCAACTCTTGGGATTGAGAGGTTGACGAGTATACATGAGTACCTACGAAAAGCAAAGACAAAGGGAAAATTGTGTGAGCGTGGTATATGTACACATCATCCATTATGATGCACACTTGCAGGTGTTGGTTACCACAAAATATCCAATGCTCAAATAAATCAGATGTGTGATGTAGAAACATGTCATCCATCATGAGAGGTTTGTTGTTATGTATAGCATAATGGAGACTCAAATTGTGTAATGCATCATGAGAAATATCTAGAGCATTGTTATTCATGGAATGCATATGGTGCACACTATTATGGGAAGCATGCAAAGTATGGGATGCATCAAAACTTCCTAAAATGTATGTGGCAACTATGTGGGTATCCTCATGAGCATTAGTGGAAACATCACATGGAGAATATTGTCAACATCCAAAACAATGCATATCCGAAACAATGTGTTCATGGCATGGCAGAGTAGATGAATTACGCAAATCATGTAACGGAAGCTTAGCAATGTCATCGCAAGAGAAACACATTCCAATAACCATGATCTTGTCATCTATGCCATAAGTGCAAATAGGATTTATTTTAATGGGGCATGCGTAGTTACTATGTTGAGATTGTAATGATGCAATATGGGAGATCTGACTCATAGCATATGACAAGTTTAATGGGTTGTAGAACATGATGTGACCAAAAGAATTTCCACATGATATCCTATGGAGCATAGCATCACAACTAGGCAACTCAACATGCTCATCATCATATTCATCATAAATTGGTAAGTCATGACATGAGGAAGTCGCACTAGCATGAAGCATGGTGATAGGTGTGTCAACATCATGCAAGCAATCATTAGTAAGATAGTCCACTAGTGGGACAAGCGAAGTACCATCACCTATGTTACCTTTGGAGTGTCGCTCATGTGTTGTAGGTGAGGTGTTCAAGATCCAATCATTCGCATCTCCATCTTGATGGAACCATGTGGGTGGTTCATCGTATTCCACTATGTCCATTGGTTTTCCCATTGGAGGTATGGACTCGTCGAGGATTGGCTCTTCGTCTTGTTGGATATCTAACACCAAAGAAGAAAACACACTCAGAGTAGGGGTTAAGTCGTTAGAAATCATAGTGGCCTCACGTGCCTTATCAACTACCTCACTCACTAAGTTTTTGTGGCTCACTCACTCCCTCTTGGATGCTCTCACTCGTATGGTTTGTGGAGTTACTCAAATGGCTCTCAACCTCACATAAGATGTGTGGCATGCTCTCATATGTGGGGCTAGTGGTGGTCACGCTCATCCTCTCATAGGAAATGCACTCAATGTCACATATGGTGGAATCAATCATATCACTCATGATGGGGTGGATCTCCTCACATGGGAATTGGGGCATCTCATGATATGTGGGTGTCAGAGAGATGTAGGTGCAAATGTCTCCAAGCTCAACTCCTATCACCGTCGTGGTTGAAGGGATAGTCCCATGCTCAACCTCCTCATCCATAACGCCTCCAAAGATGAATGTTGTGGGATGTAGAAAAATATCACTCTCCTCCAAGACCAAAGATAAGGTCTCATGTGCGCTCGCGTAGCTTGATTCGGAGTAGGGAACATATTGGGGCACCATCTTCATGTTGTTAAAGAGTTTCACGCTCGTCGCCGTGGTCGAAGGGGATGGACCATGCTTGACCGTCTTATCATAGGAGGCCCATATGATGTGGCACCTCGTAGCTCGTCTCCATGACCAAAGGGAATTTCCCATGCTTGGTCGTCTTCCGTGAGGGGCTTCCGAAGATGGAAATGTGGCCCTAGCTCGTAGGTGTTCACCTTGTTGTTGAAGATGTTGATGTAGGCGAACTCACGGGAAGTAGGCGAAGATGTCGTACGTCCAAAGGAGAAGATGCCTTGATAACACTTGGTGAAGATGCCAAAGTGGTGGTTGTAGTTGTAGCTCGTTCTTGGTGGTGCTCATCTCGTGGTCTTCTCTTTTTCTCATGAAGCTTGGCCTTGTCGTGAAGTAGAGCTTGTTGGGACTTGTACGTTTGCACTTGGAGAGCATCTTCATGGTGATGGTGTTGTTATTGTGCTTGAGCTCGTAGTAGATGTCATTCGTCATCGTCGTGCACATGATGCTTGGGTGTTACGTGCCCTTCATAAGGATGTTGATCACAAATGTGATGATGGTCATCACGAAGATGTGGATGTGGATGAAGTGCGCTTGTATCATTTGTGCGCTGCGAAGACTTGTGACTTGATCATGGTCGCCGTGAAGATGACGAAGGGGAAGAAGTTCGAGTGATCATCAAGGCACGTGGCTCTTCTATTTTAGTTGTCATGTTGGCGTTGAAGGCTTCTATGCTATGTGCCATTGACGTGTCAAAGTAGTTGTTCGCACCGTCGTTGTCAAAGACCAGAGATGAAATGCCTTGCCTACCCATCACAAGATTCGAGCAAAAGTGAGTGGGAGAAAGAGAAGAACTAGACCAAATGTATCTTACCTGATTATGAAAATGGATCAATGATCATTCAATAGTGTATTAAGGAAATAGCACAATTGCTACCAGATCTATTCATTTCTCACACCTACACAATAAGGCTTATGGAGTAGCTCGGTGAGGATAGTGGCGCAAAAAAATTGATGCAAATGTTAGAAAGAGTCAATAACGTTGAACGAGATTCACAAATTCGCAAGTGCAACAAGTAGACCAATAGCAATGAGTGGCACACGAAAACACAGGCACAAATAGATAAATGTGGTTGTGCAACTAAGGATTGAGCAGAAAATGTGGAATCCATGTGGAAATGCTCTTGTCGCACAACACTAGAGAGACGCTAGCCAATTGCTTAATAGGCGGATACGAACTTGTGCACTACCTATATGAGACAAAATGAAGCGACTTCCTATCACAAGTACGCTATGTATGTATGCTATTCCGGTGCTTTAGCACAAACTGATCCAAGATGATCGAGTACGATATCATATGATATGTTGTGATGCACTATGATACGATGCTATGGCTCTTGCTTACAAGCTTCTTTATTTTCTCTTTTGCTTAAAAGGTTATTCTATTTTTCTATTCTTTGGACACTTTTGCAAATGCTCAAACCAAGATAGCAATTGTGAATATGCGGGAACAATCTTGTGGAAAAAGAGATGATATCGTGATACCAATATGAGTATACCAAGATGATATGGTATGTATGCAATGGAAGGTCTAGATCAATGATCACTAATGTGCACAAGTAACGTTGTCGGCAATACTCAAAGGCTAGTCTCGATAGGCAAGTGACGCAAAATGGGCTAGGGGTTAACAATACAACGGCAACGGAAAATGGGCTAGGGGTTATTGACCACGTCGGAGCACGATCAACCTGACCACGAGGGTCTATTTCCTGCGAGCAAACGAAGAACAAGCAAGAAACTAAGATTGCAATCTGGATATTGCGCATATAAGAGGAAAGCTTTATTGATGAAAGTGGGGTTCTGTGACGTCTTGGTCTGGTCGTTGAACACAAACGAAGTGCGCGAAGTTGCAGGTATGGCGAACTATTAATCTAAACAAAACCCAAGTTTAAATGGTGCCCTAAGGGCTATATTTATAGGGAAAAAGAAAAGGCATTTGTCCAGCCTTGGCAAGGTGATGCGGGGCTAACCCGATCTAGGCCGATCTTTCATGATTGGAGGCGATCCCATGAAGAACGCGAATAACACGAGGGGGAAAACGCGAGGGAAACGAGAGGAAACACTCAAATCAACAAGAAACAATCACACATGTGCTAGATCCGAATACACATAGAGATCACACGGTCAAAATCCAACAAAGGATGATACAAATGCTAGCTAGTTCATCTTCGTGAGGAGGCCTTGAATCCGCGAGGGATCTTCCCATGAGGGGTCTTGAATCAAAGCATGGATCTTCTCCGTAGAGGCCGCTGTCTCTCGGTGGAGTAGAACCACATGGATGAGACAAGCTCTCTCTCTCTCTCTCAAATGAGCTAAACCAATGCTAACCTTAACTAGGAGGAGGGGGTATATATATAGTGCTAATGTAAGTTGGGGTGAAGGGGTACATGGAATTTAGGCCCGGGTACACTGTACGCAAGCAGGAGGGGTCGGATGTCCGAGCGGTCGAGGAGGGACCAGATGTCCTTGGCATGAGGGCCGGATGTCCGGGCTAGCTTAGGTGATGTTCTGTGATGGAGGCCGAATTTCCAGGTTGGGGCCATATGTACGGCGGTTCGCGGCTGGCCGGATGTCCGGGCCATGTAGCTCGTCGGTTGGGCTATTGCTTCTGACACCTTTAGGGGCCGGATTTCCGTTGTTGGGACCAGATGTCTGGGTCCTTGGAGCTATCCTCGATTCCTTTTGTCGTTCCTCTTCATCAGTGTACTTGGGACTCGTTCGTGATCCCGTGCATCTCCGAGAGGGTGTTCTTGGTACCTAAGCACACATATCGACTTTGCATGAGGTAGCAACCATGTCTCGCATGAATGGAAAGAGGAAGCATCTAGGAGCGGGTTCACCTTATGTCCAATGGCGTATGGTCGAGGTCTCATCGTGTGTCCACTTGGGGCTTGAGGAGTAGTCATAGTGTACAAGAGGATGAGCGAAGAATGCTCTGCATCAAAAGGTGGGACAAAAACACCTCCTGAGTCGTTTCCCCTACAATACGTACTCTAAAAATAGCCTAATAAGAGGTGTTTTGAAATTACATAGGCCTGGCCCAAAACTAAGGTGGTGCAACACGTATAATAAGCCATGGATGAATTTTACAAACGAGCATCTTGTATATTTCATCCATCTTTTTGTATGTCATCATGGTGGCTTCAAAGTGCGGAAAATCTGCACTAGAAACTCTATTCTTGATCCCTTCGTGTGTGCCTTCATATCCATGCTTGATAATGCTCCAATGTTCATCCTTCTTATCCATTCTAGCCCTTCAACTGTAATCAACATAAATGTATCCAAATTAGGCAACATCACATTCTCATGAACATTTGAAACATTACCAAGAAACGAAAGTACTTGATAATTTAATTGGCGTGCGCAAGCTCTAGTAATTGGTTCAATAGGTATAGTAGCAGGGGTGGGTGTAACTATGGTAGACATGTCCTCATCAGAGGGTAATTATCACCGTAGAGGTCCTTACTTTCATGGTACTAATTTTGCTAGTTGGAAACATAAGATGAGAATGCATATTCTTGGTCATAACCCCACCGTTTGGGTTGTTATTCGTATTGGCTTGCAAGGTGAATACTTCGAGGATGGAAGAGAACTGGATCATGAAGCGTCAACGGAAGAAATGAGGATGTTACAATAAAATGCTCAAGCTTGCGATATTCTCTTCAATGGATTGTGTCCCGAAGAATTCAACAAAATCAACCATCTTGAGAATGTGAAGGAAATTTGGGATACCATGGTTGATATGCACGAAGTTACTGAGTCCATCAAGGAATCTAAGTTGGGTGTGCTTCAAAGTCAACTTGACAAGTTTAAGATGAAGGATGGCGAAGGAGTCGTTGAAATGTACTCTAGGCTTGCTCTCATCAGAAATGAGATGGCTGACTTAGGAAGTGAAGAGTTCACTGACAGATTCATGATCAAGAAGATCCTTAGAGCCTTGGATGGATAATATTATAATGTGTGCACATTGATCCAAATGATGCCCAATTACAAAGATCTCAAGCCTACAGAAGTCATTGGTATAATTGTTGCTCATGAGATGTCACTCAAGGATAAGGAAGAGCTCCACAACAAGCCTAGTGGTGCATACAAAGCTTCATGTGATGCTCCCACAACATCAAGTGAAAAACAAGTCTTCAATGAAGAATTGAGCCTAATGGTGAAGAACTTCAACTAATTCTACAAGAATCGAAGAAAAGATAGAATATCCAAGTCAAGATCCTATAATGACAAAAGATCTTCTAGTCATGATCGCAATTGCCACAATATGGAAGACTCTGACACTATTCCAATGAATGTACGATTCCCTACAAGAAAAGAAGAGATTCACCCAAAAGGAAGTAAAAGATATGAATCACCTCATAGAGAGGGAAGGAGTAGAGATGATCGCAATGAACGAAGATCCTGTCGAATAACCAAGGATACGGAAAGCAAAGACAAGTCATCCAAGAGCTACACAAGATGAAGACATCAAGCTCACACTAGTGAATGGATTTCCGGTTCGGATTCCAACACTCACTCCGAGAGAAGTTATCACTCTGACTCCGACTATAGACAAGATGAAGGTGTTGCCGGAATTACTCTAGTATCATCCAACTCCTACGACATATTTGACTCACCAAATGAAGGAATTGGAAGATGTTTCATGGCTAAAGGCCCCAAGGTATCACACCACAAGTATCTTGATCAATAGTGATGAAAATGATTTTCTAGGTGATGATGAATGTTGACAAAACTAGTGATGGAAACTATGATGAACTTGCTAGTAATCATGATAGTCGAGGTGAAACTAATGACAATGATAAGAAGGAGACTGAGCTTCTAACTAAATAACTAAACACTCTTAGGTTAGCTCGTGAAACAACTCTAGAGGATCATAGGGAGCTCCTAAAAACTCATGAGAAGATACGCTTCGAGAAGGTATGCTTCGTGAAGCTAAAGCTAGGGCAATAGCATGGGTTTCTAAAAGCTATCAATGATGATCTTTGAAAGAATAGTTCTTCCTATATTGCCAAACATCTCCTCTTGTCTACTTATATGCCACAAGTAAAATCTAGCAATAGGAGCAAGAAAGATTCTTCTTTTAGTAGTAACAATAACCATGCTAAATCAAATGTTGTTGCTTCTTGTAATTATCTTGATTCCACTAACGATTCTCTTAGCCAAGTCACACTTAAGCAAGAAAATAGCTTATTGAAGGGAATTATGGAGAAAGGTGTTTACAAAAGCCTTGCCGGGAGTAAGCAATTTGAGGAAATTGTACGCAAGCAAGGAAGGCACCGGAAGAATCAAGGTGTTGGTTTTGAACGAAAGTTCAATGCCAATGGAGTTGAATGGGAAGAAGATCAATACCCCAAGAAAAAGTTTGTTCCTCAACAAGAGAAGTATGACCCTCCTTCTTTTAAGGGAACACAAGCTCAAGATGATCTTCCTCCACAAGATCACAAGATAAAAGGCAAGGACAAGCTTCAAGAAGAGATCAATGAAGGAAATATGCCCTAGAGGCAATAATAAAGTTGTTATTTTATATTTCCTTATATCATGATAAATGCATATTATTCATGCTAGAATTGTATTAATCGGAAACTTGATACATGTGTGAATACATAGACAAAATAGAGTGTTCCTAGTATGCCTCTACTAGACTAGATCGTTGACCAAAGATAGTTGTGTTTCCTAACCATATACATGTGTTGTCATTTGATCAATGGGATCACATCATTAGGAGAATGATGTGATGGACAAGACCCATCCGTTAGCTTAGCACAATGATCGTTTAGTTTTATTGCTATTGCTTTTTTCATGACATATACATGTTCCTCTGACTATGAGATTATGCAACTCCCGAATACCGGAGGAACACCTTGTGTGCTATCAAACGTCACAACGTAACTGGGTGATTATAAAGATGCTCTACAGGTGTTCCCGAAAGTGTTTGTGGTGTTGGAATAGATCAATATTAGGATTTGTCACTTCGAGTGCCGGAGAGGTATCTCTGGGCCCTCTCGGTAATACATATCACAATAAGCCTTGCAAGCAAATGACTAATGAGTTAGTCACGAGATGATGTATTACGGAACGAGTAAAGAGACTTGCTAGTGACAAGATTGAATTAGGTATGATGACACCGACGATCGAATCTCGGGCAAGTAACATATCGATGACAAAGGGAACAACGTATGTTGTTATGCGGTTCGACCGATAAAGATCTTCGTAGAATATGTAGGAGCCAATATGGGCATCCAGGTTCCGCTATTGGTTATTGACCGGAGAGATGTCTCGGTCATGTCTACATAGTTCTCGAACCCGTAGGGTCCGCACTCTTAATGTTTCACTGACGATATAGTATTGAATGAGTTATGTATCTTGGTGACCAAATGTTGTTCGGAGTCCCGGATGATATCACGGACATGACGAGGAGCTCCGGAGTGGTCCGGAGGTAAAGATTGATATATAGGGTGATATGGTTAGGCCAAGGGGTCAAGCCCACGGGGCATTTAGTTGGTGCAAAAGGTGTTTTGCGGAGACCAGCGGGCCAAACGCCGGAGACCCTGGCGTCTGGCCCTGGGCCAGACGCTGACGCCCATGGCATCTGGGCCAGACACCAAGGATTGTGGCGTTTGGTCCTCGAGTCCGAGTGGGACTCTTGCCTTTCGGGCAAAACCGACTTTGAGGAGGCTATTGCTCCAAGTTACAACCCCAGGGCTCAACATATAAATAGAGGGGCGGGGCTAGAACCTGGAACACATCAATATACACCAAGCCGTGTGCCGGCAACCTCGACCTTCTAGTTTATCCTCCGTCTAGTTTCTTTAGTTGATTTAGATCACGTGATCATTTAGATGACTAGAGGGATGTCTATCTAAGTGGGAGTTCTTTAGTAATATGACTAAACTGAACTTTAATTTATCATGAACTTAGTCCTGATAGTATTTGCAAATTATGTTGTAGATCAATAGCTCGCGTTATAGCTCCCCTATGTTTTTTTGATATGTTCCTAGAGAAAACTAAGCTGAAAGATGTTAGTAGCAATGATGCGGACTTGTTCCGTGATCTGAGGATTTTCCTCATTGCTGGAAAGAAGTATTATGTCATTGATGCACCGCTAGGTGACATGTCTATTGCAGGAGCAGATGTAGACGTTATGAACGTTTGACAAGCTCGGTATGATGACTACTTGATAGTTTAGTGCGCCATGCTTTACGGCTTATAATCAGGACTTCAAAAACGTTTTGAAGGCCACGGAGCATATGAGATGTTCCAAGAGTTGAAATTAGTATTTCATACTCATGCCCGTGTCAAGAGGTATAAGACATCTGATAGTAATTTGCCTACAAGATGGAGGAGAATAGCTCAATCAGTGAGCATGTGCTCGTATTGTCTGGGTACTACAATTACTTGAATCAAGTGGGAGTTAATCTTCCAGATAATATAGTAATTGACAAAGTTTTCTAGTCACTATCACCAAGTTAGAAGAACTTCGTGATGAACTATAATATGCAAGGGATGACGAAAGTAATTCCCGAGCTCTTCGCGATGCTGAAATCGGCGAAGGTAGAAATCAAGAAAGGGCATCAAGTGTTGATGGTTAACAAGACCACTTGTTTCAAGTAAAGGGCAAAGGGGTAGAAGGGGGACTTCAAGAAGAATGACAAGCAAGTTGTCACTCCCGTGAAGAAACCCAAAGCTAAACTCAAGCCTGAAACTAAGTGTTTCTACTACAAAGGAAATGGTCACTGGAAGTGGAACTGCCCTAGATACTTGGCGGATAAGAAGGATGGCAAAGTGAACAAAGGTATATTTGATATACAGATTATTGATGTGTATTTTACTAGTGTTCATAGCAACCCCTGGGTATTTGATACCAGTTCAGTTGCTAATATTAGTAACTCGAAACGAGAGTTGTAGAATGAACAGAGACTAGTTAAAGGTGAAGTGACGATGTGTGTTGGAACTGGTTCCAAGATTGATATGATCATCATCGCACACTCCCTATACTTTCGGGATTAGTGTAGAACCTAAATAAATGTTATTTGGCATTTGCGTTGAGCATGAATATGATTTAATCATGTTTGTTGCAATACGGTTATTCATTTAAAGTCATAGAATAATTGTTATTCTATTTACATGAATAAAACCTTCGATGGTCATACACCTAATGAAAATAGTTTGTTGGATCTCGATCGTAGTAATACACATATTCATAATATTGAAGCCAAAATATGCAAAGTTGATGATGATAGTGCAACTTATTTGTGGAACTGCCGTTTAGGTCATATTGGTGTAAAGCGCATGAAGAAACTCCATGGTGATGGGCTATTGGAATCACTTGATTATGAATCACTTGGTGCTTGCGAACCATGCCTCATGGGCAAGATGACTAAAACTTCATTCTCCGGAACAATGGAGCGAGCAACTGATTTGTTGGAAATCATACATACTGATGTATGTGGACCGATGAGTGTTGAGGCTCGCGGCAGGTATCATTATTTTCTGACCTTCACTGATGTTTTGAGTAGACGTGGGTATATATACTTGATGAAGCACAAGTCTGAAACATTTGAAAAGTTCAAAGAATTTCAGAGTGAAGTAGAGAATCACCGTAACAAGAAAATTAAGTTCCCATGATCTGATCACGTAGGCGAATATTTGAGTTACGAGTTTGGTCTTCATTTAATACAATGTGGAATAGTTTCACAGCTCACGCCACCCAGAACACCACAGTGTAATGGTGTGTCCGAACATCGTAACCGTACTTTATTAGATATGGTGCGATCTATGATGTCTCTTACCGATTTACCACTACCGTTTTGGGTTATGCATTAGAGACAGCTGCATTCACAATTAAATAAGGGCACCATCTAACGACGCCTTATGAACTGTGGTTTGGCAAGAAACCAAAGTTGTCGTTTCTTAAAGTTTGGGACTGCAATGCTTATGTGAAAAAGCTTCAACCTGGTAAGCTCGAACCCAAGTTGGAGAAATGTGTCTTCATAGGATACCCAAAAGAGACTGTTGGGTATACTTTCTATCACAGATCCAAAGGCAAGATATTCGTTGCTAAGAATGGATCCTTTCTAGAGAAGGAGTTTCTCTCGAAAGAAGAGAGTGGGAGGAAAGTGGAACTTGATGAGGTAATTGTACCTTCTCCTGAATTGGAAAGTAGTACATCACAGAAACTGGTTCCCGTGATTCCTACACCAATTAGTGAGGAAGCTAATGATGATGATCATGAAACTTCGCATCAAGTTATTGCTGAACTTTGTAGATCAACCAGAGTACGTTCCACGCCAGAATGGTACGGCAACCCAGTTCTAGAAGACATGTTACTAGACCATGATGAACCTACGAACTATGAGGAAGCGATTATGAGCCCATATTCCGCAAAATGGCTTGAGGCCATGAAATCTGAGATGGGATCCATGTATGAGAACAAAGTGTGGACTTTGGTTGACTTGCCCGATGATCGGCAAGCCATTTAAAATAAATGGATTTTTAAGAGGAAGGCTGACGCCGATGGTAATGTTACTCTCTATAAAGCTCGACTTGTTGCGAAAGGTTTTCAACAAGTTCAAAGAGTTGACTACGATGAGACTTTCTCGCCCGTAGCGATGCTTAAGTCTGTCCGAATCATGTTAGCAATTGCTGCATTTTATGATTATGAAATATGGCAAATGGATGTGAAAACTGCATTCCTAGATGGATATCTCAAAGAGGAGTTGTATATGATGCAACCAGAAGGTTTTGTCGATCCTAAAGGTGCTAACAAAGTGTGCAAAGCTCCAGCGATCCATCTATGGACTGGTGCAAGCATCTCAGAGTTGGAATATACGCTTTGATGAGGTGATCAAAGCATATGGTTTTATACAGACTTACGGTGAAGCCTATATTTACAAGAAAGTGAGTGGGAGCACTACAACATTTCTGATAAGTATATGTGAATGACATATTGTTGATCAGAAATAATGTAGAATATTCTTGAAAGCATAAAGGAGTGTTTGAAAGGAGTTTTTCAAAGAAAGACCTCGATGAAGTTGCTTACATATTGGGCATCAAGATCTATAGAGATAGATCAAGATGCTTGATATGACTTTCTATGAGTACATACCTTGATAAGATTTTGAAGTAGTTCAAAATGGATCAGTCAAAGAAGGAGTTCTTGCCTGATTTGTAAGGTGTGAAGTTGAGTAAGACTCAAAGCCTGACCACGGCAGAAAAATATAAAGAGAATGAAAGTCATTCCCTATACCTCAGCCATAGGTTCTAGAAAGTATGACATGCTGTATACCAAACTTGTTGTGTACCTTGCCATGAGTTTGGCAAGGAGGTACAATAGTGATCCAGGAGTAGATCACTGGACAGCGGTCAAAATTATCCTTAGTAACTGGATGACTAAGGAAACGTTTCTTGATTATGGAGGTGATAAAGAGTTTGTCGTAAAGGGTTACGCCGATGCAAGCTTTGACACTAATCCAGATGACTCTAAGTATCAATCTGGATGCGTATTGAAAGTGGGAGCAATTAGCTAGAGTAGCTCCATGCAAAACATTGTACACTTAGACATTTGCGAAATACATACGGATCTGAATATAACAGACCCGCCGACTAAACTTCTCTCACGAAGCAAAACATGATCACACCTTAATACTATTTGGGTGTTAATCACATGGCGATGTGAACTAGATTATTGACTCTAGTAAACCCTTTGGGTGTTGGTCACATGGCGATGTGAACTATCGGTGTTGAATCACATGGCGATGTGAACTAGATTATTGACTCTAGTGCAAGTGGGAGACTGAGGGAAATATGCCCTAGAGGCAATAATAAAGTTGTTATTTTATATTTCCTTATATCATGATAAATGTTTATTATTCATGCTAGAATTTTATTAATCGAAAACTTGATACATGTGTGAATACATAGACAAAACAGAGTGTCCCTAGTATGCCTCTACTAGACTAGCTCGTTGATCAAAGATGGTTGTGTTTCCTAACCGTAGACATGTGTTGTCATTTGATCCACGGGATCACATCATTAGGAGAATGATGTGATGGACAAGACCCATCCGTTAGCTTAGCACAATGATCGTTTAGTTTTATTGCTATTGCTTTCTTCATGACTTACACATGTTCCTCTGACTATGAGATTATGCAACTCCCGAATACCGGAGGAACACCTTGTGTGCTATCAAACGTCACAACATAACTGGGTGATTATAAAGATGCTCTACAGGTGTTTCCGAAAGTGTTTGTGGTGTTGGCATAGATCAAGATTAGGATTTGTCACTCCGACTGTCGGAGAGGTATCTCTGGGCCCTCTCAGTAATACACATCACAATAAGCCTTGCAAGAAAATGACTAATGAGTTAGTCACGAGATGATGTATTACGGAACGAGTAAAGAGACTTGCCGGTGACGAGATTGAATTACGTATGATGATACCGACGATCGAATCTCGGGCAAGTAACATACCGATGACAAAGGGAACAACGTATGTTGTTATGCGGTTCGACCGATAAAGATCTTCGTAGAATATGTAGGAGCCAATATGGGCATCCAGGTTCTGCTATTGGTTATTGACCGGAGAGATGTCTCGGTCATGTCTACATAGTTCTCGAACCAGTAGGGTTCACACGCTTAACGTTTCGCTGGTGATGTAGTATTGAATGAGTTATGTATGTTGGTGACCGAATGTTGTTCGGAGTCCCGGATGAGATCACGGACATGACGAGGAGCTCCGGAGTGGCCCGGAGGTAAAGATTCATATATAGGATGATATGGTTAGGCCAAGGGGTCAATCCCACGGGGCATTAAGTTGGTACAAAAGGTGTTTTGTGGAGACCAGGGGGGCAAATGCCGGATACCCTACTGGTTCTGGAGTGGGACTCTTGCCTTTCGGGCAAAACCGACTTTGAGGAGGCTTTTGCTCCAAGTTATGACCCCAGGGCTCAACATATAAATAGAGGGGAGGGGCTAGCACCTGGAACACATCAAGGTACACCAAGCCGTGTGCCGGCAACCCCGACCCTCTAGTTTATCCTCTGTCTAGTTTCTTTAGTGCTTGGCGAAGCACTGCAGAAATTGTTCTTCATCAACAACCATCACCACACCGTCGTGCTGCCGGAACTCATCTACTACTTCGCCCGTCTTGCTGGATCAAGAAGGCGAGGACGTCATCGAGCTGAACGTGTGCTGAACGCGGAGGTGTCGTACGTTCGGTACTAGATCGGGACAGATCGTGAAGGTGTACGAGTACATCAACCGCGTTGATAAACGCTTCCACTTTTGGTCTACGAGGGTACGTAAATACACTCTCCCCTCTCGTTGCTATGCATCTAGTAGATAGATCTTGTGTGATCGTAGGATTTTTTTAAATACTACCTTCCCCAACAATCAACTCATTTGAAGAAGCTCCTAAGGCCATGGTCAAGTGGGTTCCCAAGACTACGTCAAGCTCTACGTCTTCAAATTCAACTACGATTCCAAGGATTCCCATCAAGTTGACGTGGATCCCAAAGAAAAAAACTATGATATGGTAGCAAAAATGTCAGCAATAATCAATTTAGAGATGCAAAGTTGAATAAACGCTCAACGGCGGTACTGTGCTAGTCCTAGGCTAGGCCGTGCTTGAGACGCGAGCCTAGAATACTAACAAAATCACGGCGTTTCACGTAAAAAAGGGAGGAGCACACTCTGAATCTCTTTTCCCCCTTTTTCACCTTTTTGCGCTTTTTCCTCTTTTTTTTGCTCCGCAACAAGATGGGTTGTCCGACTCTGTCACGACTCGTAGTATCGCATGATCTGGAAGTCGAAAACAAAAGAACAAATACTGGACTCAGACTAGGACTCATGGCGGGGATGAATCTGGTGGAACTCGGACTGGTGGCAGATACATAATGGAGGTGGCACTACTAGGAAAAGGCCTACTAATGGCGCACCTAATTTGGCCATTAATGGCGCATTAGTGGTGCGCCATTAGTGCCACGCCATTAGTATATTTTACTAATGGCGCACCTCTGGTGCGCCATTAGTATCTGGTATACTAATGGCGCACCACAGATACGCCATTAGTGTACACAGCAGTGCGCCATTAGTATGCCTCCTAGGGGGCCATGTATACCCAGGTGCTTTGGCATACTAATGGCGCACCACAACAAGATGCGCCATTAGTAACTTCGGCATAGTAATGGCGCACTGTGATGTGATGCGCCATTAGTATGAATATTAGGTTTTCTTTTTTTTTACTTTTTTGTTTTTTGCATAGGTTACAAAATGTATAATTGGACAGAATATAGACAGCACACATCAAAAACAGATTCATCGAATACAATAGAAGATTAGTCTCTGAATACAATTCATCATATTAGTTTCCGAATACAATTCATCATATTAGTCTCCAAATTGAAAAGACCGAACAAAGATAGAACATTATATTACAAGTCTCGAGATCGCGAGTAGCGAGTTTGTCTTCACATTACAAGTCGATATCGATCATCTAAACTACCATCACATAGAAGAGAGCTGCGGTCATCACGATGAGCATCATCACGATGAAACTCGTCTTCATCCGGTTCCTCCAACGCTCCCTCCCCTCTCCCGCTAGATAGCGGGCGTATCTAGATTCGGCCTCGGCCCTAGTGGTGTACCCTTTGTAACTGTTACCGCTGAATCGGTGAACCTGTCTCCGACACTCCTCCCAGTCGTCGTAGACTCCGGGAACCTTACCCTTGTACATGACATACGACGGCATCGCTATGCACTAGCCAAACGAAACGTTAGTACCAATTCACAAACAATACATAAGCAATATACAAGTATGCAACAGAACGATCGAAAGAGAAAAGCAAGACATTAATAGCATCGATTACATCTAAGTTGAACGACTCTCAAAACCAAAGAGACATACTACAAGTTCATTAAAGTTTAATTACAACATGAGCCAATCAATGTTTCAGAACTAGACACAACATCACTGCTTTCGACTCGACTCAAGGGACCAGAGCGTGGATGAAGCCGCCGTCTATCGTGGGAGTCATGAAATCACGGGCGTTGTCAGCCTGCATTTGTAGCATTGTGTCGATGTCACTGTTGGACAGTTGATTTCTGAGGAAGAACTGCCCCGAGGTACGAAGGACATCTTGATGGATGATTTCCGCAAACTCCGACTGGATGCGAAAGAATTCTTGTCTGATGTCCGCGTCCTGGATTGCCGACACGCTCGCGGCCCAATCTTTGAGTTTACTCGGTAGCAGAAGTTGATGATGGTCCCGTACAATCGCCCGCATGTGATGGATGGCATAGTAGGCACCCTTCTGACCGCCAGGTGGCTGCTTGACGCAGCAGAACGTTGTATTGTGGGAGAACACGTGCTTGTCGTACTTACGAATAGGCCTGGTGAAGGTGCCTCCAGATTTGGCGTAGCCGGGGAGAACATCATCAAGAACCTTCTTGACATTTGTGTAGTCTTTGTTCGACTGACGGTCCGGGTCGAAATATGTGGCCATGGAATATTTGGGGCTTAGGAGGATGAGCGTGCAATGTGTGTCACTGCAGAAAACACGGAATGTTAAAAGAAAAACGATCGAAGTCTAAGAATTCATATGTTACGGGGCGGTTGAGGGGGAGGACTTACTCGGGAAAGTAAGGCACGAGGAAGTTATCCTTATCTCGGTTTGCCAGAATGACGCCTTCGAGGTAAGAACTCGCGACTTGCCGGTCCCCAGCGCTGCCCAAGATCTTGGCACGCATGTAGAAGGGGTCGACTATCACGATGTGCGGGGTCTTGTTGCGAATGATCCGCATCTCCATACTCAGCGAAAATAGCCGAACAAAGGTGTAGTGCAGCGGATGAAGGTTCAACATAGCATGGATGTCATCAAACCGCAGGACGATCGTACCCCCGATGGAGTTATCCACAAAGCCCTTGCCCTCTGGCACCTTGGCCGCGAAAACCGGGTATGCCACATCCTTCTCTCTGAGACGCCGCTTCTCCAAAGAAAGAACACTGTCATGCAGACTCCGCATAGCACCGGTTGCAGCATCGAGCATATTTGTCGGTAGCATCGGCCTACCCGCCACATGCACCCTCCTCATTACATCCTCAGGTGAAGGTGGCCCGTCCTGAGCACGGATCGTACTCGATGCCGGCTGGCTCACACCCTTGTTAGTCTTTCTTTTGCGTGCCTTCTTCTTCTCCTGTAATGGGACCAAGTTCTGCTCAGAGACCGCCTTCTTGAGTGTGTTGGGGCTGATAATATTTCGCACCTCGCCTATCTGAGGCTCGGTGAAGTCGGCAGCTGGAGGCGTCTCCTGAGAGCTGAACGGCAGACGACGCCTGTTGCAACTTGGCTTCTCTGTGGTACCAGCTAGATCGCGCACGTCTTTTGTTGGGTTGGGTTCTTGAGAAGGAGGCCCCATGAAGTCGCCACCGTACCCATGATCAGCAAAGTACTGATCGACGTTGGCAAATGCATCGTCGTCGTCGTTCTGATCATGTGCCATATGCATGTTTGGATCCAGTGGCATAAGGATGTCCGGCACCGTTGCGGCGGTCTTGCCATGGGGCCGACTTGGCACCGGCATGACTGGCGGTGTTGTCTTTGGGGTCGTGTCCCCCGCCCCCAAACAAATCTGGCTCTTCGGCCAAAGCAGGGGCCAGCTCAGGCAGGCGCTAAGGGTCATCACGTCATCATCGTCGGCCCCGACGGGTCGAATCGGAGGTAACACCTCGTCGCAGCCTGGCAGCACCCGAACCAGTTGAACCCTAAACAAGTTGGGTGGCATCTGGGTACCGTGGAACAAGGGGTTGCCCGGTTGAACGATTTTGCCCTTGGCGACATCGACCAACTCGTTGTTCATGAAGTGCAGGAGAGTGCACGGAACGTCGGTGGCGCCCTGCGAAAACATGTAGGGCGTCAGGGATGCCCAGTCAAAGGCAAGGAGATGAAGTCCTCGGCCGAGAGAGGCTTAATTAGTTACCGTGATGATGGCATCGAGCTCGGCTAATGTCGAGGCACCGCCAACGGCGGGCGTGCAGTTGACGGAGGGGCCGCTTGCTGCAGAGGTGCCGGCCGGCGTACACCCGGTGCATTAAGCTCCCGTGCCGGCGTCGGAGACACCAATGCCGCCTCCGCCGGAGACACCAATGGCCCCGCCATCGCGTTCTGCGAGTTGCTGGCCGTGAAGCTAGGAATCGGGGGCGGCCCCTGTTGGCCGCCCGCAATCCACGCACTCAACCCCTCGATCAAGGTAGGCACAATGGCGGTGATCGTCGCTCCGAGCTGTTGTTGCACTTGCTCTTGGACAATCTCTGGAATCCGCGCCACCTGTGCCTTGAGTTCTTGAACCTCGCGCGCCTGGCTTTCCGAGCTGGTCTTCTTCTCCTTTCGCCCACCAGCGTTATAGTATGACGACCATTTTGTCGACAAGCCTTTTCCGGCCCCACGACCAGCTGACGTCGGCTTACTGAGCTTATCCTTGTTCTTAATTACATTCAACGCCCTATTTAGAGTCGTGTCCCAAGGGTTGCTCTTAGTCAACCCCGCGCTACTGCTTTCAGTCGCCTGTGGAAGGAATGTGAACCATTTAGAAATTTGGCTTCATTAATTAGAATGCTACCATATGGAGCTAATTACACGGGGGTGTATTCCTTACCAGAACAAGCTCAAGCGCCCTGGTCTTTGGATCCGTGGTAAGCTCATTTGTTTTCGGGTCCTTCTTGTACCAGGCCCTGACAAAGTTCCTGGTCTGCTTGTCACCGTAGTTATCGAAGAGGGGCAGTAGGCCTTGCTCGGCACGGTCCGCGTCCTCCTTGTCCCACATAGGCTCCGCCACTCTGTAACCGCCGGGACCGAGTGTGTGTTCCCCTAAGTTCAGCTCCCGCATTTCTTTCCCCCACTGACTTGATTCGGAGTGTGCGGTGCTCGAGCAATTGATCTTGAAGTCGTTGTAGTCATCTTCGGTGATCGAAGGATTTTTCTCCTTGATCTTCTCATAACTCTCACCTTTCTCGATCATTCTCTTCACATTGCTTTTCCAAGTAGACAGGGCCTTGCTCATCTTCGTGAGGGCAGCATTGTTCACTTTATTCCCTTTGAGGCTTGTGTTTTCAAATTCAGCGGGGAACTTGTATCGTTCGTGGACTTTCGTGAAGAGGAGGTTGCGCAAATTCCCTCGGTCAGGATGCCTCAGGTTCTCGGTGTTGATCGAGACGGTGCTCCGGAGAATGCACCTGAGCTGAAGTGAGTACCCCTTGACTATTCGTTCGGGCGCCGTTGGATTCCCGTCGGAGTCCACTTCAGTAACTTCCTCCTTGAGGGTGCGGAGCACGGTCGGGCGCCGGTCCTTCCGTTGCCTCTTCGGTTGGCTGCCATCTGTGCGTGCGCCGCCATCATCAGTGGTGGCATCCTCGGCGGCACCATCAGTGGTGGCATCAGTGGGGTCATCCTCGGCGGTACCATCAGTGGTCTCAGGATCGGTGGGGAAGGCGGCGTCCTCATACAAGTGAGGTTGTTCCTCCATCTCCTGGGACAGCTCCCAGAATGCCTTGCCGCCCGAACCCCCGGCCTCATCGTTGTTGGCCATGTTTCTCTCTAAATAGGAACAAAGTTTGGTCAAAAAGTTGGTTATTGTCAAGGAACAGGATCATGGTCTCATCATTTAGGGTTTGTCGACACCCAGGCATCCTAAAATCTAAGCTTTTATAATTGAGGGTTTTTCGACGCCGAGGCACCCTAAAAGCCTAAGCTTTCATCATTTCGGTTTTTATCGACACCGAGGCACCCTAAAAGCCAAGGTTTTATAATTTATGGTTTGTCGACACCGAGGCATCCTAAAAGATAAGCTGGGAAGGAGAATTATAAGTTGGGCCTAATCACTTGGCTCTATTGCCGCCTATGGTTTAGTGCAGCTAGAATAAAGGGGCACTTGATCCTACTTAATTAACTACTAAGATACCCCGGCCCATGCATTAGTCACAAGTACCCCATATGTCCCATTTTTAGCAAAGTCATGCTAAAATTCACGGAAAATTTCAGCATGACCTTTGCTGAAAATAGGACATATGGAGTACCCGAATTTACCGAAATGGAAGTTAATCGACATTCCAGCAAACTCAAGGGCCTCTCGGGGTACCTGCAAAATCATCACGACACGATGGTCGGAGACAAAACCCAGCAAAAAGCTGCTCCAGGTTCACCAATTGACTGATACTCATGGATAAGCAAAGCAAACTACTACTACCAAAACAAGAACCAGACAAACTGATATATAATGTCATGCATGTCTAATACCAGCAGTTAATTGTAGCTTTTGCTTTTCAGTGCCAAATTCTAGCTAGTACCAGTAGTTTTTCTCTTCAGGTAAAATTAACAGCTAGCAGCAAATATTTTCTAATATATATACAAGACAGTAGGTAAAAGGAATTTATATGTGCCCACTGGACATTTTTATATTAACCTAAGGAAAAATGAATAGTTAGGTTAATTACCCACTGTTAATAACAACACATATATAAGAGAAACACCTGATGTATTATCTCAATAAAATGAGCCAGATTTGCATTCCCTTCAACAAACAAAAAATAAATGTATGCGTGGCCTTATTATTTATGAAATATAAGAGAGACAACAAAATATATAAGAGAGACAGACACTTGCTGTAATAAAATGAGCCAGATTTGCATTCCCTTCCAAAAATAAAGTTGTATGCGTGGACTTATTTTTTATCAACCAAAAAAGACACGCGCATATATAGGGTAGCTGCTAGTGTATATACACTTAACTTAATTGATGAGGACATCACTAACAAGGTTACACCCGCAGCTCCAACTGACACATATACAGGACCAATTACTAGAGCTCGCGCACGCCAATTAAATTACCAGGTACTTTCGTTTCTTGGTAATGAATCTAATGTTCATGAGAATATGATGCTGCCTAAATTGGATACATTTGTCTTGCTTGCAAATGAAGGGCCTAGCTTGGACAAGAAGGATGAACATTGGAGCAAGATCAAGCATGGAGATGATGGCATGCGCAAGGGGAACAAGAATGGAGTTTCAATTGATGATTTCAGGACTTTGAAGCCACCATAATGAGTGCGAGAAGCCTTGGACGAAATATACAAGATGCCACTTCATAAATTTCGTCCAGAGGCTATTATAGGTGCTGCGTCACCTTATTATTGGGCCAGGCCCATGTAATTTCGAAATACTTGAGTATAGGCTGTTTTTAGAGTCCGTATGTGTGGGGAAACAAGAGTTAGGGTTGGTTTCGGACCCCTCCACCAAGGGCCACGAAATTCCCCCCTCTTTCCCTCATATATACAGCCCTTAGGGCATCGTTTAGACTTTGGGTTTTGTTTAGATTAAAAGTTCGCCTTAGCTGCAACTTCGCGTACTTCGTTTGTGTTCAACGACCAGACCAAGGCGTCACAGAACCCCACCTTGATCAATAAATCTTTCCTCTTATATTCGCAATATCCAGATTGCAATCTCAGTTTCTTGCTTGTTCTTCGTTTGCCTGCAGGAAACAGACCTTCGTGGTCAGGTTGATCGTGCTCCGGCGTGGTCAATAACCTCTCGGAGTTGGTTTAGCGATTGCTAAGGCGTGACGTCCTCGCACGTTCGTAGTCGGATCGTCAAAGTCGACTTCCTCCAAAACGATAGCCACCATCTCATCGAAAGACGGGACACCTTTGCCTCTATCAAGTGGTATCAGATTTCCAGGTTGCTCGGTGAGATTTTACAGTTTTTCATAGTTTAGATCGAGTCTGTTCTTCATACCTATAGTCCACGAAAAAGCCAAAAAAAATTAGGGTTAGTTCATCCCATCCGAACCAATCTGAGCCTTTGCATAATCTTTTCTGTATTTGTTTTGTTGAATTTGTGGTTGCATCGTCGTGTCAAGTTGCTGGTCTTAGCGTCTAGTCTTTTAGAGTTTCGAGTTCTGGTCATAAGTTGTCACGCCGCCGCCGCAACATCTTCATCGCTACTTCCACATACCACCACCGATCCATATCCATATACCACCACCAATCCGTATCCATATACCACCACCGCTGCCATAACCTACCACCGCTGCCATATCCTACCACCATATATCCACCACCAATCCGAGTTCTTTTCATATTAGGTTTGTTCTCAAAATCCATCTAGGTTTCGGATTTGTGTTTCCTTGCCTGTGTAGGTCTCGAAAAAAAAAACGAGTCTGGAGACCCCCGGGCAGTTTTTAGGCCAAAATTTCGATAGGTGAAAATATTTTTTCCCTATCCTATTTTTGAGCTTTTCTGAGTCTTTTGAGACACGTGCCACCATACTGATTTTTTCCCGCACTTTTTCGTCGTCGCTGCCCTGATTCCGAAAAAAAATCGTCAAAAAAATTTCGTGCCTATCATCTTAGTTTGACTTGGGAAGTGTTTCGAGACACTCGCCATTATAGTGATTTTCGGAAAAAAAAAAAGCAGCGCAAAAAAAAAAATAGAGGCGAAAAAACAGAGTGTGCTTTCCCCTTGATTACGTGCAGCGCCATGATTTCGTTAGTGTTCTAGGCTCGCGTCTCTAGTACGGTCTAGCCTAGGACCAGCACAGTACCGTCGTTGAGCGTTTATTCACCTTTGCATCTCTGAATTGATTATTGCTGACCCTTTTTGCTACCATATTATAAGCCTTCCCAGCTCCACATACATCTACATCGTGCGTTTGACTCTCCCTGGTAATCGCTCTATCCAAGCTTTGAGAGTTTTGACTACATCGGTTGCCGATCACCGCCTATTGCTGGGTAAGAACTGGTAAGAATTTGAGATTTGCTTGACGGATTTGTGACACCCGCCACCACCACCACTTGTTAGTAGTCTATAGGATCATATTCTTGTGTGTTTCTATTGCTGCTAACCATGCCAGGATCACAAGTCGACGAGACTGACTGGGAGTACTTGACGAACAAGGAGCTTCATGATAAGTTTCAGCAAATGATGAGTGTACAGGTGCAAGATGTGCTAAACACATTGGACGCGGCCATGGAGAAGATAGATGGCATGGAGAAGACGTTTGAAACAAAGCTGGATAACAAGTTTGTTGAATTGCTTTCGCGTTTTCAACCACCACGGGCTGCTGCAGCTGTCCCACCTCTACAACAACAACAACAACAACAACAACATCGCCTTCCAAATCAAGTGGGACGAGCACAATGCGTTCCCCTTGAGCGTGGTCAAGCTTCTGGTGCTGTTGTTGATGTTTCTGTAGCTCTTGCTGCTACTGCAGAGGTGGAGGACCATTACGAGGATGAGGTTGACCAAAATCAGAACTACGTGCAACAACCAGCACCACCATCATCAGGTCGTCCTCATGCATATCATCGCAACGGTAGAGCTACACCACCACCTGAGGTACATGACCATATTCCTAAACTAAAATTGAATATTCCACCATTTGAGGGTAGATATGTTCCTGATATATATCTTACTTGGGAGTTACAAACTGAACAACGTTTTACATGTTTAAACTATCCCGAGGAGAGACGTGTTCCTGCTGCTGTTTGTGCTTTCACTAGTTTTGCATGTGTTTGGTGGTCTGAACATTGTAGATTATATCCTATTGCAGCTACTTGGGCTGCTTTGAAAACTGCTATGTGTACTCGTTGGGTTCCACCATATTATCAACGTAAATTACTTCAAAAACTGTAGCGCTTAAGACGAGGAAAAAAATTTGTAGAAGAATATTATCAGCAATTACGAACTGGCCTGATTAGATGTGGTATTGTTGAGGAGAATGAAGCTATGCTTGCACGTTTTACGGGTGGATTAAATAGAGAGATTCAGACCATTCTAGAGTATAAGGATTATACTAATATCACTCGTTTATTCCATCTTGCTTGTAAAGCTGAACGTGAAGTGCAGGATCGAGAGGCATTGGCGCGGACTAACTTTTCTGCAGGTTGACCTTCATCATGGACACCGCGTGCATCCTCTACTTCCACACATTCTACTACACCGACACCTCCATGAGCTGTTACCTCCAGCCGTGATACAAGGAAGCAGGCACAACCACCATTATCTGCCAAGAGCACACCTATTGGGCCTGCACAGAGTTCTTCTTCTTCCATGGCATCAACAGGGCACACCAGTGATATTATTTGTCGTCGTTGTAAGGGAAGAGGACATTTTGCGAGAGATTGCAAATCTCAGCGTGTGATGATTCCTACTTAGGATGGTGGATATGAATCCGCTAGTGACTATGATGAGGAGACTTTGGCTCTTATTACACGTGAAGAACACGGTGGAGACGATTCTGATCATGAGACGCAATACATGGCTCCTGAAGATGCTGACAGGTATGAATGTTTAGTTGCTCAACGTGTTTTGAGTGTGCAGGTTACACAAGCTAAGCAAAATCAGAGGCATAATTTGTTCCATACAAAGGGAGTTGTGAAGGAACGTTCTGTTCGCGTGATCATAGATGGAGGGAGTTGCAACAACTTGGCTAGCATGGAGATGGTGGAGAAGCTATCTCTCACCACAAGACCACATCCACATCCTTACTACATCCAATGGTTCAACAACAGCGGCAAGGTTAAGGTAACACGTACTGTTCGTGTGCATTTTAGTATCTCTACATATGTTGATTATGTTGATTGTGATGTGGTACCTATGCAAGCATGTTCCTTATTACTTGGTAGACCATGCAATTTGATAAAAAAATATGTACACCATGGTAGAAACAATCAGTATACTCTTGTTCATAAGGATAAAAATATTACTTTGCTTCCTATGACTCCTGATTCCATTTTGAAAGATGATATTAATAGAGCTAATAAAGCAAAACAGGAGAAAAATAAGAGTGAAAATCAGATTGTGGCAAAAGAATTTGAGCAACAAATGAAGCCTAATAATAAACCATCTACTGTTGCTTCTGAAATTAAATTGAAAAGTGCATGTTTATTTGCCACCAAATCTGATATTGATGAGCTAGAATTTAGCAAATCTGTTTGCTATGCTGTTGTATGCAAAGAGGCATTATTTTCATTCGAGGACGTGCCTTCCTCTTTGCCTCCTGCTGTCACTAACATTTTACAGCAGTTCGCCGACGTCTTTCCACAAGACGTGCCGCCGGGATTACCACCTATTCGAGGGATTGAGCATCAGATTGACTTAATTCCTGGTGCATCGCTACCCAACCGCGCACCATACCGTACCAATCCAGAAGAGACGAAGGAGATTATGCGTCAAGTACAGGAGCTACTCGACAAAGGTTATATACGTGAATCCCTTAGTCCTTGTGCTGTTCCTATTATTCTAGTGCCGAAAAAGGATGGTACATCGCGTATGTGTGTTGATTGTAGAGCCATTAATAATATTACTATTCGTTATCGTCATCCTATTCCTAGGCTAGATGATATGCTTGATGAATTGAGTGGCTCTACAATATTCTCCAAAGTTGATTTGCGTAGTGGATACCATCAAATTCGTATGAAATTGGGAGATGAATGGAAAACAACATTTAAAACTAAGTTTGGATTATATGAGTGGTTAGTCATGCCTTTTGGGTTAACTAATGCACATAGTACTTTCATGAGATTAATGAATGAAGTTTTACGTGCTTTCATTGGACGATTTGTGGTAGTATACTTTGATGATATATTGATTTTTAGCAGATCTTTGGAGGAACATTTGGAACATTTACGTGCTGTTTTTATTGCTCTACGTGATGCACGTTTATTTGGTAACCTTGGAAAGTGCACCTTTTGCACCGACCGAGTCTCTTTTCTTGGCTATGTTGTTACTCCACAGGGAATTGAGGTTGATAAAGCCAAGATTGAAGCTATTGAGAGTTGGCCGCAGCCCAAAACGGTCACACACGTGAGGAGTTTCCTTGGCCTCGCTGGATTCTATCGGCGTTTTGTGAGAGATTTCAGCACCATTGCTGCACCTCTCAATGAGCTTACAAAGAAGGATGTGCCTTTTGTTTGGGGTACTGCACAGGAAGAAGCATTCACGGTATTGGAAGATAAGTTGACACATGCTCCTTTACTCCAACTTCCTGATTTTAATTAGACTTTTGAGCTTGAATGTGATGCTAGTGGAATTGGGTTAGGAGGTGTGTTATTACAAGATGGTAAACCTGTTGCATATTTTTCTGAAAAATTGAGTGGGCCTAGTCTGAATTATTCTACTTATGATAAGGAATTATATGCTCTTGTTCGGACTTTGGAGACATGGCAACATTATTTATGGCCCAAAGAATTTGTTATACATTCTGATCATGAATCTTTAAAGCACATTAAAAGTCAAGCAAAACTGAACCGTAGACATGCTAAATGGGTTGAATTCATAGAGACTTTCCCTTATGTTATTAAACACAAGAAGGGAAAAGAAAATGTTATTGCTGATGCATTGTCTCGTCGTTATACTATGCTTTCACAACTTGACTTTAAAATATTTGGTTTGGAGACCATCAAAGATCAATATGTGCATGATGCTGAATTTAAAGATGTATTGCAGAATTGCAAAGAAGGGAGAACATGGAACAAGTTCGTCGTTAATGATGGATTTGTGTTTCGTGCTAACAAGCTATGCATTCCAGCTAGCTCTGTTCGTCTTTTGTTGTTGCAGGAGGCGCATGGAGGAGGATTAATGGGACACTTTGGTGTGAAGAAGACGGAGGACGTACTTGCTACACACTTCTTTTGGCCAAAGATGCGACGGGATGTTGAGCGTTTTGTTGGTCGCTGCACTACATGTCAAAAAGCTAAGTCACGACTCAATCCTCATGGTTTATATATGCCTTTGCCTCGAACAAAGAAGGGGAGGGATAGCATATTTGTTGTCGTGGATAGGTTCTCGAAGATGGCACACTTTATACCATGTCATAAAAGCGATGATGCTGCTAATGTTGCTGATTTGTTCTTTCGTGAAATTATTCGCTTGCATGGTGTGCCAAATACTATTGTTTCAGATCGTGATACTAAATTTCTTAGCCACTTTTGGAGATGTTTATGGGCTAAGTTGGGGACTAAACTACTTTTTAGTACTACTTGTCACCCCCAAACTGATGGACAAACTGAAGTAGTCAACAGAACTTTGTCTACTATGCTTAGGGCTGTTTTGAAGAATAATAAGAAAATGTGGGAAGAATGCTTGCCTCATATTGAATTTGCTTATAATCGTTCGTTGCATTCTACTACTAAGATGTGCCCTTTTGAAATTGTCTATTGTTTCCTACCTCGTGCACCTATTGATTTGTTGCCTCTTCCATCTTCGGAGAAGGTTAATTTTGATGCTAAACAACGTGCTGAATTGATCTTAAAAATGCATGAGTTAACTAAGGAAAATATTGAGCGCATGAATGCTAAATATAAACTTGTTGGAGATAAGGGTAGAAAACGTGTTGTCTTTGCACCTGGAGATCTTGTTTGGTTACATTTGCGTAAGGATAGGTTTCCTAATTTGCGCAAGTCAAAGCTAATGCCACGTGCTGATGGTCCTTTCACGGTGTTAGAGAAAATAAATGATAATGCATATAAACTTGAGCTGCCTGCAGATTTTGGGGTTAGTCCCACATTTAACATTGCAGATTTGAAGCCTTACTTGGGTGAGGAAGATGAGCTTCCGTCGAGGACGACTTCAATTCAAGAAGGGGAGGATGATGAGGACATCACTAACAAGGTTACACCCACAGCTCCAACTGACACATATACAGGACCAATTACTAGAGCTCGCGCACGCCAATTAAATTACCAGGTACTTTCGTTTCTTGGTAATGAATCTAATGTTCATGAGAATATGATGCTGCCTAAATTGGATACATTTGTCTTGCTTACAAATGAAGGGCCTAGCTTGGACAAGAAGGATGAACATTGGAGCAAGATCAAGCATGGAGATGATGGCATGCGCAAGGGTTAGTCATGCCTTTTGGGTTAACTAATGCACCTAGTACTTTCATGAGATTAATGAATGAAGTTTTACGTGCTTTCATTGGACGATTTGTGGTAGTATACTTTGATGATATATTGATTTTTAGCAGATCTTTGGAGGAACATTTGGAACATTTACGTACTGTTTTTATTGCTCTACGTGATGCACGTTTATTTGGTAACCTTGGAAAGTGCACCTTTTGCACCGACCGAGTATCTTTTCTTGGCTATGTTGTTACTCCACAGGGAATTGAGGTTGATAAAGCCAAGATTGAAGCTATTGAGAGTTGGCCGCAGCCCAAAACGGTCACACACGTGAGGAGTTTCCTTGGCCTCGCTGGATTCTATCGGCGTTTTGTGAGAGATTTCAGCACCATTGCTGCACCTCTCAATGAGCTTACAAAGAAGGATGTGCCTTTTGTTTGGGGTACTGCACAGGAAGAAGCATTCACGGTATTGAAAGATAAGTTGACACATGCTCCTTTACTCCAACTTCCTGATTTTAATAAGACTTTTGAGCTTGAATGTGATGCTAGTGGAATTGGGTTAGGAGGTGTGTTATTACAAGATGGTAAACCTGTTGCATATTTTTCTGAAAAATTGAGTGGGCCTAGTCTGAATTATTCTACTTATGATAAGGAATTATATGCTCTTGTTCGGACTTTGGAGACATGGCAACATTATTTATGGCCCAAAGAATTTTTTATACATTCTGATCATGAATCTTTAAAGCACATTAAAAGTCAAGCAAAACTGAACCGTAAACATGCTAAATGGGTTGAATTCATAGAGACTTTCCCTTATGTTATTAAACACAAGAAGGGAAAAGAAAATGTTATTGCTGATGCATTGTCTCGTCGTTATACTATGCTTTCATAACTTGACTTTAAAATATTTGGTTTGGAGACCATCAAAGATCAATATGTGCATGATGCTGAATTTAAAGATGTATTGCAGAATTGTAAAGAAGGGAGAACATGGAACAAGTTCGTCGTTAGTGATGGATTTGTGTTTCGAGCTAACAAGCTATGCATTCCAGCTAGCTCTGTTCATCTTTTGTTGTTGCAGGAGGCGCATGGAGGAGGATTAATGGGACACTTTGGCGTGAAGAAGACGGAGGACGTACTTGCTACATATTTCTTTTGGCCAAAGATGCGACGGGATGTTGAGCGTTTTGTTGCTCGCTGCACTACATGTCAAAAAGCTAAGTCACGACTCAATCCTCATGGTTTATATATGCCTTTGCCTGTCCCTAGTGTTCCTTGGGAAGATATATCTATGGACTTTGTTTTGGGTTTACCTCGAACAAAGAAGGGGAGGGATAGCATATTTGTTGTCGTGGATAGGTTCTCGAAGATGGCACACTTTATACCATGTCATAAAAGCGATGATGCTGCTAATGTTGCTGATTTGTTCTTTCGTGAAATTATTCGCTTGCATGGTGTGCCAAATACTATTGTTTCAGATCGTGATACTAAATTTCTTAGCCACTTTTGGAGATGTTTATGGGCTAAGTTTGGGACTAAACTGCTTTTTAGTACTACTTGTCACCCCCAAACTGATGGACAAACTGAAGTAGTCAACTGAACTTTGTCTACTATGCTTAGGGCTGTTTTGAAGAATAATAAGAAAATGTGGGAAGAATGCTTGCCTCATATTGAATTTGCTTATAATCGTTCGTTGCATTCTACTACTAAGATGTGCCCTTTTGAAATTGTCTATGGTTTCCTACCTCGTGCACCTATTGATTTGTTGCCTCTTCCATCTTCGGAGAAGGTTAATTTTGATGCTAAACAACGTGCTGAATTGATCTTAAAAATGCATGAGTTAACTAAGGAAAATATTGAGCGCATGAATGCTAAATATAAACTTGTTGGAGATAAGGGTAGAAAACGTGTTGTCTTTGCACCTGGAGATCTTGTTTGGTTACATTTGCGTAAGGATAGGTTTCCTAATTTGCGCAAGTCAAAGCTAATGCCACGTGCTGATGGTCCTTTCAAGGTGTTAGAGAAAATAAATGATAATGCATATAAACTTGAGCTGCCTGCAGATTTTGGGGTTAGTCCCACATTTAACATTGCAGATTTGAAGCCTTACTTGGGTGAGGAAGATGAGCTTCCGTCGAGGACGACTTCAATTCAAGAAGGGGAGGATGATGAGGACATCACTAACAAGGTTACACCCACAGCTCCAACTGACACATATTCAGGACCAATTACTAGAGCTCGCGCACGCCAATTAAATTACCAGGTACTTTCGTTTCTGGGTAATGAATCTAATGTTCATGAGAATATGATGCTGCCTAAATTGGATACATTTGTCTTGCTTACAAATGAAGGGCCTAGCTTGGACAAGAAGGATGAACATTGGAGCAAGATCAAGCATGGAGATGATGGCATGCGCAAGGGGAACAAGAATGGAGTTTCAATTGATGATTTCAGGACTTTGAAGCCACCATAATGAGTGCGAGAAGCCTTGGACGAAATATACAAGATGCCACTTCATAAATTTCGTCCAGAGGTTATTATAGGTGTTGCGTCACCTTATTATTGGGCCAGGCCCATGTAATTTCGAAATACTTGAGTATAGGTTGTTTTTAGAGTCCGTATGTGTGGGGAAACAAGAGTTAGGGTTGGTTTCGGACCCCTCCACCAAGGGCCACGAAATTCCCCCCTCTTTCCCTCATATATACAGCCCTTAGGGCGTCGTTTAGACTTTGGGTTTTGTTTAGATTAAAAGTTCGCCATAGCTGCAACTTCGCGTACTTCGTTTGTGTTCAACGACCAGACCAAGGCGTCACAGAGCCCCACCTTGATCAATAAATCTTTCCTCTTATATTCGCAATATCCAGATTGCAATCTCAGTTTCTTGCTTGTTCTTCGTTTGCCTGCAGGAAACAGACCTTCGTGGTCAGGTTGATCGTGCTCCGGCGTGGTCAATAATCTCTCGGAGTTGGTTTAGCAATTGCTAAGGCGCGACGTCCTCGCACGTTCGTAGTCGGATCGTCAAAGTCGACTTCCTCCAAAACGATAGCCACCATCTCATCGAAAGACGGGACACCTTTGCCTCTATCATTAATTTGACAGCTCCATCATGCATCAGCTGTAACTCAACTCTAACAGCAATTAAGCTAAGCAATTAACTACTAACTCTAACAGCAATTAAGCTAAGCAACTAGCATGCCAGGCCAGGCACCACCTCCAGCAAGCAAGTTTGTTTCTTGCTAGAGAGAGTTGGACCTTTCATTTTCTTTTTCAACCAGTTTTACAAGGAAGGAAGAAAATTCAAACAACAAGTAAAACTCAGGCACCTTCCTTCCTTCCTTCACATGATTGACTTCTCTTTCCCTCCCTTTGACCTAGTTAATTAATTCGAGAGAGATGCAGCAGCAACACAAGTTCAGATTCAGACTAAATTAACTGCTAATTTGACCTAGTTAACCTAGTTAATTAATTCGAGAGGGATTTGACCTAGTTAACCTAATTAATCCCTAGCCGTTAATTAATTTGACCTAGTTAACCTCCAGCAAGCAAGTTTGAACCTAATTTAGCCATTCAAGCTGTTTGACCTAGTTTGACCTAATTTGACCTAGCGGTACTGATAGTACGATCAACTCCCCAACAAGCTGTTCCCCAATTTAGCCATTCAGCAAAGGCCAACCCTAGGGTGGTGTGTAAATTTATCCTTGTTTATTCCATCTCGTGATTTGAATGGATGCATGCTTAATTCTAATTAGACTGTGTTTTGTCTTTTGTAATTTCATAATTTGCATAGGGTGGATAGATAATACCCAAAAGATGCGAGGCACTAGCAAAAGTTTGTAACACAAAGATGCACACACATTGTGCTGTTAAAAAAAGAGCACATAGTGAATATGGATGAAATTATTGCCGATCTCTGGCTTCGAAAACCAATTGGTGAGTTTGATCTGGAGATTAGAGATTTATGTTAGTGTCAGTGGTAATGTGCTCCTACTTTGGTGTGTGTTGTTTAATATTTGGTAAAAAAATAGCCTATCATAATTTAGCCCCGCACCTACTCTGTTCCTGGCTCTGCTGCTGCCCATAGATGCAGAACCCAACTACTGTCAACTTACCACATTTGAGTGTTTCCGTACTCTTAGAAGAAACAGTGTGTTTAAGTACTCAATTTTTGCAGGTATTGTAAAAGGGCGAAGGCTGTGTTTAAGGAGCTTGAACTGAAGATACCGTTGACGCATATGAAAGCGGCGAGTTGGCTAAACTTCTGAACATCAGTGTCAAGGACGATCTTTGAATATTGTTTTAGCATGAATATTGTCCTTCTTGTTTTGAGGTTACAAAGGCCTTGCAGTGCAACTATGGACTATCATTTTCAGACTAAATTAACTGCTAATTTGACCTAGTTAACCTAGTTAATTAATTTGAGAGGGATTTGACCTAGTTAACCTAATTAATCCCTAGCAGTTAATTAATTTGACCTAGTTAACCTCCAGCAAGCAAGTTTGAACCTAATTTGACCTAAATTCGAGAGGGATTTGAACTAAACCTAGCAAAAGAGAGAAGAAGAGGGCATGGCCGGGAGGGAGGAGAGGAGGAAGAGAGGAGAAGAGAGGCAGAGGGAGGAGGGTTACCTGACCACGATGATGTGGTGGCCGGAGCAGAGACGACGGAGGGCGGAGACGGCAAAGACGACGGAGGGCGGAGACGGCGGGGAGGTCGCGGGCCTCCTCTCCTGGTGGACGTACAAAGCCGGCCGGCGCGGACCTCCTGGATGTCCTCCCCGCGTGAAGGCGACGACGGCGAGCGGAGAGAGTGGAGGGGGCGGCGCGTGGCGGGTGGTGGGGGGCGCGGGGGCGTGGGGGCGGCGGCGCGGGGGAGCTGCGGTGGTGAGGGGCGCGGGGGCACGGGGGCGGTGTGGGTGGAGTCGGGGAGAGAGAGGGGATAGCTAGGTTTGGGCCGGCCGGGGAGGAGATATGGATGGTGGGGGCGGCGCAATACTAATGGCGCACCACCCCTCGGTGCACCATAAGTACATCCATACTAATGGCGCACCTCACCCTGGTGCACCATTAGTATATATTTTTTCTGCTCGTGCCAACAGGTTATCTTCCACCTGACCTGATCCACATCAAGTGTCCTCTACTAGCTCGACTGGTCAGCAGCCAGTTCTCACACCAGGAGGTCCTAGGTTCGATTCTTAGGCTCCACAATTTTTTTTATGCATTTAAAATGCTGTTTGATACTTATTTGTGTTTAAATATGTTCAAACTTGTTTAAATCATAACAGTAATATTTTTTTATAAGATAGTAATAATTCTTTAAAAAATATCATCAAACAGTAATGCCGGTGGAGCGGGGGAGGGTGCGGGGGGTCGGC